>OY728161.1:2001592395-2002250319 GCA_963277665.1 Viscum album | reverse complement strand
AGCACATTACCCTAAGATAGACTTTGAGGATCAGTATATAAGAATTTCCTTGAATTTTGGTAATGTAGATATTTTGTGTATTTTCCAAGCAATACATCCCTATCTTGATACGAGAAGGTAGAGGCAGCTCTTGCACAAATGTACCTAGGGGTAAAACCAAAAAACACAGCTTTGAGCTAGACTCGAATGAGAACTGGTGCACGACAACGGGCCTTGATTCACTATTGGTTATGACACTCCTGGGGGATATGCTTAAGATAATTAACATTTTCTTTAAGAACTATTATGAAGGATTTATGAGTATATAATTAATCAAGGAAAAACATTTTTATGATTATGTATGATATTTATAAACTGTTCAATTTATGTTAAGTGTTTTACTAGTTTGGAATTATGTATATTGATTCATAAACCAATATAGTGTATGACAATGTTTATAAATAGTTCCTAGTGGGAGGAATGGAAACTGTATCAATGCATGTAATCCATGTAGGGATTTGCATCCTACTCAAGATAATTATAGTGGAGCTGGTGATTCAACTAGTGTTGATGAGCTTATCCCCATACTGGGACAAATCACACAGGTTATGAATAATAACCTTACTCGTATGGAGCAACCTGATCCACAACGCGGAGGATCAATGTTAGACCACTTCTTGAGGCAACAACCACTGACATTCAATAAGACTACAAATCTATTTGTAGATGAGAAATGAATAAGATCATTAGAGAAAATATTTCATTCTTCAGGAAGTAGCGAAGGGGAAAAACTTGTCATGGCGGTTTATCACCTCACAGGTGATGAAAATAAATGGTGGTCATTGATTCAAAACATAAAGGAAGATGAGGAAGTATCAAATATTGAATGGAGAGAGTTTAAAGATATTTTATTTGAAAAATTATTTCCTCATGACCATCGTACGGATATGGAAAGACAATTTCAGATTCTGAGGAAAAAGGAGGATGAGAATGTCTCAAAATATGAGGGCAACTTTACATGGTTAGAAAGGCATGTTGTAGATTATATACTTAACCCAATGAGTAAGATTGATCAATTCTTTTATTGGTTAAAACCATTTCTATGTCGATAATTATTCACAAAATATTTCTCGTCATACGAAGATATAGTCTCATGTGCTATCAAGACAGAAAAAGAATTTTCTAAGTCTTACGACTTTAAAGAAATGTAGGAGAAGAATATATCTACTGAACACTCTAGAAATGGAAATAAGGGGAAGAAGGAAAAATTAAATATTCATCCTGTAATAAATTTGGGAAGAAACACCCTGGTACTTTCTTAAAGGTAATGGGAGTCTGATACAAGTGTGGTGAAAAAGGCCACAATGCTCAGGATTCCAAAGGAAAGAAAGAGGCTATTAATGTTGAATTCTATTATTGTAGTGAAAGGGGTAATTATGCAAATAAATTTCCTAAATTCCAATGAAACATACCTCAAATAGGCCAAGGGAGAAAGGGAAAGATTATGTGATCCCTACTACTGAGGTTGAAGCTCCAAAATACATGGTGGCATGTAATTTAATGGTTTCTTAAAGTTTAAGAAATGCTTTATTTAATTCTATATCATCGCATTGTTTCATATCTTCCCAGTTTTCTAAGAAAATTAGATATTTCCAATTTGATTTAACAAGGGAGTTGTCAGGAAAAACTCCTAAGGGAAGTATCATTGCAACCAAGTTTTGTGAATTAGTTCCCATTAGGGCATATAAGTGTTCTTTATTTGGTTATCTCATTGTTATAGCCAAGATTGAATTTGATATAATTCTCAGTATGGATTGGATTTCAGACCCTGATGCAAAAATTTATTGTATGAATAATGAGGTTACAATTTTTGATGATTATGATGATAAAGAACACCTTATCTTTAGAGTAGAATCATCACCACCTAATTATTATCTTGATCCACCATAGTAGCTCAACTAAATTTAATTATCGGGGATGAAGAGAATAAAATAACCATGGGTGAGGAAAGGAATGTTAAAATATAGGATGTACCTATTTTACAAGATTATGATGATGTGTTTCCAGAGGATTTACCTAGACATCCTCTAGAACAAGAAATTGAGTTTTCCATTGATTTAATTCCCATTTGAAGTCCAATATCGAATACCCCTTATATAATGACCACTATGGAATTAGTGGAACTAAATAGACTAGTAGATTAATTGAGTAATAAGGGATTTATTCTCCCTAGTGTTTCACCATGGGGAGCCCAAATTTTTTTGGTAACAAGAAAGATGGATCTATGATGTTGTGCATTGAGTAAAGGGAGATCAATGCTATAACAATAAAGAACAAGTATCCCCATCCTCACATTGATGAATTATTAAAATGACATAATGGAGCTCAATTTTTTTAAAATATTGACTTTTTATTTGGATATCATCATTTATGCATTAAGAAGGAAGAAATTATGAAAACAGTATTTTGAACCAGGTACGGGCATTAAAAGTTTACAATAATACCTTTTGGGCTAATTAATTCACCCTCTATTTTCATGGATCTAATGAACATTGTTTTCAAGGAATATCTTGATGACTTTGTAGGTGTATTTAGTGATGATATGTTGGTACACTCCAAAAGATACAAAGATCATGAAAATCACTTACGTATTATCCTAAGGACTCTTAGAAGAAATGAATTATATGGGAAGTTTAGCAAGTGTGAATTCTAGATTCAAGATATTTCTTTTTTTTCCATATTATCTCTATGGGTGGAATCTATGTTGATCCTTCAAAGACCAAGGAAACCCATGAATGGTAAACACCAACAAGTATGACCGAGGTATGCAGTTTTATTGGTTTAGCAGGTTATTATCGACATTTCATCTAAAATAATTCTTGATTGGAAAACTCATTAAACAAGCTCACGCGTAAATGGGTTAAATTTGTTTGGACAAAAGGATGTGAAGAATGTTTTGAAGAAATAAAGAGAAGATTAGTCAATGCTCATATATTAAATCTACCACCAAAGAGAGACAGGTTTGTTATTTATAGTGATGCTTCAATGAAAGGACTTGGTTTTTTTTGCATTTAGAATGATATATTTATTGCCTATTCATCAAGACAGCTAAAAATTCATGAACAAAAATATACTACTCATGATCTTGATTTAGAAATTGTAATATTTTATACGAAAGTATGGAGTCACTATCTCTATGAAGAAAATGTGAGATTCATACTTGTCACAAGATTTTGGAGTATTTTTTCTCATATAAGGAACTCAAAATGACGAAAAGACGATGTATTGAACAACTCAAGGATTATTATTGCACTATACACTACCACCCGGGGAAGGAAAAATAGGTGGAAGATGCTTTGAGCATAAAGGATCATGGACTTTTGATCAAGATGAGAGTTGAAAAGGATCCTATATACATGGATCTAGTAAATTTGGATATGGGAGTAACCATGGAAGGTGAAACATCAATGCCTTTTTAAATTGTTTCCAAACCATCTTTACTAGAAAGAATAAAAAGTTCTCAGATTGATTATGAGGAATATCAAAAGAAAATTAAAGCTGTAATGATGGGATATTGATCGAATTCGTATATGAATATGGGATTTTTAAATTTTGGAAGAGACTTTGTGTTTCCGATATACCTGATCTAAAAAGGGAATTGTTGGATGATTCTTATAGTTCCAATTTCTTTATACACCCTGGTATCACTAAGATGTATAAAGATTTTAAGGAACATTTTTGGTGGGACAACATAAAGAGAGAGATTTCAAATTTTACGTCAATATTTACAGTTCTTCAACAATTGAAAGCCAGAAGAGAACATCCTAGAGGTGTCATAAAACCTCTTCCCACACCTGATTAGAAATGGGATGATATTACAATAGATGTTTTCATGGGGCTACCAAAGACTCCTAAAAAGAACAATGCAATATGAGTCATTGTTGACTGTCTTACCAAGTCAGCACATTTTATTTCTTTAAGAGAAGATTTTCCACTTGAACATCTAGAAAGAATATATATTAATGAAGTTGTAAGACTTCATGGGGTACCCCTATTGATTTTTTTATCGTGATCCCCATTTTACATCAAGATTCTGGAAAAGTCTTTAGAAAGCCCTGGATACTAAACTTCAATTGAGCACTGCCTACCACCCTCAAACTAATGGAAAATCAGAACGGACTATTCAAACCTTAGAAGACATGTTGAGATCTTGATCACATGTATTTCAAGGTATGTGGGATCAATATTTACCTTAGGTATAATTTTCTTATAACAACAGCTTCCATTCAAGTATTCAAATGGCACTATATGAAGCGTTATAGGGAAAGAGATATCGCACACCCACTTGTTGGGATGATATTGGTGAATGAAAACTTTTTGGCCCAGAACTTGTTGAGGATATAATGAAAAAGGTGAAGGTTATCCAAACCCACATCAAAGGATCTTCGAGCAGGAAAAAGAGATATGTTGATAACCAAATGAAGGATTTGGAATTTCAAGTAGGAGATCATGTTTTCATGAAGGTATATCCATGGAAGGGTGTTATACGATTTGGTAAGAAGAGTAAATTGAGTACCAGGTACATAAGAACTTTCGAAATTCTAGAACAAGTTTGGGTCGTAGCTTACCATTTGGCAAAGCCACCAAGTCTCTCTATCATTCATGATATGTTCCATGTATCACTATTTAGAAAATACATGCCTGACCCAATGCATGTACTCACCTATGAGGAAATTGAACTGGAACTTGATCCATCTTATTGTGAAGAGCCTTTTAAGATTCTTGACACCAAAGAACATGTGTCGAGAAACCAGACGACACGTCTGCTAAAAGTTCTATGGAAAAACAATAAGATCAAAGTGGAGACATGGGAACCCATGGAGATTATGATGAAGAAACATCAGAGTCTTTTTATGCAATGAAATTATAGAAATTTTGATGATGGAATTATTTTAAGTAAGTAAGAATGTAACACCCCAATCTTCTACGGTACGTTTCCATTTGAATAATGCAGTAGCTTGCGTTATACGCAACTTGGAGTTTTAACACACCACAAAAATCAAACTTGCCGTTATGAATAGTAATACCCAGTATTTGAAATTTTATAAATTTTATCTTTAAAAATGGACTATATTTTTAGATTCGGAATTTCAAAATAAGCTTAGGGTGAATTTTTGGTATTTTTCTAAAAACATTAAATATTGGATGAATAGTTAAAAACATTGAGTTATTTTTTAAAACCGAATTTTTATTTAAATAATCATTTATTTTAATTCAGTTTATTTTAGGTAAAAATAGATTCATAATACCTGTATAAGTTCAATGTAATTCATTGTAGTCATTTTATAATACGTTTTGATATATAAAAATTTTATTGAACTTTTTACAGTCTTTTACCCACCTCCTAGGAGCTTTTGCAAATTTGCATAAAAATCAATTTTAATGCTTGTGTGAATTGATTTTCAAAAATATGAGAGATACTGTTGATATCATTAAGTAAAATTTGGTTCAATAAGATGAAACTAATTCATGTTGAATATTAACTTTTATCTTTAATTTACCATGATTAAATGTAAATAGAGTAACTAAAGGTAAAAATGATATTATAATTACACTAAAACATGTTATAATTCTATTGTATAAATTTATTTTTACCAAAGACAGCCTTAGAAATAAAATATGATCCTTTAGATCTAATTGGATTTGATTAGGACATTTATTATTAAATTATTTAAAGAAGAGTTAAAAGTGATAAATTCAATGTTTCCGAACTAAAACATTTTTAATATAGAGTTATACATAAGATAAATTAGACTATAAATATTAATTATAAATATAAAAATATTTTTTACACAATGGAATTTATTTATATTTTTTATACATTAAATAATTAAATTTATTTATGACACAATGATGATGTAGTAATTTCCTTATTAATGAATGATTAAAATAACTAATATTATAAATATCCAAATAAATATAATTTGATACTTTTTATTAATTCAACTAATTTTATAGGTTAATTTGACATTTTTGGCTTTATTAAATTAATTTTTTTCGAAGTAATCATGTTGTTATGAATTTAACAAAAAAAACCAAATAGTGTCAAAATTGAAATAAAATAGTTTTTAAAACAAATATTATATTATTAATTGATATAATATTTTTAATAATATAAGGATAAGAAAATAGACTTATATAAGGATATATATATTTATAATGAACCACTCGGGGTTTACTTGTCTTGTTATAGTATGTTTATTAACCATATAATATAAAAATACAAAGAGACATGGTAAATGTCACATTATTTTACTAAGAGTTAAATCTAAAAGATAAGGTTAATATGATGACCTAAACATATTGGTTGAATGTTTTTAGACCCACATCCAATTTTTCCTTGAAAAAAATCATTTTAGAGGTATTAGAAATCAAAAATAAATTTATTATAAATTAATATTTCAACATTTTCTTAAAGTGACCCTCACCTCTCTTATAAAAGGGAACTTGACCTTCTCTTACTTTTAAACCACCAAAGCCTTTTGGCTCAGCCAAAACCTGCCCAAATATACTCTCAACTATCCTAACTTCATCCTAGAGGCTATACTTTGGTCATAAATCCATCCTATGGATCCCTTTTGATCAAATCAAATGGAAGAACATGAAGAATAGGTAAATATTTCATCACCTCTTTTAAGTTCTTTTCTTATTCCACTTCCCACTTATTTGTTGTTTCCATTATAAAATAATATCTTCAGTATATTTAATATAAATTTAGGTTATTATAAAAATGGTACAACCGTATTCATTATTCTATTCATCATATGAATGACAAAGCCATCATTCGTGCGTACGTACGACTTACCGTCTCCACGTTGTGGTTTAGTTGTTATTCAATAAATTATTATTTTGATGCATATAATAATGATGTATAATTGATATAAATAATAAATATAATATTTAAATTATTCATTTTATATGATATGCCATCAATTTACATACGATTTTAACATAAAAAGAATGATATTGTCACTCGTGCGTATGTATGGATTACCGTCTCCACGAATGTGATGAGATTCATTTCCCCATCATAACAGTTAAATAATAATTTTCAATTGATGATTAAAAATATTGTTTAAGAACATAATTTCATTCTGTATATGAATCAAATACACCCTATCGATAACAAAAACATCTTATGTAACAAAACTTATAAAAGAAAATGAATCAGTTAACACCTGGAATAAAGATAATACTAAAATATTATTAACAAAGCAATTTTAGAAGATCATATATGAAATCATATTTATGTATATGGTTCTTGTATAATTTAATAACAATTATTTAACTATTATACAAGAGTTTAATTCACCCTCGACCAAGGAAATGTACAAGGTAAGGGTTAATTCTATAATCACTTCATTATCTGAGGTTGTTTATATGTAATTATCTACTGGGACCTCTTTATCATCTACAACCATGTTTCATAAAATGTATTTCAAAACATTTTTACTATTTACTAGACTATGGGTTAAATTCATTTTAACCCTTTTTTTGAATTTTTATAATATGTTTATAAAAAAATCTTCCTGTCTTTTTCCAAACAAGATACTTTACAACCTTTTCCCCAATATTAAGGAATCAATGTTTTTTTAACTTATACGGCGGGTGAAGCTATTTTCCGCCGTTATAAAACCTTCAAAGCTTCCCTTAAAAGATTATAAAAATATTTCCAAAATAAATGTTTTCTTTTAAATGGTTTCAAAATATAAATAAGTATTTCATTCAAATAGTTTTCATTTCATCTATGTCAACATACTTTGATGGATTTTAAACTTGTTTGAAGTTGATTTATTATGATAAAAATAATCCATACTGTATTGATGGTTTTTTGATATATTTGAATGTGGATTTTTTATTTTTATACCATTAATCATTTATGTATAAATTATTGACATTTTGTATGCTAGTTTTAATACAAATGTTTATGTTTTGTTTAAACCTTTTCATATGAGGAATTCTTTGGAATTAGTAAGTGACAGGTGGATCTTGCTATATCTTCTCGATGCATCAGTAGGTCTCATGATACAAAATAGTGTCCTGGAACAAGGCCTTGACAAAATCTTATTTTTATTTTTGGCACAAGGCCTTGAGTATGTGGTTATGAAGTCTGGCATTATGCATTCCATCATTATGAAATTGGCTATTTATATTGCATGTGATTATTCGACTAGTAGAATATCCATGTGAATATGTAAATGCAATTATTTTGATTTATATTATTCATATTATGATGAATTTTATGTTTAAAAGGATTTTTCTTTAGTCTTATACGCTGCCTTAAATTTGTATGCTTATTTATAAATGTTTCCTCTATATTGTTATCCTTACTGAGCATTTGAGCTCACCCCTTTCTATGTTTTATTTTTCTCAGGATGTGAAGATGTATATTATGACTATCCTACCGGGATAGTCTAAGGGATATGAGTGTGGTCTATGGGGACAATGATGTTGTAGTTTTTCATTTTATAATGTAATGTAAAACTTATGAATGTATCTAGTACTCCCAAGGCTACTAAACTAATCAGTATTTCGAGACACGATCTCTTATGATCGTGAAAATTTTATATAATAATGCACCGACTCTGGGTAACTGGGGTTGGGGCATTTCATCAACAATTTTTATTCTATCCCCAACCATTTGAGAAAAAAACCATTTGGAATTGGAATTAAGACCCCTAAAATGGATGTAATCACCACAAGAATTTCATAGTTATTGTCACATGGATGGATGATCATATGAGGGTTTGAAATATCAAAACTAACATCCATTCCTTGAAAATTGATGTGGGATTTATTTATAGAAATCCAATCCAATCCTAGGATGACATCAAATTCAACCAATGTAATAATGAAAATACTTACAAGAAGCACATTCCCATAATAATCAATTGGAGATGAATCATAAACTTTAGATGAAATTATCATACCATTAGTGGTTTACACTTCTAATTCCAAATATAATTATTTGGGTGGAATATTAAAACCCTTAGATTATCAAATAGATATGAAAGAGTGAGTAGATATATAATCAAATATGAAATTAGTAGTTCTAGATTAAATGGTATGTTTATCTTTCGTCACTTCGTTATCACACCCCTCATCAGAAATAGTGACTGCATGAGTTTTCCCAATGTACCTCACCTTAAGATGTCATTGAAATTGATCATCACTAGAAACCCATGGGTTAGGGAATTGGTTAGCATAATTCTTATTCTCCTTACTCTTGTAGCATTGAATCATGGTAGGTGAATTCTTTATAGATTTTTCTCTATTATCATTTGAGCTAACTTATTACCATCACATGGACAATCAAATTATTGATGGCCTTCCCTTCCACACATAAAAAATTAATTAGGACCCTTAAGGAAATTTAGTCCATCGTTCTTCCCACACTTAGATCATAAAGGAAATATCATCTTATTTTTTTCATGGTTTTTAGATTTCCCATTATACTCTATCTTTCTCTCCTTTTCAAAACCATGAGATTGATATGTCGCTCCAACCACCATTTCAACCTTCATTACACAATGCACAATCTCTTCTTTGCTACTAAAGTATCTTTTGGACAACACCCTAATGATACATGGAATTAATTTACTGAGGAACATATCAAATTTACTTTATGGTTGGATGATAATTCCTAAAGCATACATCACAAGTCTCACAAAATTATCCTCATAGCTACCAACAGATTCATTATCCAATTGAATCAACTCAAGGAACTCTGTCTCTATCTTGGTACAAATAATATGGGGGAAGTAATTTTTGAAAAATTAGTTCATGTACTCATACCATTCCATGGATTCAATATCTTCATGTTGAATAATATTCTTGATTAGACTCTACCATTGAACTTATTCTCCTTCTAACCATTAAAAATCAAGAACAACAATTTTATGCTCTAAAAGCTGAAGAAAGAATAAAAACACTTTTGTGGTACTGATCCATTGTTCAGAAAAAATAGGATCAGAAGACCCTCTAATGGAAGGTAGACATTTCCTCATTAATGACTCAATAGAATTTTGTTCCTTCATTTTCTCATTTGGATTTCCACCCTGATTCATATCTTTAGAAAGCTGTTTCAGTATTGAAACTATATTTTTCTTTCCATCTCTGATAGAATTTGGGTGTTTAGGAGGAATATCATCTCATTGTCTGTCACAGTCAACATTAGAAAAATTTCCTTTGGGTTCCAACCATTGACTAAAAAAATCATAATGTAAGAAATAATTATCATAATTAGAAACCATATAATCATGAAAAACTAATTATAATAATTTAAATTATGGAAACTTCTTTAATAAATGACACCATTGGTTCATCTTAGGTTATTCATAGTGATATTCTATTTAAATACTTCATGATAGTTTGTGAAGAGTTTTTTAGTTTCCAAATCATATCCCCATGGTGTTTAAAACTAGATGTGTAACAAGACCCATTACCATATACCAGATTACCCTACGTTATGCCTAAATCATATTTGAGGAGTTGTTACCCCTAGGTACATCGGTTCTATATCCTCATCCCATTACAGTATTCAGAAAGGGATGTATTTCCTAGAAACCAATCACTCTATTCTTCTCCAAAATTCTAGGAGATTTTTTAAACCTTGACTCATCCTTACACATATCCTTAGGCATATCCTTAGGATTCTCAATAAACTTTTCTCATTCGATTTTCCAAAGGTAAACTAAAATTTTTCTTTTCATAACAACTAAATAAACCCTCTATTTTCATATACAAACCATACATAACTTTTTCAGAATACATAAAACATTACACAAACATAAACAATAATATTGAATTAGCCTAGTGCCTTTAGAAACATGGAAACATAAACACTAGTACATAAATGAGTTACATTATCTCCCACTGGGTTATTCTTGACTAAAACCCTTATTAGAAACATTAAACATAATACATATCATCATAACCTAGTGAAGGAAACATAAACGGTGGTGAGACCAAATGATCATCAAGGGTAAATAAGGGAGACATGTATGCATAATCATGAGAATAAAGATATGAGTACATGATCATGAAAATATAATATCATACCCTTCATATCAAATATAATATACATGAATCAGGGAATAGATCTTGGGAGTTATAATACATGAATAATAAATAAATAGAGAACACAAGACATGAAATCATTACATAGTAATGAAACATTGAATTTTATAAGACACATAAGTATATAATATGACTTCCTGGGGTTGGGGTGGTGTTCAGATCAAGCCATTGGGATTTGTGGTGTGGTGGATAGTGGGATTCTCACACTACCATATTCGGTCCTTTTGGTCACTCTATTTCAGTCTCAGCTTCCCAAACCAGCTCTGGACCAAGGTTCCACCACTCTTCTCTATTTCGGATTTAGAGCGATGGTTACACAACAGTTTTGGGACACACAGTTAGGTGGTCGTGATGTTTCCTATTAGGGTTTTATCCCTGGTTTGGTTTATTCTTTTGTTACTATTTCCTATTGGTGGTATTTGTTCTAGTTGGTGGTTTCATCCCTAGTTTGGTCTTTTGTAGCTTAAAGGTGAGTCAATGGAGTCAGATGCTGCTATTGATGTGTTTTGGTGTTCCATTGGGTTGTTTGATCAACGATGTCGAGGCTGTTTTTCTGGATCTAGTGGATATTTTTGGTGAAGTTGATGATGCCATTGTTCAAAAGATGTGGATGACAATGATGGTTCCAGATTGGTTTTTTCCGAAGACCGGTATGTTGTTGGGATGGTGATAATGGCAGAAGTCTGGATGATGTCAATGGTGGTATGTTTCTTCAGGTCGATGATGATGATGACACTGACGAATGACAACAACGTGAAAGGCGCCCTTGTGATGGATGATGGTTCGTGGTTTGAATTTCATAGTGGGTGAACTCGTCTTTCGAGATGAATATGGTGGGTTTTTTAATTTATCATTTTCAAATTTTAAATTCAATTTTTTGAATTTTTAATGTGTGTGTTGTGGTTTAAGTGGACCAAAAATATGATTGTACTAGTGGTGGATCTCATTATATGGTTCTGACGTACCCAACAAGTTGTTTAAAAAATAAAAAATTTATGGATGGTAGACATTACAAACAATGAAATTAAATGGGTATTATAAACATGTAATCATATCATAACCTGTGGAAAGATATATTTTTAATAATTGTTTCCATCCATCCATACATCCATCCAAATATAAATTTTTATTAATCCACTTTAAGGGAAAGTGGGAAACCAATGTTTCCAAAAAAATGACCATTACGTGATGAAAGAGATCACAAAATTATTAAACACTAGACTATGATTATTTAAATCAGACACTCTATATAAATCCCAGTGCAGAGTACTAACTAGGGTGTCTGGATTCTCCTTGATGAGTTCTTCAAGGTGAGAAACCATTATGTCCATTGTCTGGATGAATTCCTTTATGGTGATTTTGCCTTTGTTGAAGCCCTAGGTGATGATTCGGTATTTTTTTTCAATCCACACCTCTATCTCCTCAGTGGACTCACCCTGCAACCTTCTTTCATAAATCCTTAGAGTATCCTCATTTGAAGCGTTGGGCTAAAAAACTTTTTCAGTCATTTCTTCCTTGGAGTGGAGTATGAGCCTCAGACATTCTCTTACCTCTACTTTCATCACTCTTGGTTCTCGTATTTGATCTCAAATTTGCCCTCCTTGTGGGTCTTTGCATTCCTTAATTCCCCTTTTCTGAGTTGACCTAGTTTCCCTCACTTTAGGTAAGTGAGAATAGTCGACCTGGTTTCAAAATCGTATAACACGTGAATGTTAAATGGGTTCTATAAACATCATGACATCACAATTTAATACATTCAAGGAAATAATATTAATGGGATAAATCAATAAATCCCCCATAAAGGAAAGAGTAACAATAATGGATGTTATCCTAGATGGGAAATAAATTTGAAATATCATTTAAAAAAATTTCTTGAGGGAAATATCCTTTCTTATTTGAATGAATTATTTTTATTACATAAAACCTTTGGAATCCTTTTTCATTGAAAATAGCATTGAAATCATATAAATTAATATTTTAAAACAATATAAAAATTTAAAATATTTTTCCTTGAAAATTATATCCAATGATCTTTTGAAAATAATTTTCAAAACATTTTAAAAAACATGGATTTTGAATACAATAGATTTCCGACCGAGGAGAAATGCAGTCAGATTTTACCTGAAAATATTTTCTTAAGTTCCAAAGAGTGGAAAAATTTGTATTAACAAATGAGGATATCTAGAAGAAAAATACAATAAGGAAAATATTAAGTGTTCTTGAGACATGGATCATAATATTTCATCAAATACACATAGTCCTTACCAATCCCGAAAAACAATGAGATTGTTTTAATAAACTCTTACCATTTGATTACTTGAGGCCATACTCTTCATGTAGTAATATGAAATTACATGAATCTAAAAAATAATTAAAATAAAGAGATTAATTATATATCATGGAAATATATACACCTTGAAAAATATTTTAGGTGTATAACAATACATGAGTCTCAAAGAGGGAAGTTTGAGATAAAACATTTTTTCCTGATTTGCTAACTTTTGAAACATAAACCCCATGAAATAAATTTCATAAAAGGGACATTTTAATACACATATATTTAATAAAAATATACATAGAATACAATTATAATAAATATATATTCCACATAGAACGAAAAAGTGGTGAGAAAATCATGTATTTCACAAAAATAAAAAGTTAGAAGACATCCACTTACCATGTGTCCTAACTCTCATTATACTCACTCAAACCAAATGTATTATAAATAAATATTTATTATAAATATTTTAAAAAACAAAATAATTATATGTAACACTATATATGTTTTTATTATGACCATATATTACCCGCTTGTTAACGATCCAATGTTAAGGTTTCTCTTTGGGTAATATTCGCTTTGTTCTTCACATATGCCTTAATTTGTTATATCATTGGTTATTTTCTTTATATCATGATTCCAGAATTTGAAACAATATATAAATATAATTTATATTTGGTATATTTATATTATAATAATCTATTGAATATAGAATTATAAAATGGAATTCATAGTTCATGTAGACGGTAACTCGTACAAACGTATGAATGATGTTTCTGTATTTATTTTCATATTTGTAAGGATGTAGTAAAGTACATATGAATATATATATATATATATGTGTGTGGGTGTGTTTGTGTGTTTCTATATATAATTATTCTAGCAGCATTATTATATCATATATATATAATATATGTTTGTGTGTGTGTGTATCTATATATAATTATTCCAGCAACAATATTATATCATATATATATATATATAATATGTTCACTAAAACCATCATTAATACATTCCATGTGGTGTGTGAATGAATCACATCGCTTTGAGGGGGTGGTAGTCCACACTTCCTCAAACAAGATTATCTTATTAATAACATATCGAAAGTAAAAATATGTATCTTTTAACAGGAATAAATAAGCTCTAATAAATAATAAATATATTATATGACATATATAAATATATTTTCCACCATAATATTCACCATGATAGGCGATAAAGGATAAATTAACAATCATCATTTCTATGAGGTGGTAGTTCATCGTACATGTAAATAGAATGTTCGATATCCATTAGATAGAGGTGTGTGTAATTTTACATCAAAAAATAGCATAATAACTTTCTAGTATATTTAGTATACTGGTTTTTTCATACAATAATGGAATAAAGATAGTGTAGAGGTAGAGAAGGAATATAAAGGAAATGAGCATGAGAGGAGAAATTACATCTTAATCAGGTAAATCCTTTTCATTTGTGCCAAAAGGCATAATTGTGTTTCCTTATTCCAATGTTATGGCTTCTAGAAATAAGGGAGGTAATTTGGGAGATTATTTGATTAGATTTTGGGTGAGGTGGTGCCTTTTATTAGAAAGAGAAAGGACACACTTGGCTTTTCTGAAAACAAGTTAGGTGTACCCACGTTTTAGCCTAAAAATGGTCTTACCAAACCAAAAAAACATAATAATAGTATTTTAATGGCCAATTACTATCCATAAAATGGTTTTTGGAAAAGTTTCTAGGTTGTTTTCGGTTTCATATTTAAGATTTAGTACTTTATTAACCAAATTTTTTTCTTAACTGATGAATTTAATTTTTTTAACTTTCACTAATATTTTTTTGGTCAAAAAAATGAATAACTTATTATAAATTATTAATTATTTGATTCAAAATAGGGAATATAATTTTCCAAATTATAATCACATAAGTGTCAAAAATTAATTTAATATTAATCTCGTAGTTGGTTCGACAATGCGGTGTTTCAAAGTAAAAAAGATCCAAATTTTGTTATGTTTTTACATTCTATTTAAATGTGAAATTGGTCCCAATGAACAAAAATGGATTAATTATTAAAAATATTTTCTCACGAAACGTTGAAACCAATTTTCAATATAATTTTACCTAAAAAACCAGTTTTGAAATAAAATCTGTTTTTTCACTCTTAATCCAATATTGATGTTTGTTTAAAAAATCCCGAAAATTCACCCTAAGTTAATTTTGATATTATAAATTAAAAAATGAAGCTTATTTTATCAAAATTAAATTTCTAAATGTTTGTAAAATTAACTTTATTATTTTTCACATAAGTACATACAAACGGTTCATTCATGAAAACATTATTTTAAAACATATATGTACTTTACCAAAAAACATTTCATTTAGCATCAATATGTTTTTTTAATATAAAAAACAATAAACTGTATTTGAAAAGTAGTTATTACTATTCATATAACTAATTTTAATAGTTATTTTTTAATTATTTCATATATTTAATTATAAAAAAGAGATGTTTCATAGAAACTCAATGTTGCGTATATCGTACAAAAACTCAGTGTTTCATTTATCGTATGCCAAGTTGGTGTTGAGTGTAATCTACAACAAGTTGGTTCAATATGAAAGGAATGATTGAATTATTCAACTTCTAAATAAAAAGGACAATTTAATTTATTCGATAAAATGGTTCTATAAAAAGACAGGGTTTTACAACAACGTTCTATTTGAAAACATCAAATGGAAATCATTTGTTTCCCAAACAGACATTGAGGTCAAAATCTACAATTGTTTGATGTTCTAAATATTTTGATTTAAAAATTTTCATAATGGGATAAATAAATAAATAATTTTTATATAAAAAAATTTCTTTTATTTCTTTCAATCAATACTAATTTAAAAATTATTTATTAATATTGACATTTAATATATTTATAAACCACTTTCAGTAAATATAATATATATTAATCGTAAATACATATTTATTATTATATAAACCAAATTTATGCACACATTATATTTATATAAATATATTATAATAAATATGGTTTTATATTAATACATTATTTTCAATAATATATATGTATATATGTATATATATATATATATATATATATTATTTTATCACCCCTAAAAAAGAACTGATAAATGTTTCTCTTTATTAATGCTAAAAAGGCTCTGATAAATGGTGACCATTATTATTTCTAAAAAAAAAGTGATAAAGGTTGTCCTTTATCATTGTTAAAAAAGGTATGAGACTTTTATCCATTTATAGAAACTAAAAAAGAACTAATAAAAGTGAACCACTATATGTGGTAAAAAATAACTGACTAACGTACATTTTGCCTATTCTTTTTGGTTGATATGATGATGGTATAATTTTAAATAAGCTTGATTATGTTTCAGTTTTTTTTGTAGAAATATTGATTCATAAGTGATTTCATTTATTCTCATGATATTCTCCACATTATTCCTCATGTTGTGTGTCTTAATGTGAGTCGGTCTAGGAGGGGATGATGCTAACTCCTCACAATTGTGGTAACCCCTACTAGGTTTAACAGGGGTGGACACCACATATAATTTATCTTGTATATCATGTTTTATGTCTTGTATTAGCCTTATGTTTTATTATAATAACAAAATACCTTCCTGAGGATATTTTATCATCATGAATGTAGTTTCAATGTGAACCAAAACATGATTTTTATTAATTTTACTTGTTGATTTAAGTTTTCCATTCCAATAAACATTCTCATTAAATTTGTATTTAATATCACCTTAATGTTTTAATAATAAATCAACAAATCTAATCACTTAGTAAACTATCACATCGAATTATTGAATCTTGAAGACACCCATATCAACACTTCCTTAATAAATAGTATATTAACAATATGATATGACTAATAAATTAATGATAAAAACATTCCCACATTTTCACTATTTTTATAGTTCCCACATCGCTTTGATTCATAGATTTATCAATAGGATAATTAAATTCACCATGTATATCACCACCTATCACTTGTAAAATTTATCATGAATCCAATGAATGAATTATATAGTTACTCATATACCAACAATAAAAAATATCATAGCAATTTAAGAAAATTTTAAATTTAAGTCAATAGTATAATATTAATAAAATTAAACCCAATACCACCAATGAATTATCTAAATTTCAATTTTTATCTTCTATACTTTATATTTTTCTGTTTTTATAGAAAGAAAACAAATACCACCAATTTTTTGAAATTGAAATAAATAATCACCATCAAAGTATTTTAATATGTGTAGTCAAATCAATTTAAAAAAAAGTTACATTTTTTTTTAAAAAAAATTATGCATGTTATTTTTAAACACCCTATGTGTCACATGAATTTTTTAGATATTTTTGTATAATATTTGATGATGATAGGAACACAGATAAATATTCTAGAACATGACCTTGAATGTAGAATTCATCTTTTATAACCATTTAATACAATGGAAAAGTAGTGGATGAATACAAGATAAAAGATTTAATTAGTTTTTTATCATGATGATAACTTGATTAATGTTTTTTCCAAACATTGTAAAAAATTAGTGGGAAAAGGAATAATTTAATAATATTATGAAATTAGTTAAAAAAATATATTGCAAGTGCTTCTTGAAAAAAGGATATTTATATGTCAAAATAATTTTCCCACAAAAACCATAATTATTACCAATGTAGATTTTAATTTCAAATGGCAACTAATAAGTTAAATCCATATATGTGAAAGTTTATTATAAATGAGATGTTTTAGTTTTCGAGTTTTAATATCAATATGAAAAATATACCTATATAGTTATACATAACATCTATAATTTAAGGATTATTACACAATAATGGATTTGGGACCAAATTGTTTGGCCCTTTTCATGGAGATAACTATGAGATAAAAAAGTGGAAAAAAAATTGACACTAGATGTAATGTGGAAGAAGTCCCAAAATGAATTGAGTGAAAAACCATGACAAAATAGAAGGATATCACAAAGGATAAATGTGGTTAGACACTCAACCACTATTATATTGAGAATATCCTTATAATTTTTCCTATTGAAATATAATAATACACCTCACAAATAACACTAAAATGAAATGGGATAATTTTTTTTGAAGATGTTAAAGAAACCACTATTTCAAAATAATTTATATAGGCTACTTCCCACCCTTATTCCGCCCCCACTGCAGCCTGGTAGGTGGGTTTTGCAACCCACCATCACTAACCATGCATACATTCATTGAAAAAATATGGGGTGAAACCATTAATAATAAAATAATACCTAAATATCTTCCACTTAGATATTTTATGAAGAACCAATCAAATCTCCACACATCCATTCTCTCCACCAAACTATGTTTCTCTCATCTCTGGAAGGCCGATCGAGGATCTATACCATTCAAATTCACTAGATTCAAATTCCTACTTCTGGAAATATTCTATATTTTATTTAGTATGAATTTTATGTATATCCACTCCTTCTTCCTACACCAAATCTTAAAAAAATGACAATTAAACCCAATTTCCTTCATCAGTGAATGATAATATGAACTCATTTCAATGTTCAAGGTACTCTAACTATCAAAAAACAATGAAATCTTATTCTTTTTATTCCTAAGATCCTCCAATAACCTTCTCACCTAAATAAACACATTACAATCTTGTGTAGTATCCATTTACTCCCCCATAGACATAGATAAATCTAAAAATGACTATAACATTGAAATCCTACTCACATATCCTTCTGCAAGAGTAATGTTATAACTAGTAGTGGATTTTCATTAGTCAGAATATCTTTGAAAATTTAAATCAACATAGTCCCTAATAGTAAAATTTGATCCTCAATAAAATGATGAAACATATGAGGTCTCCTTGAGGTATCATAAGATCAACTTTTCTATGTTCCAATAATACCATTCCTAATTTTCCATGAACTATCTATCTTCTCCCACTGCATGTGAAATGTCCAATCTAGTAGAAACCAAAACAAACATCAAACTAACAAATAGTGATTCATATATTACTCAATACATCTCTATACTCTCTACTTTACTTCTACAACTCATCATTTAGGATAACCTGAAAATAACAGGAAGTGGGGAGGATATTGAATTATATTATTTTTCATGGAAGTATTTTAAGACCTTACTCAGGTAAATCTTCTCTGATATCCAAATTTTTCCATTAATTATACCGTAATAAATTTTCATCCCATGAATCTTGTTTTCTGATTTTACGTCCTTCATATCAAACTAACTAGATAATAATGACTTTATCACATGGATTTGGAAATATTTGGGGCTTGTAACAAATATATAATCCATATACAATATAATAATGGAGAAATAATTACTATGAAAACCCTTCAAAATTTCACAAGGATCTAGACAGAGAATTCTATATCTAAGGGCCATGATATAGGAATCAAATCTTATGTACGAAAATATCAGTGTCCACTTGAGATCATGTAAAAATTTCCTCAACCAGTAAACCAATTTCTATTTTACTTCTTCTATAAAGCTTCTAGTCTAAGAACATATATTTATTCATCCAGATGACCATATAGAAAATCATTCTTTACATCTATCTGCACTGGATTCCAACTATATATAGAACACATTGCCAGAACCACCCAAATTCTCATTCTCCTTACATCCTATGTCAATATGTAGAACAAAATATCTCGCTTAGTGACACGCTCTATGTTTCATATTTCTTATATTTTCATCTGATTTGACCCTTTTTGTCTAGAATCAACCGTTACTTGACCTTTATGATCTTGAAACGCCTTCACAGAAATTGATTCTTCCATGGATTTTCCCACCACATTGATTATTTTAGTTTCCATATTACCTTTGTTTTTTCCCATCAATAATCATTTAATCATTTTCTATTGAAAAAAATGAAATCTATGAGGATAATATGTTTTTAAATAGTGGGTTCCCATAAATGAAACTAATTTCTACCATCAACATATCCGAAGAAGGTATATTTCATGGACCTCAAGTCCAAATTTGATCTTCCTAATCATTAAAAAATATTTATACTGCACTTATAAAAGTATGTAATTTAGAATATTTTGTAGGATTACCTATCATCTTCTTCATCAGTGTTTTTTCATAATCATTATTAAAGGAGTTCAATTGATCACATAACAAGTGGTATTCACTAATTCTTCCCAGAATGTTGTGGAGAATACTATAGTAATCAATATCACTCTTCATAAATCAGACAAGGTTCTAGTAATCTATTATACCTCCTCATTCTTCTGAGGAGAATATGCCTCATTTAATTGTCTTCTGATGTATTCCCATTGAAAAAAAGTTTCAAACTCTTTTCTTGCAAGCTCTCAACAATTTTTAGTTCTCAAACACATGTTCTTCTTTCAAAAATTTATGTTCCTTTCATTTTTTATATTTTTGGTACCTCAAAACATCCATCTTCCACATTATTGGGTAATCCCAATATCTCCTGGAATAATTATCAATGAATGATAAAAAATAAATTTCTCCTAAAATGTATATAACTAGAGATTAATAAATATCAAATTGGATCAAATCTAAAATCTAATTTCCTTATATTGTTTACATCTCGAACATCAACTTGTATCCCTTTACAAAAACATAATGCTAAAAAAATGGTTGGGATTTCTTTTTAATCCTATGAAACAATTTATAGTCAGAAAGAAGATCTAAGTCTCATTCATACATTTGCATGGATTATGATTCTATGATATATTCAATTATTCTGTCGATGTAGTTGATGAAAAAAATATATATACTTACTTGTATGTTTCTACCAAAATAAAATATAGTTTCTTTGAGATCTTCCCCACCTCACTCAACACAAGTGAACCCTTCACAATTTCCATCACTACATTCTTGGTGTGTGTCTTGTTACTGATGTCTTGAATTATACCAATGACTAAATGTTATTTTTTGGACCTTTACGTGGAATACGACTTTGATCATTATGAAAATTCCAACATTAATCTTCATATTAATGGAACAATATCAAATGATCTTCAATGCGTGATTATTAACCATGTAAATAAGTCCATTCAGGATAGTTTTATACTATTCAAAAAAATCCCTTCAATTTGTCATGTGCCATGTTTCTCTTGATTCTATTATACATGCGTGGTTGAGATGTTTTTTACCTATAAAATTAGTCGTCACTTCACTGAATAGAACATATTCACTTCCAAAAATACTCGTCACATTTCCATCAATGTCATGATTCTATATCCTAGTAGAAAAATTCTCTATAATCACACCTCAAGGTCATTCACCAGTCATCTATAGACAATTATCCTTCCACATCACAATATGATTCTTTATTTTTTACAACAAAAAATTATTACTATTGGATTACTTGATTTTATATTTCACATTTCTTTCAACATTCCATCAGTAAAAAAAACACTAAATATTCACAATGGTGTATATAATAATCATAATAATTTCTCTATCATGTGAAATATCAACTGAAGTCATAATCATAGAGAATACTTAAATTGTCATGAATTATTAATACCCTAAGAAAGTGGACAATATTTTGTCAGAACCATGATATGATAGAACTTGTTTTGATTGAAAATGATTGTACCTTTGGTGAGTATATAATTAATATATAAAAATAAAGTAAAAAATATAGAATTAGATAGACCCCATATGTAACATGAGAAAACTCCCAAAATGAAAGGAGTAAAAAAACTACATGCAAATAGAATGATCTCACTATGGTAAAATTCATCACAATATATCATTATTAAAAGGATAATACCATTATAACTATCACCCATTAATAATAGAAAATAATCCTCACAACTAACCCAAAATTACAGTGGGATAAACTCATTGAAGCCGATGATGAAACTACTAGGAGAAAGGCATTTATATACACTATTTCTTTCCACCATTCCTCCCTCACTGCAGCCCTGTATGTGTGGTTTACCACCCAACTTCATCAACAATGCCTTCATACTTTCAAAAAAAATAGGGTTAATAATCATATATAATAAAATACTAATAACAAATGGAATAGAAATAAATATATATAAAATACATAAATATTAACGACTGTGGGATATTGGCTATTATCAATTTATGTGGGCGGAGGCTTTGCAAGTAGAGGATGGGTGTGACTGTGGGTATCAATGAATAGGTGGTTGCAGAGAGTGTTTATTATGTGAGGTTATGGGTGACTATTGGAGGTGGTGAGTGGAGAGTAGGGACATGAGTTCCGGGTGATAGGTGAGGAGTGACAATGGGCTATGGTAGAGGAGGAGCTTAGGGCATTTGCATTAGTTAAGAATGTAGTATTCAGGTTGGTTAGTCACGGTTTAGGTTTCAGGTATATAGTAGGGATGGGGGTTGGTCATATATGGAGTGATAAATGGGGCATCGATTATTTATTCTAAATTAATGGTTAAAAAAGAATCATTTTTCACTATTATTTTAGCATTGATAAAATTTAGGTTATAGAAGCTCTTTTTTATGACTAATAATTCCATTATTTGTTTTATTTCTCATCACTCTTCAATAAATATTTGAAAATTTTATTCAATGATGTTATATTGAAATAATTTTCTGACAACTCCATTCACCTACAATTGTATACACAAACTATTTCGAGCAATGAAATCCACTTGATATTCACAATTAATTCAACTCTAGTGAGTTTCAAACCCCTACACAATACCATGTGAATGAGGAATCTTACCCTTAGACTTAAGGTTTGTTTTTGTTACATAATTATATATTTATATCATTATATATATATTTTAAAAAATATATATTGGTTCTAAAATGTCTATATATATATATATTAATATTTATAAAGTTATATATATATTATTATATATGTGTGTTTCTGTGTGTGTGATTCACCCCCGACTCACACTCCTAGATCAGGTGCTAAAACTCCTTATTCAAACACTGTATTTGACACAATTGTGATATGAACTTATATTTATTTTACAAATTTTCCATAAGTTAACGATTATATTTCATAGTAATCACAGAATCTCATGAATGAATGTTTTAGTGTATTTTAGTATTCCCTCAAATGTATATCTCATCCAAAAAGGAAGATTTTACCACTATAAAAGTATTTTTTCTATGACTTCAACATCTCCAAAAAAAATCATTTGTAGATAGTATATCATGCTAAATATAGTCATTTAAATAATTTCCTATGTATATTAAAGAAATTAATGAGGTGGGACAAAAGTCTCATTATGGGAAAAACTCATCAACATGTCATCAATGTTTATATAACCACAATATGAGAAAAATAAGCAAAGGAAAGACATTTTATTGAAAAATACATGGAACGATAATATTTTTCCATAATCCATGATAGAAAGACATGCATTCCAAAAAGAGGAAGTGTATACCTTTTTAAAAAAAATCAAATCATGAGATAATAAAAAAAAACCATGGAGCATAATCATAAGCATAAATATATGAAATTTTATGGAAATAAAGCATAACCATAAACTATAAAACTAAAATAGAAATATAAATAATAGAATAGAGAAGTGAGAATTACTACGAATTTACTATAACAGGGTGGAACATGAATTCCAACATGATTTCAATAGTGGACCAAACATCACTACAAAATTCCCATAATCATAATCAAATGAACATATCTATTGGATTTCCATATTATAGTGGACCGAGTATCACTTTTGGATTCCCATTATGGAGAGAGAATCAATGTTCAATTCCCATAATTATCTCATAATGTATAGATGTCTAACCATTCATTGGAGGTAAATATA
This sequence comes from Viscum album, assembly GCA_963277665.1. Lineage (NCBI taxonomy): Eukaryota > Viridiplantae > Streptophyta > Magnoliopsida > Santalales > Viscaceae > Viscum > Viscum album. Next base: position 2,002,226,120 of record OY728161.1, on the reverse strand, counting down.
GCACCTTTTCCATAATAATAATAATACTCTATAAATATTTGTTTCATTAGAAAATGAAACATTCTTCTATATGACATTAAATAAATAACCCATGGAATTGATATGAGTTTCCGGAAAAAAATCTAAGAAATTCTCATAAGAAATTAGGAGAAAGATATTGGATGGTGGATAAAAAATATCCCTAGTGCGATATATGGATAATTAAGGATGTTAATATAGATTAAATACATATTTTTAAGATCATTGTATAAGCATCATGAATAATAAAATGGAATATACCTATTTTTAACGTCATGAAAAACTTCTTCAATTGTTTTCCTTAAAATGATATACTTGATATTGATAAGATGATTAAAAATTATCTGTTGAACCCAATGAATAGGGTTTTCAGAAAGTATATTTTATAAAATAAACATTATTTAGACAATAATTCATTTAGAATTCATAAAATCACGAAATATTTATTACTTAACAAAAAGAAGAAGCCTTTAATAGAATATTATGAAATCAAGAACCCCGATTTAAAATCAATGTTTTACTTTCAGAAAATTTAAATTCATTTACTTTTATTTTTAATAAATTAAGAGTTAAAATAATTTTTAAATCCATTTTAAAACATTTAAAGGATTTTTCTTAGGGAGTGATTATCATATGTTGAGAGAAACCATAAAAGAAATTTTATAAAACATTTTCACAATAATCATAAAATATGAAGTTATGGGCCTCATTCAAAAGTAATTTACAAAAAGGTGAAGTGGGTACAACAAATTTTTTTACTCTTAAAAAGGATATTCCATAATGGATCCTTGAAAATTATATAAAGTATTTTAAGGGAAATTCGGAGTGAAAGATAAAATGCACAGTCATGATTGGAAAACCAATTGAATATTTTAAAATACCTTTACTGAAAACCCACATTGTAATAAGGGTTACTCAAATGTAATTTTGATAATATGATAAGGTAAATATGTAGGTAACATGAGATAACAGATAATTAGGCTACCAAATATAAAGGAGATAAATGCAGGTAAAGAGAAATATTTATAAAAAGGAAAAACTATCATTAAAGAGGATGTGAATTATTCTAAACATTGATATACATTTTGAGGAAGAAATCCGTAAATGAAAAATATTTGAAATAAAAATAATTCACCCTATAAAATAAGATAATGTGCCATTAAATTAAATCATAGGGTGGAAGATTCCAATCATAGAAGATAGCTGTTAAAGAAGAGGTGCTATTACTCAAGAAAAGATATTTGGGTTATCAAAATAACTTATGGATTTATTGTCACTTTAATAGAAATCCCTTGAAAAGGGATATAAATATGAAATTTTAAATATCTTAGATTTCATGATAAATTATGATTAAAAAAACCATGTCTAATATATATATATATATATACCAAAAAAGTAATCAAAAGGAGAATACACATCATATCTCAATGAAGAAAAAATTTGACACAAAAACTATGACAACCTTGATACCCTTTGAATCAAAATACATTTAAATGAAGAACATGATTTTTTTATTCAAATTTCATAAATAAAAATAATATAGTACAATAAATACATTAAATATTATTAACATAATATCAAATATATTAATGCACACAATGTGAAATATGTCTTATGAAATTAAATTTTAGACAAATAACCCGTTACATTAATTTATGACATTCAGTAAAAAAATGAATCATATATATAAAAAATAACTATAATAATCACCTATCTAATAAAATTTTCAAATATGTATCCTTTTATAAAATTAATTTATAATTATTCTATATATTTATATTAGTTAGTTAATATCTATTTTTAATATCATTGGTGAGAAATCTTTACCGATTTGAACTAGTTTCATAATAATGGTGTGGTTATTCTTTATTATCCAAAATTTAATAATTAAAATATAAAAAAAGTTACTTTAATTTATTATTTATAAATATTCATAATGTTATAATTTAATTTAATTAGTGTTTTGGTTATGCTCTTAAAAGATGTTATCGATGATGAGCATGTTTCTGTGATTTTTAAAGAATTAATGTTGGATTCTTAATTGATGAGTTTAATGTTATTGTTACTATTAAAAAAACCACATAAAATAATTATTTAATTAATTTAAACATTTATTTTTGGTAATTATGTTCTCATGGCCATCTATGATATTATATTAAAGAATTGTTCAAGTAGATGGTTGAGCCAACATAAACATGAACATGCCATAACAAATGGATAATTATAAAAAAATTAGTTGTAATATAATTATTAAGAATTCATTATGGTATTATTTATAATATATTAATGTAATAAATTATAATTTTACATAATTATAATAACAATATATGAATATTAAACAATTACATAGTATGAATAAATTTTTTTTCCTCTTAGTACGCTCATTTTAGTTAGTCAATTTTCAATAATCATTTATTTATAATATTATTAATATGTTATATAATATACAACCCAAAACACTAATAATTTATCAAAATAATATTTTATTCATTAAATTACTCATTAAAACTAGCCATGTATGATGATGAAGGAAAATGAAACATTAAACATTGTGGAGGCAGCAGTCCGCATGTACGCATGAATGTAATTGTTTTCCATATGTGAAAAGGGTAAACCTAGAAAATATTTATTCCCAAAATATAACAAAATAAATATAATAAAAATAATGAATTTTTCATATAATATTGACAAAAATATATTTGAAAGAGAAATATATAAAAGAAACTATTTTAATGAAAATTTAGTAATTACATTCAAAACAAGAGATTTATATTTAAAATATTTTGGGAAAATAGGCCTTAGGATAACTAATTGAGAAAAAATTATTATAAAAATGAGAGTGAAATATATTAAGAAGAAATTTCTGAGTTTCATGATGAAACCTAATGTTATATGTTGTCACAACCTGACCCTACCCGGGCTTGAGCCGCAACTACCCTAAGCCCACCTCCATAGGCCAGGGGCTGGCGATAAGCGCCGAAGGCTAAAAACCATGGGGAGGCCTTTCCCTGGGTACCTGTACACACACACACGCAGCCCACACAATGCAGAAGTACAGAGTAAAAAAGAAAAGTAAAGTACTAAATGATATAAACAACCACAAAAGTGCATCGACCTCTAAACAGTACAATGTAAAAGCTGAAGGTAAACTGAAAAGAAAAAGAGAAAAACACGCTCCCAAACAGAAAAGTGCCACAACCCATCAACAGGTAAAAAAAGTAAATGGCTAGGAGAGTCCCACACCTGGAAACCAACTATGACCACCGCACGCAGTCCATGCTCCCGAACTCATATGCTTCACTGAATTCATGACCAACCTGTCCGTCGTCTGCAAGGGCACACTAAGTGCAGCAAAGCCCAAACTTGGGTGAGTATAAAAATACTCAGTAGGATTCCCCTATGGCTCTAGGGAGCAACAATGGAGGTACTGAAGAGGTGAGCAGTAGATCAAACAGGGAAAAGTAAAGGAGTATGACAACCCTGATTTTATTACAAACTTAACCATGATTTATTACATAAAACTTCACTTGATAAAACAAAGAAGATTAAGAGGTTTAGTGTCTTTGGGGATTAGGAACATTACATAAAAACTTAAAACATGAAATAAAACATCTTTATTGAAAACTTCCATTACATAACCACTACATTCCCTCATACTTAGCATTGCATGGGATAACCAAAGGACATGCATAAGAAAAGGGTGAGCTATAAAGCCCAGTAAGGGAGTACACATGGAATAACATGAGGAGTACAATACATGTTATAAATTAGGCCTATTAATAGATCATAAAGGAAAAATGTACATAAATTCATGATAAATCATGATAATCATAACATGGAAATGTGGAAACAACACTTAACATGGAATTAGCATGGGCCAAGGCTCATTACACATAGAGCATGAGTAATTCATCATTGCACATGAAGCATGAGTAAACCCTCATTGCACATGAATTAGCATGAGTCAACACTCATTGCACATGACGTATCATGATACAATACTTTACCCAATGCATTGGAGCGCTATAAGGGTGCTCCCTTCTTAAACTTTTCATTTCATGCATAAGTGTGCCACATGGATCATAAAACATGGATTCATAAAACATAATCATTTATTCCATGATAAAGGAATATGGAATTAATACATAAAACATTAAAATCAATAAGTTAATGTGCATAAAGGTGAATACCCTTGATGGAGAAATGGGCATGGTATTCACTACACAATGGCATTGGCTTGGAAAATCGGTTCGATTTAGGCAGCGTAACAGCGTGACATAAAAATTCATAAAAACAGTTGATGAGAGTGAAATGAGTTCCTCATCATATTTACATGTAATGGAATGTAAGGAGGTCATATAGATACATGTCCAATCAATTTTAATGGAATAGAGATTCATGATACAAAAGTATTTCTTGAATGTAAATGAGGGGAGAGAAGTTACTTTTGGAATTTCGGCGTAGTAACGGGTGTACATGGGAGGCATTTAATGAGAGGGAAAGGGGTCTCCCATCATTAAATAATAAATAGGGAAGTATTAGGGAGGTGAAAAACCATACCCCAACATTAAAAATTGAAATTAAAAGGGCAAAACAACTTAAAGAAAATTGGACAAAAAAGAGAAAGGAAGAAAAAACCCCTACTTGGAAGTGTGCTTCAAAAGGCTATAGAGAAGCTTGTGAGAGGCATCTTGGGAGCTTTGGGCACCTTGGGAGGATTCTAGAGAGATTAGGGCAGACTTTGGATGAACTACAAGGGCTTTGAGTGAGGATGAAGTGGGAGCTTGGGTGGGTTTATATAGGAAAGGTGAGGGAATTCTTTATTATTTAGGTTTGGGTCCCCTTACATTAAATTAATCAAAACCACAAACCATCCCATGATTTTTGCCCATGGTTTTTGGCAAAGGGAAGAGGGAAAAAATATTTTATTAGGAAAAAGTCCTAACTTCTTAAAATAATAAGGTTTCTTATGTGGAGGTGAGTCACTCTCCCAGGGAAATTAATTTAAAAAGACAAGGTGTTTAATAAGTTTTGAGGGGTCCATTAATGCATTGAAAAGTAAGTCAAACAAACCCAAAATCACATTATTTTAATAGTAAAACATATATTGTCCGAAAATAATGATTATAGTATTTTATTATATTACTATTGGGTCATTATGATGTCATAAAACACACTATATATTTAAACAGTATTTAATTTTTACCCAAAAATTTGACTGTCTCAAAAAATTATGAAAAATTCACCGTTGGATAATTTCAACGACCAGATTCCAGAAATAAAATTTATTTTATCTAAATAATTTTCTAAATATGGTAATTTTCACATTCTAAATAAAAACCAACATTTATCTAAAATTCATGGGTTTTGACCGAAATGGCTTTCAACCCTTAATAAAAATTATAATTTTATTCACAAAATTATAAGATAATTTATATTTAATAAAAATTAATTTAATAATAATAATATTATTATTTTATTAAAATATTATTTAATTCAAAAAATCCCTTAATTTAATAAAATAGAATTCTTAATTAAATAATAACTAAAAAACACTATTTGTACTTTAAAAACAATTTACAAAGTATCAATAATGGCTAGAAATTATATTCATTATTATAAACAAAAATAATGTATATGAATATAGTACTACTTATTTGTTACATAACCCCTTAAAACAGCATCATAAGACCTAAGGGTAAGGTGTGCGATGGTGACAGACTCTTGGGGTGGCTCGGATAACATCGCTCAAGTGGTAATTTCAATCAACTTCCACTTTTCCAGTAGACAGTCACATTTGAACTTGACATGATGAAGCTCAGCTTGGGCATGGTAATGAGAAAATCCGAAAGATGGCACCTCTTTTCCGAGCTTCGACAAATGGGATTCATATGGGGCAGTTCTACTGGATGAGGCCATCACTTCCTTTGTCTGAGTAAATTGGATTTGTTAAAGTCCTATATTTATACTAATCATGTTATCACTGTTCAATAGCTATATTAAAAAATGGTAGAAAATTCTTCACATAAAACCAAAGAAGTTGACATTTTATATAAACATAAAGAGACATTCAATTAGATCAAGAGGGATTTCCATTAATAAAACTTTGGGTTGTTACAATATTCCCCCCTTAAGAAATTTCTTCCTCGAAATTTTCCTTTTTGCCACACTAAAACAAATGTGGGTAACTCATCTTCATCATTTCCTCTGATTCCTAAGTCGCTTCTTCAATCTTGTGGTTTCTCCACAACACCTTGATGAGGGGCATTGTCTTATTTCGTAGAACTTTTTCTCTACGATCTAAGATCTTCACTGGTTACTCCTTATAAGAAAGATCATATTCCAATTGTATGACCTTAGAATAGAGTACATGTGAGTGGTCTGGTATGTAGTTCCTTAAGAAGGATACATGAAAGACATAATGTACTTTGGCCATGGCAGGGGGAAGTGCTAGTCGATAGGCCATAGCCCCGACACGATCAATAATCTCGAAGGGGCCGATGTACCTTGTTCTTATCTTCCATTTCCTTCAAAACCTCATGACCTTATTCCACATAGATATGCATAGAAACACAATGTCTCCAACTTTAAACTCAAGGTCTCATCGACGATTATCCGCATAACTCTTCTGTCGACTCTGGGCTGCCTTGATATGATGCTGAATGGTTTTTACCTTCTCCACCATTTCTTTGACCATTTCTGGTCCAAGAATCTTACGTTCACCGACCTCATCCCAACATGCCGGTGTTCTGCACCTTTTCCCATAAAGGGCTTCATATGGTGCCATTTGGATGCTCAAGTGGAAACTGTTTTTATAAGAGAACTCAGCCAGAAGAACATGTTGATCCCATCCTCCCTTAAAGTCCATTGAGCATGATCTCAACATATCCTCAAGTGTTTGGATAGTCCACTCAGATTGGCCATCAGTTTGAGGATGATAGGCCGTACTGAAGTTCTGTTCAGTATTCAGAGCATGTTGAAGGCTCTTCCAAAACATAGAGGTGAATCTTTGATCTCAGTTAGACACAATAGATAGTGGTACTCCATGCAACCTTACCACTTCCCCGATATATATCTCTACCAGTTGATCCAAAATGAAATCCTCCCGAATAGCAATGAAGTGTGCAGTATTTGTAAGACGATCCACAACAACCCAGATTTCATTGTTGCCTTTGGATGTCCTTGGATGTCCAGTGACAAAGTCCATGGTGATGTTATCCCATTTCCATTCTGGTATTGGCAATGGTTGCATCTTCCCCTTAGACTTCTACCTCTCAGCCTTCATATGCTGACACACCAGGCACTTTGATGTATATTCAGTGATCTCCTACTTCATATTATCCCTCCAAAAGTTTTCTTGGAGATCTTGATATATATTTGTTCTCCCTAGGTGAATAGAGAAATTTGAACTATGTGCATCATCCAAAAGTTCCTTTTTCAGCTCCTGGCTTGATGGATCACATAGTCTTTTCCCAAACCGCACAATTCCTTCTTCATTAACATTAAACTCTGAGGATTTCCCATTTTTTGATAGCTTCCAATTTTTCCTGAATTCCCACATCCTCCATTTTAGCATCCGTTAACCATTACAAAAGAGATAATTTAGTAATCATTTCTGAAATGATTGAGGATGTTTGCTTCTTTATGTTTCCCACGTCCATCTTCATCAAGTCTAAAAAGATTGGATCCTTCTCAATTTTCAACATTAATAGAATTTATGGGTCCTTTCTACTTAGGGCATCTTCCACCTTGTTTGCTTTCCCAGGGATGTAATGTATTGAACAGTCATAATCCTTGATGAGCTCTATCCATCTTCTCTGGCGCATATTATTCTCTTTATATGTGAATATATATTTAAGACTCTTGTGGTCAGTATATATCTCACATTTCTCTCTATAGAGATAATGCAGCCATATTTTCAAGGCAAAGATCACAGCCGCCAACTCCAGATCATGCGTTGGATAGTTTCGCTCATGTATTTTCCACTACCTTGAGGCATAGGATATACCTTTATCATTCTGCATCATCACATAGCCTAAGCCCTTCTTTGAATCATCAATGAAAACAACAAAAAGTTCCCCACTTGTGGGTAAAGTGAGCAAGGGCACAGTGATAAGCCTCCTTTCCAACTCCTTGAATCTTTCTTCGCATTCATCACTCCATGAAAAATTTAATCCCTTTCGAGTTATCTTGGTAAAAGGTTTGGACTATCATGAGAAATTTCTCACAAATAGTCGATAATATCCAGCTAAACCTAAGAAGCTACAGATATCTGTTAACGATGTTGGCCTCAGCCATCCCTCAAATGCATCTGTTTTGGAGGGGTCCACAGATATCCCATTTCTTGTGATGATATGGCCCAATAATGAGACCTCCTTCAACCAGAACTCACACTTGCTATACTTTTCATAGAGCTTCTCCTTGCGCAAATTCTATAGTACAGTTTTTAAATGCTCATCATGATCCTCCTCGGTTTTGGAGTATATTAGAATATCATATATCAAGACTACCACAAATTTTTCAAGGTAATCTCTAAAGACTATATTCATCATGTCACTGAATATTTCTGGAGCATTGGTGAGTCCTAAAGGCATTACTATGTATTCATAGTGCCTGTATCTTGTACGAAAAGAAGTCTTGGGGACATCTTCTTTCTTCACCCTTACTTGATAATATCCAGACCGAAAATCCACCTTGGAGAAGTATTTTTCTCCACACAGGTGATCAAAAAAATCATTGATTATTGGGAGAGGATACTTGTTCTTTATCGTTATTTTGTTAATTTCACGATAATTGATGCAAAGCCACATTGACCCATCCCTCTTCTTGAAGAAGAGGACTGGTGCACCCCATGGTGAAGCACTTGGGCATATAAACCCTTTATCCAGATTCGCCTGTAGTTTCTTCTTCAGCTCTTCAAGCTTAACAATAGGAATTCTATATGGATTCTTGGATATTTGTAGTGCCACAGGTATAAGTTCAATTGAGAACTCAACATCTCTTCTAGGAGGAAGACCAGGAAGTTCCTCGGGAAACACATCAGCGAATTCCCTCACAATAGGCATTTCTTAACGGATGGTTTCTTCCTTGGACTCAATCATCCGAACCAGATTCGTATGCTCATAAGGTAGTAATATCCATGCTTGAGATGATGTAGCTAAAGGAGATTCATCTTCCTCCTTACACTTGTAATGAATCGGTGGTCGATTCTCCATATGGAGTGTGATTTCCCTCCCCCGACAATTTAGATTGGCTCTATATATAGAAATTCAATCCATGCCATGAATTTCATCAAATTCCACCAAAGGGAGTATGATGAGGTTTTCCGGGAAATTAAATCCACAGACTATAACATGGGAGGACTTATATTCATGGGATACAATGATTTCCCCATTTTCCGTACTCACCGACATCTTTACTTCCATGATTTGTGGTGGTTCTAGTATTGTTCTACTAAACATTCAAGATATAAAAAAATGCATAGAACCTGAATAAAAAAGAATGTTCGCTATTATTGAATGAATAAATAGCGTACCTGTCACCACTTCGTTGTCGGGGTTCACATCGGCAGAAGTGATAGAAAAAGCTCTTCCTTGCTGCCTTGGAAGTTGCTGGTTGTCTCCGAAAACCCTTGGATTAGGGAACTGATTTACAAAATGACCCGGTTATTTGAATTTGTAGCATTGAACAATGTTTTGAGGTTCGAAGGGAGAGTTCCTCTCCTCTGTCGCAGCCACGGGTCTTTCTTGCTAACAGTTAACAGCCAGGTGCCCTTCTCTTCCACACCTGAAGCATTTTCTCGTCCACTTAATGCAATTTCTAGGGTGCTTCTTTCCGCACTTTTGGAAAGTGGGGTGTGAGATCTTCTTTGCACCGTTGGATCTATCCATCGGACCAACAATATTGAATTACACCGTACGCTTTTTGTCCCCATGATACCCCTGTGATTCCCCGATCTGCATTTCGACCTTGAGGGAACATCAGACAACTTCCTCATAGCTGTCGAAATCACAGATCGCTAATTCTTTCCGCAAACTCCGCTTCAACCCACCAAAGAAGCGGTCAACCTTGCATTCTGGGGAAACGATAATGCCATAATCGTATCGTGCAAGCCTTGTGATTTCTTCCTCATATGCTCAACTAGATTCTTCATCTTTTTTCTTGAGGGAAAGGATGTCCCTTTCCATCTTATGCCGGAGGGTGCACGGAAAATATTTATCGAAAAAAATATTCTGGAATCCTTCCATTCGAACGCATCGATCTCCTCCTTTGGCTTCGTATTTGTGATCAACATCCATCATTGATCAGATTCACCCTCCATAAGATAAGCTACCATGAGAAGCTTCTATTGTTCATAACATTGGAGGATGGAGAATATATTTTCAATGGAGTTGATCCATTGTTCATCAATCGTGGGATCAGATGATCTACTAAAAGTAGGAGGCCTTTTGTCTCATGATGCTCTCGATAACAACTTGTTCTTTCTTGGGGGGGGGGGGGGTTAATGTTCCTCTTGACCCATGTTTCTATTCAAAACTTGAGATAGCTAAGAGAGAAGCGTGACAAAGTTCATGATTCCCACTCCCATTGGATTGGGAATCTCATTAGTACAGTCATCACACTGATCTTCACAACGGTTGTTAGCCCGAGTCCTCCTATTACCAGCCATTGGCTGGAATAAAAGGAAAGTTAGGGGTAACACATAAAGGGTAATCAAAAGGCAAAAGTTGATGACTTATAAATAAACTTCAATTTCCTTACTCAAGAGTCTATAGGCTTCAATCTAGGCTTTTCATGATCTACTTTCTAACATATATTTGTAGGAGAATTTTTTTAATTCCCTTAATAATGGTTCATACTAAGCTTTTGAATTTATCAAAACATATCCCTCGGAAGTGTCATACCCAAGAGTGCAGCAAGGCCCGTTCTCATGCACCAGTTGCCGTTCGAGTCTAGCTCAAAGCAGTGTTTTCGGGTTTTACCCCTAGGATACAACTATTCCATAGCCGCCTCTACCTGATCGTATCTGGAAAGGGATGTATTTGTTTGATAAACCACATACTCAGTACTTAACAAAAATTATGGATGTTTTTATTATACTTAGTCTTGTATCTAAGGCTTTACTAGGGTTTCCTAATACCAAAAATAACTAAACCTATCCTTTGATACCAACTATGACAACCCTGATTTTATTACAAACTTAAACATTATTTATTACATAAATCGTCACTTGATACATCAAAGAAGATCGAGAGGTTTAGTATCATTGGGGATTAGAATCATTACATAAAAACATAAAACATCAAATACAACATCTTTATTGAAATCTTCCTTTACATGACCACTACATTCCCTTGTACTAAGCATTGCATTGGATAACCTGAGGACGTGCATAAGAAAAGTGTGAGCTATAAATCCCAGTAAATGAGTGCACATGGAATAACATGAGGAGTACAATACATGTCAGAAAATAGGCATATTAATAGAGAATAAAGGAATAATGAACATAAAAGCATGATAAATCATGATAATCATAACATGGAAATGTGGCAACAACACTTAACATGGAATTAGCATGAGCCAAGTCTTATTGCACATAGAGCATGAGTAAATCCTCATTGCACATGAAGGATGAGTAAAACCTCATTGCACTTGAGTTATCATGATTCAACACTCATTACACATGACGTATCATGAAACTATACTTTACCAAATGCATTGAAGCGCTATAAGGGTGCACCCTTCTTAAACATTGTAGTTCATGCATAAGTGTGCCACATGGATCATAAAACAATGATTCATAAAACATAATCATTTATTCCACGATAAAGTAATGTGGAATTCATAAATAAAACATTATAATCAATAAGAAAATGTGCATAATGTTGAATACCCATGATTGAGAAATGGGCATGGTATTCACTACACAATGGCATTGTCTTAGAAAATCGGTGCGATTTCGACAGCGTAACGACGTGACATAAGAATTCATAAAAACGGTTGATGAGAGAGAAAGGGGTTCCTACTCATATTTACATGTAATGGAAAGTAAGGAGGTCATATAGATACATATCCCAACAATTGTAATGGAATTTATATTCATGATACAAAAGTATTTCTTGAATGTAAATGAGGAGAGAGAAGTTCTTTTCGGAATTTCTGCATAGTAATGGGTGTACATGGGAGGCATTTAATGAGAGATAAAGCGGTATCCCATCATTCAAACATAAAGAGGGAAGTATGAGGGAGGTTCAATACCATATCCCAACATTCATAATTGAAATTAAAAGGTAAAAACAACTTAATGAAAATTGGACAAAAAAGTGAAATGAAGAAAAAACCCTTACATGGAAGTGTGCTTCCAAAGGCTAGAGAGAGGATTGTGAGAGGCTTCTTGGGAGCTTTAGGCACCTTGGGAGGATTCTAGAGAGAGTATGGTAGAGGTTGGACGTACTCCAAGGCCTTTTAGTGAGGAGTAAGTGGGATCTTGGGTGGGTTTATATTGGAAAGGTGAGGAAATTCTTTATTATTTAGGTTTGGGTCCCCTTACATTAAATTAATACAAACCACAGACCACCCTAGTGTTTTTTCCCATTGTTTTTGGAAAAGAGAATAGGAAAACAATATTTTAGATTTCCAAATTCCGAAATCCTTAAAATAATAAGGTTTCATATGTGGAGGTGAGTCACACTCCCATGGAAATTAATTTAAAAAGACAAGGTGTTTAATAAGTCTTGAGGGGTCCATTAATGCTTTGAAAAGTAAGTCAAACAAACCCAAAATCACATTATTTTAATGTTAAAACATATATTGTCCGAACATAAAAATTATAGTATTTTATTACATCACTATTGGGTCATTATGATGTCATAAAACACATTGTATATTTAAACGGTATTTAATTTTTACCCATAAATTTGATTGTCTCAGAAAATTATGAAAAATTCACCATTGGATAATTTTGACGTCCTGATTCCAGAAATAACATTTATATTATCCAAATAATTTTCTAAATATTTTAATTTTCACTATTAAAATAATACCAACATTTCTCATAAATTCACGGGTTTTGACAGAAATGGCTTTCAAACCTTAATAAAAATTATAATTGCATTCATAAAATTATAATATAATTTATATTTAATAAAAATTAATTTAATAATAATATTATTATATTATTAAAATATTATTTAATTCAAAAATCCCTTAATTAAATAAAATATAGTTCTTAATTAAATAATAACTAAAAAACATTATTTGTACTTTAAAAACTATTTACAAAGTATCAATAATTTCTAGAAATTATATTCATTATTATATAAAAAATTAATGTACATGAACATAATACTGCATATTTGTTACATAACCCCTTCAAACAGCCGCATATGACCTAAGGGTAATGTGTGTGATGGTGACAGACTCTTGTGGTGGCTCAGATAACATCGCTCGAGTGGTAATTTCAATTAACTTCCACATTTCCCATATACGGTCATGTTCAAGCTTGACATGATGAAGCTCAGCTTCGGCTTGGTCAAGAGAGAATCCCAAAGACACCACCTCTTTTCCGATATCTGACAAATGGGCTTCATATGGGGCAATTCTACTGGATGAGGCCATCACTTCCTTTGTCTGAGTAAATTGGATTTGTTAAAGTCCTATATTTATATAAATCATGTGATCACTGCTCAACGACTATATAAGAAGCGGTCAAAAATTATTAACATAAAACCAAAGAATTTGACATTTTATATAAACATAAATAGAAATTTAATTAGATCAAGAGGGATTTCCATTAGTGAAACGTTGGGTCGTTACAAGGAGTACATCCGAGAGTGCAGTATAGAGTACAAATCAACCCAAAAAGAGGAAGGAAGTAGACTCATCCAAACAAAAGGAGATAAAAATGGTGAGAAGATGAACTTCTCATCGAGTATTCACTACCTATAATAGCATAGTAGACTCGTCCAACCACTAGATGCTAGACCTAGAAAGCACATGGAATACCCCGCACGTCATCACCTCTCCTGGAAGGAGAGTAACCAAAACCCCAGAAGTGGGTACTGGAACATGGTATATATATATATATGCTCTGTCAAGAAACCAGACCAAGATCATAAGCGGATCTCCATCCAGTAGATCATTCCGAGAAAGTGAGTACCCAACAGTCCCAGAAGTAAACACCATCGATGCCCAGTATCTCGCACGTCTGTCCCAAACTACAAGTCAAGGGGCTCAAATAACCGCACCTTGACACTATCCATGTTGGGCGGCACTGAATCGCCCGCACTGTTTTAGGTCGCGTCACAAGGACACGTCTCCATGGGAAAAGCGCCCCTCATACTTGAGAGTTCTTGGGGAGCATCAAGCCACACCTTGTCACTGTCACACAATCAAGAGGTCTTCTCAAAGTCGACGGGTTCCCACTACCCCGCCCCGCAAAAGGGTAATCCAATGGAGGGAGACCTGAAACCACTATGGGCATCCCTACTGGATGGTACCCCACTGGCCATCCATGCTGGATGGTACACCACTGGCCATCCCTGCTGGATGGTACCTCACTGGCCATCCCTACTGGATGGTAACGCACTGGCCATCCTTGTTGGATGGTACACCACTGGTAACCGGAACACGTAGTGGGAAACACGTCATGATAGATCGCAGAATGAAGATAGATCTCGATACACAGCTAGGGAGTCTACTTCCAGGGCTCACTGGGGTCTCCGTACCCTACTGGAAACAACCTCCTGGGTAGAGGATCGGGGCCTGCGTAATGTGTTGGTCACCCCTATACCCGAAGAACTCTACCAGGGTACATGAAGGGATGTGAGGATCTCTCTGGACCTCTCGGGGCGATCATGATCCAATCCATCGAGTCACTGTCAAAGTGGACAAGGAAACTCACAATAGAATGTGGGAAAACACCCATACTGTACGAACGCATGTAGTCGTAAACGATGTCACAGTCCGGTGAAAGGACCCAACACTAAAAACCCCCTCAGCTGAAAGAAATGGGGAACCAAAACAACTTTTCCAGGAAAACCATCGAGAACAGAACCAGGGGAACCCACTCAACCCTACTGGTTGAAACCATCGAGAACAGGAGGACCTTCTATGTCACGAGAGGTCAAAGGTATGTAGAGAAGAACATGACGCACACATGGGGCCCACACGACATGTAGCCCAAACTCATCTCCAGACCAAGTGCACAAACGTTCTCAGGTACTAACTACAACATGAACTTCCAAGAATTCTCGTATACTCCCAGAGTATGCCACATTGCCGGCCCAGAGTTATAGTGCACACGACACCCAATGTCAAAGCAAAAATCAATAAACATAACATCGCCAACCAGCTTTCTCCATATCCCTAGCACGACCAACCACATCTCTTTAAACACTAACTTCACTCACACAGGAGTGAACACGGTCACACGCCAAGGGTTCACTTCCAAACATAGTAATAAGAACCACCACTAGGGCACCTTTCATGCTTCCTCATTTAATGAGATCTCAAATGAATCTTCGGACGTCCAAAAGGATCACACCGTTGTAATCCTCAAAAAAACATGCGATATAGACTATTTACTCGCCTCTAATGGATATCCAAGTTAAAAGTCGTCTGACATCACTTTACGCCCGAACGACGTCCCGTGGTCCAGAGCCTCGGACCCAAAAATAGTCGGGCACATCGCACCACTGTGATATCCTCGGAAAGACACGTCAAATTGACTGCTCACTTGAGTGCAACAGATATCCGGAGAAAATGATGTATTTCTCCGTACCAAACATGAGAGATGCTTCGTGGGACCCGTATTTCGGTCCCGAAGCGCAGTGAATGGATCACACTATTGCGATCCTCTCGAAAAAGTACAAAGATTGACTATCCATTTGTCCGAAACAGACACCCGGTGATGAAGATAGAATTTACCGCCCAATCTCCAAACGTCCCTCATGGGGTCCACACTATCATGCATAATTAATGTGGGTGGACTGCGCCATTGCAATGCCCTTAGAAAAACACCCAAAAACGACTGCTCGCACGCCACGAACGGACATCCGATTAGAAAGTTACTAAATGCTGCTCGCAGCTTAAAAGACAGGCCATGGGGCCCACGCCTCAACTTCGGCTTCGACAACTGAAACCACCCTGGAATGCTCCGCCTCACTTCTAGGGTCCCAATGCTGCTGACAGCGCTCAAAATGGACTTCGGATGTGTCTGTGCCACCCAAAACAAAACCCCCCGGAAAAACGCCAATCCGCTTAAAGTACGCGTCGTGCCACCAAGCCTCTCGTCTCGGGAATTAAAAATTCCCAAGACCATCTCAAAATGTCCGTCTCGATCCAAGGGATGTGTCTCCACTGACGACACATGAATTTGATGTACGGGTTGAAAATTAGGCGTGATTTAATTTTAGATGGACCGAAACTGGTTGGCCAGGCCGGTTCGGCCGGCCCACCCACACCTTGGACCGGCGGTCCACGGATCACCGTGCGGACTGCCCCGCACTGCCCGGACTGGCTCGGCGGGTCAGTTCACCGATTGGACCCACGTGGTATGGGTCTTGTCTGCTGACCGGGGTCAAAAGACCCCGGTCCTCCGCGTCGTCGCACCCCAGCGACGACCGCCTCCGCCGACCACTCGCCAGGCCGGTCCCTGCTCGCCCTTGCCATCGGTCTGCTCTCTCGGCCGCCTTGCGTAGCAGCTCGCCCAGAAGCCCTGGACCGCCCGCAGCCGACTGTTCCTCCGCCGCTCCCCCGTCCGGCTCGCCGTGCCGCATCAACGAACCGTCGATGCCACATGGGGACTCGCCGCAGCCGCCCGAGGAGCTCGTCGGACCCCCTACTGGACCGGCCAGAACCGCCTGTAAACACAAAAACCCGCAGATCATCAGTGGACGACTATGAATACCTCGTGAATCGGAATTTAAATACAAAACATACATCGGAAGGATCCGATTAAGTACTAGGAAACCATGGGATTCGCTCGGAAATTAAACAGAAAAACGACGCCATAATTATGGATTCAAAGGAGGTGTAGAAATAAAATTTGAAATGAAGAACTCCTACTTGCAGGGGCATAGCCCGGAGCTTCGCCACACGTGCCGCTACCGCACCCGGCGCTCAATGCCACCTTGATCGGAGGAGGGAGGTGGAGGAGGATGGAATAGGATAGGAGGTTTATGGTGAGGGGGTTTCACCAGGGGGAGATGAAATGGGGAAGAAGGGGGTGGGTTTAGGTTTAAAGAAAAAATTAAACAAAATTTTAATTAATTTAAACCCCCAATTTAATAGACATCTGAAACTCTCGACGGTTTCGAGGTTAAGCATCCCCTAGGGTAAACACCACCTCTAGAGCACAAATGCGATCTCAGAATTTTTATCTGAGGATCCGTTCGAATGTTATAAAATTTAACGTCTGAAGCTGCTAAATTATGAAAACAACCATGCCGGCATTTTTCACAGAAGGCTCGCGCCCATGAAAGTTACACCCCTCCAAGGGTAAATGGCACGCTCCATACTCAACAGTGTCCTCAGTTTTCCCATTCGACCAACCATTTAATAGATACTTGAGTTTAACCATTAAACGAATAAATTATTTATTTTATTTATCTGTTTAATGTTTTGTTAATGGGAGAGGGGTCCCAACATCCTACTCCGACATGTTTTATGTCATTCCTTGGGTAAACACCCAATTTCAGACCCATCCATACTCTCATATTTAGGATCCAAATTACTGTTTTGGATTTATCCCATTTATATGGTGTTCCCAGTGTGAACAAACTAAAAATTTAATTTCGGCCACACCAGGGCTCAGAATCGCACACCGTATGAAGGCGCTGCTCTGGAATAACATTGAGAATATTTCAAAGTCATTTATAGAAAAAATAGGGTTCTTACATCATTCCCTCCTTCATGATTTTTGTCCCCGGAAATCAAAACTAGGGAATAATTCAGGGTACTAAGCCCACACCTGGCTCTCCCGTACCCAGAAGGACTCTTGCACAGTACCGCGTCACCGCACACAGACCAAATGATTTGATCTATTCAAGTGAGGTCTGCCTTTGCCGATGACATGCATAGGATCACACACACTTCTTCTCAGGTGAGTCACATAGGAGATGTGATGCACCCAAAACATCTTTTCGGTTTAGGGCAAGGTGGTAGACAACCTCGCCATCCGTTCGCACGGTCTTAAACGGCCCGAAGGTCCTCGGGGGTAGCTCACCTCCCCAATCGAACCTCTACGTCGCACACCGTGACTGGAATCACCTTTTGGACCTAGGACAAATCCCGTTGATTACCTCCTTCAAAATATCCATATAGTAAAACACCTAAGGATATCTAGTCACGCAAGGTTTTATAGTCGATGTCCCACGACCCAGACTCTCTTACACGCTCGGAGAGCGAAGGAGTCGACACCATCGTCTGATGAAAAAGGTCCCATGCCTTTTACCATACGAACACAGGGTTACACAGACGCCCCGCGCCACCCTGGTAACAACTCAAAAAAGGAGATGGGAGAAAATAATTTCACACACAGATCCTAAAAATTCTACTGCAAAAAGTAAAAGAGATGTAGAGCATACGTATTATCACCTCATGCTCTACAGGATCATAGACAATCCAAGCTCGTGGCTGTCCGTGGTACCAACTTTTAGCTCCCAGATCCTGACATGGACCACCTAGTGGTGATGGGAAGACCTTATAAAGTCTTCCCCCACTACCAATTTCCCCCGCTCCTCTGCCAGCACCACCTCTCTGGGAGCTACTCGGATCATGACGCTGACTCTGTTGTAGTAGTGCACCTACTGCCTGCCCGATATTCTCAGCGTTCCTGGTGGGGAAATCTCGTGCCAAGTGACCTCGACCAATGCAAGAATTGCACTGATGCTCTCTGGGCTGCCCTGGTTCCCTCCGGCACCACTGTGGTGTACGACAATGTCTCTGAAACCGGTGGGTGAAAGGTCGCCTACGTCGAGGTTCTGTTTGCTGACACCTGCAAGCTACAGCAGACGTCTCGCCTCTGTCCAACCTGCTACCACAACCAACTGTAGAGCATTACAGGAAGCTCTCTGTCACCAGCGCCTGCTCTAGCACCCCAGCATATGTGGAAATGCCCAAGGGTACTATGACCGCATGAATCTCTCTGCGGAGACCCAGCTTGAACTTTTGCGACCAGAAGTTGCCGGCGTGGACCAAGTCCGGGTAAAAACATGCACGATCCACGAACCTAGTTGCGTACTCATTCACCGTCATCCTTCCCTGCCGAAACTACAGGAACACCTGGATCTGAACGGAGCATAATTAGGAGGGGTAAAACTCCTCATGAAACAGCAGCTGAAGTCATTCCATGAAAGAGACAGTTCATCAAGAAACTGAGACACCATACTCCACCAACGCCCAGCTACTCCGTGGAAAAGGCTAGTGGCCAAAGCCACCAGAATATCTGCCAGCTTCTGCACAAGCCTGAAGAGGAGAACCACTGTCTCTAGACAATCCACTGTTGCCTCAGGGTATGGCTCACCACTGAACCTCAGCGGTCTCTATCACTAGAACTCATAGAGCGCACTCAACCTATGATCAAGCTCTGCCTGCTCTGTTGGAGCTGTCTACTTCTCACCAGGTGGGGGTGCTTCTACGGGCCCACCCGGAGAAAGGGATTCATATGATGGGTCCTGGATTGAGGCCTCGTCACTCACAGGGTCATCGTCACGAACCAAAGTGGGTGTCATGGTTGGCTATCTTCGCGGAAACATCCTGAATATTATCAAGGAGTTTCACGGTCAGATGAGCATATATGTATATAACAAAAACGACAATGGGGAGTTGACTCAAGAAGGGCAGTCAAAGACTCAATCCTTCATGATGCACAAACCAATTTTCCCTGCAACAATTGTCTATGAATTCTGAGTCGAAAAGCGCGTTATAAGGGTCCTGATGAATGGATACGTCGGCCGCCGCAACATCACTGTACTCCCTGGCCTGAGAGCCGCTCTCGAGACATGTTAACACTGTACCCCTAAATCCCAACCAATTCCTTTTTAGGGACGTCCAAAAAATGTACCAAGGAATGAACCACCTCTGATACCAATTTTTTCACGACCCGACCCTACTCGAGCTCGACCCGCAACTACCCCAAGCCCGACTCCATAGGCCAGGGGCTGGCGAAAAGCATCGAAGGAAAAACAACTCAGGGAGGCCTTTTCATGAGTTCCTTTACTCACACACACATCCCAATAAATGAAGAAGTGCAGAGTAAAAAAGAAAAGAAAAGTACTAATTGCTATAAACAACCAAAAAAGTGCATCAACCTCTAAACAGAACAAAGTAAAAGATGAAGGTAAACTGAAATAAAAAAGTAAAAAACACGCGCCCAACCAAAAAAGTGCCACAACCCAGCAACAGGTAAACAAAAGTAAATAGCTGGGAGAGTCCCACACCTGGAACCCGACTATGACCACCGCAAATGGTCCAAGATCCTAAACTCCTATGATCCCCTGATGTCACGACCAACATGTATGTCGTATACAAGGGCACACCAAGTGCGGGCAAAGCCCAATCAGGGGTGAGTATAAAAATAATCAGTAGGATGCCTCGAAGGATCGAGGGCGCAAAAAAGGAGGTATTGAAGAGGTGAGAAGTAGACCGAACAGGGAAAAGTAAATAAGTACATCTGAGAGTGTAGTAAAGTGTACAGCTCAACCCACCAAATGAAAAGAAGTAGACTCATCCAAACACAAGAAGAAAAAAATGGTGAGAAGATGATGTTCTCGTCGAGTCTTCCCTACCTATAACAGGAGAGTAGACTCATCAGACCATGAGAATATAGACATGAAAAGCACGTGGCATACCCTGTGCATCTTTTCCCTTCGTGGAAGGAGAGTAACCAAAACCCAAGAAGTGGGTACTGGAACAAGGTATACACATATATATGCTCTCTCAAGAAACCCGAACATGATCGTAAGGGGATATCCATCCAGTAGCTCAGCCCAAGAATGTGAGTACCCAACAGTCCCAGAAGTAAACACCATCGATGCCCAGTATCCCGCACTTCTACCCTAAACTGCAAGTCTAGGGGCTCAAATCACTGCACCTTGACACTATCCTCTTTGGGCGGCACTGACTCTCCCGTACGGTTTTAGGTCGCGTCACAAGGACGTGTCTCGGTGGGGAAAGCGCCCCTCATACATGAGAGTTCTGGGGGAGTGTCAAGCCACACCACGTCACTATCACACAGTCGAGAGGTCATCTCAAAGTCGACGGGTTCCCACTACCCAACCCCGCAAAAGGGTAATCCACTAGAGGGAGACCTGGAACCACTCTGGCAATCCTTGTTGGATGGTAACCCACTGGTCATCCCTACTGGATGGTACACCACCGGCCATCCCTGCAAGATGGTACCTCATTGGCCATACCTGTTGGATGGTACCGCACTGGACATCCCAGCTGGATGGTACACCACTGGTAAACGGAACACATAGTGGAAAACACGTCAAGATAGATCATGGAAGGAATAAATGATCTCGATACACAGCTAGGGAGTCTGCGCCCAGGGCTGACTGGGGGCACCGTACCCTACTGGAAACAACCTCTTGGGTAGAGGATTGGGGCCCGTGAAATGTGTTGGTCACCCCTATACCGAAAGAACTCTACCAGGGTATACGAAGGGACATGAGGATCTCCCCAGGCCTCTAGAGGTGATCATGCTCTAATCCGCTGAGTCACTGTCGAAGTGGACCAAGACAACTCACTCCAGAAAGTTGGAAAACACCCACACTATACGAAGACATGTAGTCGTCAACGATGTCATAGTCCGGTGAAAGGGACCCAACACTGAAAACCCCCTCAGTTTAAAGAACAGTGGAATGAAAACAACTCTACTAGAAAAACCATCGAGAACAGAACCAGGGGAACCCACTCAACCCTACTAGTTGAAACCATCGAGAACAGGAGGACCCTCTACGTCATGAGAGGTAAAAGGTATGTAGAGATGAACACAACGCACACATGGGTCCCACACGACGTGTGTCCCAAAATAATATCCAAACCAAACGCACAAACGTTCTCAGGTAAAAACTACAACATGTACCTCAATGAATTCCCGTATACTCCCAGAGTATGCGACATTTCCAGCCCAGGGATATCATGCACACGACACCCAATGTCAACGCAAAAAGGCGTATGCATAACTTCAGCAACCTGATTCCTCCATGGCCCTAGCACGGCCAACCAAATCTATTTAAACACTAATTTCACTCACATGGGTGTGAACGTGATCACACGCCAATGGTTCGCTTCCAAACAAAAAAAGAAGAACAACCACTGGAGCACCTTTCCTGCTTCCTCTTTTAATGAGTTCTCGAATGAGACTCCGGACGTCCAAAATGATCACACCATTGTAATCTTCACAGAAAAACATGCGAGATAGACTATATAGTCACCTCCAATAGATATCCGATGTAAAAGTCATCTGACTCCGCTTTATGCCCGAACGACGTCCTGTAGTCCTGAGCCTCGGCCCCGAAAACAGTTGGGCACATCGTTCCATTGCGATATCCTCGGAAAGAGAAGTCAAATTGACTGCTCACTTGAGTGTAATGGATATCTAGAAAAAAAGATATATTTCACCGTACCACACACGAAACGTGCTTCGTGGGACCTGCATTTCGGTCCTGAAGTGAAATGAACAGATCGCACCGTTGCGATCATCTCGGAAAAGTACAAACGATTGACTATCCATTATCCGAAACGAACACCCGGTTATAAAGATAGAATTCATTGCTAACTCTTAAAACAGCCCTCGTGGGGCCCACACCATCATGAAGAATAAAAGCGGGAAGATTGCTCCATTGCAATGCCCTTGGAAAAACACCCAAAAAACCTTCTTGTACGCCCCGAACGGAGATCCGATGATAATGTTACTATACAATGCTCACAGCATAAAAGACGGGCCATGGGGCCCATGCCTCAACTCCAGCTTCAATGCCAGAAATAAGCCTGTGAAGCTCCGCCTCGGCGACAGGGTCCCAATGCCACTAACGGCGCTCAAAACGGACTTCAGATGTGTCCGTGCCACCCAAAAAAAACCCCGGAAAAACACCAATCTGCTTAATTTATGTGTCGTGCCACCGAGTCCCTCGTCTCAAAAATTAAAAATTCCTGAGAAAATATCAAATTCTCCATCTCAATACAAGGGACACGTTATCGCTGATGGCACGCAACCCCGATTTATGGTTTGAACATTAGGCGTGATTTATTTTTAGAAGGACCAAAATGGGTGGGCCAGGCCGGTTCGGCCAGCCCACCCACACCCTGGAACGGCAGTTCGCGGTTCCCCGCACGGACCGCCCCGAACTGCCCGGACCAGCTTGTTCGGTCCGGTCTCCGAGTGGACCTGCGTGGCGTGGGTGCTGTCTACCGACTGGGGTGACAAGACCCTAGTCCTCTGCATCGCCGCGCCCCGGAGGCGACCACCTCCACTAACCGCTCACGCTGCTGGTCCCCGCTCTCCCCCGCCGTCGCTCCACTCACCCGGACGCCTCGCGCAAGAGCTCACCCGGACACCCTGGATTGCCCACAGCTGACCGCGCCTCTACCACTCCGCCTTTCGGCTCGCCGTGCCACCTCAACGAACATCCACTGCCGCTGCCCGGGGAGATCGCCGGACCACCTGCCGGACCAGCCAGAACCGCCGCTAAACACCAAAACCCGCAGATCTTCGGCGGTCAACATTGAATGCCATGTGACTCAGAATTTCAATCCAAAACATACATCGGAAAGCGCAGATTAATTAGTATGCAACCATGGTATTCGCTCAAAAATTAAACAGAAAAACGATGCGATAATTATGGATTCAATGGAGGTGCGGAAATAAAATTTGAAACGAAGAACTCCTACATACAGGGGCGTAGCCCGGAGCTTCGCCGTGCGTGTCGCTACCGCACCCGCAGCTTGATGCCGCCTAGATCAGAGGAGGGAGGTGGAAGAGGATTGAATAGGAGAGGATTTTGATGGTGAGGGGGTTTCTCCAGGGGATGGGTTTAGGTTTAAAGAAAAAATTAATCAATGTTTTATTTAATTTTAACCCCCAATTTAACCCACATCTAAAACTCTCGACAGGGTCGAGGTTAAGCCTCTACTAGGGTAAAAAACACCCCCTGAGCACAACGGTAGTCTTAAAATTTTAATCTGAGACTTCGTTCGAATGTTATAAAATTTAACATCCGAAAACATTAAATTACAAAAACGCCCATGTCAGCAATTTTCACAGAAGGCCCACACCAGCAAAAGTTACAACCCTCCTAAGGTAAAAAGCATGCTATAGACTCAACAGTGCCCTCAGTTTTCCCATCTTAGTAACCGTTTAAGAAATACTTGAGTTTAACCATTAAACAAATAAATTATTTATTATATTTATCCATTTAACGTTTCGTTAACGGGCGAGGGGTCCCAACGTCCCGCGCCGACATGTTTTATATCGTTCCTTGGGAAAAATTCCTATTTCGGACCCATCAGTACTCTCATATTTAGGATCCAACTTACCGTTTAGGAGTTATCCCATTTATTTGACATTCCTAGTGTGAAAACACTAAAAATTTAACTCCAGCCACACCAGGACTCGGAATCGCACACCGTTTGAAGGCGTTGCTCTAGAATAACATTGAGAATTTTCCAATGTCTTTTATAGCCAAAACCGGGTTCTTACATATGTGTATCATGAAGTGGTGTTGGTGATACCATTTTTAAGTGGAGAATATTTTTATTTTTGTAAATACCTTTACGTTTTCAATAATTCAATGACACTATTCAATGGTAAAAGGATCAAAAGTGGCAAATAATATAATTTTTTAAAATTAAACTTCTATAATCCTCTACAAAATACATTTTGGATAGAAAATTGGTTGAATATAGGCCTTTCCACTTATTTTTTTTAACTGTTATCATAATTAAAATTTACTGTGGTAACGTATTTTTAACCTCAGTAATAAAATTTAATGATACAAATTGTGAATTTATTTATTAACTAATTTTAAAATTATTATATCTCATATTTTATTCATTTTATCAAATAATATATCATAGTTGATAAAATTTAATTTTAAATAAAAACAACATATCCTGTAAAAACATTATTTAAGAAAATTGTGTTTTATGCTTAAAATTTCATATTAGATAAAACTATTAATGCTATTTATTTTCATGAAATATATTTTTGTTATAAAACAAATAAAATTTATGCCTCATTTAATTAAATCCAAAATTTAATATCTCCAGTAAAATGTTTAATTAAAAGAAAATATTTAAAAAAATTAATATGAAATGTTACTTATGTTCTAAAATGATGAACAAAAGTTGTATATGATTTAAATATTATTTAAAAATAAATAATTTCACTCCTTAAATACATAATTTATCAATTAATTTTAATGTAAACTTGGACGTATTACTTATATAACAAATAGGTCAAAAAAGTAATAGTTTTGGTAAAAACTATATTTTTTACAATTAGCCTAAATATTAATTATTTTTGAAAAGTACAAAAAATTAATTCTAATATAATTTTGAAAATTTGAATAAATAAATTTATTTCATCTTAAAAAAGTAAAATTCTATAACTTATACATTTATTTTTCAAATAGAAAAATATTTAATGTAAAACTACTTTTGGTGAAAAAAGTACCTTTTAAACATTAAGTGTTAAAAATAATATGATGTATTAATTTGTAATTTATTACCATATTTTTATTTAACATATGATTTATTATTGTTAATTTTTCATAATAATATTCATCAAATAATTCTCAAATCTTTTTAGTTTGAGTATTTGTGTGGATTAATCTATGAAACATAGTATTAATTTAGTGAAAATATATTCCTATGTATTGGGGTGTCAAATTTTTCACACCTTTAGTGAATCAAATCTTCAAAATTATAATTATATCTCTCTACAAGAAAAAGATAATGGACCCATATGAAAATAATTATATATATTCAACTAAGATATAAACCTCCCAATTTTAGGTAGTAAAAGACTCAACATTTCCCACCCAATAGAAATCCATTGAGATCATTCCTTTACCTAAAAATTTTATACAAAATACACTTCTATTGTTGGTTATAATGTTTATATGGTCATAAATGTCACAACATCATTTTTCTGATGATATCTCCATCTAGATACTGAAACCAAAACGGGTATGATAATATCCAATAAAATCAACGTAAAAGATCATATGAATTTGAATACCCAATCCATGTATGTATTCTCTAATGAATCCTTCATTTAAAATTATGATTCTTTTGATCCAAATATAAAACAAATGAATAAACCTATAACTCTTTCTTTTTATACTATTATTATTTTCATCATATTCATCTTCCATTATCAAACCAAAAACAATTTATATTACATAATAATTTTATTTAAAATCCTTCATATTGGTTCATAAGGAGAATTTTAATTTACTAAATCATATCCACTAAGAGTGTCTATCTAGTGGTAAAGTCATAGGAACACACTTATAAACTAATTCAAC
The DNA here is from genome assembly GCA_963277665.1 of Viscum album. Lineage (NCBI taxonomy): Eukaryota > Viridiplantae > Streptophyta > Magnoliopsida > Santalales > Viscaceae > Viscum > Viscum album. Next base: position 2,002,199,565 of record OY728161.1, on the reverse strand, counting down.
ATCATGTTGAGACTCAACTAACTTTTTTAGGGTGATTACCCCAAGGTGGATATGTGCCCCAACATCATCCACTTGATTGTATCTAGATATGGGTGAAATTTATAGATGAACCACATACACACTACCTTACAAAAACTTCATGATGTTATCATATATTAATAATTTTATCATATACCTATCCCCTGGGTTTTCATTAATATTATATATTTTTATTACCCAAAATCAACTATGCTAATCCTAAAAAACATCTTACCCCCACTCTAATATTATCTGAGGCACTCCAAAACTCTACTCCTAAGCCTGATCCTAAAGTAAATTTATTTAAATAATACATTTGATATAAATTTAATTGAACCTATATTTATTTAATAAATTAACCTAAGTTTAAAATTTCATCTCACAATAATCACAAAAACTATATAATATATGGTTTAGAGGATTTTAGGATTATCTTTCCTGTGTTTCTCATCCAAACTGGAGGTCTCTTACATTATACTAATATTTCCATTTTATGTCATCAACATCCACCACAAAAACATTCTATATAAAACTTATATATAAATATAGTTCTATAAGTAATTTTCACTGAAAAAAGGAAACAAAAAATAGTTGAGCTCAAATAATCAATCATAAAAAAATTAATCAAAATTACATCAAGTGTTAGATAATAAACATATTTGAAAACATGGATAGGGGATAAATATCTCATGAAAAAAACATGAAAAAATAATATTTGACAAAAATCCATGATATATAGACATGAAACGTAAAATAAGAAAACATATAAAATTTTATAATAGTGAATAATCATGAGAAAATAAATATGATCCATAGAGGAAATCATAGGCCTAAAGATAAAGAATTCCATGGAAATGAAGCATAATAGTAAACAATGGCACTTAAATTGGTGTATAAATAATTTTATAGTTATGATTGGATAACTACCCATTTACCATAACATGGTGGAGCATGAATCATTACTTGATTCCCATAGTAAAGATGTTATCAGTTATGATTCCCATAAATAGAGTGGTGTGGTCATCCCCACATAATTCCCAATTCATACTGAAGAAGGCATCACTTATAGATTCACCAAGTGGGGAAATCATAGATAATTGATTCTTAAAATTATATAGTGAGATAAAAATAAATAAAAAATTCATTGGAGGGAAATATAGGACCTTAACCTTCATAATAATCATCATCAATTCACATGATTTCCATTAGAGTATGAAAACACTTGTACTAATAAAATCACCTAACCAGCCCATGGAAAAGAGATAGGTTTCTTCAAAAATATTCATATAAAGTTTCATAATACATTTAAAAAATGAATTTGGATGGTGGGTTAGAAATATCCCTAGTTAAATATAATGATTATTAAGGGTGTCGAAATAGGTGATTTTTTTAAATAATTGGATAAATTACATAAAAAATAAAAGGGAATTCCCCTTTTAGGGAAAGGGTTAAAAATTACATAATTTTTTTTATTCAAGATGAATTAAATGAGATTTATTAAACATTCAAAATTTATCTTCTATGTAAAAAAAATTATTTTTGAAAAAATTCAATTTATACGAGGGATATTTTTTGAAAAAAATATTGTTGAAAACACATCAAAATAATAATGTTTTTTCTCATGAAAAATCACAATCATTTAAAATCCCATTAAAAGATAATGTTATTGGTCACATTCAAAGGTATTTTTAGAACTAAAAATTATTAATTAAAAAAAATTTATTAGTAAGGATAATGAAAATATGAATATAATATGATATAACACATAATTGTTTTCAAAATATAAAATATAACATTGGAGGGAATGAGAAATATGTACAAGGTGGGGAAACTATCATTAAATAGGATGTGAATTATACAAAATAATGATATAATATCTGATTGATAAATTCATCATGGTAAAATATTTTAATTATAAATAATTATCCCCAAAGTGGAATAGAACATACCTTGAAATAAAATCTTATGAAGGAAAAAACCAAGCATTTTATAAAGTAGTACTAGAAGAGTCATTATAATGCATAGAAAGAAGATTTTAGTTATGAAAACCCCTTTTTAATTTAGTGACACTAAAATTGAAAACCCTTGAAAATGGAAATCAAGATTGATGTTTAAATACTTTATGTTTTCTTAAAATTTAGATTAAAACCATTCCATGGAAATATAAATACACTAAAACAAGGAAACAAATGGTGAATACACATCATATCTCAATTAAGTAAATTTAAGATGCAAAAACCCTGACATCCTCAATATCCTTTGAATAAATTGACTTTTAAATAAAGAACATGATGTGTATCTTAAAATCCCATGAATTACATTTATATGGTTAAAGAATTCATTATGTTGTAAACAAACTATATCAAAAATATAATTTTGAATGATATGAAATATTTCTCATGAAACAAGATTTTAGATATTGAACCCCTTGCCACAATATCTAAATTCCACTAATGTGATTGAATAAATTTCATAAAAAAATTCTCCTTATTAATAACCAATAATAAATTTTTTTTCATGTCTATAAATGCTTGTAAAATTCATTTATAATTATTCTCTACATGTACATTAGTTAGTTGTTATCTATTTTCAATATCAGCTGTGAGTAATATTGATCATTTTGAACTATTATCATATTAATACTGTTGGTATATATTATTATTAAAAATTTCATATTTTCAAGATCATAAAATGTAATTAAATTGATAATTTATTATTTTTTATAATGCTATAGTTTCACCCTGTGAGAGTTTTCTCTGTGATCCTTAATGATGAAATTAGTGACGATAATGTTTTAGTGATTTTTGATGAACATACATCAGTTCCATAATAAATGAGTTTAATATTAATGTCACCGTTAATGAATGAAAATAAAACCATTATATAATTATTTATATCATATATTATTAATAATTAAGATGTCATATTCTTACATTATATTATATTGTAGCATTCTTCATCTAGGTGGTTCGACTCACAAAAACATGAATACACTATAATTATTGTATTCTTCTGAAGTAATTTAGTTTTCAAATAATTATTTCATTGGAATAATGATAATTTTGAGGATTTTATAAATTTATAAATCATAATTTAAGATAATTTGAATAATATATAATAGATATGAAACTATTACATAGTATGAATAATTTTTTTCCTCTTAGTAAGTTAATTTTACATAGTTAAATTTACAATGATAGTTTAATGATCATTTATTAATTTGTTATAAATTTGTCTTAATAAAATAAAAATAATTTTACAAAAATAATATTTATCAATTAAATTCCCCATTATTTCTAACCTTTTCTGGTGGTAATGGATAATGAATTAGGAATCTTTATAGAGCTGGTAGTTCACACATACACCTGAATGTCATTTCCATTTTCCTTAATGGAAAAAAGGAATGGTGGATAACAGTTTCTCTTAAATAATATCAAAATTTAAAGTAATATAAATACTAAATTAATTGTATAATATTGGTAAAAAATATTTTAAAGGGAAATATAGGAAAAAAACATTATGGAAATGTTAGTACTTACATTGATAACATGATATTTCTCTTGGAAATCTCCTTATAAATTGAGGCCTTATGGTAAATAATTGATACCACTGGATTGTGAAAATTTGAAAGGATTCTATTAGAAGATAAATGGAATATATTTAGGATGAAATTATAAGGGGTATGTGTATCATGAAGTTCAGGAATTGATCCCCTTTTTTGAGTGACGAAAAGGAAAATTTTTATTAATAATCTATTGTTTTCAATAATGTCAGGACACTATTACAAGTTAAACTCATAAAAATGTGAAAAATGGAATGTAAGAAAATTTTATTCCTATAATATTATAAAAAATAAATTTTTGACAAAACTTTGAGTAATTTTTAGTCTTTCACATTATTATTCTATCTTTTAAAATAATTAAATTTTACTATGGTAAAAAATTTATAACCTCAGTAATTAATTTTAATGACCAAAAAATTAAAATTTATTTTATTACTTAATCTAAAAATTCATATCTTTAATATTTAATTAATTTTATGAACTAAAATTTACATGTTTGAGAAAATTGAATTTCGAAATAAAAAAACATAGCGCTTAAAAATAGTTTTAAGGCAAGTGTGTTTTTTAAATTAAAATTTATGTATAGGATAAGATTAGTAGTGTAATTTATTTTCATGCCATAGATTAGATTTTTATTAAATTAATATTTTTTTGGGTTTTAAAAAATTAAGATAAAACATTATATATCCATTAAAATGTTTAATTAAAATAAATGACTGAAAACAATATGTTAGTTAGAATGAAATGTTAATTATGTTCTAAAACCCTGATCATAAGTTTGCTCTTATTAAAATATTATTTTAAAATACATAATTTTCTACTAAAATACATATTTGATCAATTAAATATTTTTTAAAAACTTATACACATTACTTATATTATTATAAAGAAATAAACTGTATGGGTTTGGTAAAAACTATATTTTCACCATTCACAACAAAATATTAATTTAGAAAATTCCTTAGATTTAATCCTAATTTAATTTTGGGATTATGAATTAAACAATAAGATTCAGTTTCTAAAATTAAAAACCTATAATTTATACATTCTATTTTTAAATAAAAATAAAATATATAATGAAAAATGATTTTATAGAATAGATGAATTATTTAAGCATTAAGTGTCGTCAATCCTATTTTTTTATTATTTATATGATTAATATAGTTTTATGTACTAGTGGTTTTAATATTGTTAAATTTTCATAATAATATTAATTTAACATTTCATGGATCTTTATTTCTTAGAGTTGCATGTGGAGAAAGCTATCAAACAAAATATAAGTTTAGAGGAAAATAAATTTCAAAATCTCATTGTGTTAGAGTGTGTGTGGAGAAAATACAAATTTGAACTCTTCCATACCATGGACACTCCACCCCACACCCCATGTTCAAATTAGAATATATTAAAATAAACAACTTATTTAAATATATACATATGATTACTTATATATAATCATTTTTGGCGTATGTTTACATACATTTTTATAATATATTTATATATAATATTTAAATAAATAAATAAATATAATTATTAATATACATTGATAATATGTTATATTTAATTATAAATTTTTCTAATGTATTTAAATGCATTATTTTTTTTCTTAATTTAAAATTTTATTAATTTTTATTAAATAAATTATGAAAAAATTATATAATAAATTTTTATTCTATAATGATTTATTAATTTTATATATTCATTTTATATGTAATAATATTGTAAAATATTTATAGATTTATTTGTTTATACTACAAATTAATATATTTTATTATATAGATATATAATTATATATATAGAAGTATATACAAATATAAATAAACACACACACACATATTATGAAATATATAATATGATAATAAATAAATAAATTTTTATATGAATTATATCTAACGTTTTAATAAATTATTTTATTTATTTCATATTAAAATATTTTATAATATATAAATAATTATAATTATATATATAATTTAAAATAACTAAATATAAATAAGTATAGAAATAACCTAATACCCCCATGTGCATTTGTACATTACATAGTGACATCAATAACAAATAAAAATGGCCTTTTATTATAAAAAATATAGGTAAATATAATAAATAATGAGAGACAAATTATAAAATAAAATTTATTAAATAAGTTGTAACAAGTTTTATTGAGTTTGCATTAAATGAAGTGGTGTTAAATAGTAAGTGAAAAATGTCTAGGGAAGTACATGATAATAAAGAAGGCTATTTATTTATTCTTTTCCATATATTTTTTCATCATGTTATTTTTTGAGGAAAACTATTTTTGAATATCAGTATATGTTTCTGTTCCATTTTTGGAATAAGTGACACCATCATATCTTTTTGGAATACTTTCTTCATTAAAATATTTTTTTAAATATATTTGTGAAGAATATATTAACCAAATTTTCACATGTTATCCCAAACAACCCATCCAACTAGGTTTCAAACTGGATTACGTTAAGAGCCAAATGGAATTCTCAATCCCTGCTAGCTGGTGACTAGCAACCAAGCAATCGATGGTGAACACCCGGAAAGCTTTTCTCATCCTGAAATAAGATACATGTCATATACATATAAAAATTAAAATTAAAATATGTGTTTTATAAAAAAGTGTGTAAATGGTAACAAAACAACCCGAGGTAACAATATAAAACCCAAAATCCATGTCCTTAAAACATCCAATAAGAGACGACATCATAAGATAAAAACTACTACTTTATGTGATATATGGGAAACATCCCACATTCTCGTCACCATATAACAATTCCTACCTAACCAAAAACCTCAATAACTCACTCCATTACCTTTCCCTTCACTTTATTAGATAAAAAAGGTCCACACACCCCCGAGGGAGTGTCTAGGCTTTGAGAAATGTTAATTTTTAACTTTTTTCAAATCGTTCACAAAACGGGGATATTGTTTCAAGGAATAATATCCATAATGAATCTACATTTAGTATAGAACATATCATATCATATAAAATATAAAATACTATAAATCCAAAGGAAAATAGTAAACACCCAAAGGATAATAAATGTTAAGTTAGTAAGGTCACCTGCAATACAAACAAAAAATAACAACTACTGCACACTCAAGTCCCTAGGGTCTATCAATCCATAATCTAGGAATAGAGGAACAACCATGAAAGTGAACCCATTCACTATCAATCATGTTCCTATATCCAATGTATATATATTCTAGGATCCTAAAAGAACATCCTAGAATGTGACCCACCATATATTTCAAATGGAAAAGGCCCAATACTATAACCCCCTCCTAGGCACACAAGGCTCCTATGTCTGGCGTTGTTTCCAATAAAAACAATTTATGCCAGATGATTTTTGGAAAGGGGTCGAATGGTGTTTAATTACTTAAGTCAGGTAAAACATCTATGAAATGTCTTCAAAGGGTTTTTTCTTAGACCAGAAAATGACCAAAGACTCTCATATCAATGACACATGGACCTACTTTCCAAAGGAAAGAATTCATTTGGTAACCTGGCCAACGACACTTTTGAACTCAAATTGGTTGAGAGGATGGGAATTAGGGCTCATCACACATTTTTTCAGGAACTATTTCTTTTTCCATGACTCTCTTATAGATTTAAGATATGTTAATGAAACCTTTATTCATTCACAAGTGTGTATAATATATATTTCCCTAAGGTAACGATTAATCAGGAATACAATAGGGTTCAGAATCGCCAGTCTGTATCCAATGTTCTCTATTAATGTAGGGATCTGTATGTATAATATTCTCCATCAATGATACCATATTATGGACTAAACAAGTATTCCATACTCATTCAATCAAAAGATTCATGTTTTAAGACACTTGGTTAGCCACTCTAGAGTTTTCTATCTTCTAAAGAGATGGAAGTTGTTTTGATGTCCGTATTGAAACCACATAATTGGATTCCTATGTATCCTCTTGAGAGGAATTAAAACCCACATAGATAGGTTCTACTTAATGAAAAATATCACCTTTTAAGGTCATATGAAAAGAACAAAACCATGAATGTTAACATCATGAAGCAAGAATGTCTAGGACAAAGGTTCCCAGTCAAAGATGTTGTGAGAGTTATGACGAGACATTCTGATGGGCCCAGAAGAGATGTAGTCTCCTAAGTAGATCTGACTCGACCATGGATGTGGCTTCGAGAATCTTATCATGGATTTGGGTGATGGTTTTTTACCCCAGGGAGTCTTCCAACATATCCCATTTTGTTTCAAATCATAACCCATGTATTTTGATTATTATTGGGGCTTAGACGTGGAATTTCCCCATTTAAGGGGGGATGATTAAGTATTATGAATGAAAGTGTCCCATCTGGTGATTGTTCATTGTGAATATGGACCATTGAAGTCTGAGGAATGGTTTTGGGGATTATGCATAGAAAAATCATAGTTGAAGGCCGATTGATCGAGGCTTATAGATAGAAGTGGAACACTTTGATTTGAATATGATTGGATCTTATTCATTGAAGGATCCCATTTGGATTTAAGTTAGGGATTATATATATGGAGAAGGCCTATGTATTTTGTAATGGTTGGGACTTATACCGAATGGGAGGCCCATTTGGGGGTTGGGACAGTGTGGATGTCATTATCTCCTCTAATATCAAAAACCCACACGAGTCATGTTTAGTGTGAGAAATAAGATAAAATATTATATTATAAGATCACATGATTCCACTCTCTCCACAGGTGGATGAGGTGTTGAATACCACAAAGAGGAGAAATAGAATGGAGTGTTCCCATTTCATATTTTATTTTGGTATCTAGGATAGTCAAATATGGTGATCTATCTGGATATAACCTGAGCAGAGGTGAAGATTATCAAATTTTCTGCCTCTTGAGAGATAGGTCACAGTCTTTTTGTAGGAGGGATGGCATAAAATTGGTTCTGTGGGGAGGATCTTATTCCCTATCAAAGATAAATGAAAGCGTGATCCTTTCCCTCACCACATGGAATGTTGTGGTTCATGTGAGTTCCTAGAGGTTGAAACCCTAATTACCATTGGAATATAGAATTGAAGACATTTCAAGGGGCTTCCTTGTTTCATAGGTTACACACATGACTCCTCTTACCATGGGCATCTAAACCAGTTATGGCACGCCAATGTTCCTGATGATCTAATCATACATTGAAAGAAGCTTTGTATGAGGTCTTGGCCTACCACCCCTAGACTGGTTCATGAAGGGTCCAATATGATCTCAATGATATGAAAAAATATAGATATATGAGGTGGAGAGTAGAACACCCTTGGGTGACCGATTCCTTGTAGTCGGTTCTTAGGTGGGATGGGGTTCCCTCCAAATAGTATATTGAAATGAAGGTGAGGGTACCACTGACATATCAATATGCTACACAAACCTATGTTCTTCCCTAGTAGAATGTTTCTATGTGGGTCTAGGTTTCATCAATATAGAATGTTGCTATACAGGGTAGGGTTCTACCACATGGAATTTTATTACGCATGGTGCCTGTCTACAAAGGGATGTTTATACCTCAAAACAATGATGTTTGTAAAGAGGTTTTGAGTTTTTAGATGATTAGAAAATTTATTATTTCCTCATTAATAATTTTCTATGGATGTTTTACCTAATGAGAATTAAAAAAAATTGGTTGATTCAGCTCCTAAGATCCTCTATTTGGGTATCCTTGTCACTCGTTGCCTTCGACTCTCAATGATTTAGTCCCATTTTCCCTTATCTTTAACACCATTAGGTATTTTTATAGAAGGGTGGATAATCCAAATACCAGAATGTCTGGTCATCCATGGTGGGCCATTGATATTCTTTTGAGGGAGCCCAAGGAAGCACCATGACCTGCAAATAACGTGGTTAGATGGAAGAGATTGTTCGTAGGGATATAAATCATCATTTGGCCCTGAAAAATACTTCGTTTGGTTTTCATGAACTGGATATACCATATAATCTCATTAAATAATTATTTAGTGGGGATGATCATTTAAGTGGGTGAAAATCACCATTATACCCTACAAACAAAATTGTTTTATTTGTGGGGTCCAGTGGTACCACCTCCTCCCTTGAACTATTTCATTCATAGGATACTTCACAAAGCGGAATCATTTCTTTAATAATAAAATTTTATGTAGTGATTTTTGTTTCATAGTATCAATTAATCCTTCACGGATTTAACCCTTTGAACCTTTATCTTTAATTTTTCTTTGCGTTTTATTTCTACCACTTAAATAGTTTGATGGAATTCTATTCTTCTTGAATGTGGATTTTCCAATACACAAAAAATTCCCCCATTGGAATGGGTTCTAATCCAGATGAAGGGGGTGTTATTGCAATGTATAATGTGGTATTATTTTGAATTGGTTTATGGTACAGATGTAGACCCATAAGATGGGACCATTCTTATAAATAGGGGCCCCATCTCATTTTTCATTTATTAGATTTCTCATCGGACTGAGAACTCCTGACTCTCAGATCACCACCTGCTTCCGCATAGTTATTAGTTTTGGATTCCCATTCTATGAACATAAGTTTTTAACCCATGAACTAAAAGTCTCAAAAATAAGTGGTAATTTTCTATCCTTCACATAGAGACAATTTTTTTTTGGATCATTTTTTGGACTGTCACTTCACTGGAAAATGTTTTTTTTTTGGGCCAGATCCCTTGTGATATATTTCTTCTAGGGAGAATTCCTTTAAGAAGTGATTGTTTGTGGGTCTATTCCATTGTGAAATTATAGTTCATGAGCCAATTCCTTCAAGAACTGAGGGTTCATGGGAATATTAATTCATAAACTGATAGTTTTTCATATATTTACATTGCAGGATGATAGTTCATGAGACTTCATATATTTACAATTTTTTTAAACAATCATTTCTTTACTTATAAATTTTTATGCATACAATAGGATTGAACCTTCATAGTCCTCTTATTTACTAGGTGATGTTAATATCTCGAGTACTCATAAATGGAGGGAGGCTATGATCGATTCTATTAAAAAAATAACCATCAACCCACTTCATGAAATCCTATAATGGATTCTTAGTGGTGATCAATGGGGGAATCCTGTCTCGGATAAACAACTCCTTTATGGATTCGGGCCACCATTAGAGCAATGATTCCAAAACAGTTCCCAAAAAATCAACCAACAACCTGGATAGTTGATAATAGTTGTATTCCCCGAGCCTATATTTCAGAAAGGGTGCATTTATATAGGTAACCCATGCTACTAGGTCTCTTTTGGGATATATTCCACAGTCTCATGAGGAGACCGTGTGAGCACTAGATGAAAAATACTATTTATATCACAAAAGCATCTATAAGGCCATGAAAAATTAGCAATATGGGTGTTCCTAAAAATTGGGCCTCCACATTAGGGGATAATTCATCATGGATTAGGGGTGGACTTTTTGGGTCAGCTAGAGAATTGAGGAATTTATGGTCAAGTTGCATGTTGTGGGGATATACATAGTAGTCTGGGTATCACAAACCTACTATCATTGAAACTGAAAACTTATCCTATAACATCCTAGAATGTAGATCTTGGACACAAAGATCACCCACTTAGTGCATGGTGAGTTAAATATTAGTCTCTTGGGTGTTTGGTTGATTTCAAGGGTGCCCATAATATGTGATATGTATGATGTGTTTCTGTCATCTCCTCCATCCTAGGATGTCATAGAGAAGACTAGACTTATTTATAATATTCTTATTGACAAGAAGAAGGATATTTTTTTGGGTGACCCTTGTCCGAAGAAAGATCTCCCATTTTATGATGGGATTAATGTCTTTGATACATTAAGTGGTCAGGATCCCAGTGCATAGATGCAAAGGAATATCCTGACTTTTGAGACCTAAAGCGGTCTTGGTACCTACATGCACATTGTGTAAGAGGGTAGATATAAAGTGTGGGTCAAGAAGATCATTCTTATTAATGACCGACTATTTTGAATGACATCTTTTCTATCCATGTTTCAGAGTGGATGTCTATTACTAGTCTTTGATTTTAGAACCAGGGTCAGATTCAATACTTTCATGATCGTTTCTCAATTAAAAAATGGTAGATGAATTATTCTTTTTATACCTATGATGGAAAATATTTACCATTTATTTGGTCAGATTAGTGAGGAGAGGACACCATAGTAGATGCTGGTTCCCTTCCATGTTACCTAGGGATGGTTATCATCTCATATTAGAGGCAAAATATATGTAAATATATAGTAGATCCCAGAAGATACCATCTGTCCATACATCCAATTCATAAGTGGTGGTTATTCCATCAGACGTGAGTGAGCCAGAAATGATCGATTGGATTATGTACCGTGATCATTTACCAATGATACTCATGTTACCCCTTCAGATAATTGAGAAAATGTCAGATCTGGGGACCTCTATAGGAAATGATATCTTATGAATCTAAGAGAATTAGTCTTGGTTTGAAGCCTCAATGAGGAACTTATTTGCAAGGAGTACAAACCCTATAAATTTTTTCATCAGTTTAAATGCGTCCAGATAATTTTTTCTATGTATATAAATAATACTTACTAGGATAATAATTAATGATAGCACAAAAGTGCTAGAAAATTTCCAATCGAGAGGACTCATGATCATGTATTGTGCTTCCACCTTCTATGGGTTTCTATCCTACACATACTAGACCCTATGATAAATTCTGAAACCAATTATCCCCAAATGATTAGCTGAAAAAACAAGTTCCTCTTTTGGTGGCTTAAAAAGTGATTGAGGCTAGATGGAATTAATGGAAAATAGGTAGGAAATCTAGTATCATAAATAAAACATGTAAATTCTTTATTTTGAAACCACAAAGGAAGGTTTTTTGATATTGGGGTTCAAAACCCCATTTTTCTGGCACTACTTATTAGGGTCAAGTATCCATCCCTCCAAATTCCACATTTCCAATGGTTGGGAGACAATGGGACTCTTGGATGAGTGCTCATCCGAATCATGATCAGTTGTGCTTCCTCTAGAGGAAGGAGATTGCATTGAACAGATATGTATATGTATTGGAATCCTCCACTATCTCTTATGATTATGAACTTGAGAGGGAAGAGGCATATCTTTAGGATCTTGATGACTCTATACATTCCTGATAGAACCAACATAAATATTATTGATGTGTTCTTTATATGGTAAAGCCTAATGTTAATGAGGATAATGAATATGATATCCATTACATTGGTTGTGTGGATTAATTCTACCCTTACCAAAATGCGGTTTGGGAATTTCATTATTCGTGACTCGGGTCTCACAAGAGCAAGGCCCTAGAGGGTTCTAGGGTGGATGAGGATCCCCAAAAGCAATTGAGGTGGATAGAACCAATCCCAAATCCCAGGGAGGATCACCCAACATTATGAATTATGATTATTGTGGCCTTCCAAGAGGTTTTGAGGGCATGTTATATTTGTAGAGAAACCATATATACCAAATCAATTAGGTAGATGCTTCTAGAAGAGCCCCTTGAGGTTAGTGTCTTTAGATTGGTTACTCATCTCATGTGTATAACCACTTGTAAAGATCCTCATGAGGTGGATAATTATCTAGATGAAATGGATCTCTATATCTAATCTTATAATGGAAAACCTCACTATTCTGACCAAGTAGAGAATATGATGGTGATCATGAAAGAGAAAGACGAAACTAATGAAGAGGTAATACATCAATTAGAATAAAATCTTCTTATTCTTGCTATCATGGATCTAAACCCCAAATCTATGTAATTTAAAGAACATAAGTAGATTTGGGAGCTACGTTTTCCTCTGGAATACACCCCAATGGGAACCAATAAAATGGATAATATCCCTTCACATGTGGGAGTTGCTGGAAGGGGCTCCCCTGGGATATGAGAGCATATAGAGATAGTCCTTGTAGATCCGGCCAAATCATTTACACCCCCAGACTTGACTACTGTCATTTCTAGGAGATCATCCTTGTGGAATGCAATGAGGCATCGAAAATAATCATAACTGATGATACAGTTGATGTTAGAGATAACATGATATAGTTTCATTTCTTTATTTAGTTGTCGTTTTATGTCTCTTCATTTTATGACTAATATTATTTCACATAAATTGGTGTAAATCTAGTGAGTAATTAGGTTGTAGCACCCCGGGGCATATAGTGCCTACTTCATCAGAAATACAAGTGATATTGATGGTGTCTAGAGGTGAACATGAAAGGCAATCCACGACTATTGACGTCACTGGGGGGTCCCATGTCCCAGGGGCATCACTTCATGATCAAATGTACTCTATCCCATTAATAGTAGAGACTTCAGTGGTAGATGCTTCAACTAAGCATATTGATCATTCTATTGTAGAGACAAATGTGATGACTCTGGTTGTAGTAGTTAAACCAGGTGGGGGAAACCCAATCAACTACAAACATCATGGAGATACCATTCCCTAGGGGGTCAACCATTCTTGATCAAATGACTTCTTCCCCCACTATTGGGGTGTTTTTAGGGGTTTATGTACCATATGAGCATATTTATCTGGGACCTATAGTGACAATATCCATGGAACATGGAGTGGTTCAGGATTGTAGTGAATTGGAATCATCTATCATCCTTATTTCCATGATGATTATTCCTCTGAGTATAGTATTGCTGAGTGATCTTATAGAGATCGCTGACTCGGTCGACCATGAATATGCACCATGGGAGTTTTTAGGAGGTCCTGAATTCAACACGAAAACTATGGATGCAACATCCATTCAGGTGGGTTATGATGAAACAATAGTGGATAGGTATTTCAATTTCTCAAGAAGTGGAAGTGAGTTCTCCGCCATTCCAACTATTCACTTTTCTTTTGTGGATTATTTGTTAAATTTTTCAATCTTATGATTCCATAATTACATCAACATGTTTATCTGGATACAACCAATGCTCTAATATTTCCACTGACTAATATTGAAAATGAAGCCGATGTTGTGGGATCATGCCATGCCAAGGATGTTGAATCAAGACCCTATCTAGTGGATCTTATTTCTAAATATATCCTCTAAAACTATAGTGATTATGAGGTGGACTAGAAATCTATGTATGACCTTCTCATTTCCAATTATAAACTATGGGGGATATTAAAATGCTTATTTCTTAGACCTCATTGCAAAAATTCAGAAAAATGTTCTCAAATCACGCCTCCTATTTTAATTTCTAGGGTATGGGGGGTTTAACTTTCATGAAATACCATACATCGTGAAGTAGGTGATAACTACCCAAGAGAGAACATGAATGATTCAAACTCACCATTTCATTGTGTAGTCCATGTCCAAGATTTACATAGGTAGAAATAACCTTCTTAATAATGATTATAAGCATGCTGGGATAGCTATGAGGCGATAAGGTGAAATATTAGAGTGGAGAAACTTTGTGGAGACGCTTCATCAAGATGGGGAGAAAATTACCCAGGAACTAGAGTGGTTCAACCAAGAATTGTCTCACACTGAGGAAGTATTTGATGAAGACCACTGATTTTTTTGGTGGAGGAAAAGGTCGGATTATATGTGGCTAATACAGAGGAGGCATTGTAGGACGGTGCAGTTGCTAAAACTACAACCTTGTCTAATCTCTAATGAGTGATAAAGGGTTTGGACCAGACACTTCACCAATATTGTCAATCTATTGATCAATATTTCATTCATAACATCCCATTTATATAGAGAGACTGTAGGCTTTGGATTCTCATTTATTCTCATAAAATGATATGAAACTCATTTTCTATCCAATTCATTAATTTATTTTTTCCTATAATGCCACACAATTATAAATGGTCATGCTTTGAAAGATAATATCCATTAGATATCAGTAGTGATTGAAATCTGGGATAATCAAACTGAAATGACCATCTAATGATATAATTTTTTCTTGAGCTGATAGACTGAATGATCAGAGTTTTAACTATTTAAAGGGTTACATGGGAAACAATACAATCACTATATATTTTTTATTATCACTGTAATCTTTTCCAAAAGTCCACTTTGGCCCAGGCTTAGAGGGAATAACATGACTTTTTCTAAGGCTACCCTTTTCAGATTTTTGAACAAACAAGATTTTAGACTTTTTAGTTTCTTATTACTTGATTGATTCCTAAACTGTAGGTTTAGTGATGTAGAACCCAATTTTTTTTTCTAGGGTTCCCTTTAATTCATGTTTAGCAGGTGAGTTTTGTGTCTCTTTTATGGATATTTATAGTCTTGAAACATGAACTAATGTGACTAATTTTTTAGGTTGAACATATTTGATCGCGAATTATGAGGATAGGGCCCCAATAGGGCTTACTGACTCTGAATGGACGAATATTTTTCAAACCTAAATGATTTATTTTTCTAGACCTAGTTTTGTGATTTCTAAATCTGAGACATGATATGGGGAAAGTAGTGAGGGGTAACCATAAGAAGGGTTTCTAGAATGATATTTTTAGGGAATACAGAGGTACAAAATGTATCTCTTGGGGATTAATATTCCATTGGTTGACATGCAATTATTTGGAAAATTATTCAAATCCAACTAGGGAATATTATGCATAGTCATAAAAGGTTTCCTCATGACACTGACCCTCCATTTTTGATAGCTAGGTAATTTGTGAAAATTTTAAATTTTAAACCACTATGGGTGTCATGTCGAGGGAATGTTGTCTGAAAAAACTGAGGGTTTCTATATTGGTAGTATCCATGAATAAGTAGCCATTTTTTAAAGTATTTGACCTGTGTAACGGAGGGTTAGAGAATGTTTCACTTTAATGTCATGCAACAAGGAAAATAAACAAGAATTTTATTGTATTTTGGAAAGGAAATTTGTGGTATATAGTTTAAGGTCACTTATCTTTGACCGAGGGATAAATGATTTTCACATATCATGGTAATCTATCCATGAATGTTCTATAATATTCAATTATGAATGGGAGAAGGCTGTAAGCTCTAACTTTGGGGTTTCAAATCTGAGGAGTGGTGTGGGATGTAGTCATCATTGGTATGTATATAGATAGTAAAATAATATAATGGGGATGAATTTTCTTTTGGTTGATAGTCCCTTTTGTGGGCACCTTCTGCAGATCTAATTGGGGAATATTGTGCATAGTGGAACAAAAGTGTCCTCAGGACACGATCCACCATTACTAATGGACAGGGAGGTTAATGGAGAATCAGAATATCACATGCATATAATTTTTTTGGTAAGGAAAGTACCTAAAGAATAATGAACATTGTGTGTAGAAACATCCATAGAATATGTAGAAACAATTCCCATACCCATGTATGAGATGGTTACCCATGAAAGATTGTCCCCTGAACAGGGGAGGGATATTTTTTTTGTTTGTGGATAGACCTATGATTGGAGACCTGAGTGTCAATATATATCACATGAGGGAAGGAATCAATATATATGTAGTTATAGGAAGGTTCCCCCACACCCCAATCAAAATATTTTTAGGGAAAGAAGAAATTTACTTTGGATATGAGATCACAAATGGGGTGAGGCTTATATTATACTCTCCTATGTAGATCGTGATCATTTATAGAAGAGTGGTTAAATTTTTTTGTGGTGGGACAATGATATATTATTAGTGTCTCTTTATATATATCTTCAAAGTAAGAATCAAGTTGTACGTAGTTCTTATACGGATCCCCATTCATGGTTTACCCATGCACAGGGAATGGACATTTATAACTATCTTTGTGGCTAGAACCAGACTAGGATATTTTGGTGTCATTATGTACCCTACAGTGCCAGAGATTAAACCACATGTAGTTATTTGTTTTATGAATCTTTAATGTCCGAAATATCCTTTGCAGTTACGTCCCATACATGGGAAAAATGGGAAATTTTCATCATATGGGTGGACAGAATACTATGGATCCAGGATTCACTATGTATGTTTTCTAAATTAGATTCATGCAATATGTAGTTCTCCAGAATTAGGAAATTAATTGTCATGCGACTGGGACACCCACCATGAAATTTAACATCAAGCGATGGGGACTTCATGAGGTCTTGAAGTTATGGGTCTTATGACTGGCCATATGTTATGAAAATGATGAGTAATAGGATGCTTTTTAGATTGTTATATTCCAACATTCAATAGATTTGAGGGAGATTAAAGGGTAAATAATGATTTTTAGGATTCTTGGATCAGGAGAAAAGATATGGGAGAAAATGTTGGTGGGGACTACGATGATGGAAGAAGACTCTCCTGGGGACGAATTTTTCATTTATTGATCAGTATTTTTTATGGGAAACATTAGTAGAGAAAACCAGGGAATAGTATACTTATTCAAACAAAGGATTCCTCAAGAAACTGACCCTCCCGTCTCTAATGGCCTGAGGAACATGATGAACATCCAAAAATAACCTAGGGGAACAAAGTATGATGGATGAGAGGGATGTTCCCGGGTATGTAAGAAACATTCAAACTACTATTATCCATAGAGTGTGAAAATACCTACATTGATTTGACTCATATGTATGGGGTTTTGTAGTCATTTATATTCCCTTGATATATTCCTGTATGAGGAAACCAAATTTTAGATCTCCTTCATAGATCTTTTTTTGTACATAAGAGATGGGGACATTTATTTAACACAAGGTTGAGAATTGGAAAAGAGGTATAGGATTTATTATGTATCTCTTAAAAAAAGAATCAAACCATATGTATTTATTAATGTACCATGCAGTTTAACATCATACTGTAAGAAAATTGGTTCCTCACCATTAAGAGGAAATACATAGTGTTTGTATTAATATCTTACTACCAGGACCATGTGATGTGGATTGATATGCCTTGATTATGAGGGTAATCCCATGGAAAAAATCATAATCCCATGTCATTTTTTCTCAGTGTGAGAAACAAGGGGAGGAAAATATTTTATTAATATAGAGGCGATGTAACGAAGGATGGGGGTATTTTTAATTTTGGTTGTCTATGACATAATGAAAAATCCATGCTTCACTATGTATCTCATAAAAATAAGAATCAAGACACACATAGTTCTCAGAAACTCCCTATGTTGATCGGACCTGTACATGGGTTGGAGGGAATTTTTAACTCTCATTGCCGTAAGTTGCGGGATTACAGATCTGGGAATCACTATGTATCATGTAATATAATGAATAATTCCACACATATTTTTGAATGTAAAATTTCTATGAAGGTCTTATCCATCCAAGGATGCGATCATTTATTCCAATTATTGTTTTATTATTTTGAATGGACTCGATATTAGAGATCAGTGCATCACCATATATCCTATGTCGGTAGGATTCAAGCCACACATAGTTATGGGACCTCATAAAGATTAATGTCATGTGATGATGATGATGATGAACAAATGTGAAATAGGAGGAATATTTATACTAGGCCCAGAACCAATGATATAGGTTTCACTTTGTATCATGTCATGTAGGAATCAAACCACACATAATCATCAACACATAACCCTTCAATGATATAACTCATTTATAGGGAGGGGCATTTTTATAGAAATGGAATGATAAAAAGGACAAATTTGGAGACTCATTCACTAATTTAGTTCACATAAAGGGAAGGGGACAATTCATTTATTTTGTGGCTGGGCCCAGGACATGTGGTCTAGGAGTCACAATGTATCCCATAGAATGAGAATCAAGTTGCACATAGTTCTTGAAGAAAATATCCCTATGTGGGTCTAACACATATGTATGGATGGTCATTTTTTACCCTTTGGGTGGATGAACTATGATGTAGAATCTAGGCATCTCTAGGTATGCTTTGTAGGTATGAATCAAGATGTAAATGGTTCTTGAATATGGAATGGTTGATAATTGATGATGCTATAAATTTCTTCTTGGGTGAGAACATTATAGTGATGTCTAGTTTAACTTCATACAGTGAGGACATTGGTATTACGAAATTTATTGTCTAGTTACATGGACAATTCACTATGCGATTTAACATCATTCAATTAAGACAATTTTGTTTTGTTAGTTATGGGAAGGATGATTATTTGAGATAGTGTGAAACATTATCGTGATGTGAAATGAGGTCTTGAGGATAGAGGATGGTATGAAAATCATCTTATGAGTGGAGGGATATTTTTATATGGGCCTAACAGAAGAGGTATAAGCATGACTACATATCCTATCATAACGGGAATCAAGACACCCTTAGTTTTGGATTGGAAATATCCACATAGGTCTGAACAAAATGTATAAGGGGGAATTCTTCCCATTTTTTATTGCTAGGCCTATGATATTTGGTTTGGACATTACTGTGTATCCTATGATGAATGGAATCAATCCACACATTGTTCTTGGGGGACTCCTATAGTGGATCTAAATATCATGTAAGAATTGGGACATTTCATATTTCTCTTGCATAGATATAGCTAATGTGAAATGATTTATTGTTTAAAATGATGATTATCATGAGGTTTAACGTCATGTTGTGAGAACATTGATGGAATTTAGTTTATACTTTTGTGTAATAGACAACAATGTTATTATTTTTATGTTCATCCAATAAACACCAACTATGTGGTTTAATTTATTGAAGATGAAACAATGTACCATGTCGTTTATTATTGAATTATCAGGATAATAACAACTAGTTTTAGTTATAGAGTTCATACCAAAGGGGTAAACACTCCAAAAGGGATATGCTTTATAGGGTGGCATAGAAAACTCTATGTGAACAAGGACCAAGAAGTCTGACACACTACATACATGTTCTTGAGGAGGCTTGCATACAGTTTTATGTCATGATGCATGGACTTGGGTTTCAATTATAAGGTCGTGGAGTTTAGACTTGGGGAAATATGATCCCAAAAACTAATATTTTTGGCATGATAGAGTGACAAACTCAATGTTATTGAAGGCGTTGGAAGCCTAGTGCCACACCATACTCTCCTAATAGGATTTCATATAGTTTAAATTCATGATGTTTAAACATAGATGCACATTTTAACATCATATAGAAATGATGATAAGCTTTATTACACTTAAAGTCATGAAACTATAACAATTTATCATAAATTTTATTATTATATGATTAGGATGATTTATCATGTGATTCTATGAAATACATCTTCATGAAACTTACATTGGTGGGGTATATGGTAAGTTGTACATCCATTAAAATCAGAGAATAAACAAAAATGGAGAAGAAATTATGTATGGAATAAAGTCCAATAAATTTGGTTCCAAATATAGAGGTTTTTTTAGGCATCATTGGAGTCCTGAGGACCAACATAATCTCTCCTCCATGGAATGATAGAAGGTGGATCATTTTGTTAAAGGCTTTCATGTTCTAGTTTTTCAGACTTCCAAATGATGCATTGTATGTAATATTTTCTCTTGAAATATTTCGAATTCATCCATTTGTTTCTTTGATTGATCATCCATGTATAATTTATTGCATATGGAAATATAGAGTGAGGGAAATTGAACCTCGATGGACAGGACCAGCATTGTACCATATACAAATGACTATGGGGTCTTCTATGCGGTAGTGCAGGTCATGGTCCAGTAATCCCACAAGGCATGTATGATCTTTTTTTTTCTAATAATTTTTATCCTAATCTACCATCTTCTAGAGTATATTTGATAGGATATTATTGAAAGCATTGATCTTCTTGTTAGCTATTGTATGGACATAGGTCGAATGGTTGGGCATGATTTCATACTCCTGATATAGCTTCTTCTATTTAGTAGAAAAGAAATTTGTGTCATTTTCCTTCAATGTTGTATGGTGGAAAACAAATATGGTCATGATGCAAGCTTTCACAAAGCAGATAATGTTCTTACCCTTACTTCTTTATGGGGTATAGATTTTTCCAACATGTATAAGAAGTCAGTTGTAGTAAGAATACACATTAACATCTTGTACATGGTGGGAGGACATGTACCTATGATGTCTATTCCTCATATGAAAATAATTAAAAGTGTTAATTACTGTGGGAAGCAACATTGGGGGTTGGTGAATGAAGTCGGCATAAACATGGTAGGAATAACACTTTTGGTGAACTTAGTGTAGTCCTACGTTAAAGTGGTATAGTAGTACCCAAGCCATCATATTTGGTGAGAAATATTTAATACTGACTAGTGTGTTCCACAAGATCCAGCGTTCACTTGGTTCATCAAATCACTGGTCTCTTTTCTATCAATCACCTAAGAAGGGCCACATTAAGGCTCTATTCATAGAGGAACTCATTGTGATTCATGATATCATCCAGAACATAGATAATTTCTCATCTCATACTCTCTCTCTCTCTATGATTTTTCTGATGTGATTTCTCCATATTTAAGGTATCACATAATTGTTTTCATCCAGTCAGTGGTAGGACAATACAGTTTGAGGATGGGGTTATTTTCATTGATATATTCAGTATTGGATTGAATTAAAGGAGAGACCATCCGATGATGTGAAATGTTAATGAATATTTCATCTAACCCTGGACAATCTAGAGATGTGGCTACATTTGATAGTGCACCATCATGGTCATTTATTTAACTTGAGATGCGAGTAAATATTGGTTCCAAAAAGATTTCCTCCATCATTCCTCAAACAATGATTAATAGGGGATTGAATCTTTTTTTTGACACCATAATCACAGTTTACCTACTTAATGACCAATTCAAAATCTATATTAATATTAAAGTGATTAATTTTCCCATTAACTAGTATATATAGTCCTTTAATGAGTGCCAGATATTCCACATCATTGTTCATTCACCACTTTGACAACATGAAGGGGTAAGTCAAGAATACCTTTTCTGGAGATATGAGCATGATTCGCAACCCCACTTTTTGGACATTGATGTATTCCATCATATTTCCTATAATTATTATAAATGAACCATAAAAATACATCTCCCATATATGGGGCCCCTCTTGAATAGAGAAAACCACTTCGTTATGTAGTATAGTGTAAAATTAAGTCATTTCTACCGAGGTGTGCATCATTATAATATCAACTAATGCATATCCATTAATCATTTTCTAAGGAAAAAACTGAATGTTGATCTACATTAGAATGACCGACCACTGTGAATAATGTCTGGTCTACATCTAACGACTAATAATGTATTTTATTGGGTTTCTATAATAGAACAAATAGATATTGTGATGCTGGCGATAGTGCCGCATCCTCTATATTGTAATGTTTAGTGCCATAATTCTCTTCTCAATATCTGAATAAATAGTCTCATCATAGATCATGGTTAGACTAAGATAATAGAGAAAATTTTCACTGTCAGTGTCATTGTTTAAGGCGTTGATGGAATCAGGAGATTTCTCTAAGGCTATCACATAAAAAATAAACATCCTTCCCTCAACATTTGGAATCAACAGTGTCAAAAATCAACTCGAGTCAACCCCAATCTAGTCACCTGAGTCGGCCTGAGATAAGTCTTGAGAGGCATTCTTGATCCTCTTAGATATAAACTAGTCCCACAACATCATAAAAGAAATAAGGGACTGGTTTTTCTCAATTAAATAAACTGAATTGTGGAAAATAAATAGATCATCCCAAATTAAATAAACATCCAAAGTGAACATCGTTTGTACATAAATTGAATATAAAAAAACTAAAAAAACAAAATTAAACCTAATGACCGCAATATATGTATGTGACCCTAGGGGTCACTCTCCAATACCAAAACCAATCATCACTCACGATGATAAAAACCAATCTAGAACTTGTACCAAAATCTAAAAAAATAAAAAATATATAGACTTGAGTATTAAAAATCAGTATAAATGACCAAACCATTTATTCCTTATTCACTTCCTTTAAATAAAATAAACATTAATTTCATGTTTGAAATAAAATATATAAAACTAATATTTTCCACACATTTTCCTCTTTAAAACCAAGCACAATCCATTTCTCCCTTTCCATTTAAAACCGAATTCCTTCCCAAGAAGCATACATTTACATTTTCAAAACATATTCCATAAACCATTGAAAACTAACTCATCACATTCCAAAATAATTACAATACACAATAGAGAAACGATAATAATCACATAATAAGGGTGGTGGAATCTAAACATGAAAGAGTAACAACCCAACCATGTATCTCAATCATCCACCATCGAAAAATAAGTTCCAAATAACATGTAAAACATAAATTCTCAGTGGAATAATTTAGAATAAATATACATCTTGACACACATCAATGGAATGCCACACCCAATGACATGAATTACTTCCAACACACTTGATCGCACCTGACCTAGTCTGACAAATGGGCACTCTTGCATAGAAACAAAACAAATAAAATCCCCAACTATGGACCGCTAGAAAAAGTATAGTACTAATATTGTGAAGCAACCATTCTCCAAAAATCAACTAGATATTTCAGGTTCCCATGTCAAGACTAATGTGGGGGAGATCCAACAACTACAATCAAATATCCAATCACATGCACATATATCATACACAAGAAACTCACATGACAAGTCATCCCCAAGCCACCCCAAGGAACAATATCTTTCCATTAAAGCATCTTATCACAATGGATACTCCCAACATGGGCCTCCCATAAAAATCAACATAATCAGGGAAAGAGAATTATCCAAAGATATTTTTTTAAGATAACTTCTTTAAAAAAACCAAATGGACCTCACACACCCTTTGAGAAACCACTTCTTTTCCAAATAACCAAATCCAAATTTCAAAACAGTTGAAAGCTTAATGTTTTAAATATCTCAACCATTTTACAAAATTCCATTTAATAACTCACAATAAATTTATAAAATATAGACACTTTTATCCAAATACCAAATGGTCCATACATCATCACCACATGTCAGACCTTATTAAAAGAACCAAGACAGACCAATTTCAAATTTAAATCATTTATAAATCCATTTTATAAATCCAAAACACCATTTTAAATTCCACCAATTAATTTAAAAAGAAAATACATGCCTAAAAAACCATATTCCACTATAAAAAGGAAACTTGGAAATTTATCAAAGACATGGTGTGCATCACATAACAAAACAAAGCCATATTATTCCATGAAGTCAAGAAATACACTTCATTTATTATAGAAAAATTATTCAAAAAATCATACTTCACTATTTTACTTATATGGAATGTGAGAAATAGAATAAATCAATGAATATTTACTTTAAAGGAAAAGTGAAAAGGGAAAATCACATCAAATCACATGCGCTTAAACAATGCCAACCCTAAAAAACTCTACAAAGGTTCCAAGAGACAAGAACAATGAAGAGAAAACCTAATAAAGAAAAAATCTCTAATATAAATCAAGAGAAATATGAACCCTAGATCCACATGATTGTTGGAGAAGATAAAATCAATAGAAAATTGATGGAGAAGGAAAATTAATAATATAAGAGGATATTACCTTGAGAAATATCCATTATAACTTGAATAAATCTACTTAGAGTCACTTGGGAAGGAGATGGGAGGAATGAGGAATAGGGGAGGATCCACCTTGTGTTTTATGAACTAGATTGGGGAAGAATAAAAAGATTAGGATTTATATCCTAAAGAGGGAAGAAAGGTAAAACCACATTTTTTATAACATTGAAACTATTAAGTATTAGGGCACATGGTTTCCCAAAGTGTACATAAACCGTGCACCACTTATTGGAAAACATATGTAATCGCATGGTTTCAACACACGTTCTGGTAAACTGTGCTCCAACCATGAATTATGGTTTAACCAAAAATTTAACAATCATGTGTATGATTTCTCTAAGGTTTTATTAACCCTGTGTGGGCCGTCCAACCTTGATTAGAGTTATCCCAAGGATCACATAGTTTCTTGGAGCATGTCTCACAGTTTCCCCAAACTAGGATCGAACCGTTCACCACATTAAGTCAATCCCAAAATATACATTTTTCAATATAATATTCTACGAATTATTAAGAATACACATGATACCAATAATGAAAAAAAGAGAAAACTCAAAACATAAATCTGTAACACCTTGAACTTGAGGAAAAATCCAAGATCCAAAAGATAAACCATAATAAATAAAGAAAATAATAATATGAGTGTGACAATTCTCCCCAATATAATTATTTATTCCCTTATAAAGCCACAAATTCTATATTTTATGGATCAAAGAAAAGGGATTCCAACAACCACATGATTCATCCTCTCAAACAAAGAACACATCAACCATCACCAAACAGAACATACACCTCTTACCCAGAATTATCCAACGATCCAAAAAAATTTGAGGAAAAACCAAGAAAAACTCAAAATATGAATTCTATAAATTTTATTCAAAACAGACCATTGGGCATGATCCAAAAGCCGAAAATGCACTAAAAAGGAAATAATTGGGTGCAAAAACCCTGAATATAACAACCCATTTCCATTCCAATAAGGAAGTGTTAACTGGATTCCCAGTAAGTGAGGCCGGAATAGAATCCCCACCATTAGAAACCAACTAGAACCGACCAAATATAGAAGATACCAAACAAGGTACATGGTGGTTCTCCCCACTATAAGAACCAAATAATCTAAACCAACTAGCCCTGATCGACATGGGAAATCCAACACAGACCAACCTGATAACTCTTCATATAGAACTAATCCAAAACCGACTAACGAAGGATAACTGCACAAGGAAAACAAAATAGATATTCACATCAGAAAAGGCACAAATAAAATGATACCAACACTCCTTCTTACAACCATAGAGGAAATCCCAAACCACGAGTAATATAATGACTAAATGATGAATCTATGAATTTTTCATAAAAATGGGACCTTACAAGATGAAGAAACAAAAAAATAAGAATATAAATTTTAAACATTATAGCATTGGAGAAAAATCTAGATCTCAGGTCTCAACACCTCTGTAATTCTTAAATATAAACAAGCTTCACATCGGGGCCTATGGATGGAGCCCTGATGCCTTGAATCATTCACTACCTCATAGTTATTAAATGATAATCCCTAATTTGAAATTCTTCTTTTGGAGTCACGGGCGACCACACAACATCCTATGTAGAACCAAAATGACACAATACACCATGAGACTCAATATTCACCAATAATTTCCTTTCAAAATGATAGGGATTTAGAAGATAATCTATCATCCTCATTCACCACAAATAAGAGGCAACATAGATCATACAGATCATAACCAGATTTTTTTTATTCAAAGTGAAGAAAGGACATACACGGGATCCAAAAGGGGCCATGGACAAACCACATTACGGAGGTCTAAAATAGTGAAGTATGAGAGAACGCCCCCCCTAATAATTTTAATCCCCATTTGTTTCATACATTGAAGAGTGTGACAAACAAGGACCATCGATTCAGAAAAAACAAGTGAAGCAAGGTAGTCCGCCGCTTTTTTGCCTTCCATCCAAGTATGCAATACAGTAATGTCAGAGTTAAGAACTCCACGACACTTACAAATCACATACTCAATTGACCAGGGGGTAGTTGCAAAACCTTTTAGAGAATTAGAAACAAGTTTTGAATCGGTTTCAAATCGAACCCCCTCTGCCTACACACAGAGAGACCAGCCAGCATGGACTACGCCTCTGCAAAAAGAGAGGTGTCGGGACCCAGCCCAATAGAGAAGGCCAGTGTCACTGATCCATTGTTGTCATGAACAAGATCTCCCCATGCATAATATACGCAACACATGAGCCGTAGGTGTTGAGTTTAAATCCCCCCAAAAGATGATTCCATCTAACCCAATTACCAGGAACAGAACTCAACGCAGGGGCTGGATCATGCCGGATATGAAGAAGTCGTTGCAGAGTGGGGGCCTCCCTCCAGGAGCAGATGGCCCGAGCCAAATCCAGGATGAGACTCTTGGTTCTAATAGAAATCACTCGAATAGAGGAGATAACCCCATCATGAAGATAGCCATTCTGAGCCTGCCACAAGAAATAGAATCCAGCATGCAACACCATAGTACGCGCTCAATTTTCCCATCCCTCGCCGCCCGTGCCATTGAACCAGCGGATAAGGAAGGGATGGTCCACCATGGATGGAATGGAAAGGCCAGTGAAGTCACCAAAATTGTTCCAAATCTCATGCGCCCAATCACTATCAATGAACAAATGATCCGAGGTTTCCTCTTTATGCCTCCTACAACACCTGCATTTAGAAGCCAGGTTCACCCCACACCGCTTGATGTTCTCCTCCATGGGTAAAGCTCTGTTATGGATTCTCCATGTATGAAAGTTGAATATTGTGGGGATATATTTATCCCACAAAGCCTCATTCTAGACATCCACCCTTTCCTGTGAGACAGATAGGCGATGGTAATCTTTAGAGGTGAAACATCCTGAGGAAGACAAGGTGAACACAGAATGATTCGGATCCGTGGACAGTGCCACCAGGTTGAACAGATCTGTTTGGTTCCGGTCAAGGGTAGAATTGATGAATGGAAAGAACATACTGGCCTCCTTAAAAGATATGTTAGTGACCAGACAACCCAGAAAACCAATCACCTGGCCACACCAGTTACCATGCCAGAAAGAAACGTCCCCTATGCCGATGATCCAGTGGACATGTGGACGGAGAGAGTTCACCAAAGGATCGATCACTGACCAAAGGGGGGAAGCATGTCTGTCCAGAACCTCCTTGATACCATCATAACATGCATGCATGGTCCGCCCCCATAGTGTCTGTCTCTCAAAAACTTCCCATGCCATTTTTTCATGCAAGATGGTGAGTACATCCCCTAGATTACGAACGTTGATGCCACCATCACCTATGGGAATCTCCAACATCCACCAAGTAGCTCTGTGCCTACATCCCACATTCCTGGGGTCCAAAATAAAACTAGCAAAAATCCCATCCAATTTTCTGATAACTCATTTAGGAACCTTAACAGCTGATAAAGCATGGATCGGGGTGGCCATGAGGACACTATTATCCAAGGCGATTCTGCCACCAATGGAAAAAAAGTTACTCTTCTATTTGAGAACTCTCTTTGTTATTATACAAACAATGGAATCAAAGTCGTAGATACGAAGATCCTTCGATGAGATGGGGGCTCCCAGATACATCATGGAAAGATTACCTTTTTTCATTCCCAAAAGGAGACTCACGTTGAGGATTCACCTATCCTAGTAAGCATTAGATATATAAAAATTACTCTTTCTTTTATTGATGAACTGACCACTCCAAAATAGTAGTCCATTAAGGTGTTAATCAGACCACACACAGATCTGCTGGATGCACTGGTAAAAATCATGGAGTCATCAGCGAACATAAGGTGAGACTCTGAGGGGAAGTGCATCCTTCTATGATATGGAAGGATCTCACTTGACACCATTTTGTGATGAAGGAGACTACTGAGAACTTCCTATGTAATAATGAAGATGCTCGACGAGACTAGATCGCCTTGGTGAAGAACAAGAGTTACTTTGAAAAAACCAAAGGTCTTTCCCATAAAAGAAATCGACATCCATGTGGAGCTAAAGCAGCGGAAGAGAATATCAATATTCTAGGGAGATATATCCATACCTACAAGCACTTTTTTGATGAAGCTCCACTCCACACGGTCATAAGATTTTCTCATATCCAGTTTAATAGCCATATTAGATCCTTGGGTTTTAAGGTTGAGATCCCTAAGAATTTCCTGTGCCAAAACAATCACCCCTGGATGGAGCGTCCTTTGACGAAGTCGTGCTGTTTAGGAGAGTTGAATTTTGGATGATGGGTGGACTGCCGCGCATTAATGATACTTGCAATGATCTTATATGGAGTGTTACACATGCTAATCGGCTGGAAATGCTCAATTGATGTTTGGGATTTAGCCTTAGGTATAAGAATAACTGTGGTTGCACAAGACACTCTCGGCAAAGGTACACCTCTGAATAAATCTTGAATATACATGATTAACTCAGTATTCACTAAGTCCCATGAATCTATGTAAAAGCATCCAGGAAAACTGTTGGGTCCTGCTGTGCTATCCGGATCCAAACGAAGCACAGCCTCTTGGATCTCACTATCCTGGGGAATACCACTCAGGGTCTCATTATCTTGGGAAGTGAAGGTAGGCTGATGGGTATCAAGAATCCGCATGTCTCCCCAGGACACCCATTTGGAATACTGGTACTGGGTCTAGCAAGTAGGTTTTAAAAATGGGTACTGGCAAGGCCTCCTATCACCTCCCTGTCATCTGTGAAGGAACCATCCCCCAGAGCAATATTTGGAGCAATCCACCTTTTCCCTTCTTTAATGCATGCGTGGAAAAAGCTGAATTTTTATCACCCACTTTGAGCCACCTGATTCTTGATTCCTCCCTGGCCTGGCACAGTTGCATCAGAAGAATATACGAGAAAAAGCGCCTTTTTATTGGCAAGCTCCTCGAAAGACCGATCGCTCTAGTCTTCTTCAAGACGTTGTTCCAGCCGATCCACATCCAACATAACCACTTCCAGGTCTCTGTTTGATGATGTGAAATCCCTAAACCAAATGAGAACTTTTTCTTAAGACATCACAAATTTCTATGGAGGACAATCCACATATTACCTTGAGTGCGGGCATTCCATGAATCACGAACCAGGTCCCTGTATCCTGTCTTGCTTGCCCAATAGAGATAAAACCAAAAGTGAGAGATATGGTCAAGACGAGTAGAAATAGAGATGAGGAGCAGGGAATGCTCCGATATGCCCCCCACCAAATGGGTCACATTAGTGTTAGGATAAGCCGATAGCGTATTCAAGTTCGCGAGGCAGTGATCCAAGTGTCTCCAGGACCTTCGGGATCCCCATTGATTGTTACACCATGTGAAACGGTCACCCGAGAAACCATGGTCCATGAGACCTTTACCTGCCATGAACTAGGAGAAGGAAAGATTGGCCTTCCTATTAAACGGACCCAGCCTAGCTTTTCCTCCTGCTCAGCCACAACATTGATGTCCCCCCCACGTACCAAGGTACAATGCCAGGATCGAAGGAGTTAAGCTCACTCCAAAAGACACACATGCTTTCATTTGAACAAAATTTCTCAATATGTACACAACATCCTTTTAAAATTTTAATGAATGGAAAAAACCAAAAAAACTAATGGAAACAACCATTACCATGTAAGGAACAAAAAAATATAAATGGTATTCATCCGAACTCATGCCAAATCCTTACTCTTTCAAACAGGTTGGGGTGTCTTCTTATGGGTTGGATCTGACTCCACATTTCTTCCTATAAACACCATGATAGAACCATTGTATGTGACCTTGACATCCATAAGAATGGTAGGTATTTAGAGCACTCATACATTAAAACTTATTATGATCATTCTTTATGCATTGATCACACTATGATCCTGCACTTAGAAGAAGACAAAAAAAAAAAGATCTAGAGGCCTTTTAATTTAACAACCAATTCCAACAACTTTATAAAAATTTATGGCATTATTATTTAAATTCCATTCACATCATCTAGATATAGTTGGATGGTTTTCCACCTAATGTATTCCTTCTATCAAAACTTCAACCCGGATAGATTACATCCCACTTTTGAAAAATAGGTTAAACCAAACACTAAAACCTTAAATTATAATTTGGGATAAATATCATTATTAAAATGGTGACCATTAATGGAATCATCCAAATCCCACTCTTATAGGTAATGGAATATATCCAAAAAAACAAAAAAATAACTCTTACAATGATCCATCACCTTGATTTAGATAGCACATCTATATTCCATTCCCCACCTTTACGTCCTGATAAAAAAATTGAAGGATATATAAAGGCTTAGAGAATACACATGTAAGATATTCTTGAGACTTGTATTGAGATATCTACTTCCACCAATTTTAGGTTGTTCCTTCAAGCATGATGTTCGGACACTAATACGTTAATGACACAACAAATTAATGAAGGATGTATATTTTTCTCAATTTTACACATCCACTCTTCCACTTTAACATGATACTCTTGACCATAAAATAATGGAGGATTGAATACCCAAAACTCAAGAAGGAATTCTATGTTTTTATTAACTAGAGGTCCTTCTGATGGTGTACCACCTAGGCCCGTAATTCCATCATCCATTGAATCTTTTTGGGGTCATACAATAAGTAACAATAAAACTAAGAGCTCAATAAAAAACCAACTCACAAAAAAGTCCCAAAATTGAAACACTACTCAACCACATTACCAAATCACACGAAATACACTACACATAAATTATTAATAAAAAAACTATAATTTCCTCTTGAAAACACTTTTGAAATAAAAAAAATTGTTTGGTTGCACACTCCCCAATGGTGTTCCATAGATCTTAACACATGAACATTCATGTGCCACCCTGAGAAACCATCAACTCATGCCAATCCAGGATGTTATCTTCCCATGCCATCAACCATCTAAATATTCAAATACATCCATTCATGTGGTTACTCATGGGAATAAAAAATTCTACAATAAAACATTCCTATTTTTTCGACAAAACATTCAACCCGATTTTCATATTCTTAATCCACTTCCCAGTTTGAAATTCATAAAACATTTAAAAATATCACTAACCAAAAAGTAAAAACGTATTTTCAAACACTACACACACACACATCCATTTTATCTTACTCAAAATTGAATCTCATGGATTCTATCTAAGAATCCAATTCATCCCATTCGAAACATTTGCAGGTGCTCAAAAAATATCATTCCATAAAAATTAATTTGATTAAAAAATCATTTCTTCTCATTATATATATTTTTTCCAAAACAAACATCCACATTAATACAATTGATTTCTATAAACCCCATATTTTGATTATAAAAATTCAATCTTCTTAAACCCATCCCCATTTTACCTAAGGATCATTTTATAAAAATCCACATTCCAAAATTTTTCTTCAAAGTAAATATAAAAAATAAATTTCCATCTTCCAAAAACCAAAACATTACCAATTTAAATATGTTTTAAAATTTAGAGAAAAGGGTTATCAAAGAAATTTTATAAATCAAGCAAGACTCAAAGGAACTTACAAGGGGAAACTAGTTTCAATGGGTTACATGGCCATATAGTTGATGACCATATTCTCATCACACTACCGTCATGGAGAGTATTTATTAACCATGTCCCAAGATCCAAATGGCCATCCTGGCCCTATTAGCTAACCAAAAACACTATCCCGACTCCCATTTTTCATCTCAAACACCAAACAACCCAAAAAAACCAAAAAAAATAAAACCAGAATCCAATAGAAGATGAAGTTATGGTCTAGAATGTGTTGTCCAGACACTCCCCCATACCTGTAACCCATGTTTCGATATTCCTACCCCATATACCTTAAAATACCAAATAAAAAATGGTGATCTAAAATATAGGTTCACTAAAGAACAAGCCTTATTTGATATCGTTGTTTCATGAACCATCCCAATTCAACCTCGATTTGGTCAACCGAGTTGGCCTGGTAAAAGGCCAATGAGCCATTATGGATCCTCTAAGGGTGGAAAATAGTGTTGGGGGCATCGACAAAGAAACAAGGGAATGATTTTACCAGTAAAATAAACTGAACAGTGTAAAAAACAAAGCATCTGAAATTAAATAAATATTCAAACTGAACATCATTTATACATGAACTGAAAATAAAACAAACTGAACAAAAAAACACAAAATAAACATTATGACCACAGTGTCTCCATGTGACCCCAATGTTAACTCTCTAATAACAAAACCAACCATCACCCATGGAGATCAACACCATGCTAAAGCCTACACCAAAATATAAAAATAATAAAGAACTATACGCATGAGTATTAAAAATGAATAGCATGAGCATTAAAACATAGTAGATATCCCAAAAAATATATCCCCAATTCAATTCGTTTAAATAAAAAACAATAATTTCATGTTTAAAATACAATATATAAAACTATTTTTTACACGCATTTTACTCTTTTTAACAAAGCATGTTCCATATCCCATTTCCCATTTAAAACCAATTCCTTTCCAAGAAGAATAAATTAAAATTTCCAAAATATATTCTATAAACCATAGAAAACCAAACCATCAATATTAAAAATATGTACACCACACAATGGATTATTATAAATGACCACACAATAATGGAAATAGAAAATAAGCACAAAAGAGTAACCAACAAACGATACTTCTTAATTATCCACCAGAGATGACTAAGTTCCAAAGAACCTGGGAGTACCTAAGAGCTCAAGGGAAAAATATATAACATACTATACATATTGACTTATATCAAAGGAATGTCTCACCTAATTATTTCAATTATCTCCAACATGCTCAATCACAATATACTTGATAAAAACGATGGACACTCTCCCATAGAAAAAAATAAATCCCCTATTATGGAAAACTATCCCGAGAAAGATTCTAATCTAGCGCGACAATATTCATTGAAATTTTATCATTATTATAGTTTCCCATTCCAATAATAAAGTAGGGGAGAGATAAATATTCCAAAACATGATTCAAATAACATGAACATATATCAATATGAAGCCACTCACATAACAAGTCACCCTTAAGCAAGCCTAATGAATAATATCTTTCCTTTAAACCATCTGATCACAAGATAGACACTTAGTGTGGGTCTCCAACAAAAAAACACATCCAATTTGAGAAAATTATACAAGGAGTGTTTTCAAGATAACCACTTTCAAAAAATTCCAATCAAGTCTCAAACACCCTTCAAGAATTCACTCATTTCTAAAAAACCATATACACCTTTCCAAAAAGGTGAAAACAATCCATTTTCAATATCACAACCATTTTACAAAATTCCATATAATTATTCACACCAAATTTATAAAAAAAATCCACTTTCTTCAAAATTAAAAATGTTCCACACACCATAACCACATGTCAAACGATTTTTAATGAACAAAAAACCCACCACTTTCATGTCCAAACCACTCAAAATCCATTTGATAAATTCAGGCAACCATTTAATAAAGAAAATAATACATTTACAAATCCAATCCATGATTTAAAAACTATATCACACTATCAAAATCAATTTATAAAATTTATCGAAGAATTTGTGTGCATCACATAACAAAACAAAGTAATATGCCTCAAAACAATCAAGAAAATCACATCATTTCTCATCAAAAAAAAAAATTATTCCAAAAATCATAATTCACTATTTAACATATAATAATGTAGTTAAACACAATAAATCAATTAATCCTAAATTTAGTGCATTAATGAAGACGGAAACCTACCTCAAATCACATGCAGTTTGACAACCCCATCCCGAAACAACTCCATGAAAGTTCTAATACCGAAGAACTACGAAAAAAATCATAAAAAGAAAAATATCCCAACATAAACCAAGGGAATCATGAATTCTTAATTAAAATTTAAAAGGGAGAAGAGGAACTGAAGAGAAAATATAAGGATATGGAAGAGGAAGAATATAGTATGAGATTACCTTGAGAATTCACCCATAAAAGATGAATAAATCCACTTGGAATCATGATGGAATGAGGTGGGAGGTGTGATGAAGAAGGGAGGAGATTGTTAGTGTCATAAGAACTAAATGGGTGAATAATAGAGTGATTTGGGGTTAAATACTAATGTGTATAGAATGTTAAAATCAAATTTATACTAATTTGGGAATTGTGCATGGTTAGGCTGTAAAATTTCTGAAACTGTGTGCCAACCATGTTCCCCTTACTAGAATACATTTTTATATGCATGGTTTAGTAAATTGTATGACAAACTTGTGACATGGTTCTATCCAAAATTGAAAAACCATATACAAGGATTCCATATGTTTTTTCCAATCATCGTTGGGTCGAGAGCCCCTAACTAGAGGCATCCCAAGGCCTACAAAGATTCTTATATCATGTCACATGGTTTCCTCTAATCATGTTCCATCCATGAACCACCTGATGTCAAGATAAAAAATTACATTATTAAATGAAAACACTTGGGAAAACATATCAATACACATGGGGACAATAATGAACAACAGAAATCCTCAAAACAAAAATCTGGAATACTTGATACTTTAGAGAAAAAGCAAGATCCAAAAGTTGGACCAGAAAAAAGGTTGAAAATAAAAATTAGAGTGTGAAAAGGACTACAGGGATTAATAGATATCTTTTGAGGTTTTATAATGATTCCTAAAAATCGTCATTCCATTGATTTGTAACCTCATTTTTCATCATCCTAGTGAAGGGTAAACATTTTCCAGCAAGGATGGCTATGATGAACTAGATTTATCCTATGTTTCCTGAATTTATATCTATTATTGGATAGTGAGATGAGGTGAGATACCATGTATATCCTTTATCATATTGGGATCTACGTCGATGACATGATGGAATATGATGAACCTGATGAATATCACTAATGTACTGATGAAAACACATTTCAAGGTGTTCATTTTTAGGCTGTACTTTCACAGTTTTTTTAAGATGGTTTCAGGATCTTCTAGGTAGTCAGAGATTTGTAGAGATTTAACTAATGGGTCATCAACATAACATTGTACATACATTCCCAGTAAGGTTTTAAAAATATGATGCATGGGACATTAGTACAAAGTGCTGGAATTCTTCCAGAAAAAGGGAATTACCTGAAATAAAAATACTCTCAGGGGGCCCTGAAGGTAGTGGCTTCTTTATCTTCATGGGACATTA
This sequence comes from Viscum album, assembly GCA_963277665.1. Classification (NCBI taxonomy): domain Eukaryota; kingdom Viridiplantae; phylum Streptophyta; class Magnoliopsida; order Santalales; family Viscaceae; genus Viscum; species Viscum album. The sequence goes on along the minus strand of OY728161.1, from coordinate 2,002,163,400 downwards.
GAATTTTAATATATCTTGAATAAAAATCCATGACGGAGAGATCATGATATCTAGTTATTTCATCGATCAGTAGTTCTATGATCGGTCCTGGAAAATCATTTATTGGGTAGTACCAGTTAAGATCCCTAAATTCAATGAAGACTCTTATTTTCCCATTATTATTCCTGATGTGGATTATATTGGCCAACCAGATGGGATATTGGACCTCCCTAATGATTTGGGATCTGATGATTTTATCAACTTCAACCGTTATTTTTTGTATCATGTGTTGGGTGAATCCTTATGGATTCCTTTTATAGCCATGGTTGTCCTTTGGCAGGCCCATGTGGGGAGTGTAGACCTTGGGATCATGGTGAAACATCTCTGTGTAGTTCCAGGTGAACATATCCCGATGATGCTTCGTGAAGGAATTATATACCTCTTACTCTATAGAATACATGGAATCACTAATCAATGTGGGTAATGGGTATTATTTTATACCCATCTTTATTTCTCTAATCTCATCACTGTTGGTGGAGATGCCCTCCTCAAAAGTGGGAGGGGTGTCCCTCAGGTCCTCATACTACACGTTTCCCTCCACAAAATCTTCTTTCTCATGTTAGGATTGGGAAACAAGTCTTTTGATGAGTTTCAAAAATTAATAGAGGAGTCGATATCTTGATATTTCAATGATGAATTGACTTCCTCTAACCCAACTGACAATGGGGGATTTTCTAGAATCTCTAGAAAGGTTTGACTAAATTATGGTGGAGTGTATTAATCCAATTAGAGTGATGTGATGTACTATTCTAACTTATTTGGTGAGGTAAATATTTCTTGGATATATGGGGATACAATGAAGTCATCTTCGTCCGATCATTCACCTTTTTCTGGTGAATAAAAAAACCTTTCAACACTGATTGAATTAGTGGTCAGGACTAAAATCATGAATATTGATAAATATACGCCTGACATTGGGATCATACACTTAATTTTATTTATGGGTAAAATATATTTTTGGACAATATATTTGAAGGGATTAAACATGATGATTTCTAAAAAATTTGGGGAGATGACCCAATCAACACCATCAACTAGGTGCCATTTTCCTATCCCTTGATAGAATCATGCGTCGATATAATGTGAATCATCAGATTTGAATGGGTTCTTCTCATCATGCAACGTCCCAATTTTTCCATTAATGTAGTATTTGATTCATTGATGGTATGATGAGGGTATTGATGCGTTTGGATGAAACCAGTGTCTTTCTATAAAGATGTTTTAATATATGTTCTTCCAGACCATAAGAAATTCAAATTTAACAACATGGTATCCAAAATGAGACTTGAGATTGATTAGGCCTAATGTATCGTAATCAATTTTTCATAGCCTTGTAGTGCTATGGTGGAAGGTAATATGTTATTATCCTCACAACCCAACTACAAAATTATTCATACTATATTGATATTAATACCATATCCATTTTAAATGAATAATTTTTAGACATCAACACCATTTATCCTTCCAGACACATATAAGGGTCTAATGTGTCCCTGTATAATTACATCTTCATCTTGATCTTTGAAAGAGATAACCACATGGAATTCCTCAAGGTTGGTATCCATCTGATAAACCATTAAAGTGGAAACTTTAGTTTCAAAATCCTATGGTCTTAGAAAATCCTCAATGATTTCTTCCCTATGGGATTTTGATGAACTCATGGAATCCATGATTGATTGCTTATCCACTGCCAAGGATAACTACCTCAGGATGTCATAATTATATTCTAAAGGCTTGTTCTTCCTAGTATGATAGTTCTCTTTCATATTTAATTTATACTCTTTAGTATTTCATGTATATTGATAATCCATTAAGACATGATCTTGAGGTGCTCATGTATTAGGTGGGTTGGTTTGGGAAGGTCTTCATGCCTACCTAGTGTGGTATAACACCTATTTTTATTTTGATTAATATTTTGGAATGAATAAATAAGATTGGATTTTAGAATAATTATGGGTATTTTCATGGTCCTTTTGGAATTAATGAAGGTCCCTTCTATTAGTTTTTGCAACATTGACATTCTGAGCAGCGGTGCAACTAGAAGCTTGGCTCCTTCCGCAGCTATGTCTTCCTTAGTATCCTCGTCTCCTACGACCTCTTTGTCTTGTTTCCCAACCAAGTTACATGAAATAAGTTTAATATCCTTAGTTATTATTGAAAAAGGGATAAATTAATTTTATTATATTGGTTGAGCTGAAGATCAACTCCTCATCCTCTGAGAAATGTTCATGGATGACTATTTTTGGTGGTTTCATTTGGAGAGGTCGTGCCTGCTGTCTCATGCCTAAATGAATAATTTATGATAGCGTCATAACCAACTTTGGACTTATTTTAGGTTCATAATATTTTATTTTATCTCTATCTTTCCACCCATTCCTCTTTTTGAAAGGATGTCTATTGTAGGTTTATGGGGCCGATGACGTCAGTTGTGTTGTAGTGGATGAAGATGGGGGCATAGTTGGTTGTTTCAACTGTTCTGGGAGAATTCCATAATTTCAATTTATTTTCCTCCAACTCATCCAACTATCAAACTTATGTGTCCATTTGATAACAACATCTTTCCCCTCACCTCCTTCTTTTGGAGAAGTGGCTGAAACATACCCCACATGTGTCGGTGGCCTTTCCAACTCTACAGTCCTAGAATCTACCGTTTTCAGAGTTATTTGAATATGAACCATTCTTAGATGGTGTGTACCACAATCTGGTGAAAGGGAAAATAAAATATCCTATCTTCAAGACCTACATGGTCGAGCCTCTTTGTTTCTGTAAAGAAGAGTTGTTCACTATCCATGGAGGAAATAAGATATCCCTAAAATTAATCATCTTGGAACAAGTAAAATTTATTCCTCAGTTCCAATAATTTATTAATCATGGTTCTTATCAACTCATGTTGGAGAGATGGGGGGTTTTGTTGATACCATAGGGATTTTTCATGATACGACATAGGCTTCAAAGCTACAGAAGGTGTGTAGGCCGGCTAATGTGTGACAGATGTTGCCTTAGCCTTTCCTGCTATTTTTCTCAGGAATAATGGAGTTGTCAAATATTTTATACTAGTCAGTTGTATGGAGTCTTCTATTATTTGGGAAATAAAAGATAAATACTGAAACCCACTTTCATATTTCACCTTGATGAGCAGTTTTTATAGCTCTTCATGAAGGTTATCCATGCATTGAGTGAGAATATCCTCTTTGGGAAGCGGTCAGTTAAGGGAGTAGTTCAACACCTTCAATCTAGTGGTGAAAACAAGGAATATCTTATTTTATCACAATTTTTAGTTTGATATGTCACTGATTGTCATATTTTGCAGCATTGAGATGAATAGGAAGAGAAACTTCGAGTTAAGGTGTTCCCATATCATGATCAACCGAGTTGTAAAACTGGTGTGCCACACAAAGGCTAGTCCTTACAGAGTTTTCACGAAGGTTCTGAGTTTCACTGCTTCTTATTTCTCAGGAGATCCAATCAATGGATAATAGTGGGATGCAGATTAAAATAGTTGTAATTTCGAGTCCCCTAATCCATTGAATATAAGAAATGTAGGACTCTCAAAGTTTGGTAGTCATGAGGTGTCTCTAACCTACTTTGGGTAATTTTTTTACTCTTGTTGCACTTTTGCATTCCATTCAATGACTTGATGGTATTGAAATGCCCTTGATGAGTGTTTTATTGAACCTGAACATGGACTAGTGTAGTAATCGGTAGGATATGGAATGTTGTTTCAACCATTATTTGAGGATTATATTTGGATGATGACATCTCTTTGAGGGTTTTCCTAGACCCATTATTTTTTACTCATAAATTAATAGAAATTTTTATATCAATCCATGATTGGGTCTAGCCAGACTCATGGTTCAGGGTCCAGTTAGGTGGATGTCTAAGATTGGAATCAATTTCTTGGTTGACGCCTTGTGGCTGATGTAAACCTGCTAGAATTATACATTGAGTCTCTTCTTGAGGATCATATTCGATAGGAATTCTACCTTAGAGTAGGTCATTGTTTATTCTCCTCAACTATTTTAAATTCCTTCTCCCATCAAGATAATAATTATTTGAGTGTATAGAGGTTATCCTCATTGGGAGGAGGAGGCGGGTTGTACATGAACTTTCCTTTTTTCTCCTCACTTGTATAGTTTTGCTAAAGATGTAGTATGGGATTTATTGAGGGATCACCCAAATTCTGAGTGATTCTCTAGTTATGGGTACACACACCTTTATTCATTGTGTGAACTGTAACTTAGACAGAACCATTCCCTCTATTCTCTCATGAATTCAAATCATTTTTTTCCATTTTTAAGATTGACTTCTATGATGTTTATCAATGTGTAATTCATTTTGGGCATCATATTGACTGTAGTATGATAGAAGGGTTGTCTGCATCTTTTACTGGACCTCTCCCTTCCTTTTGGGAGCCTCTACGGTCTTATGGGATACGGGTGACTCTGAGGGAACCATTATGAATCCTAGTTGTATGCCTCTCTTATGGGAGAAATGGTTCAAGAGATGTGGAGAACTAGAATATCATACCCCTTTTCATCATCCCTAGATTAGAAAAGATTTTTTTTCATTGTGGGGTGGTTGAGGTAAATATTCCCCCAACCCTGCAGGATGGTATTTCTTCTGTTCTCTTCTTCTTGTGCTTCGGTCCATAGTTTTCTATCTTATAGGGTCATTTTGTGTCAAAAATTCCCCCAGAACTATAGGCTAAGGCCGATCCCATACCGTGGAAGCTGCGGTTGCTATTTCCACTCTCTTGATCTCGTGCATCCTTGTTCGAGCATCAGTCAGATATGATGTTAGGTTTTTTCGGGAGCTATTTTAATTTTAGGAAATTCATAGTGCTTGAGGATTGGAAACCCTTAGGAATTAATCCCATTGAATGTTTTTAGTTTCCTAGTTCTGGAATTTTTCAATGGATTTCTCTCATCGGGCTTGATGCTTTTGATACTAATTCATGGATGATTCTTGTTGATCATTCTTCCTACTATGAGTAGATATTTTTCTTGATAACCTCTATTGTATAATGATAGAAAAATATGCCATTTATAGTGGATTCTATTGAATGATACATGATGTGAAATGTAGATCTCCATTTTACCCCCACCACCAGATGTGAGCACTAGGTGGGGCGTCAAAAATTATATTATGAAACATTTGAAATGCAATGAGGAATGATGATTGAATATCATTCCACAACTTCTCTGATTGGGTTGTTGTGAAAATGGAAGGGATTCCAAGTCAATTTTAAGATGTCTTTCTCCCAAAATATTTACATGGAAATCATACCCATTGTGTGGTAATAATTTTTCATTCAGGTGGAGAAGGGGTGTCCAGATATTCAGATGAATATTTCATATACATTCTTCTAAAAATTCCTTCAGAATATCGAACTAATAGGTGGACGCATTCCAAATCATTATTAGAATGTAATCTATATTCAACTTTTTTCATATCAGTTACATATCCTTTTTTTATACTACGAGAGACCCCTCCACTGAATTATCCCAACTGGAATTATTTGTAATGTCTTTGTTGCAAGTAATGAGGCTCATAGAGGTCACATTGGTGTGGGGACAGTCTGAGTGTGGCTCGTCAGATAAGTATTTTCTCGTGCCATATCCCTATAGAGAAAGTATTTCACATTTTATTTATAGGGTCTCTATGATTTGCCTCCCATAATTCCGAGTGCCTTAAAAATTAGGATTTTCTCATATTTGATCGGTAAGGTGAGGACATTCTTACTAACTGATGATGTCACTACGAAGAGGACCATCACATCGAATTCCATAATGTAAAATACTACCATCATATCTCGATGTCCGAATACTGGTAAAAGATTTTCATCATATACCTTTAGGAGGACCACATGTGTGGAAAATAGTAATGGGAGGACCTTCTAGCTGAAATAAGGTGTCACTGTGGGGAGGACCTTTACAGCACATGCCATCATGGTGAGGACTACCATCAAAACTCAGTGACTGACTGTAGGGAGAATTTATACAGTGTATACCATGGGGAGGACATTCATGGTGGACTACAATAAGAGGATGTCATTCATGAAATTTGATATTATAGACATGATGAGGGATGTTGTGATGATCATTAGGATATAAGATCTCATGATTGATTAGTTCATCTTGATGAAGTAATCCTTCATGTTATATTCTCTCAGGAGGACGTCAGACCTACTAGTATCACTGTTTCACGATGGGCCTTCCCAACTGATACTTACAATTATATAATTTGGTAATGGATCAACAGAATCATGACCCACCATTGATAGGTGTTTAATGGAATCAATAACTCCATCTTCAATCAGGGTAGGGTAATGAATATCCTCTTCATTTTCTAGTTTCCTTTGGTGTGATTTATTTTTGGGTGATATCTTATGGGGGAAAGGGGCCGAAAATTGAAGGTGACATCCTATATATACTTTTTCCTATTTGATTGGATTCTATGGTGGTTTAGAGTTATGCAAATGAGCTTCCCCAATTCTAGTAGGGATATTTTCCTTCCCTAGAGTGACCACCTAATTGGAAAAATGTCTCCTAGTTGAAACAATTATTTTTTACCAATCCTATTATCCATTTATCACAACATATTATCAGTGACCCTTCATCACGGGATATGTGATGCGTGTATACTTCTGAGTGACCACATCATTATGTGGACGAGTCACCCCACATAGGGAGGTGGGTTATGGGCCCGACCCCTTACTATTTCCATGGAAATAATTACATCTCGGAATGTATATAGGATATGATCTAAAATTTATGTATGATCCTACATAAATTATATGATTTTTGAGATACATCCTTTGTGGAAATGGAAATATATGACCATTCAGGTGTCATATCTATAATATGTGCCTACATCAGTCCTCAATTTCTTGCCATTAATTATTAAAGGTTCTCTTATACAGGGGTTGAGATATTATTCTTCCCCTGACTTACAAGTGTTATACAAAAACTACTTTCTCAAATTGTCAATATATTTTCATGGAGGTCCTGATATTAACAAGTACGAATATGAAAATTATTGTTGTTTTCCATCATATTTGACTAATAGTCTTGATATACTTCAATATTATTTTTCCACTGCCTATAGTTTTGTTGTAGTATTTGATTAGATGGATTCATATGTGAAAGAAGGGATTTTAATCTTCTCATGGGTTTCCATTGTATTTGATTGATGATCATCATGTGTATTAGTAGGAATATACATCTTATCATTGTTGGATTTTTTTTTAATTTGGCTGGTGGGATTTATTTGAATTGGAAGGGATATTCATCTACCTATAATTTTCTGTCCTATTTTCATAGAGGGATTGGAGAGAAATAGAAATAATTGGTGATTGGTTATAATTTTTCATTTTATTTATCTTACAGAACTCATTAGAGGGATAAGAAATATACGTTTTCGCGTAGTGTGTTACCATATTTCCTAGATGATCATAATCAATAGTAATAACAAATATGGATTTTTATTGATTGTCTAATTGTCACCCATTTTGTTTTACCTGGGGACTTGGGTATACATGACTTCAGTGGGGACCCACAGGGTAGTATTCTCTTCATTGTGAGGATTCTGGGCTACACGACATTGTTGATGATGATTTTCGGCAAGGGAAAATTGGTGGGACCCTTGTTCTATAGGGATGAGGTCATTGGCGATGACATCATCAGCCATCCTAAGATAAGGGATGAACTCATTATCATGTCCCCATGACAAGATCTCAAAATGGTTGGAGATGTCTATTGGGGTCATCTAGTTCGGGACCTAGGACTTCTCTAGGCGGATGGTTGGTGGGGTTCATTGACTAGAGGTCTTTCCTAGATACCTCTAGAATGGAGAGAGTACCATTTGGATGGTACTCCCTAACCAGTGAATTTGAAAGCCCACATTGAATGCTTTACGTGGTGGTGGCATCATCCATTTGGTTGAGGACCCTACTTGTGAAATGGATCACATGTGTGTTTTTTAAATTTGGTGAGATTCCATTGAATTGAAGAGAGATCTAAATTGTGCATGTAATACATGTGAAAAATATGGACAACAATACCTCTTCAAAGTCGAATCTCACGAAAACATGTGTAATTGATGTTCTTGTTGCCCCTATTCCATATTGAATGTGAAAGGGGTATGATACATGATAACACTGCCACCTTGGATATGAATTCACATCATGATCACAATTTTTTATGACGAAAACTATTATCTGCTGATGATTTATAGTAAGGGGTTAAAGGATGTAAAATCACTGACATCGGGTAAAAATTCTTCAAAAAATATCAAAAAGTGTTTGTTTATTAAGCTAGAAATTCCCAATGACTATCGTATCCATGAATCATGGTCCTACATTCCAATAGATGGATGTCATTGGGTGACATGGTCAATGACACTTAACAACTCATATTGGTCAAGAGTTAGGGAAGTCAGTATTGTCACACCATTTTGGGTGGGAGTATTGCCTATTATAGGACCCTATTTTTGGATTTAAGACATGTTCAAGAATTCTTTGTTCATTCTTAAGTGTGTATAATTTGGATTACCTAAATTAATGATTAATAATCAATAAGAATGGGTTCAGAATCATCTGTATGTATCAGAGGTTCTCCACAAATGGAGGGATCTGTATATATCCAAGGATCTCTATCAATGATACCCTTTCATGGACATATCTAGGATTCCATAGTTGTTTATTAAGATGATGTTGTGTTTAAAATAGATGGGGAGGCATTCTGGAGTTTTCTATAACCTAGGGAGATCAAAGTTGTTTTGATATCATGATCAAACCCACATAATGGGATTCCCACACAACCTTTTGAAACTAATCATAAGCCATGATGTTTTTTGAGACTTAATTGGGTAGATCACCATTTAAATATGTGTTACAATGACCCAACCACTCATTTTAACATCATGAGACAAGGAAGTCTAGTAAAAATGTGCCTAGTCAAAGATGGTGTGGGAATTATGTCAAGGTTTCCTGAGGTGCCCATAAGATACATCGTCTATTGGGTGGGAATTACCTTAAAGGGGATGTATCCTAGAGAACCATAGGGTGTATTTGAGTGTTGAGTGTGGACCGCTGGGAGGCTTCCTATGTATCCTCATTAGTTCAGAATCAAATCCATTGTAGTTCGATTAGTGTTATAGATTATGCAGGGGAGATTCCCATTTATGGGGTCATGTTCAATTATTATGCATGGAAGTGGCTAATATGGTGATTTTCCCTTAGTAATATGGCCCTTTGAAGTTCGAGGCATGGTTCCAAGTATTATTCATCGAAGCAGCCCATTTGAAGTGAAATGATCAGGGCTTATGTATGAAAGTGAAACCATTTGGTTTGAATAGGATTTGGTCTTATGCATAGAAGAATCCCATTTGGATTTACGTTTGGGATTACATCTATGGGGAAGGAACACATATTTAGATATGGTTGGGAACTATACTAAATGGGAGTACCATTTAAGGTTTTTGACCGTGTGGAACCCCTGATTGTCTATCACCTCTAATCACATATAAGTCCTACTCCATGTGAGAAAATTGAGGAAATAATAGATCTGAAGATCACATGATTCCACTATATCTATTGGTTGATGAGGTTCTGAAGTCCAAAGGGAGAGGGATAGAGAAATTAATGTGTTTGTGTATAAGGCCCCAGCCTAAAACCTTACTTAATATTGAATTAAATGAGTAATTCATATTGAGGATCTTTTCAGGTTTACAGTTATAGAGAATTAGGACATAACTATTACATCCCAAAAGATTACAAAGTAGTCTCTTCTACTAAATTTCTATAAAAACTCTTAAAAAGAAACATGTCTAGTTTCATACTTTAGGTATCATGACTCTCCCTTGATCCCATCCTTGACCTTATTCCATGCTAAGTCCTGTGAAAAACATTTCAAAAACTTGGGATGAGCATAAAAACTCAGTAAGGGATACACAAAGAATAAAAACTGTTAGTTTATCAAAACAAAAAGTAAACCATGTATACTTTATCAAAGCAATACTTTTCACCTTTATGAAGTAATAAAAACTCTTCACTGAATAAAGTATCATTACTTACCTTTTTGTAACCAAAGGATTACCATAAAACCCATATAAAGAACACATAGCATATATAAAGGTAACTTGGGACATAAACATACTTATGTGGAATAACCATATGGTCGACTTCCACACATATCACTTAATGGAATAGCCATACGGCCAATTTCCATACATACTTAATGGAATAGCCATACGGCCGACTTCCATACCCAATGCATTGGAGGTTATAACGTAACCACCCGTCCTAGTATTCACGGCACCACCCGTCATATGGTTTATAACGTAACCACCCATTAAAATGTCCAAGTACCAATATAAAATCATAAAACAGAGAACCAATATAAAGGAATGATAGCATTTCCACATTTCAATCACAATATATCATAAATATATTGACATAATAGAATCCATTATCAAAACCATTTTCAATACCAAAATACATAAAAGATTATATGGTATTTATTTTATTTTAAAAACATTACGGCTTGTTGAGGAAGCCAAAGACCAAATAATACTCGCGGCGGTGGAAAAGGTCGTTGTCGCCGCGTACGTTAAAAGAAACATTCATTTTTGTCGTTTTGTAAAACGCCTCATACAAAAAGATTCCTTTTGTATAAAAGTAAAGGTCAAAGGGGTTTATACACTGTATAAAAGAAAGTTGTGTATAAAACGAAATATGCCTTAATGAAAGGAGATTGAGACGAAGTCCCTTACAAAGATGGTATCCTTGGTTTAAGGATAAATCAATTACATAATTATGTGTGACAAACGAATACACAAAATATAAGTGGATATGAAGTGTAAAACAATCAGAGGATATTCACACATATTCGTAGAACGACATATTCAATGACTACATTTTTATCCCAAAGAATCAAATTTGGGATAAGAAGTTCCCTTTAAAAAATTTGACAACCTAACGACGTCACTACAAAATTCAGAAAATGAGTTGATGAGAGATAAAAAGGGTATCTCATCACATGGACATAAAATTTAAATCAATAAAGATATAGAAAGACATATCCCAACATAATAGTATGTGAATTAAAAGACCCAACAAAAGAAGTCTTTTAAAAAAAGAGGAGGGTGAAAGGTTCCCTTACCGACTTGGGTATCTTTCAAAACATACACCCCATGAAAGAAGGACAATAGATCATTGATGTAAATACTCATAAACGAAAGTATATTACACAAAGAGTAGAATAATGGGTAGTACATACACCACTCAATAGAATTTGTGGAAAATATAGCGTAAATCTCACAGGAATAAAAGTGAGATGAAAAATCCCTTAAGAAAACTCGGCAGCCTAACGTCGCCACATAAAACTTCCGAATATGGATTGATGAGATCAAATAGGGTATCTCATCAAATTAAAACAAAATGTAAAGCAAGAGTAATATAAAAGAACATCCCCCAACATTACAAATAGGAGCTTAAAAGAAGTGACATAAAGGAGAGTACTTAAAAAGAAAGAGAGAGGTTAGATCTCTTACGAAAGATCGACAGCCTAACGGTGCCACTCAAAACTTCCAAAATGGAATGATGAAAAAGAATAGGGTCTCTCGTCATATGAAAATAAAAATTACAGTAAGAGTAATATAAAAGATCATCCCAATAACAATAAATATTATCTTTAAAAGGAATGACATAAAAGTGTGTACTTAAAAAGAAAGAGATGAGTAGGATCCCTTACCTCGGGTCCAACTTGACTCGATCGTTCTTTAACGTCCTGAATAATAAACTTGATTTAATTTATAATTCCTTAAGAACCTTTTTCAAGTTCATTATTTTTTTTATATCACTTATTAACATGTCATAAACATTATGTAATCATTTAAGTTAATAATATTTGTTTTGCCGATATTTGGTTCTTAAGTCGAAAGTGGACTTCTTACAATTACATGTTGTTCGTGTGGTCAAAGGTTCTTTATATCCAGAATGACATTCCTGATTTGGATATCATATATATCATATATATCCAGAATATACATGTATTTATAATATTACATAATCATTTAGAGGTAATAAATGAAATGCACCGTTCATGGAGACGGTAAGCCGTACGTACGCATGAACGCTACTTTTATTTCTTTGTCATATTAATGGAATTAAAACTAAATGAGAGGTATGTATATTTTAATTAAAGAATTATATTCATCATTTAGATGTATCATTCATCATATATATCCATTATATACATGTACTTATAATAGTACATTACATTTGGGGATAAGAAATGAAATGCACCGTTCATGGAGACGGTAAGCCGTACGTACGCATGAACGCTACTTTCATTTCTATCTCATACTTTAATGGAAAGAAATAATAATGATATAGAGTTATATAATAATTCCTGTATAACATCATATATAATAACATTAAATCCATCCCTTATATTTCCCACGTATGGCATTAACGAATCACATCACTTTGAGGGGGCGGCAGTCCGCACTTCCTAAAATGAAGATATCGCGTATACCCATAATGGAAGCCATAAAGGTAAGGCACAAATGAAAAATACAGAAGTATAAGTAAAACATAAACATATTATATATCATATATAAAAATAGTGACATCATAATGGCCACCTTTGAAGGTGTTAAATGAGTATTGAACAATCATCGTTTCGGGAGGCAGAATTTCGCCATCCACGGAAACCGTATGTTCTTTAACCATTTTATGTAGTTGTGTGAGATTTTAGCTCGAATAAATCTTATAAAAACTTCCTAGTATATTTAAGATACTTGTGTTGTTACAAAAGAAGTAAATAAAAAGAGTTTAGGGGGTTGGAGAAGCAAAATAAAACAAATGAACATGAGAGAATGAATTACCTTTAAAAGTGTAACTCCTTTTGATTTGAGCCTAAAGGATTCCATTGAAATGCTTATTCCCAAAGGTAATCCTCTAGGATGAGGAGAGGGATGTGGAGAGAGTAAATGGGCATGGGTTGGCCGAGCCAAAGGCTTGAGGAGTGTGTGAAATGAGGTAGAGGTGGGGGCCTTTTATAAGAGGAGAGGAGGGGCTCTTCTGGAAAGTAATAAATATTACTTTATTTGAAAATTTGATTCGGTTTTAAAAGGTCCCACATTGATCTAATTCGTGGATATGGTGATAAGGGTTTGAAATACACCCATCCAATAAGTTTTGGACATGTGTAGGTCATAGAGTTTACATTATCTTCTCATTTTATTTAAATCGTCAGATAATGATGTCATCGCTGCATCATTATGATGTAATATATAATTTAATTTATTTAATGTCTAAAAATTATAAAAAAAACTACTATGATGTAGGAAATCTTTTTATCTTTCTAATAACTATTTATAATAAAAAATCTGATCTTTATAACCCCATGTAAAAATTGTTTTTGTAAAACATATCATGTTTGTGTCATTTTTACTTTTACATTAAATAAAAAGTTATTTATGTCATTTCCCAACCAAAGTGGCTCCATGAGGTCCCCAAGTTGACCCATGGCTTTTCTTGGTCGGCCATGACACAACCAATGAGGGTAGGACATGTATCAAGCTCATCTTATTTTATTAATGCATTATTTTTACCTTAAACTACACTAATTACCACTAATCGCGATTAAAAACTTAATAAGTTACTATTCACCAAAAAATTATTTTTATCCCATTGAACCACATTTTACTTATTAATGACAACCATGTATGTCGGATTTTTAAAATTCAAAACACAAAGATGGCAAAATTTCATTTAAAAGGAAAAATCAGTTTTTATAAGTACCACTTAGTGGTTTCACTATTCATCAAAAATTGGAGTTTTTCAGAAAAATCCCAAAAATTAACCATAAGCTATATTTGATATTCCGAATTCAAAAATGAAGTCTATATTATAAAATTCAAAACATATAAGTCAGATTAATTATTTTAATAATTAATTCCCGCTGTCAGATCAAATAGCGTGTTTTTATGAAACAATAAGTATCAAAAGATTGACACTGGTTTAAGTCTGATTTCAAAGTGAAATTAATTCCAATGACCACTATTGGATTTAATGGTAAAAATATATTCTAATTTCACTTTAAAACCAATTCAAATGATTATCTAATCATATAAATAAATTAGATTAAAAAGAGGTTTTGAATTAAAATACAACATTTTACACTATTCATTAAAAAATGAACTTCATCGGAAAGATACCAAAAATTTACACAAAGTAAATTTTGATGTCCCGATTCTTAATAAGAGTTTTATTTGGTCCAAAATAATGTTTAAGAGTGAACAAAACTATATTTAATGACGGTTCAACATCAAAAGGTGATAAGTGAACCTTTAGTGAAAACTAGGGCATATACGCCTAAAATTGAATTCTTTCCGTATTTTAAGCCTTTAGCTTTAATTGGATAAATGTAAAAACATTTAAAAACATATATAATCATATTTTAGTTATTTCTATCCATTCCCGCCAATACAACGGCTACATGTTAACTACCATTTAAAATAATATTATTTTATTATTAGAGTGCAACGTAAGATTCCCAAGAAACTCGTTGTTGCGTGTTGGGTACGCCATCGAGCATAGAGTCCCCTTTAAAGTCATTTCAATATTTTACTCACAATATGGATAAATATGAAATTTCATATTCTTTATTTACCTGGGGTGTTACATCCTTCCCCCCTTTTGGGAATTGCGTCCTCGCAATTTTAAAAATTGAGCTTGGAAACATCCTTGAAAGTCCCACATCGGAACAAGAGCCTGTAAAACAATCACTTTAAAATAAATAAAGATAAGTACAGAGGTCACCCGAGTTAACCCATACTAGGAATCCATGTAGGAAAACATGGACATGTAGGAGAAAACATAGGGTCATGTTCTGATGGAGAGTGATGGAAAACATGTTTAGGAGAGAGTTAACCACGAGAAAATCACAAACTTGTGATGGGTTAAATGGTATTCGATTCCCCAGTAGGAAAAGTTAATAGACAACATTTTTGTTTTAAGTTACTTTTTATTGAGGAATTTATTCATAAGGAATCATAATCACTTATCATCTTGACTTTCAACTTTTACTAGAATCCTTAATCAAACTCATATTGTTTCTAAAAGACGAGTATTTAGGGAGACTTGTTCGTATTAAGAGTACTATAATCAACTTCCAGAGAATCACCTAATCCACAAAAAAGAACTATATACATCCCATGTCTTTATACTTTAACCAAAACCAAAACCAAAAAGGTTAGTACAAGGTCAGATAATCCAAAAAAGGATAACCCATTAGAACGAAAATCTATTCATAATCTCCAAAATTTGTCCAACAAAACCCAAAGTTCTACGAGGACCATTCGTTAAAAATTTTTGCCCATAATATTCCTCAAAGTAAACCAATCTAAGATTAAAACCCAAACATTTGAAGGATTTAGTCACATAGTCTTCCAGGTTAAATAGTAACATTTATCTCCAAACAAAATCAGTTTCTCTTAAAGTCTCGCATTGAAAAGTAATTATCCTAATCACATATCCTCCATGATATGTTAATCATTTTCATAAATAACCCAAAATCAACTTACTCTTAATTCATAAAATCATATAACTAAAAAGAATCGGTCAATCTAATCAGGGACTTCACGTAGTCCAGTGGTAGGCAATAAATACCAGTCGCACTTTGGTTGTGGGTTCGATTCCCGTAGCTTTATCTGACGTGACGGGTAGTCACACGGTCTGCATGTTGTCCTTTTTCCAAAACTATATAATTCTTAAATCATTCCCCAAAAAGAGATAAAATCATCAAAAATGATCATGACATATTTTAACCTCATGTTTATCTCATGCCTTTCATTTTCCATCATATCATATAATAACCCATAATTACCTCAAAAGTAAGGATCATATAAACTCTAATGGCTACCTGTATAATTATTACCTGAACTTCTACGTCGAGTTGGCCGTCTTGTACATGATGCATTAGAGAACTCACCAAGGTTGAAGTGGTTTATCATTACTCCTTGATAGTTGGTTTAGAACAACCATGAGATTCCTCATTGAATCCTCCATTTTATCTAGTATCTTAATCAGAGAACCACTACAGTTTCCTTCAAACCTGTTGTCTCTTTGGTTCCTGCTAGATCCATCCATTTACTAAAACCAAAAAGGTCAGTGTGAGAATATCAAAATAACAATCATGTACTAATGAGGAAGATAAACACTAAGATATACTTACTCATTCACTTTATCTAAAACTAGGACTCTTTCTGAAATCCTAACCATTATGGTAATGTCCCTTATGCTTAAAGAATACCCTAACCTCTAAAGTTATCTAAACTGACCTTTGATACGAACTATAAGGCCGCAGCCTTAAACCTTACTTAATATTGAATTAAATGAGTAATTCACATTGAGGATCTTTTCAGGTTTAGAGTTTTAGAGAATTAGGACATAACTATTACATCTCAAAAGATTACAAAGTAGTCTCTTCTACTAAATTTCCATAAAAACACTTAAAAAGAAACATGTTTAGTTTCATGCTTTAGGTAGCATTAATTTCCCTTGATCCCAACCTTGACCCTATTCCATGATAAGTCCTATGAAAAAAATTTCAAAAACTTGGGATGAGCATAAAAACTCAGTAAGGGATACACAAAGAATAAAAACTGTTAGTTTATCAAAACAAAAAGTAAACCATGTATACTTTATCAAAGCAATACTTTTCACCTTTATGAAGTAATAAAAACTCTTCACTGAATAAAGTATCATTACTTACCTTTTTATAACCAAAGGATTACCATAAAACCCATATAAAGAACACATAGCATATATAAAGGTAACTTGGGACCTAAACATACTTAAGTGGGATAACCATATGGTCGACTTCCACACATATCACTTAATGGAATATCCATACGGCCAATTTCCATACATACTTAATGGAATAGCCATATGGCCAACTTCCATACCCAATGCATTGGAGGTTATAATGTAACCACCCATCCTGGTATTCATGGCACCACCCCTCATATGGTTTATAACGTAACCACCTGTTAAAATGTCCAAGTACCAATATAAAATCATAAAACAGAGAACCAATATAATGGAATGATAGCATTTCCACATTTCAATCACAATATATCATAAATATATTGACATAATAGAATCCTTTATCAAAACCATTTTAAATACCAAAATAAATAAAAGAGTATATGGTATTTATTTTATTTTAAAAACATTACGGCTTGTTGAGGAAGCCAAAGACCAAATAATACTCGCGGTGGTGGAAAAGGTCGTTGTCGCCGCGTACGTTAAAAGAAACATTCATTTTTGTCATTTTGTAAAATCCCTCGTAGAAAAAGATTCCTTTTTTATAAAAGTAAAAGTCAAAGGGGTTTATACACCGTATAATAGAAAGTTGTGTATAAAACGAAATATGCCTCAATGAAAGGAGATTGAGATGAAGTCCCTTACAAAGATGGTATCCTTGGTTTAAGGATAAATAAATTACATAATTATGTGTGACAAACGAATACACAAAATATAAGTGGATATTAAGTGTAAAACAATCAGAAGATATTCACAAATATTCATAGAACGATATATTCAAGGACTACATTTTTATCCCAAAGAATCAAATTTGGGATAAGAAGTTCCCTTTAAAAAATTTGACAACCTAACGACGTCACTACAAAATTCAGAAAATGAGTTGATGAGAGATAAAAAGGGTATCTCATCACATGTACATAAAATTTAAATCAATAAGGATATAGAAATACATATCCCAACATAATAGTATGTGAATTAAAAGACCTAACAAAAGAAGTCTTTTAAAAAAAGAGTAGGGTGAAAGGTTCCCTTACCGACTTGGGTATCTTTCAAAACATACACCCCATGAAAGAAGGACAATAGATCATTGATGTAAATACTCATAAACGAAAGTATATTACACAAACAGTAGAATAATGGGCAGTACATACACCACTCAATGGAATTTGTGGCAAATGTAGCATAAATCTCATGGGAATAAAAGTGAGATGAAAAATCCCTTACGAAAACTCGGCAGCCTAACGGCGCCACATAAAACTTCCGAATATGGATTGATGAGATAAAATAGGGTATCTCATCACATTTAAATAAAATTTAAATCAAGAGGAATATAAAATAACATCCCCCAACTTTACAAAGAGGATCTTAAAAGAAGTGACATAAAGGAGAGTACTTAAAAAGAAAGAGAGAGGTTAAATCTCTTATGTAAGTTCGACAGCCTAACGACGCCACTCAAAACTTCCAAAATGGAATGATGAGAGATAATAGGGTCTCTCATCATATGAAAATAAAAATTACAGTAAGAGTAATATAAAAGATCATCCCAATAACAAGAAATATGAGCTTTAAAAGGAATGACATAAAAGTGTGTACTTAAAAAGAAAGAGAGGAGTAGGATCCCTTACCTCGGGTCCGACTTGACTCGATCGTTCTTTAACGTCCTGAATAATAAACTGGAGTTAATTTATACTTCATTAAGAACCTTTTTCAAGTTCATTATTCCTTTTATATCACTTATTAACATGTCATAATAATTATGTAATCATTTAAGTTAATAATATTTGTTTTTCCGATATTTGGTTCTTAAGTCGAAAGTGGACTTCTTACAATTACATGTTGTTCGTGTGGTCAAAGGTTCTTTATATCCAGAATGACATTACTGATTTGGATATCATATATATCATATATATCCAGCATATACATGTATTTATAATATTACATAATCATTTAGTGGTAATAAATGAAATGCACCGTTCATGGAGACGGTAAGCCGTACGTACGCATGAACGCTACTTTTATTTCTTTGTCATATTAATGGAATTAAAACTAAATTAGAGGTATGTATATTTTAATTACAGAATTATATTCATCATTTAGATGTATCATTCATCATATATATCCATTATATACATATACTTATAATAGTACATTACATTTGGGGATAAGAAATGAAATGCAACGTTCATGGAGACGGTAAGCCGTACGTACGCATGAACACTACTTTCATTTCTATTTCATACTTTAATGGAAAGAAATAGTAATGATATAGAGTTATATAATAATTCCTGTATAACATCATATATAATAACATTAAATCCATCCCTTATATGTCCCACGTATGGCATTAACAAATCACATCACTTTGAGGGGGCGGTAGTCCGCACTTCCTAAAATGAAGATATCGCGTATACCCATAATTGAAGCCATAAAGGTAAGGAACAAATGAAAAATACAGAAGTATAACTAAAACATAAACATATTAAATATCATATATAAAAATATTGACATCATAATGGCCACCTTTGAAGGTGTTAAATGAGTATTGAACAATCATCGTTTCGGGAGGCAGAATTTCGCCATCCACGGAAACCGTATGTTCTTTAACCATTTGATGTAGTTGTGTGCGAGTTTATCTTGAATAAATCTTATAACAACATCCTAGTATATTTAAGATACTGGTTTTGTTACAAAATAAGTAAATAAAAAGAGTTTATGGGGTTGGAGAAGCAAAATAAAACAAATGAACATTAGAGAGAATGAATTACCTTTAAAAGTGTAACTCATTTTGATTTGAGCCTAAAGGCTTCCTTTGAAAGGATTCTTCCCAAAGGGAATCCTCAAGGATGAGGAGAGGGATGTGGAGAGAGTAAATGGGCAGGGTTTGTCCGATCCAAAGGCTTGAGGAGTGTGTGAAATGAGGTAGAGGTGGGGGCCTTTTATAAGAGGAGAGGAGGGGCACTTTTGGAAAGTAAGAAATATTACTTTATTTGAAAATTTTTTTCGGTTTTAAAAAGTCCCACATTGATATAATTCGTGGATAAAGTGATAAGGGTTTGAAATCCACCCATCCAATAAGTTTTGGATATGTGTAGGTCATAGAGTTTACATTATCTTCTAATTTTATTTAAATTGTCAGATATTGATGTCATCGCTGCATCATTATGATGTCATAAATAATTTAATTTATTTAATGTCTAAAAATTATAAAAAAAAATAATATGATGTAGGAAATCTTTTTATCTTTCTAATTTCTATTTATAATCAAAAAACTTATCTTTATAACCCCATGTAAAAATTGTTTTATTAAAACATATCATGTTTGTGTCATTTTTACTTTTACATTAAATAAAACGTTATTTATGTCATTTCCCAACCAAAGTGGCTCCATGGGGTCCCCAAGTTGACCCATGGTTTGTCTTGGTCGGCCATTACACAACCAATGAGGGTAGGACATGTGTCATGCTCATCTTATTTTATTAAAGCATTATTTTTACCTTAAACTACACTAATTACCACTAATCGCGATTAAAAACTTAATAAGTTACTATTAACCAAAAAAATTATTTTTATCCCATTGAACCACATTTTACTTCTTAATGACAACCATGTATGTCGGATTTTTGAAATTCAAAACACAAAGATGGAAAAATTTTCATTTAAACGGAAAAATCAGTTTTCATAATTACCACTTAGTGGTTTCACTATTCATCAAAAATTGGAGTTTTTCAGAAAAATCCCAAAAATTCACCATAAGCTATATTTGATATTCCGAATTCAAAAATGAATTCTATTTTATAAAATTCAAAACATATTAGTCAGATTAATTAATTTAATAATTAATTCCCGCTGTCAGAGCAAATAGCGTGTTTTTATGAAACAATAAGTATCAAAAGATTGACACTGGTTTAAGTCTGATTTCAAAGTGAAATTAATTCCAACGACCACTATTGGATTTAATGGTAAAAATATATTCTAATTTAACTTTAAAATCAATTCAAAAGATTATCTAATCATATATATAAATTATATTAAAAAGAGGTTTTGAATTAAAATACAACATTTTACACTATTCATTAAAAAATGAACTTCATCGGAAAGATACCAAAAATTTACACAAAGTAAATTTTGATGTCCTGATTCTTAATAAGAGTTTTATTTGGTCCAAAAGAATGTTTAAGGGTGAACAAAACTATATTTAACGATGGTTCAACATCAAAAGATGATAAGTGAACCTTTAGTGAAAACTAGGGCATATATGCCTAAAATTGAATTCTTTCCATATTTTAAGCATTTAGCTTTAATTGGATAAATGTAAAAACATTTAAAAACATATATAATCATATTTTAGTTATTTCTATCCATTCCCGCCAATACAACGGCTACATGTTAACTACCATTTAAAATAATATTATTTTATTATTAGAGTGCAACGTAAGATTCCCAAGAAACTCGTTGTTGCGTGTTGGGTACGCCATCGAGCATAGCGTCCCCTTTAAATTCATTTCAATATTTTATTCACAATATGGATAAATATGAAATGTCATATTCTTTATTTACCTGGGGTGTTACATTGTGTCATCTTTTCTTAGTGACTAGTATATAAACATATGGTTATCTATCCGACTAGAGAGGAGAAATATCGCTTCCTCCCACAGGAATGGTCAATGGATTACACTATAATGGATGCCCTAAAACTGGTTTTGGGGGAGGATATCATTCCCTATCAAATGGAAAGGTAAGCTTGATCATTTCCCTCAATGCTCGTAAAAGAGAGGATCATAGGAGAACCTCATGATTAGAACCCTCATTACCATGGGAATTTAGACCTAAAGTCATTTTGAGGGTCCACCTTATTATGGAGGTTACACCCATGAATCCACTTACCATAGGTATGTTGACCTGAATGGACATGAAAATGTTCCTAATGACCGGATCACACTTGTTAGGTGGCTTCGAAAGATTCCATGGCCTAACACCACATGACTAGTTCACAAAGGAGATAATATGGTTCACAATGATATGACATAAGATAGTTATGGGAGGTTGAGAGTATAACACCCTAGGATTAATCATTCCATATAGTAGGTTCTTAGATGGGATAAGGTTCCCTCCATGTATTGTGATGCTACATGGGTGAGGGTACCTTATCCATAACATTGTGCTATATAGACCCAGGTTCTTACCAAATAGCATGTTTCTACTTAAGGCATGGTTCCATCTATGTAGCATGTTTCTACGTTGGGATGAGTTCCTCCTATGTATCATTTTTCTACACAGGGTAGGGTTCCAACTAAATAGCATTTTTCTATGAGGGTTTCTTGTCAGGAAAGCATCCATCTTTTTATCCATCAAATAATGGTGTCTAAAAAGGGGTTTTGAGTTTTCAAATACATGGATATTTATTATTTCTTCCTTACTACTATGAGGGATATGTTTTACCTAATAGGAATCGACATATCTCTCTTGATTTGTCTTTTAGGATAAGATTTTTGTAGATTCTCGATGCTTAGCTCATTTGGTTCTCTTCATTTTTTATCCTTTCCTCTTTTCTTCTGTCCCCTTCGGGTCTTTTTATAGAAGAGAAAATGGAATAGATACTAGCATGGTCAATCATCCATGGTGGCAATGCAGATTTTTTATGGGATCCCAAGGAGGTCTCCCCACCCCATGATAAACTTAGTCAATGGGGATCAAATTTTATCAGGGATTGAAATTTCCACCGAGCCCCGCAAATGACTTAGTTTCATTTGTGGATTCTAGTTTTTCTATATCGTCCCAGGAAATATTTAGTTGTTTGGGATGTGTATTTATGAGGGTAGAAATCACTATTCATACCCATAAACTATTATGGGTTTTTTTGGGTTCGGCGGTACAACCTCCTCCAATGAAATATTTTTTTTGCATGGTGCTTCACAAAGACGCGAAATTCCATTGGTGTAGCGGTTCATGAAGCGATATACACGTCTTGAGATCAATCCATCCTCCATGGCTTCAAAAAATTTAACATATTTCTTCAACATTCTTCTGGGATTTATTTCTACCCTTTTCTGAGCTTGATATAATATTCTTCTTCTTGAATGATGAATTTTCAATACCCAATAGACAAACCTCAAATAAATTTTGAAGGGCTTATCAATTTTCCAGAATAATTCAAAATGTCCATTTTTAATCAAAATACACATTGAAACCCCATTTAAAAATCTATTCCACAATGCATTAAAAAACATAATTATATTATCTAAATAAGGAGAGGAACTATATTTTATCAAAAAAATATTATTAGATCATTATATTTAAAAATTGAAGGATCATTCCAATTAATTTTAAAAACAATTTATAAGAAAAAAGAGAATTAAATGTTCATAGAACATAAGATATATAAGGAAACACCTTCCTAAAGTTTGGGTCATACACTACACATAACAATATCCACACACCACTAAGAAAGTTAAAATAATAGAAAATAAGTGGATTCCCCAATCATTGATTCCGTGATGTAAGAGTTGAGTTTTGATAATCAATTAACTAGTGGAAGGGATAGATCAACACATACATAAATGGATACATGTAGAACACCACAAAAGATAAGTGATTTTTCCTTGAAGAAATATAAACATGATGAATATATAAAGGATTAATTGAGATAAAACATGTTCAATATATTTCAACAAAAATTTCCAGAACCGCTTCCAAATAATGAGATCTTGAAGGAACAACTGAGATTTGATCAAACTTACTGATAAGATGAAAATTGATGGATTTGAGATCAAAACACTATTTAAAAGAGTTTGGAGGGAGATAGATCTCCAAAAATAGGTTAGATACGTCCTAGGTTTTTGGGAATATACGATGAAGTAGAATGAGATTGTGTATGGGTGACCAACTTTTTTAATCTAATGGAATAGAAATTATTCATGGATTGAACTATGGGTACACATCATGATCCCTTAGGAAGGATGATATGCTGAAAAAATGTGTCCCCTATGTTCGAATATAGAATTTCCCATTCTTACCATGAAAAATATATCACATCATTAACTACATTTCATGCCCCAAACAAAATCATCGAGTCTTCCCATAATCCATTCACGTCGTGAATATATATTCATAGCGTTAATAGATTCCTATAGCATGTTCTAAATCATTATATTTATCTTATAAATTGAAATATCTTGAAATAATTAAACTTATTTTATTACACCATTTAATATTAATCCAAAAATGAAATATGACATACACTAAAATTGAGGATTTTACAATTCTACCCACTATAGGAATTTATGTCCCCAGAAGGTGGCGCTGAAGAAGGATGCTCTAAATAGAGGTGAGGTAACTACTCCCTCATCTATGAATAATACTCACAAGTCTCATGATAATATGATAAGTCCTACCACAGCACTTTGAACTATTATATAAAATTCTCATAAAAGACTTTCATATGAAAATAAATGATCTAAAGTAGTTCTTCAATAAATAAAATATCTATCTCAATCTCAATATCCTCCAAACTCAAAACATGAGTAGGGATGGGATGGTACTTCCTGAGTTGAGATATGTGAAAAAAATAATTAACACCCATTAATGGATTAGGTAACACCAAATGATATGCATCCTTTCCAACCTACTCAGTGATATCAAACAATCCAACATATCCCATATTTAGAATCCTCTGTTTCCTAAGCTGATAGTAACCTAACCATATATAAATTTTCCATAATACCTGATACCCAATGGATAAATCAAAATAACAATGTTGATGATATTTATATGATTTCTAAAAAATAGGATCTATTTCTAGGAATTGACATATATATGGAATCCTCAATGACATCTCTTGAATGTTATTTTGTTCCACAAGAGAGACCTCACTCACATATAAAAAATAATGTTTTTACCTATATGGGTGAATATAAAAATCCTCAAATAGTTCCATTTTGATTGACAATTATAGAGTTTTATTATAAGTAAACTTAACAAATCCTAGATGGATGTCCAATGATCCACCAAAATCCAAGACATATGTGTGGATTATATCATCTAGAATCAGTGTAAAACACTATATCTGACCATCTATCTATAGTGGAAAATATGCACTCAACCTAACCTAAATCTTAATTAACTCTTGGGTACTCTTTCATAATCTACATGTAAACCTAGTATATCTACCATAGGCAATGGAAGAGGGTACCTTATACTATATCACAAGCTATTACATATACAAATTATATGGATATTCAACATTACAAGTGTCAATGATCAGAATAAAATGAGTTAATTTCATCAATTGATCAATCACCACTAATATATATTTGTTTCTATGGGGGACACCATGGGAATACATCAATGAAGTACATGGGAACCTCTTCCAATTTCCAAATTGGGACCATAAGATGCTAGGGTAGACTAGAAGGAATTAGAAACTCTATTGTTAAATGTTACTAGGTGTAATAGTGGGACATATAATCAGTGATGTCCCTATTCATACCCGAACACCAAAAACACTACCACATGTCATAATACATATTCATGGTTCCAGGGTTAATGGATCAATAAGAGTTATAATAATCATATAAAACAGAATTATAGACATATGTTTTAACAAAAAACAAATTATTTAGGAGAAGAATCCCATCAGAAGAGGGATGTAAACCAAAATTTGCCTCCCAAAAAATAATATTTCACTGATTTATTTAAAGTCATCATTATACTACTATTCCTACAGAATATAATTAAGGAGAGATGGAAACAACATAACACTGGTCAGAACCATACCTAAATAATCCTCATTAATATCCAAATATAATAGAATGAAAATAACTATAAGGTTCAACTCCACTTATAATTCTAGGAAAATCAGATATGGGAGATTCTTATTGAGTGTCATGGATGAAAATCATCTTCTATGGGGTGTAGGTGATGTCGAAGTCACACTTCTAGAGGTAATCCACCAATTTTTTATACAATAAGTTCAGATAATTTTTAGAAAATATGTTACTCATACTCTTATAATATTAAATGACCACGAACCTATCCCTAGAAATATAGTTCCACCAACACTTAAGTTCATGCATAACATATATGAGCTCTAAGTCATGTGTGAGGTAATTCTTCTCATGCAACCAATGTTGATGAGAGTTGTATAAAAAGACATGATTATACTATATAAGAACACACTAAATACTAGAACCAAACAAATCATACAAAACAACACATCCTTTACAGAGTTTTGATATGATAAAAATAATAGATGATGTCATACAATTTTTTTCTCATAAAAATAAAACTAATATTTTGAATCCAATGAAAATTTCACTGTTTTTTTGTAATAATATTCAAAGGTGATTACATCTTTGATAAATAATTAATGAAATTATGGTTGTACCCATATGTACCTAGGAATCTGCGTATCTCGAAGATGTTATGTGGTTCTTACCATGATAAGACAACCATCACCTTTTCAGGGTCAACTGAGAGTCCATGATTTAATATCATGCATACCGAGAACATCACCTCTCAGATCAAAAATTTCTCTTTGATTGATCTACATAATGTAATTGAATACTCATGTTTTATAAAATCATTCTCACATGGTGGTCATGCTCAAACTCAAATATCATAAAAACCAAGATATCATCCAAAAATACCATAATGAAGGTGTCAATATAATTCTCAAATATCTGGTTCACCAAATTCATAAAACTAAAAGAGAATTAGTCAACATAAAGGGAATAAAAAGTTATTCATAATGACAATACTGACTCTTGAAATCTAGAATTGTGACATTTGACTCTAAAATCCTATGTTATTGATAACCTTACTGAAGATCTATCTTTGAAATCGAACTCCCCCATAATTGATCAAATAAGTCATTTATGCAGGGAAAAATATATTTTTTCATCATTTTTACAACTATTAAACTTATGACAGTACATGAATAAATTAATATAACCTTTGAACTTATAAAAATTTTTGAGGTTCCACCCACAAATAAACATAAATATGAATAAAGACCTACTAAAGAAGAATGTCCAACTGAATCTTTAGCTCCTTCAGCTCAGCAGGTTCCATGTGATAAGAGGGTATAGAAATCGACTATTCACCCAGTACAAGATTGATCATGAACGCTACCCCTCTATCTATGGGAATAACAATGTAGTATTCTAGGAAACCATTGAGAATTACTTAACATACTTGGGAAGGCATGTATTAGAGGACACATCCTTGGCCACAATAGTAACAAGATAAAATAGAATCCTTATCACTTCATGAGAAGGTCCCATGTGACTAGACCTTATATCCCACTATCCATGGAATACATAGATTCTCCAATTAGTGGTATAAAATGAAACATGACAATGATATCATTCAATATCATATCAATGAGATATGAGTCAATCCATAGTAATTATGATGTCGAAAAGATCGAGATTAAGAACTAAAAAATCCAAAACCAACTTACCATTAATGATAAAAAAGAGATCATGAAGGACATAAAACCCACATATCATTCCAAATTCCAATAGGAATTTTCATATCTATAAAAAATAATATGAGCACTATTGGACATTTCAACACATCAACAAAATAGTTAGATATAAAGGAGTTTAAGGAAACTATATCAAATAGAGAGGTTTCTATAGAAGATAAAAAATGATGGAACCTATCACTTTAGTTGGGTCTACATCATATACCACCAAAATATAATCCACTAAGTGAATGTGATTCAAACATATTTCATGTGGATGAATCCCTATATACATTGATGCTTCTGACTACACTGTAGTTCCCTTTGGTGACGAAGATCCTTCACCATAACAGTGCATAAACAAAGCCTGTAAGAACCATGAAAGTTATCCTCAATGGATGAAATCACTGTAATTATAAATGTGAATAGTAAAATACCTTCAAGTATTCCCCACATTATTATATATATAGTATGGTACAAGCAGACTACCGTCATCTACTGATGGTGTTGAGGAGGCCCACTACTAAGAACTACCTTTACCACCCTTATGATAACCATTCAACTTCATATTATTTCCCAATGTTCCACTAAAACTATCATTTTATAATGGCACATAAATGAAATGTATATATTTCTTCAAAATTGTAAAATATTTATTACATAAGATAAGAATAGCCACAACATGACCGTATAGGATTAGTGCCTTTAGAAACTGGGAAACATAAATAACTGGTTCACAAAGAATATACATTGTCACCCACTTATTTCTTCAAAACTAGAGTCATTTTTACATATCTTACTTAATAACCTTTTTCATGTCCCAGGAAAAAGAAAAATATGAAGGGCTAAGCTCAAATTCTCAGTAAGGTTAAACAAGAGAAATATGAGTCATATTATAATCATAAGAGAAAAACATTTCAAAATCGTATCCTTCATATAAAATATCAGAATATCATGTCATGGGATAAATAAAAAATGTTCAATGTAATACCAATAGTCATAATATAAGACATGATATTTATTCGAATACACAGATAATCATATAAAATCATTTCATATTAGTCAAGGCTAATTTCCAAGACCATCATAGCGGACAAAGTCCATTACTAAACCGAGTTCACTCCTCGTTCCAACCCTATATTAATGAATCAGATTTACTTCTCATTCCAGTCATGTATATATCATGAGATATAAATATTTAACCAATGCATTGGAGGGATATATAGGTCCCACCAGTCTCAAAATGAAACCATTCTTACGTGTTCCACAAAAACATAAATCATTCATCATAGCATAACCCATGAAATAAAATGGGCTTCTTAAACATTATTACATCATAATCCATTTAAAATAAATAAAATTCATAAAAATAATTCCACCATAAAAACAATAGAATAAAATTATTATTAGATATTGAAATATAACCATATGTCATATTATATGGAAAATTACACTGATAAAACACTTTAACTAAATTTATAAGGAAAATATCCTTTCTTTTTGAAAAAAAATTTAATTTCTAAAAATTTCTTATTATTTTAAAATAAAAGAATTTCATTGAAAATAATCTTGAAATTGTGTAGAGTAAGATTCCTGGAAATAAGATGTCATGAACATGTAAAGATCCATTCATTCCGTATAAGTTAAAAAAACATCATCCTCATACTTTTTCCAGAAAAGTCAAAACGTACCTCCAATTGAATAACAAAAAAGGGTTATTTCATACGGTTTAATTAAAATTAATCAATGGGTAAAATTAACGTAAAAAATGTTAGAATAATATAAATAATATTACATAATTATTAATCATGGATAAGGATGAAAAATATGCCTTAGTAAATACATATGTATAAACAATATCCGATAAAAATGGGATTATTAAATTATCCCTTACCTTAGGTCTGATATCCTTCATATGTATCCAAAAATTTTGTATTGTTTTTTAAATAATGTTATTGACTTATTCCGGAATCATAATTGGAATTATATTATCATTTTTTTGTTAGTAACATTTTATTGTCACTTTTAATTCAGATATTAAGGGCTTTATGCTCTTATGCAAGATTTGTCTGATAAGATCTAGTTCCAATTATTAAGTTATAGTTATATAATTTATAGAATGATATTAGTATAATATATATCATATTTATTCATTAAATTCAAGTATATAATCATGGTTTAATGATTATCATGTATAATGAATCAAATCACATCGTGGAGATGGTAGGCCATACTTACACACAAGCGATGACATCTTTACCAAAATTGTTGAATGGTATTGAAGTGGATAGTGTATAATATTTAAGAATTATTAAAATTTTATAATAATCATATATAGTTATTATTTCAATAATTATACTGATCCATGTATGTTGGTATTGAAGAAAAGATTACACGACGATGTGTAGATTATAATCTGTAAGTACGCATGCGCGATGATTTCATTTTTCAAAGGATGGATTGAAGGTGAAATATGGATGTTTCATATTTATAATAAAATATAAATATATTATTTATACTGATTTTATTACATTATGTTTAAACAAATAATGAATAGGAAAGTGAATAAGAAAGAAGTTCGAAAGAATCTGTAGAAGATATTACCTCTTCCTCGATGTGATTCCTCTAAATTTCTTCTTAGAGAACTAGAGTTGATCTTTAATGATGAACGAAACCTATACAATGAAATTAGGGAAGTTTAGAAGGAAACAGTTAGGGTATGACTGAGCTTGATGGATCAAAATGAACTAAATAGGTGATGGAGGAGGTTCTCTTTTATAATTGAGGTGAGGGGAACTTTTGGAAACTCCATAAATAATAATTTATAATAAAATCAAACCCTAACAAAAAACTACAAAAGGACCCAATTTATAAGATGAGAATGTATTGGGTTTTAATCTCATAAGCCTATAAATTTTGGACAAGTTATATTTTCAATTTAAACAATATCTTTTTAATTGACACTTAGTTATTCTATTAAATTTTAATTGTGGTAATAATATTATAAAAATTTAATGGTAATAAATATTTACTTATATGGTGATAATTGACCATAAATGAATGTTTATGGGATTTTAGACCTTTTAATTATCACTTTGTAATATTAATTATTTTTATTATTTTTATGTAATTTAATAAAATGTTCTTTTTAAAAATTATCAAATTCGTTAATTTTGACACTCTTCATTTATTTGACTTTAAATAAAATCAAAACATAAGATAAATTCGAAAAAATATTTAATACACTATTGAAATTTCATAGTAACCTAGAAAACTAATGGAGCACATTAATTAGTTCATATGATATTTCTTTAAATATTTTTAAAACCATTTTTTGATATTTCAATTAATAAAATAATTTCTACATTACTATTGTGTCATAATTAATGGTAATTGTGAAGTGTCTAAAAATTATAAATAAATTTATATGATGTAGGTAATTATTATATATTTTTAGATAAAATCTGTAGTAGATTTTATCTCTTTTTTATCCATATATTAAAATTAATAACTAATATAAAATGAGATTGTGACATTTTGTTACATTCATTTGTTTTTTATTATATTCACGTAATATTCATAGGTAAGTGGTCATTTTGTTATCATATTTTGAACAATAGATGATAAGGGTAAAATTTAGTCATCTAATATGATTTTTACAGGTGATAATGTAAATTTATAATATTATTTTTAGCTCTTATTACCCTGTTTACCTTTAACCTTGGTAATAAAAATAATTACCAAAGTTACTATTCATAATGACCAAAAATAAAAGTAGTATATTAACATAATTTGGAACTACTGATTCAAAATATGGAATCCATTTTCAAAATTAAAAACAAAATTTTTTAGTATTTAATTTTATATTAATCACATTGTTGTAATGAAAAAATGGGTTTTAAAAGTTAAAATACTGCAAAAGATTGAACTGTTTTTACATCTGAATATAAAGTAAAATTAATTCCTATGACCTAAATTATATTAAATGGTAAAAATATATTATATTTATTATTTTAAACCATTAAATATTATAATTTACCCATATAAGTAATTTTAATGATAAAATTTATCTTCAATTTAAATTTTGCGTATTTTTACTATTCATCAAAATGTGAAAGTTATCAGAAAAACATCAGAAATTCATCCAATGTAAATTTTTATATCCTTCCACAAAATATCATTTTCATGTTTTCGTATAAAAAATATTAATGTTTCAAAATCATAATTTAAAAGAGGTTTTCCATTCAATGGTGTAAAATTAAACTTTAAAAATTTAGGTTTTTATACATCAAATAGGGTTTTATTCATACCCTATGACTAAAATATCCTTTTAATGAAGCGCCAATCGGTAAGCTACCATCCCAAAAAGATCCATAATTTCAAAAGGACTGATATACCTAGTTCTCAACTTTCCCTTCATTCCAAATATCATTACTCTCTTCCAGGGAGATATTTATAAGAACACCTTATCACCCACTTAAATCTCTAGACATTTTCTTCAGTTTCCAGCATAACCTTTTTGTCAAATTTGAGAATCTTTTATATGTTGTTATATAGATCTGACCTTTTCTACAATTTTATCAACAAGATTAGGTCCTAATACATTTCTTTCCCCAACAACATCCCAACAAGTTGTAGTTCTTCACTTTTTTCCATAGAGGGCTTCATAAGGAGCCATCTAAATATTGGAGTGAAATATATTATTGTAATAAAATTCCAGCAATGGTATGTGTTGATCCCATCAAACCTTTAAATCTATATAGAAATATCTCAAAATTTCTTTTGAAGTTTAAATTTTCCTCTTAGAATGATCGTCTCTATGAGGATGATAAGTAGTGCTGAAACATAACCTTGTATCCAGAGTATGCTGAAGAATTCGCTAGAACCTTGAGGTAAACCTCAGACTCCATTAGGATATATTGGAAAGGGGTACCCCATTCCATCATACAACTTCCTTTACAAATATACTATCAAGCTGATCAAGAGAGAAATCCTCTCTAATAGCAATGATGTGTGCCAAATTTGTAAGATGATCAACTATAACCTAGAAAACATTATTGCCTTGTTATGTTTTGGGAAGTCTGGTGACAAAGTCCATAGTGATTTTTTCCCAATTAAATTCTAGTATAGGAAATGGTTGTAACATCCCCTTAGACATATATCTCTCACCCATAACATGCTGAAAAACCAAGGATTGAGAGACATATTCGGAAACATCTCTTTTCATTCCATCACACCAAAATTACTCATTCAGGTCTCTTTGCATCTTAGTGATTCTAAGGTGAATAGAGAATAAAGAACTATTAGCCTTGTCTAATAGCTCCTTCTTTAATTCTGGTATAGTAGGAACACATACCCGGTTCCTGAACCTTATTATTTCATCACAAACATGGTTTAATTTAGGAACATTTATCACCTTTTGTAGCTCCATATCTTTCTTCTGCACCTCCTAAATCATCACTTATATAGGTGTTTGAACATTCATTTGAGAAATATATTATTTCCTCCCTTCCTTAAAAATTTCATGATCCATCCTTTGGAAATCCATAAATATTGGCCATGTTGTGATCCTCATCATGGATAGCCTAGCATGGTATTTACATAATAATGCATCTTCCACCTTGTTTTCTTTCCAAGGATGGGAATTTATTGGGTAGTATTAATCTTTAATCCACTCCAACCATCTTATTTAGTGCATATTAAGATCATTTTTTGTGAAAATATACAATAAACTTTTATGATTAGTATAAATATCACACCTTTCACCATAAAGATAATGCCTCTATATGTTTAATTCAAAGATTACCGCACCAAACTCTAAATCATGAGTTGTGTAATTCTCTCATGGATTTTCAACTGTTTTGTGGAAAAATCTATCACCATATCATTTTTCATGAGAATATATCACAAACCCTTATTGTATTCATCACTTAAATCAAAAACCATTATCTACTATAAGGCAATGTGAGCATAGTTGCACAGGCAAACCATCTTTTTAGTTCTTTGAAATTCTCTTCACATTCCTCTTTCCAAAAGAACATTACTCCATTTCGAGTCAACTTGGTGAGTGGATTAGATAATTGTAAAAAATTATTAACAAAATTCTTATAATATCCAACCAAACCAAGAAAACATCAGATCTTAGTTTTCATTGTTTCTCTAGACCATCCCGTAATAACATCTATTTTGTTGGATCCACAGATATCCCGTATATTGAGATTATGTGACCCCAAAAGAATAAATTCTGAAGCAAAAATTTTCAATTGGTAAATTTGGAATAAAGAATATCCTTTCTAGGGGTCTTTATTAAAATTCTCAAGTGATCTTTATGTTCTTCCATTCTCTTTAAATAGAAAATATTAAAGTCTATAAAGACTCCAAAAAACTGATCAAGATAGTCTTTAAATATTAGATCCATGAAGATATAAGGGGAATTATTAAGACTAAAAGGCATCACAATAAATTAATTGTGTTCATACCTTGTATAGAATGATGATTTTGGAATATCCTTCTTTTGTAACACTACGTAGGGTTATCAATAACGAAGATCAATCTTGGAAAAGTATTGAGATCCATGTAGTTGGTCAAATAAGTCTTAAATGTAGGGGAGAAGAAATATTTTCTTCATAGTGATCTATTTATGTTCTTGATAATAAATGTAGAGTTTCACTGATCCAACATTCTTCTTAAGAAATAGAACAGGTGATCGTCATAGTGATGCACTAGGGAATATGAACCCCTTATCAAGATCATCGTTGAGTTGCTTATTCAATTCTTGAAACTCAATTGGGTCCATTATATAAGGTGTCTTTAAAATAGGTATAACACAATATATGATTTTTATAGAAAAATAAACTTCACGACATGGTGATAGACCTGGAGGTTCATCTATAATGATATCATCAAACTCTCGTACAATGGGTGTAATCTTAATCGTGAGTTTCTACCAAACCATTTGAGATAAATAACCTTCATATATAGGAATCAAGACCCATAAGATAGAAGAAATTTATACTGGAAGGTTATATTCATTATTGCATTGAAATATGTTCATAGATTGATTTGGAATATGAAATGTGACTTCCCTTCCTTATAAATTTATATGATCTCTATACAGAGAAAACCAATCCACGCCAAGAATCACATCAAAATCCACAATATAAAGGATCAAAATATTTACAAGAATCACTTTCCCACTAACTTCAACTAGAGAGAAATTATAAACTCTTGATACATCTTTTTTTCCATTAAGAGTTGCAATAGCTAACTCAACATCTAATTTTTGGGGTAATATGGTGATACCCTTAGAAAATTCTTCATATATAAAAGAGTGGGAGGATCCAGAATCCAATAAAACATTTTCTACTTTATATTGGATGGTTAGTGTACCTTTCACCACTTCATTGTCATACTCCACATTGCTGAAAGTGATTGCATGTGATATTAATTTGTCTTTGGCCTTAAGAGTTTGTTGATGTTGATCATCATCAATAACATTTGGATTAAGTCATTAATTGGCATAATTCCCCCATTTCCTTGCACAAATAGCATTGAAGTGTACGAGGTGTAATTTTTGTATCTTTTTCTTTGTTTGCATCATTAGACATATTTTCCCCAACACTTCAGCATTCAACTTCTCAATGACCTTCTTTTTCATACGAGAAAAATTTACTAGTCCCTTTATAAAAATTCCTTCTATGATTCTTTCCACACATTGAGAACAAGGTAAAACTCATATTATTTTTAGTGTGGTCTTTAGATTTTCCTTTGAATTAAATTTTTCTCTTCTTATCCTACCTATATGAATGAGGGGTTACCCTAATATTCTTTTCAACCTTAAAAGGACATCAAACAATTTCCTTGTATCCATTGATGTCCCCTATGGATAATTCCCTTCTGTGACTTGGTTTTATTCCACTAAAGAATCGATCAATTTTACTATCAGGTTGGATAATTATTACAGAAGAGTACCTTGAAAGTCTTGTAAAATTTTCATCGTAGGTACCAATATATTCATCATCCTTTTATATATGTTCAAGGAACTCCTTATCCATATTTTTTTTGAAGAATACGAGGAAAGTAATTATTGAAAAATACGTTATTCAACTCGTCCCTTTCCATGGACTTAATTTCATCTATTTTCCTCAGATTCTTGATAATATTCCACCATTGATCAGCTTCGCATTCCAAAAAAGAGATTGCTAAGATGACTTTATCATGTTAAGAACATTGTAGAACTGAAAATATCATTTTAGTGATACTGAGCGATTGGTCATCCACCAATGGATCAGAAGACTCGCTGGATAATGGTATAAGGTTCCTTAAGAAGGATTCAACATAATTTTTCCCATCCTTTGGTCATTTGGAATCCCAACATGATTTATACCTTGAACAAGATTTTTGATCATGGATAAAATATTTTTCATTCCAGATCCCATAACATTTGGTTGCTCATGGGGTACAATCATTGCATTTCCAGTCACATTTAGCATTAACGTGGCTCCTTTGGGTTCCAACCACTGACTTATACCAAGAATCATAGTGTGAGAAATAGTAATCATAATACAAAATCCACATAATGCATGAATAAAATTTCAATTTAGTAAACTTTAGGTTTTATCCTAAGTTATTCTTGAACATCTCTAGAACACTAGGATAAGATTCTAACCTATATATAAACAAATTATTTGGGTTCTTACTAAAGTTCTTTCATCCTAGTTTCCATTGGATAACTATAACATTTATCTGATACCACCTATAAAAGCCCATACATTACATGTAGATATTAATTCAACATTGAATAATAAAAATTATATAAAATAAAAAAAACATGTGAGGACTATATAGGTTTAGTGTCTTTAGAATCTGGGAAACAAAAATAATTGGTTCATAAAACATCTACATTCTCTCCCATTTTTTTCTTGAAAACTAGACTCCTTTTTGACATATCATACATAATACACTTATTTATGACATAGATAATAGAAACCAAATGAAGGGGGATATCAAATACTTATTAAGGGTAATCAAGTAAAATATCAATCATATCATAATCATAAGAACATAACATTTGAAAATATTATCCTTCATATAAAATATCAGACTATCATGTCATGGGATAAATAATAAAACTACAATGTAATCCCAATATTCAAAAATAAGACCTGATATTTCATGGAATACAAGAATAATCATAGAAAATAAAGTCATATTATTTAAGGCTCATTTCCAATACAATTATAGAGAACAAAGTCCATTACTGAACTGAGTTCACTCTTAATTCCAGCCCTGTATTACTAAACCAGATTTAAAATTTATTATAGTCATGTCTATCTCAAGAGATTTAAGTCTTTACCCAATTCATTGGTGGGAGATATAGGTCCCATACATCTCATAATGAAATCATTCTTATGTGTGCCGCAAAAAACACAAAATATTTATCATAGCATAACCCATGAAATAAAATGGGTTTCTTAAACATCATCTCATCATAATCCATTTAAAATAAATTGATTTCATAAAAATAATTTCGTCATAAACACAATAAAATCATGTTAATAATAGGGATATAAAAATAACCCTATGTTATCTTAGATGAATTTTTTTGGTAAAACATTTGAACATAATTTCTAAGGAAAATATCCATTCTTTTCCCAAAATGATTTCTTTTTTCCAAATTCCACACAATTTCAAAAGATATAATATTTAGTGGAAAATAATCTTCAAATAATGTATATGACAATTCATGGAAATAATGTGTCATGAAACACTAAAAATCAATTCATTCCATATAAGATAAAAAACATTATCCTCGTACTTTTTCCAGAAAAGACTAAAATTACATCAAAACGAATAATGACAAAAGATTCCTTTCATACTATTTAATAAATATTTACCAAAATATAAAAATAACATTTAAAATTTTTAGAAGAAAAAAAATAATATTACATAATTAGGAAACATGGATGTGGATGATAAATATACCCTAGTAAATACTTACGTATAAACAATCTCAGATAAAAATGAGATTATAAAATTATCCCTTAACTTTAGTCTGATATCCATCATATGTATCTGAAACCCCTTTATAATTATTTAAATAATTTTATTGAATAATTATTGAATCATAACCATGATTATATTACCATCTTTTTGTTAGTAATATTTCATTGTCACTCGATATTTGGTTATTAACTGCTTTATGTTCTAACATAAGATTGGTCAGATAAGTTCAAGTTAAACTTATTAGGTTATAGTTAATTCTGTTACAGAATGAAATTTTATAATATATATCATATTTATTTAATAAAATCATGTATAAAATCACTGCACAATTAAGATCACGTAGAATTAATCACATCACATCGTGGAGACGATATGACTTACGTACGCCCAAACAACTATATCATTCCCAAAATTGTTGAATGGTATTGAATTGTATGGTGTATAATATTTCTTAATTAGTAAAAATTTATAATAAATATATATAGTCATTATTTCCATCATTATACCCATCCAAATATAGTGGTGGTGAAAAACAGATTACACCATGGCGTGGAGACGGTAAGTCGTACGTACGCATGCGTGGTGATTTCATTTTTCATAGGATGGATTGAAGGGGAAATATGGTTGTTTCATATTTATAATAACATATCAGTATATTATTGATAAATATTTTATTATTTTATAATTAATAAACTAATTATGTGTATGAATAAGAAGAACGTTGTTTGAAAGAATCTGTAGAAGAGATTACCTCTTCCTCAACGTACTTCCTCTAAATCTCTTCTTGGAGCACTAGAGTTGGACTTTGATGATGACTAGAATATCTAGAAAGAAAATAGTGAAGTTGATATTGAAAAGTGTAGGGAATGTATGACCTTCAAGGCTCTAAATAATGTGAAGAGGTGAGGGAAGAGGTTCCCTTTTATAAATGAGTTGAGGGGCACTTTTCGAAAAACCCATAAATAATTATTTTTAATAAAAAAAACTACCCAAAACCCCCAAAATGACCCAATTAAAATATTAGATGATATAGGGTTGTAATATTATAAACCATAAATTTTGGACAAGTTAGTTTTTCAATTTACTTAATACATTTTTAATTGACACATAGTTATTTTATTTTATTTTTTTTAATTGTGGTAAAACAATTTTAAATATTTAATGGTGATAAATATTTACTTATTCTAGTTGGGGTTTGGCTTAGTGATAAGATCCCCATAAACCTACATGAAAAATGAGAGTTCAAAACCCATGGGGTGCAGGTACTGTAGTAGTACTGTAGTGGTACTGTAGTAGTGGTGGTACTTTTGATCGGTGGGTACTATAGCAGCGGTAGGATACTATAGCAGCAGCAGGCACTGTAGCAGCCGGGTTACTTTTCACATAATGGGCCTTAGGCCAAAAATTTGGACCTATGGGCTATTTAATGAACTACAAGTCCACTGGTCCATCGGGCCATGCAATTGGTCTCCCTCTACCCAGTTAAAAGTGGTATTTGATTTGCTTTAATAATAAAATGAGGCTTCAGCCCCAACCATTTAAAAAAATATTTACATATATGGTGTTAATTTATCATAAATGGATATATAATGAAATTTTTAACCTTATAATTATCCCTTTGTAATTTTTAAATATTTTTATTTCTTTTAAATAACTTAATAAAAATTTATTTTTTATAAAATATCAATAGTTTCAAATTTGACAATATTTATTTATTTTAATTTAAATAAAATCCACACAGAAGATAAATTAGAACTAAAAGATTTAATAAAACCCTAACATGTCATATCCACCTAAAAAATTCTTAGATAAAATTTATTAGTTCATATGACATATATTTTAATATTTTGGATACCATTTTTTTGGTATTTCAATTAATAATATGATTTCTACAATACTGTTGTTTCATCAATAATCGAAATTATTAAATCTCTAAAAATTATAAATAAATTTCTATTATGAATTTAATTATTTTATCATTCTATATACTACCTATAGTCGATATTATCTCCTATTTATCCATATTTTAAAATTAATATACTTATATAAAATGAGATTCTGACCTTTTGTCACATTCATTAACTTTTATTATATTCATGTCATATTCATAGGTAAGTGGTCATTAAGTTATTACATTTACAAAAATAGATTACAAGGGTTGAAGTTAGTCATCTTATAAAATTTTACAAGTGTTAATGTAATTTTTTAATATTATATTTACCTTTAATGACCCGATTTACATATAACCATGATAATAAAAATATTTACCAAAGTTACTATTCATAATGAACAAAAATAAAAGAATCATCTTAACATAATTTGGAAATACAGATTAGAAATATGGAATCCATTTTTCAAAATTCAAAACACATAATTTATAGTAATTAATTTAAAATTAATCTTGTTTTTGATTTGAGAAAACATGCTTTAAAAGTTAAAATATGGAAAAAGATTAAAATGTTTTTACATATGAATTTAAAGTAAAATTAATTCTTATGATATAAATTATATTAAATGGTAAAAATATATTCTATTTTTACTTTGAAACCATTAAATAATATAATTTAACCATATAAATTATTTCAATGAAAAATGTTTTTTTCAATTAAAATTTTGCATATTTTCACTATTTTTAAAAACATGAAATTTATTAGAAAAATATCAGAAATTCATAAAATGTAAATTTTTATATCCTGCTTCAATATAACCTATTTATCTGTTCATATAAAAATTATTAATGTATCAAAATCATAATTTAAAATGGGTTCTTCATTCAAATGTGTAAAATTAAACTTTAAAAAAATTGGTTTTTATACATCAAAAAGGGTTTTATTCATAACCTATAACGAAAATATCCATTGGATGAATATAAAAGATATTTTGTTAAGTATATAACACATATATATCACATTAATTTCATTATTAAAAGTAATTCATTGAAAAATATAAATATATAGTTTATTTAAATTTTTCGTAAATAATTAATAGTCGATAAAATCACAATGCATTTTTATAAGTTAATTATATTTATTCCCTCTAACCTAACATAAAATATATAACATTATTTTTATAATAAAGGGGTACCATAGATAAATTATACTAATTATTTCATGCAATGTAAGATACTGAAGAATAAAAATTATTTAAAGAAAATATTTCATAAAAACATTTGGGCGTTACACACTCTATGGCAGAGAAGAGTTGAAGATGTTAATATTACCTACCATATCCATTTTCATCATTATTTCCCTATCAATTTTCTTATCATGGGTAGTGGGATATAGTATATATACATGTGATTATATGTCCTAATTCAAACCCTATTGGTATTCTTGGGCCTTCTATTTTTCATTGACCACCTCATCCAATGAAAAATAAACCAACTCTACAAACCAATTTGTGTACACTAACATAAAACTATCTCCTTGTGACAGAATAAGTTATATAATGTATTTACAATCATCATATATTCTAGGAATAATAAATAAAGGATAATGGTACTGAATCTCTTCCAATCAAAGAACACATGTCGGTTTACCTAGACCATAGAATCCCACCACCACTTTATAGGACACCCAATCTCAAAAATTTAAATATAAATAAAACATACTCAGTTGTATGAAGCAGTTTAAGTCTGGATCAATATTTACCATCTATTCCTTGGCCTATTGGAATTCATTTTTACACTTAAATGATGAGGGATTCTCATGTCATAATTATCATGCTCGATTCGTACCTCCTCCATCTTATGTTAGCACCTCAATGGTTTGGTTATGAACCCACAATACATTCTAGTTCAAAACATGAATTTCACAAATGATTGAATCTAAGATATTCAAATACAAATTTAGACTCCCTTGAAGATCATATACCACTGAAACCTCTACACGAACCCATGGGAGATGTCACGAAGGTATGTTACTAAAGACCACAAGAAGAAATAAATTATTAGAAAATGAAAAATTATCATTTTATACTTGAAGAATATAAGTAGAAACTATGATCAAGGACCAAATCCAACACAAGACACACAAAACCCAACATCTCATGGTGAAATTTGTATTATCATAGAAATAACTGGCCAAAAACTCACTAAAACCTACCACTTAAGTCTCTACAATGCGATATCTTGTCTACCAGCATAAAAAACGAAGAATAACCAAACTGTGATACCTAATATTGATGTCTTAGCTAGGAAACCCATCCATGTAGGCTCTAAACTGGACAACAGTAAGACACAAATGGAATTGTCAATCCCTACAGGCTAGCGACTATCACCCATGAAATTAAATGCGAATGGAGGGAACAATTTTCAATCTTGAAACCAGATACATGGAAAATATATATTGAAATAAAACTAAAAATAAATATGGCATAAAAAAGAGAGATAATCATAGAAAAACATCCTGATGTAGTAAAAATACAAATTA
The DNA here is from genome assembly GCA_963277665.1 of Viscum album. NCBI lineage: Eukaryota > Viridiplantae > Streptophyta > Magnoliopsida > Santalales > Viscaceae > Viscum > Viscum album. The sequence continues at coordinate 2,002,121,624 of OY728161.1, read as the reverse complement.
ATTGAATATAATGTAAAAAAAATAAATAACATCCAATGATAACAACTATCACTCCTGGTGGTATGTGGGAAATTTCCCATGGTCACACCTCCAACACCCATTCCTAGCTAACCAAAAACCTTACAAACTCACTTTGTCACCCTTCCTTTTCATGCATCATATAAAATAATTTATATACACCATCGATGGAGTTTAAAACATGTGAAAAAATAGGATCATTAGGATCCCATCCAAATGTTCCATTACATTCCATTTTATAATAATCCCAATATGTAATGTTTAAATAAAACATGGCATGATAAGAAGTTACATATTTATATTTCAAAATCATGTTAAATAGTACCCCTTTTACAAATCATTCACAAAACTAGGTGATAAAATTTCAAATCATAATTTCCATAAATAAAATATATATATATAGAAGAATTTATCATATCATGTCAAAAATAAAATAGTACAAAGACAAAGAATAATGTTAAAGACACCAAAGAAAAAAAGGCCAGGTTATCTAGGCGACTTGTACCATAATAAAAAACATTAACTTGTGGGTACTCAAGTCCCTAGTGATAATAAATACATAAAATAAGGATAGGGGAATGAAACATAATATGAATATCTTGTAATGGCAATCAAATTCCTATATCCAATGTATGTACGATATTGGAATGGAAAACACCCTATAATGTGAACCCACATAAAATTATAATTGATAAAACCCAATACTAAACCCTTCACCTATGTACCCATGGCTCCCAAGTGTGTCATACATCTAATCAATATAAATTGATTATCAAATTTCACAAACAATTACAAATAACCTTTTTTCATCAAAACATGCTCTAAAAACCCATTTCAGAATCCATTCCGAATGATTTGAAAAAACCCATCTTTTAGAAAATGTAGGGGAAAACCATATTTAATCAAAACCTATTTTTAAACATTAATATTTAGAAAATAATAGATCATTGTAATTTATTTTAAAAAACCATTTATAAAACAATGATTATTAATCCTTAATAGAACATAGGCAAGAGACATAACCACCTACACTATGTTTGGGTTACACACCACTCACAAAGGGATCCACACAAAAGAAGTAAAGTGAACAGAAGAGAAAAATAGTGGGGTGAATAAAAATTATTTCCCACAATATAGAATCATGTTTCAATATGTAATTTTTCAGTGAAATTTACTGATCAACACACACCTAAAAGGTAACACATGTTTCACCACAAACGAAAACAGATCTGTCCTTCATTAATAATATGCATGATAAATCTATAAAGTACCAATATAGATGAAAAAAAATCAATATATTCTAATAATATATCCTAAATACACTACCAAACCAAGAGATTAAGAATTAAAGGTGGATATTCAATCAAGATTATTGATCTGGAGAGAACTGAATCATTTGGGCTCGAAAAAATAAGTGAATGAGTTTGGAGAAAGCCAGATCACCAAAAATTACCTAGAGAAGTCCTAGGAGTTGTGTATGGTATGAGAAAGGTGAATTATAAAGGAAATGGGTGACTAAAAAATTTAATCTTTTAAAACAGACAAAATTCATGTCTAGAATTATGGGTTCATGTTATGATCCTTTTGGAAGGCTGATACGTAGAAAAATACATTACCTTATTTTAAATCATGAATAAACCATTCAAGACATGAATTATATATAACATATTTTCCATATTTTCGTGACCTAGAAAAAATCATAGATTATTTCTAGAACCCATTCACATAATGAATAAACCTTTATAGCATTAAACAACTCAAGTAGTCGTTTTTCAATATTTTTAATCAACTCCTCCTCCAACCTCTCCTGACATACCAAAGCTCTTTTTGTTAAAGAATTTAAGATTATTTAATATATAAAATAATACATATATTAAATTTTAGGACATTAAAACATTTGTGAGATAATATATATTATATACAAATAATTTTATAGTAGGAAATCATCAAAGAGTTTATACACATAAATGTAAGTGTATTTAGTAATTTGTGTTTATAAGTACATTTTAGATAGTGTAATTAAAGATACTATAAAAAATAATGTCTGGATGTGGTACATGAATTCCATAATTAATGGAAATAAAGTAAAGGCACATTACTAGTGATTGTGTTCAATTGTAACAATGAAAATTCAATTTTATATATGAGGTAAGATAACAACACATGGTAATAGAATAGTGAAATTAATGTATTTCATACTATTCAATTAACTATATGTCTATTGTTTATGAAATTAGTTTAGTAATAAAACTATTTTTCTAAAGTGTATGTATAATGTTTATTCAATAACATATTTTAATTGATAGAAAGGGGAATTGTAAGAAATATATAACATAAAAGAATAATGATATTAATAATGTTACTCAAACTGAAAATAAATAAAACATTATTATTACAATACACCATACAATATAAAATTGAATAAATAAGGGTCATTTTAAAACTAATATATAGTGGTTATAAATAATATTTTATTTATTAGTCTATAAAATATATTTTTTAAAATAGAAACTCAAACAATTTAATTGACTAAATAATAGACTTAATCTTAAAAAAATTTATTTAGTAAATACTATCTAAATTAAACAAATAGAAAAAATTATCATGTATAAAATTTAATAATAAAATATTATTTAGTCAACATAGTATAAATTATATATTCAAATTATGACTATTTTATTTAGTTCATAGTTATAGGTAGAAAGTGAGTTATAATAAAAAATAATGTGACGGTTTTTTAATTTATTAGCAATATAGGATTATTCAAACTGATAATCAAGTAACATAATGGGGATGATATAAGTTTGTTTTTCAAGTTTATAAAGTTAATCACATTAATATAAATGATAATCATTAATTTTATATAATATAAACTAGAGTAAATCGTATTTATACATTTTTAACATTCAATGTTTGGATACTATGTTAATTGGAGTACCATTGGGCGGAGAGGGTGAATCAATGGTTTTAGTTTTACAAATTATTTTTAAATTATACCATTGTAACTTTTTATAATCAAGATACATTCAATATAAACAATCACTCACTTAGTTTGAAACTATAATAAAATAATACAAAACAGACAGTTCTTGTAAATTTTTTTTTGATTGTGAGATCCTAAACCACACAATTTTTTAATCTTGTTGAGACAAGTATTTTAGTATAACTATTGGATTGTAGTGATTAAAATTGTAGTTTAATTCACATACAATGGTATTTTCTAGTATCAACCACTTCCTAGGGTAGCTATAATAAAATTCTCAATTATATCATGTGATCTATATATTAGAACCATTAGACTTCTAGATTATTTCAACACTCTTGTATGTAGTCAAGATCATCAATTATGTACTAGATTACTCTAAATTGACTATAACATATTCTTCTAATGAAAGTACATTGAACACCAGTTCATAATGAAATCATCTTCATCCATGATTATCCTTCCTTCTTAGTTTTCTATAAATATTGGACCACCTAAGAGAGCATCCACACACAATTTAGTCTTCATACTCGATAGTATAAAGTCTTCTAATGATCATAATCTACCATGTTTAATTTTATAGAGATGAAAAACATAGATTTATTTCTGTTCAATGACCTTCTTCTTTTAGAACTCTTTTATAAAACATTTATTCAATACAGTATATTATTATCTTATCATTCATCAATATCAATTTTCATCCTTTTATATTCACAATATTATATTAATATAATTTTAATATCAAAATATGGAAACCCCCCATGATTTTCAATGGAAAAAATATTTGATGAAGAATAAATACATAGATCAGAAATAATGAATTTTAAATATTTAATTTTTAAATATCTATGAATATCACATTAAACTATCATTTCTTAAAATTCAATATTTTTAATAAAATCCCAAAAAAGACTCAATATGCTTCTTTAATAAATAATTCTGTAAGATTTATAGATATTGAAAGTTATTTAAGCTTCTACTATGTGTAAATGTTATTTTATATTATGAAATGGGAATATTATTCATAGATGAGAATTTTCACGATGTATATTTAATTAAAACCCATATATTGTGATTTATATATAATAAAGAAAAATAATAAATCATTATCTAATTTTATTCTTGAAATTATTCCTATGAACTAATCCTTATGGAGTTCACAATAATTTATTTCTCTATTCGAGCAAAAAATTGACACTTATGAAATCCTCATCCCTTTTAAAATTTTCTACCTAAACTAATTTCAAAAGATTTAATGACTCTTATGATAGATGGATATCGTGAGAGTGGATCTTAAGGTAGATGATTCTCATGTCGATAAATGTTATGCCAGATGACTCTAATGAATGATGAAAATTATGGAAATCCAATATTAATATAGATTACTATTACAATGATTGTCTCTCATATGAAAAAACTCCCTTGAAAGATGTATGTAATTCTAAATTAATCTTAAGAATTGATTAATCCCATGAAATATGAATATTATGTTGAATTACTCTTATAATAAGATGACCTCCATGAAATGTGAAACGTATGCCAAATGAATCATACAAATATTAACTGTTATAATAAGATGACTCGTGTGGACAGATAAGTCATCCAATATTCCAAAAAAACTTATGTATTCCTAGAAGTCATCAAAAAACCATATATCTACTTACACACATTCCTATCCAAGTACAAATACCTAAAAAATACATTTAATATAGTTCCAAAACATTATTCTCAGCCTATAATGTTTTTTGATAACTCAAATTCATCTTTGTATTGAGTATAGACACACAAGGGATGGGGGTGAATCATGTGTTACCTAGGTTTTACAAAATATTAACTTATCCATTAAAATTTTACCCATTAGTACTTGAACCATTGTTACCTATTGAATTATGAATTAATCTATTTAAACTCATTCCTAATATAAAATAACCACTTGAAATTCACATAATGAAAAATCTATAACATTATATTTTTACAAGGTTCAACCATTTTATGGGAAACATAATCCATATTGTGACTGATTCCTCACAAAAATCCTGAATTATCGACGATAATAAATATTTATCTTTAATTTTTTTGTGATTCCTACACCTATACTATCTCACATTGAATACACTTTCCAACATCTCACAAGAATTCCAAAAATTTACCTTTAGAATAAAGTTATAAATTCCCACTACATTATCCTTTCATACCAAAATGTTTATTAGTCTCACAACATCCTGCTATGTATAGAAGAATGTTTCCTTCAATATCATTTTGAATAAGTTATTTTATAATAAAGAGTATGTCTCTACATAGATAATATATATATCTTTCCTCTCAAAAAAATTCTTTAAATGTTAGTTTATCTTTAGACACATAACATGCAACTCAGTCCCTATTTTAACTCAACATCACAATAATTCAATAGAACCTGCTCTCACAGATTTCCCACTCAAACTAGATGTGATATCTAGGTATATTCTAGAATCAAATAGATCATCACTCTCTAAAATTATTGACACAAAAAATAAGAAAAACAATAATACAGTTGGTCTTTTATATGTTTCTTCTTCTTAAACTTCTACATCAATGGATATATCAAGATCGTCTTTATCCTTCAACATCAATACCCAAAAGATCCACAATTCAGTTTCACATGATAATAATATTCATTCTTCTTATTAATTGTGATATCAATAATTATTTATAGTTATATACAGATCTTGGATCATGTTTAATTACACATTATTCTCTGTATCATTTTCTTTTTATATGTAGTTACCTAGAAATGATATTTTATATATTTATAATATTGAAAATCTCTTACTAATTTGGTTTCCACAATATCCTATTTATTTTCTTCCAACTATTCTGAAACTTTTCTATATGTGGGTGACTCCAATGATCCTTAAAATTTATTTTCCCTCCCCAATAGATATCTTGTGGTAAATGATAAGAGTACCCATATCTTTTTTATTTGTCATTTTATTTTATCACATCCAAACAAATATTCTAGCTACATCAATAATAATATATTATTTTTAAATATTCCTCTCAAAATATCTCTGATAATGATAAAATTCATATGAAAATTATTTTATCCAATGAAATATTATATTTATACAACAAATCATTCTTACAGGTTGGGGATTTATAATGTGGCCTAAAATTCTACAAAAAATTACATAGAAACATCCAACATAAATATCAAATATCAGATTACTTTCATCATTATCTTCTCAAATCAAAACTGGGATGACAACTTATTTTTTGAGTTTTACTCAACTGAGGTAAACACACAAACCATTTTATTTAATTGTCAATTCTTATAAACACAATAGAATTTCAAATATTCTCATATAAAATTCATTGACAATGATTAGAGATCTTATTTATCAACTATGAATTAAATATTTCTCAAAAAAAGCATAGTTCATGACTAAAAATAGATTCATTCTGTTTTTATCTTGAAATTAAAACATAATAATCATAAAATTTCATTTCCTTAGTCAAATTCAAATTACTGAAACAATTATTTTTAGACATGAAAACATCTCTCAAACTCCATATTTTATTGATATTCGTCACTAAAACGTGAAAATTTTATTCTCAGACAATAATATCAAATGTCAAATATAATTTACAATGTTTTTATCCATGAATTATCCCAATTATTTCATTTAGATTCTTTATAATCTAGAAATCACATTTATCATCTAATTGATTTCATTAATTTTCACTTAGGCATGAATGATATTAAAATACTCAATTACTCAAACATAGGATAATTTTTCCATATATGAATTATATGAAAGTATCCATGAATCATACATGGGAAATCATGACTCATACAAAGACTCCTAGTTAGTGTTACATTACTCATACATTTTTTGGATTTCACATCTGCTAAGAATGAATCAAATGAATTGTGTCATATAACCCATGTGTTGGTCATTTTGACTCATGCACAAAACTATGATGAATATTATATAGGGTGATATTTATTTAAATGAATTATATATAGCCTTGAGATATGAATGAGATGCAGATTAGGATGTTTCCATTTTCCATTTACAACTGCAAATTCAAATATTTCTTCAAGACAAATTAGAATCACTCCAAAGAATTTCAAGCCCTCTTCAAACCTTCATCTAGGTGTTATTAAACATTGAATACAATACTGTACAAATTTAATAATTATATGAGTATTCATAAATACCCATGGTCTTAAATCATCCCAAATCAGATATCTTTTATCCATGTTAATGACATCTCTAGAAGATGTACATAACAACCATCTTCTCACTTTTTTATTAACTATTGTAGATAAGTGATCATTCTTCCATCTGTGATAGTAACTTACTTCTATGAATACTAGATTTTAGAATCATCTGACTTTGGGGGAAACACCCCAAAACTCCATATCATCAACCCTTTTCCCAACTAAGCATGGGTAGCCTTAGTATATTTCTTATGTGATTATTTATTCAATCACCCTTCATTCAGACATATTGGTTTTTACAATTCCACAATATTAATTGACAAAAAATACAACAAGAAACATCCAAATACATTTGGGTACTTGAATACCCCTTGTGATTTGATGTCATTAAACAAATTTTTATATGTTCAACATTACCATTATCCTACTAATTGATACAAATTTTAAAGATAATTTTTTACCCCTTATTGAACCCTTAAGTATAAAGTAAGGATATCTACTCTTTTCAACATCCCTAACATAATGGGTATCATCTCCAAATGATTTTAATCTTCCTTTCTTAAGTCTAAGATAAAAATGTAACACCCCATGATTTTATATGTATTTACACTGAACTAAAATTGAATTATTTGGTATCCCTCTTTACCTGCAACACCATATTTAAATGAATCTTGATATACTATAAAATTATGATTATTTAAATGTAATATTTATCAAATATACTTTTAATTGGTGGTATGAATAATAATAACCCCATAATAGAAAATATTTATTACATTTTAATATAACTAAAATGTATTTATTAATATATAATAAATAAATACTCAATTTTCAGTAAAGTCATTTTATGCTTGAAAAATATTCTATCATAAAAAATTATTTTTATTGTATTTTATACATGAAAATTATAATAAATTTATTCCAATTTTATAATTTTTATTTGATATAAATGATTTATTTTTTGAAAACATAATTTAAAAATTATCTTTATGTAAAATTTCAATATTTTTCTAAAAGGATTTATTTTCCTGTGAATAGTTAAAAAATACCAATTTTATAGAAAAAATTATTTTCTATTCAAGAATTTCCAAAGATCTATTTTGTTTTAAATTAATTTTAAATTTTCATGATTTGATTTTGATTTAAAATAATTAAATTAATTTCATTGGAATCTACACTATGCTTAATTTTGGTATCAAAACATTTGTATACTTAAAAGTGCATTATTTTGGAAATCTGTTTTTCATCATGTTTTATAGGTTTATTTTAAAATGGATTTATACAAATTAAATAAACATGATTTTTTATAATAGATTCTATACTTTTAATCATAATAAATATTATTATTTAATAATATGAACTTTATTTTCGGTCACAATAAATATTACAAGTAGAAAAAATTGTCACCATGGTGACGGGTAAATCAGGTTAACCTATGTTAAAGAAAAGTTATAAGATCACATTTCTTAGTATTAATTATTATTGGATGAAGGAATTTAAACCATTATCACCTTATTCTAGAAAATAAATTTTGCATGGGATACTTTTCTATTATATTTACTATAACAATTATCATCCTTTAAGATATTCAAGGTGTATCTCCCCAATTATAAAATGGATCATCCTCTACTATTTTATATACACTATTTTGAGCCACATAAATTGAAATAAACATTACCAATTATCATATACTTAATTATCTTTGAATTAGATATTCTTGTATTCTTAAAACACAATTCAAAGGGTCCTTAAGAATGGATATAAAGATGATCTACTGAAGAAGAGGTAATAATCTCACCCTACTTGTTTCAATGTATTTCCTCTTCTACCTTATTTAAATATTAAGTATTTGTAAAAAAAATACAAACATAAATATCCTAAATATGAAGAAATTTTATAATTATTTTGGAACTAGAATTATCCGACCACTTTCCTAACCAATATGAAATGAAAGTATCACTCGTGTGTACTTGTGAACAACCGCTTCCATGCAATGACATAATTCATTTTTGATCACCGCCATTGACGGTTAGTTTTTATGAAGGATTTAATTTATATATATTATATTTATAATATAATTATTTTTTTTGAAATTTAAAAACATTACTCATATTTATTTTTTTATTTTAATTTTGGTAGAAAATGAAAACGTTATTCATGAATACGTACAACCAACAATCTCCATGATTAGTGTAATTGATTTTTATATATCTTAATGTTACAGATGTCTATAAATAGTTATGTAATGAATATATATTATAATTATATCATTATTTAAAAAAATTATATAATGGAAACATGATCAATGTTCAAGGACCGTAACTGTGAAATGAAAACACTCATATAGAAAAAAAATAGTTAACAATCGCAAAAACATCAATTTTAATAACGTATTATTAATAACTGGGTGTTGAAATATTATAATTGGATAATATGTGATATTATAAGTATTTACATGGTCATATATTCGAATTATGATAAATTTAAGTTTATTACAAAATAGGTTAGAGAACTTATGAAGAAAGAAAAACATGAGGTAAGGGTTTTATTATACAATCTCATTACTACTAGGATTTTTATGATTAATTTTTTTTATGAAATTAAATAATTTTTCTATTCCAAATATTATTAATTTTATTATACTCATTTTATTTCTATATATTACATTATTTTCATTTCATTTCCCTCTATTTATGTACTTAAGAGACAAAATGAATGTTTTTAAGGAACACTCACTTTTTTTACTATTCGATCGAGAACATCTTTCTTCCGGATCTATATTTTCATTAAAAAAATTCAAAAATGTTTTTACTATTCACATATAAATGATTAAACTCCATTTACACATGTTTTAATTTCAATAATATTTTAATATAATATTATTTTCATTTTCGGAAGGAGTAACCTTCGACTTTTTATTAAAAAAGTGAATGAAAACAATGTTTTAACATGCACATATTGAACAAACATTCCTATCATCATGATAAAATAAATCATTAAAGATAAATTTTATATTTTCCATGGTTATTTTAAAAGAAAATATTTTCTTTAATATTTCATATTATTTTATATTTTAATTAAGTTATTTTAAAATAAAAGGGATATTTAACTCAATAAATATTCCATTAATAATTTAAAGGAAATATTCATCTATAATAATATCCTTTTATATAAATTATTATTTAATAGGTATATGAACCAATGAAAAAATCCTCATTCATACTTTATATAGTTTATAATTATAATGATGAGATGTTTACAAAACAAATTTCATTTACAGGGGTTATAAAATCATGATATGATGAATGTTTTTTGATCATGTTGACCACATATGTATGGATTTAATTACGTGAAGGGTGGGATAAGGATTTTATAGAACTCGAATTTATTTGGTAATTATGGATATCTCATGGTATAATAAGTACTAGATTAGGGAGATCATCCAATTTAGTAAGGTAATTTGTCTAATATGATGGTCATAGGGTGAACCTCGACTAAGGAAAAAATTGAATGTGGAATAAATTAAATCTAATATGATATCTATAACAGTAATCCTTGACTAAGGAAATTAAATTCTATTTTGTGGGATATAATTTATATTCTGAACAGATGTAGTAGTTTACTGACCTGTTTCATTGATCATACTCACGTTTGGAGGGACGAAAATATGGTGGCTAATTACTTGGGGTCCTAGGGAACCCCTAGTGACACATGAATAATTCTTAATAATACATGATTCATTCCCCCAGAGTGCACTAAAATTGTATGGGGAGATTCCAGAGGGCATCATTATTTGAGACCATCGTGACTTGTTTGGGCCATGTCCCCTACAATTGTTTCTAATAAAATTTCTTACTGTTGGATGGATGATTCATGACTAAATATATTTGACTATGTATGATTATTGTGTGTGATGGAAATGTTATAATAACCTTATAATTATCTTATTCTTGTATATCTTCATTGATTTACATCTCTTATGTCAACCCTAATTGAGTATCTGAGATCACCCTATATTATGTTTACATTCCCTATAATATGAAGAATGATTTTAAGTACAATTTTTCTAAGAAGGGTGATGGTTGGGATGAACATAGTTGTAGATAATGTTAATCTTTAATGTACCAATTATTAATGTATCCATATATCAAAATATAGTACAAATTTGTATTTGTAGTGTGGATTGTAATGTTATGCTTTGAATATACTTATAATAGGATGTAATATTTTTTAGGTAATGTTTGGGTTGCCTTAGTTGGTATCAAAATATGGTTTATTTTTTTTTAAACTAAAATGTGAAAAATTTATTGTTAAGCTTATTTTAAGACTATGTATAGGGGAAAATCCTATGTTATGTTAAATAAATGAGGTAAATTTTCCAATAAAATAAATCAATATATAGATATTATAAATTGGGCATGGTTTTGGAACAAATTCATGAAGAGGTAATGAATAAAAAAAAGGAGAGGATTGGGTATTAACATGATAATCATCGGTGGTGGATGATTATTTACAAGACTTTATTCCAAGATAGAAACACATGGGGTATATTCTTTGTATAATTAGAATTTTATTTAAAAATTGTATGAACAATTTGGATAGATATATTGCTTGGATGACCTAGGTTAAACCAAAGCCATCATATAATGAAAATAATGTGTCATGATTTTGGAATATTATAAATTATTTTTCATGATTATATGGTTTTCACTATGACTATTATTTCCCAAACAATGTTTTCTGGTTTTATTCAATGGTTGGAAACAGTATTAACCATGTTAATGCTGAATGTGACAGATAATGTCATCATTTATCTCCAAATCTAAAAAAGTTATTATAACTATAATGAAAATTTTCATTTATACACTTATAAAACATTTTCAATCCATGAATCATGATGAAGTTCAAAATGATCAAATGATGTAGCAATGTTATCCTGATCCCTTCATAAGGAAACATCGACATATTGTTACTGTGTCAGCTAATCCACTAGTTAGTAAGAGATGTATTAGTACTAATGAAAATATATTTTCCATTCTCCAATGTCTATAAAATGATTTTTTTAGTTATTTATTATTTAGATGAAAAAGTGGATCAATGTAGTAATCATATAATGAATAAGAGGACATCAAAAAAATGTACTCCAAGTAGTTTTGGATGATTTTAGATGGTTGTTTTTAATAATTAATTTCCCCATACTATTCATATGAAAAGGGGTAAGGAATTACTTATGAAAAAGAAAAAGGATGATGAATCCATTAATAACTATGTGAAACATATCACATGATTTATGAGGTATGAATCATGTATTATCATCCAACCTGAATGATAGATTGATAAATTCATTATTGGATTAAAACAAAGTCTTATAATGGAATTATCCATAAGGGACTTTTGGAATTATGGAGAAATTGTACTATTTTATATCATTATAGAAATAGATATTGGATTTATCCATCAATATCATGGTTTTTATAAGAAATGAAATATAATATTCAATGGAAATTCATATAATAATAATCATGGAGGTAAAAAGATGATATTTTCTTTTATTATTTAATTATGGAAGGAAATATGGAGTAAATTTTATTAAGGGTACTATTAAATAAATTATGTGTGGAAATAAGATCTATTGTATTTGTGTTGGGAATATGTAAGATAATGGTGAAAAGGGAGTTAAAGAACCACAAAATTCACCACCCATAGTAAAGTGATTCAAATTTAAAGAGTATGGGTATAATTATAATCAGTTCTCTAATCTATGGGTTAATGATAATTATTTACCTAACCATCCTCTTAAGACTATATTCAATGGTAAATTTCATATGATCACTATTATCAATGTTGGGTAAGATAAACAAGTAGTGAAAGTTACACATACCATATACTAATGTGTTATTTGACTCTCTATAAACAAACTCTTTTATATGTAATGAATTTTATAGGGGAATCACAATACTACCTCAATGATTAGATGTATAATTAGATTTGAAAACTCCTACTGGTATGATGATTAAATCTCAAGTCTATGATTCTTTCGCATTAATGTTTATTGGAATGTTTTACTTGTAAATATCATTATTCTCCCTCTTGTTGAATTTGATATTATTTTGGATTTCAATTGGATTTATTTATATAATTTACACATAAATTATTGAAGATGCAATGTTATATTTTATGTTCCAAAAATAACATACCCTTATATTAGTGTGATGATAAATACGAACAACTAATCGAAATTGAATCCATTATATGAGTCCTGATTAATATTAAAAATTCATTTCTATCTCAGATGGTTAGGGAGAAACTCATAATTGATGATATAACTATTATACACGTGTTTGTTGATGTATTTTCAATATAGTTTTCTAGGATTCCTCTAAATTCGGAAGATGATTTTTCAATATAAATAATTCATGGTGCTAAACCTATTTCAAAGACATAAAATAGAATTAACCCACATGAGTTAAAATAATTTAAAGATAAACCCCTAGAGAATATTGAAAATGAATCCTTTGAGACAATTTTTTCACCGTGGAGTGTAGATGATCTTCTTATTAAGAATAAATATGGATCGATGTTAATTTACATTGATTATTGGAATCAAAACAAGATCACAATCCTAATTAAGTATCCTCTCCCATTTATTGGTGAATTTTAGGTCAATTATAAGGAGCCCAATATTTTTACAAGATTTATATTCAATCCTGATACAATAAATTAAGTGTCAAACGTGAAGACATATCCAGGATGACATTCCATTTGAGGAATGAACACAAAGAATTTATAACGAAGCCATTTTCTATGGATAAATCCCCACTATACTTTTAATTTTAATGTATATATTATTTATAGAATACATTTATTAGTTTTTGGTAGTATTTATAAATGATATTCGTATATATTACAAGAGAAATGAAGAGTAAGAATATAACTTGAGGATTATACTAAAGACACTAAGGAAGGACAATCTATATGAAAACTTTAACACATGTAAATTTGGTCAAATAATTAATTTTCTGGTTATATAATATCATGAAAGGATTTATCGGTGGATCCATCAAAGATGGAAGTCATTGATCCTTTCCATATACGAACAACTATGGATGGGATCAATAGTTTTTTGGTTAATATGGATATTATAAATTCATTTTAGATAATTTGTCAGAACTATCTAATAAAATCACCATGTTAACTTGGAATGGAGTGAAGTTCCTTTGGATAAATAAAAATAATGAAAATTTCAGTGAGTAAAATTGAAGGAAAGCTAGTACACCTGTGCTCACACTACCCTATAGTGGACATGGGTTTTTGATCTTCGTGTTCTTGGCATATACCCAAAGCCCAAACATTCCTTTGAAGTGTTATAGAAATCACCGATGCAGGGATGGATCAAAGTGAATGTTGATGGTGCTAATAAAGGCAATCCAGACCCTGCTAGTTGTGGTGCAATCTTCAAAGACTCAGCTAGCCAGTGTCAGGTTTTCTTCTATATTGGATGTGGACATTATTAATCTCTGGAGGATGAAATGTTGGGAGTCATCCATGTAGTTTATTTTTCACATCAAAGAGGTTGGAGAAAGATTTGGATTTAAATTGACTCTACCACTATTGTTCATTCCATCTATAATGGCATCATTCATCTTGCCTGACCACTTACCACACTTTGGATGAATTGTATGAACTCACTCCATGGGATTGATTACATAGCTACTCATGCCTACCGTGAAGAGAATGTTGTTGTAGATGCACTTTCTAACAAAGGAGTACATCAGAGCATGACTTGGTTGGACACTCTGCCAGCTGGCTTATTATATTTTTTTATAGAGATTGTAAAAAAATCCCATCCTTCGGACTTTTGTAATCTTTTTTTCTTATGAATAAATTGTGCTCTGGCCTTTGACCAAAGCATTACCTTTAAAAAAAGTAATAGTTCAGGATGTGGACTCATGTTGAATTATATGGTCATAGCTTATGCCTCACTGTCATTAAAGGTTATTGAGTAAAATTACCCAACACCTGATTTGGAGTTATCTAATGATTAAATATTATGAATTCTCAATATATTACCATTGTAAGAAAAAGGAATTAGGTATATGATGTTCTATGTGTAAAGGATCCTTCTAGGTTAATGAGGACCACAAATTATCCAATATTTCTAGATTTTCCAAGGATGAATCTAGATAACAAAAATGAAATGGAGAAATCTTATATTACTCAAATGAGTTTTCATGAATCTATCCATGTAAATATTAAAAATGCATATAAATAATATATAGAGTTTCAAAAGTTGGTGAGAAATGTTCATAAGTTCTACTAGGATTCTGATTAAATGATACTGTTTTGGAACTTAGTATGTGTTTTTTCAATATCAGACTTGAAAAAGAAGATACTAGAAGAATATCATAGATCATAATTCTCTATTCATCCTTGAATTATGAATATGTATTTATAACTAAAAGTGTATTTCTTATGGGACACCATGAAAATATATATTTGAGAGTATGTGTCTAATTTCTTAGTTTGAAATTATGTTAAGGGTGAGATAATGAAGTATAAGGGGGATGTTATAACCATTACCTACACAAGAAAATTACATAATGCTATTTGGGTTGTATCCAATAGCCTTACAAAGGTAGTACACTTTATTACTATCAAATAATATTTATCTCTTGATCATATTTCTATAATACAAATTAAGGTAGTGTTAAGGTCTCATGTATTACCACATTCTAATTTATCTAATCGAGTTCTACAGTCTACCTAAATTTTTAGATGAAGTCTTTAGCAAACTCAAGATACGAAATTGTGTTTCAGTACTACTTATAATCCTTAGACCGAAGGCCAATATAATAAGACCATTCAAACCCTAGATTATATTTTGAGATTTTATTACTTGGATATCATAGGGGGTTGGGATCAATAACTTCCTCTTATCAAATTCCCTTATAAAAATTTCTTTCACATGAGCATTGAAATGGGTCCTTATGAATCCTTAGGGGTAAGGAAGTGAATAAATCTGAAACACTAGGATAGTTTTGGATAATAATTGGTATTGGTACCTAGGATATTTCATGAAATGGATGAAAAAAAATGATCCATACTATGGAACCTCAAGTCATCTTTTAGATGATAGAAAAGTTACACTGACAATGATCATGGAATTATAGAATTTGATATTATTGAGATGGTATTCATATGAATTTATCCATGTAAGAGGGATATGATATTTATAAATAATGGGATATTTATATATATTTATATTTCCCCCTTTTAAATTCTTGATCAAGTTGGGAAAATTTCTTATCCCTTGTTATATTCACCAAAACTCTCTAAAGTTCATGATGTGTTCCATGTATCCCCCCTGAGGATATAAATAACTGTTCCAAAAAAATATATTGGACTTAGAATTTGTACCAATATAGACTAATATTTACTATAAATAATAAATATTATAATCCTTGGATCATAAATACAACATTCTATGGAACAATATCATCCACCTATTTAAATTACTTTGAAAGAATTTGAGATTCTAAGGAGCTACATAGAATCCCAAGGATGTGATGAAATAGATATATCCTCATTTGTTTGTAGAAATGTGATGGAACGTTATGGGGGAAATACATTTTAATGGGATTAATTTAACACCCCATGATTTTATATCTATTTAATTTGAAATAAAGTTGAATAATTAGATAACATACATTACATGAAATAGAAAGTTTAAAAAATGTGACATACAATTGAATTAAGGTTATTCAAATGTGATGATTATAACATAGCTGTACAATTGACTATATGAATAATAATATCCAAATTATGAAAAACAATTATAAAGGTTTTATATAATAAAAATTTATTTATAAATGTATAATAAATAAGTACTCAATTTATAATAAGGCCATCTCATTCTTAAAAAAATAATTCTTCAGAAATGGGTTTAATTTTATTTCATGCATGGATATTATAATTAATTTATTTAAAATATAGAGAATGTATTTTATAAAGGTTTAAATTTTTTAAATAATAATATAATGAAATTAAGGTAAAATTTCCTGATTATTTTGAAATGATTATCTATAGTGAATATTATAAAATAATGATATTATAGAAAACAATCATTTCTATTCATAAATTAACAATGTGTATTTTTTAAAAATATAGTTTACTTTATAATTTGATCATTTGAATAGAAAAATAAAAATAATGATATTTTAATCTAATTTATGCTTAATTTTGGTATAAAAACATTTTTATAAAAAAAATTCACTTTTTTACAAAATAATTTATCATGTTTTGTAGGGTTATTTTAAAATTGATATCATAGAATTATATAAATTGAATCTTATAAAATGGATTATATGTTTTCAGTAATAATAATTATTAATATTTATTAATTTCAACATATATTTTTGTCATAATGAATAGTACATACTGTAGTAAATTTCTCCAAGAGAAAAGGGTAAATCGGGTTAACCTAGGTTAAAACTATGTGATATGACTAAAATTTTTCATATTGGTTTTTATTAGATGAAGGTATTGGTACCCTTATAACATTATCCTAAAAAGTTATTTTTATATGGTACACTTTTCCTTATAATTGAATTAAAAATATTTTATTCCATCTAAATATTCAAAGTGCATGCCACACTCCTGATATAAAAGGGATCCTCCAATGCTCTTTTATTTAAAAACCCATGGGCCACCTAACCTGAAAAAACACCGAAACAATTTCTTCTCAACATCCCTATATATTCATTATAGTTTCTTTTTCTCTAAAATTATAATTCTAATGGTCCTTAAGAAGGGGTCTGAATGAGGTCTACTAATGAAGAGGTAATCATTTTACCCATCATCTTTCTATTTATTTATTATTATTCATTATTTAAACCTATGGTATTCATCAAAAAATAATAACATAAATATTCTACATACAATAAATTTATATAATAATTTTTAACCACCATTATCTATGATCCTTTATATCATAAGTAAAATTAAATTATCACTCGTTTGTTCGTGTGGACTACCTCCACTATATAGAGTATGACTCATTCTTCATCGCCATAATTGACGGATGCTTACTATATAGGATTTAATGTCTATGTATTTTTTCATAATAAAATAATGGTTCTAAAGTGATAAAATATTATTTATTTTCCATTATTTATTTTAGTTTCATGGAAAAATAAATACTGTATTTATGTGTATCTAGGGGCTACAGTCTCCATGATTAGTGTAGTTTATTTTTCTATCTATACCTTTTAGGAATGAATCTAAATAAGCATATAATGAATATATTTGATATTTATGTCATGGTAATTTTTTTATATGATGAATAATGATCAAAGTATTAGGTTTTGAACTACTAAATTGAAAATTTGATAGAAAACAGAACTGTTAACACCTTGAAACACCCATCACAATAAAACATTATTAATAAATGGAAATTAAAATTTTATCAGGGGATCAAATATGATATTATAATTATGAAATTTTTTTTTATAAACTTATAACAAATAAAAAGTTAGGAGGTTAGAGCACTTACAAAAAATGTCTAACTTGAGTTATGGGTTTTATGTTAAAATTTCATTTTACTTGGGTTTTTAGGCAAGAATTCCAGATGACTAAATTATATGATTTTATCCTTAAAATCATATCAATTTTATTCCCATATAATTTTATCTGGATACTGAATGTTATCTTTTAATTTTCATATATTTAAATATATGAGAGAGTAAAATCATTTTTTAAGGAAAACCAACCATGTTTTACAATTTGGCCTAGAATATTTTTCTACAATGCCCATATTTTCATGAAATAAAATTTCAAAAATGTTTTATATATTATAATATGAATTGTTTGGGTAATTGTTTTTAAAAATAATTACATAATACAAAAAAATTTAAATGAATATTTTTGACATTTTTTACATGGTATTTTTTACTTTTTACGGTAAAGGGGAAATAGATCATTTTTTATTACACACGTGATGCATGAAATTTTCCACTGTATTCATCACTCAATGATTTTAATTTTAATTTTTATGTTTCTATTGCTCCATTGAAATAAAATTTCATTTTTAATATTTTTTATTCCTTTTTTAAAGAATAATTTATCTCAAAATGAAAATGGTATTTTCATGATGACATATTCCAATGATAATTTAAATTCATTTTTCATCTATTATATCATCATTTGATGATACTTATGATTTAATGGGATTAGAATCCAATGATACAAACCTTATTATTTATTTTTTTGGTTAATAATTATGATGATTATAGGTTAATGAATCTCATTTTTTTGATGGATGATTTATTTTTGATATAATGAAGGTTTTATGATATTGTGGAACACATATACATTGTCCTTATTATGTAATGGGTGGGTCAATAATTTTGTATCCCTCAAATAGACCGGGTAATTTTGAATATCTCTTGAGATAAAAAGAATATAATGGGGATTGATCCCATTTCATTAATGGACTCTATCCAATATGATAGTCTTAGAAGTGAACCTTCACTATGTAAACAATGAAATGAGTAGTGAATTAAATCCCCTATGATAGTCTTTGATATTATCCTTGACCGAAGAAATGATTTAATATGATCTGGTTTATTCCAAAAGTTTTTATTATGATTATGATATGCTCTAATGGATAATTAATGATTATTAATGATTCTGATAACTTTTCTCTTATGTATTTTGATTGTTAAAACCTCATGTTATGATTCATGATTAATGATCTTTGAATGATTGGGTATTGTTATTGCAAGGTATGATTATTTTATCATACCCATGAGTGTATCTTGTGCTTTCATATGATCATCAATTCATGTATCCTAATTTTAACGTTACTAAGAATATAATATCACCCTTTATTATTTTTTATTTTTGGTGGGATATGGAGAATGGTTTGATGTATGATGTGTCTATGAAAGGTTCTAGATATAAAAAACTTTATGATAGATTATGAAAATATGTTATTTAACAGTTTGGTATATATACATTTTTCCAAAGACACTAAACCTTTACTATTTTAGAACAGATTTTAATGTTTTGTATTGAATATAAATCTATTTGTGTATGTAATGTTTCAGTCAACTTAGAAACCACTAAATTTTTTATTAAAGAGCATTTGGTAAGTAAGATCTATGACATTGGGAGATATCCTGATGTAGAAAACATAAATTATATTACTATATCATCAAATATATCAATATACATTTCCCAATTTAGTATTTATTTGAAATTTTCATCATCCATGCTATATAATAGATTTTCAGTAAGTACTATAAACCTGAAATTAACTTAACAAATCACATCAAAACACTCAACTAAAAGTGAATGTTTCTTCTACATTGTTAGATTATTACCCCCGCTAAGTTTTTATATTAGGAACAACCCATAACAATTTTCAGAGAGTAAAAATCATACCTCACACATTATATTTTTTTGGTCCATCCAGATTTAAGATTTAACAAGAAATGTTTCATTTTTAAAAGCATGATCCTTATGATAGCTCTACCCGAAAGAATTGTTTCCTCAAATATTCACGCTAGAAATTAAAAATATAGTCCTTGAAGTCTTAATAAAATATTATGTATGATACAAATTGAAAATTAATACCAATTTAAATAATATCTATGAGTTATATTTATAATTACTATAAAAACCTCATATAGATCATGATTTAATAATTTTTAAACATCACTTTCAATTCTCACTTTTAATTAAACAGTCAAGTATGTAACTAAGGGGTTCTTCTCTCACCTCATTAGTTGTATCATTGGGGCTGAAAATTCTTTCTTAACCCAATAACTCCATTCAGTGAGGGTCTAATGATTCTGGATTACTTCATTAATTTTTTACCTTATAATTCCATATATATTCTCCCATGGGATGCATAAAATACATTTCTTTTTTATATTTCATCATAGCTTGTGTTGACTTTTTGACATTAGAAATCAATTTATTTTCACTAGTTTTCTACCTTTTCCATATTCAGAGCCAAATATAATAAATCATGCTATATTATTATGAAATATTTGATTACAAAAACATCATTCATTTTCTATGTGGACATATTATTTAACAAGAGTTTTTAAATTAGAAATCAATTATGCTTTCCCTTTTTTACTTTTAAGATCCTTTTGATTAGGAAACCAATTCACTAACTTTTTATCTATGTAACATACTATATTAAAACTTCCAAACACATTTTTTAGAACCATTTAGTTTCATTTCTTCGGTAACTTCTCAAACTCAACATCTTTGATGTCTTCCACCCCACCAACCTTTTTATACCATTCTTTGACTGACTCACTTTTTAGTTCCATATTTCTCCGATGAACATTACTAATTATACCCATTTAATGATAATATATAATGTACCCTTTCCTACCATAATATGAATTATCATCTATTATATGGTGTGACATCATTCTCATACTTCATCACTGCCTTCTAAGGAGTAATACTTTCAATAACTTTCTTTAACTATTTAATCCTTAAGGTAGACATAATTTTATTTCTATTTTTACTTTTAAATTTCTATTAAATACTCCTTTTTAACCTAGTATAAGTAATTTATATTTCTAGAATATATAAAAGTCCATTAAATGTGTGGAAAAAAGATTTTTAGTAATCAATGAAATATTCTGTGTAAATAAATCTTTCTCAATTTAATAGATTTCTTTCATTCAGTGAAGAAATATTTAAAACATCTTTTTTTAATATGGTTTTATAACTTATCCCCCTAAATTATATACTTTTATATACTTCATAGGTTGAAATAAAATTAAAACACTTTTTGGAACTATTAATAAACCTATAGCAACAAAAAAATAGAAAAACAAATCTCTTTTCATTATCTTTACCTACATTCTATCAAGATATTTTCCCATGATATTTTCGACTAGTTTTGGAACTATTTTGGGAAACATTTGGGGAGTTTATTTTCATTGAACGTATAAAAATTACCCTTTATACATTGGTGGGATTCTCTAATTTTTTTGTTATCTATATTCGTACATATTTTGAGTTTTTTTCCAACAGTCACTACAAAAAAAGATTTTGTATTGTCAGATTTATTAGGGAAGTGGGATACATTTTCCTTTAAGAAAAAGTTATAGGATTATAAACCAATTTTTAAGATTTATTTAAAACTATTATGAATATTTTTTTAGGAAAAAACATCCCTAAAACTGGAGTGGTAGTTAACCTATTCTCAGAAACATGGAAAGGTCCAGGTTGTCCCACTTATGGATTATTCAACATTACATTCAGCCATGGAAACTTCGTGTTATGGGAATATTTCTTAACCGAAACTAATCTAATACTCCCTTTATAATAAATTTTCAAATTCTGTATTCCATAGTCTGACACTTTATCATTATCTTGTATTGAGTTTTTCATAAATTTCACTATTTGAGATTTTATA
The DNA here is from genome assembly GCA_963277665.1 of Viscum album. Lineage (NCBI taxonomy): Eukaryota > Viridiplantae > Streptophyta > Magnoliopsida > Santalales > Viscaceae > Viscum > Viscum album. The sequence continues at coordinate 2,002,098,968 of OY728161.1, read as the reverse complement.
TTCAACTATGATTCCTTGACATTCACCATGAATTTATACATATTCTCTAATTCAGGGAATTCCTCTATAATAGAAAATTTAAATATATCCTTATAATAATGTTCTGTTAAATTAATTATCAGTATTATAAATTTTATTATTTCAAATTGAAACAATATTTTCCTTATCATTCAATGGTCTGGAGAGAGTATTTTAACAACCTACCATATTTCTTAATGAATCATCCATTACATAAACAATTGTTCCAACTATGATTTTTAAACCTATAGTTCCTTTACATGTGCTAGTATGTATGAAAAATAATTAATGAGTACCATTTCAATATAAAACTTCACTTGAGAGTAAAACTATCTATGTGACTTTTCAAGTATGTCTTCATCATATTCACCATATCTTGAACTTGATTATTCAGTGGAATAATAATAAACAAATTCATCTAATCACATACCACTATAACTATATTATATTATGGTTGTTCCTTTACCTTTATTCATATTTTTCTATATTTCCTCACCTCTTACTTTTTCCTTTTTTTTGATGTCTTTGATGAAGAAAAAAATTACATAGTAACATGAATGAAAATTGTTTCCCCTATTTAAGAATCTACTTCAAATATGTGAATTTTTTAACTTCATAATCTATTGATAAAAAGTATTAGGGGAAATAAAATTTAGATTAAACCAGAGGAAACTGATGCTCTGATTGTAATTAAAATTCCCCTAAGGATCAAGTGAATAAACATAAGAGGGGGGGGGGGGGTAAATTTATTTTATACTATTGAAAACCACATAACTAGAGTTCATAGATGATGTGGCATGTATCCTCAAGCACACCAATCTATATTACAGAGTCTACCGACTAGTAACTTGAGTCTATATTGGGGAAATGACTAGACTATACCCAGAACCAATGTAAAACCACTATTGAAATATTAAAAAAATATTTTCGTAAATGGATATATAAATAACAGATTATTTAAAACATCATAAAAGATCAAAATATTAAGGTTTTAATGATACAATGAAATGGATCGATGCCCTAACTCATTCCGAACTCATATGATCCATTCTAGAAACCATGCAGCTAACCCCAATGGGATGCAATACGGATACCTATTTAGATATAAAAGTGTTATGGTGGCCAGAGTATAGTTTGAGTATAACTTACTAGTTCATGATCAATGATATCCCCAAAATAACCAGTCTATAACAAAGTGCATGCATATGTGCAATAGATAAACAACTAAAGATTATGAGATTATCATTTTAAACTAAATAAAATAAAATTACCCCTAATGGTCAGGATATATGGTGACACACAACATAGAACTATTCCATCTTTGGAAATAACTGGTATATATCTAACCATGATACAAGTCATGGATTAACTGGTTCCAAGGTATACATCCAATTCAACCACATTCAAGGAAGCACATGGGAATTCATTGTTGAACCACTGGTCATTCCCATATAACCAATCCATATAGAATCTATGGAATTCATCCATGGAATCCCTCTTACTATCATTCATCAGAATCCAATGGTTCCAAAGCTGTAATTATCTAAACTTCATCCATGGTACCACACATCCAAGGAATTCATAGTATTAGGAATGATTGGGATCCCGGACCAAAAACAGGGAATTACCTCTCATACAATCAAGATGAATTCAGGTAACTCGTCATGTGAAATTAATAATATTACCCCAATGGTAATTCATGAAATTATTATGTGTAATTAAATTAATAATACATCACAAAACTCAAAGGGGGATCCATCCCACAATGTTCAATGTGATGAATTGATTAGTAATACTAGATAACTCATGGAATTCATTATCATTGGAAATCCTTGAATCCAATGAGGAATACTCATATGGAATTCAATGGAGTCCTTTAATGGATTCCATACCCACTCAAGTTATACCACCAAATTCATCTCTATAATTGAATCCAAGGGATGAAATCTAAGACATTCCACCCAATAATAAACATTAACTCAAGAATAACCCATTTACCAATAACCAAAATCATTATTACAAACTATTTCTTTACAAAGTTTCACATGTAATCTCATAGAAGCCTTATCATTTTTCTATCTCTTCATTAAATAGGATTTTGGTGAAAATATATAGAGGAAATCACCTTATATGTTTATTAATGGAACTATATTTGAAAAATTCCATTGTTTAATATATTCATTTCAAGGTTAAAATTTATTTACAATCTAACTCCAAACATCAACTAGGTCTAGTTCAAAGGTTCAAACTATTCTCAAATTATTGATGTTTATGAAAATATATTTTACAAACATAGATTTATATAATAAATTTCATTTAACCTTTATAGGTGAATTAGCATTGATCACCCCTAACTGATTCATGATCAAAAACCATCTATGTTCACCCCATATGTAACTATAGCTTCATATGGTTTAGGGCATGTTATGTGTAACATTTAACTAAGGAAAGATAAATTTTAAAAATTTTATTAAACTCAGTTTATTTAATTAATTTAATAGTTATAGAAAGCATTTTTGGCATGACTTACCCCCTTGCACTAACAAAAAAGTAGAAAAGAATATGGGTTAATTTTAAGGTTCCATCTAACTTATTGAGAAGCCTTCACAAAATAACTCTCAGTGTTGTAACCCACATCCCTAACTCATCCAAGAACAATGAAAAACACCCAAACCACCATTATTCCTAAATTTCCTAAAAAAAATAATAATTTTCAATCAAAATATAATAATTAGAAAATTAAGAATTATTAACTAAATAAAAAAACATAGCCATAAGTGGAAAATAACCTATCAGATACTTTGACCTTAAATAAATTAAGAAAAAAAATACACCAATGGTTTGTACTATTATCCATGAACTAATATAAGACAAATAATTAGGAACCAAAACCATAATACAAGATAAATAAAACAAACATAAAACTATAGGAAAAAATACTTGGTGATATAAGACCATCAAAACATCGAGCAACATTGTGATGGAATTGTCTCAATACATCCTCTAACTAAGAATCATAAATACCCCATCATTTGGGGATGATTCCAAAATCCTATAGTGGAATAATATATCAAATAAAAAACTATGTGAACTAATAAGTTTATAGATATGAAGATGATGAGAGGGGAGATCTCCATATAAAGGTACCTAAAAAGAATCACCATGAATGACAACCAAAATCACCCTAAGATGAAAATGGAACAAGAGGTAAGAGGAGAGGATCTCCCTATTTCATGCGAGACAAAAACATGGATTGAATCAGGGATTTCAATTTAAAAAAATGTTTGTGAATAATTGTAATTATTATCCTTAAAAACCCCACTGGTTTGTCGATGGCTTCAGGTTGCTTCCCCAGCCACTCAGCTTATCTCCTAAGCCATCATGCTACCTACACCGACCTTTTTATGAAAAAACCTCATCTAAAAACACACTTTTTTGGCTTCCAAACTTTTGGTAAACTCATCCAAACCATAGTTCTTAAAACAAACCACTACATAATTTCAAAAAAATCAAACTTATCCTAGAAATTAAATCTATCCGTACTCATGGGGTATTAACCCCCCCCCACACTATAAAATTTTTCATCCATGAGAAGTCTTGATTATAATAATAAAGGACTTCTGAAAAATTTTGATTAATATTTCTACTAAAAATATGTATTCCATCCAAAATGGTAAATTATTCTATAGAGATAAACATTAATTTCTATCGATTAAACTGTCCAAGATAGTCTATCACCTGAATATCATACCAAAACACTGATATGATACTTACTCAAGCCCATCTACCCCAATACACCCTAGGTTTCTTAATCAAAATTTTCACCTAGCTTTTGGTGCTACCTGCTATATGAATGAGATAAATAGAAAAATTTTAATCCACGACACCATCAAATACTATAGTTTTTAGTGCATCAAATCCAAATAAATGCAATAAAAAATGTTGAACTACCACCAAATAAATTTTCCACAGAAGACATGGCTTTATGCTCTAACACAACATTTATCCTCCTAATCAGGATGTCATAAAATTAAAGTAAGTCATTTCACCATGTAATCAAAGCCACTGATATCTATACCAATCATTTGATAACACTACAAGGTTTGACCAATAACCGGTAATTTCCACTGTCATTACTTTTCATGAACCCTAAAACACCATTAACTTGATTGCATTCAGATCACTTATAATCATTTGAAGCCTCTAGTTGAGTCTTATTACACACCCTATTCCACAACCATGTCTGTACATGGTGCTAATTGGAGAAATTGATGAATTTTATCATATATACCAACCAATGTCCAAATTTTATACTAATTCCCATTGATCAGACTCACGAACCCACGATATCCCATGCATGAGTGATGCATCACCATAACTGAAGTCTCACTCCCTATTGTATTATAATTCTTATCTTCACGTTACAAAAATACTTTCTAATCTATATTAATAATTCTCCACGAGCAAGAAAAATTATTTTCTATGGATCAAGATTTCTCACTTCTGATCATCCTTAATAAAGGCCACCCAAATCCCACTCCTAGTTTAAGGGAATTTTCCCCATGATACTTATCTTAAAACATACCAAAATGAGGTTCACACCATTAAGTATTTTATGGTGTACTCCACACCACTTGGATCCTTATTTTCAAATCATATATTTTAATCCAAATGGGTTTCATTCAAACTATCCATGTGTATATGACTTCCCAATACCATAGTCCCAAATTTGATGTTCATAGACAAATATATGTTACCTGCCCACATTGATACCAGCTACAAAGTCGTGAAAAATCTATTCATAATGAAAAAATAAGAAATTATTATTTAATATATTACATAAAAATGATCTTTTTAGGTTGGTATCATTATATAAGTTAGGGAAAACAACTAAAACCCCTGTGTTCTTTACACCAAAGAAACTTTTATTTTTTATTATATTCAAAAGTAATTAATCTATAATGAGTCTTAAACATATCCCATTTATTATTTCATATGTTCAATACTCATAAACATTTCATGTGTATTAGATTTTATCCTAGGATAAATTGAATCATAATATGGTGTGAGCTCAAATACTCAGTAAGGGAAATAATACAACCAAGGAAATCATGGTATAAACATGGAATAAATATTATGGAAGGCATATGTAAACAAATTTAATCAATAATAAATTGAAAATAAGATAATTATATATCCATTAAAATAAATGAAACCATTTATATAAATATTATTGGTGTCATATTGATTGAATGAATAATTTTGAACAGAAAATACATGTTGTCAAGGGCTTGTGCCAAGGCACATATACTATCTTGGGGAGAGATATACACTAAAACCCAACATGTTTTATCTCACGAGACATTTAATTTTATCATGGGGATATATAAATCTCGGCTCCACAAATAACTTGATTATGTCCAATTCATTCACCATAAGAGTCATCAAGACCTATTATACTATTATTTTAGGAACTCTTACTAAATAAAACTTTTCTACCCATATAATGAGAAATAAAGAAATAAAATTCATAATCAACTAATGTTAGACATAAATAATCATCAAGAATTAGAATAATTTTTCCTATTTTAAAAAAATATCCTGATCATAACCCATCGAGAGAAATTATTTTTCTTGTCAAAAAATACATAGTTGACTAACCAATAATCATCCATATTAGAATAATAATTTGCAGAACACCAATACTTTTCACCATGATAATAAAAATGATAACATAACCATAACCTTTTTAGTGGAAGAAAGTGGATAGTTAAACAATAAATATACAAAATTCTAATAATCAATCATATTGAAATAACTACATATATACTAAAAATAATTTTCCTCATGTGATCAGAATAACATACATTCTATGTGAATATCATCGAATATTAATTCTGTAAAATGTGATGTTGAAACCACATAGATAAATGATTATATACCTAATTAAATTCTATAATAAAATGATCATAATCCATCAAGATAATGAAGGTAAATGGTTTCAAGAGAACATAACCCCTTTTCATCAAGGATGTATAGAAGTGTGTTGGCATAAATAAAAAACATTATCACAAAATAACGCCTCAAAAGGTATCACATGAATCAACATGTTTGAAACCTCAAGTTAAATCCCTAAAATGATATCATATATATATATATATCAGGAAATATAAACCCAATTAGTGTAAATCATTTTGAAAATTAAAAGGGAAATGGAATTAAAAACATAAAATCATATTTTAGAAAATAATTTCTATTAATATCCTATAAAAAATTTACGACTCATTCAAAATTAACATTTCAATATTTTAAATGGAATCCTTTCCAAACCATTACATTTTAAAATAAGTTCCAATAATGTATTTCTAAAAAGTAAAATATTTTATATTTGATAAATTATGATATGAAGTCAAAACATGTGAAAGAGAAAGGAAATAACCCTTTTAAATATTTTCAAAATTCATTTGTTTAAAAATAACATTGTAAGATATGTAACAAAAAATTAATGTGTTTTAAAATATCATTTTACAAAAGAGTATTATCTAATAAGAAAAACAAATAATATTAGTGTGGGATAATCCCATCAAATAATGAATATGTTTATGATTAAACAATATAACTTAATTAAATGAGACTTGGGGTATCAATATCCCTTATAGGAAACATTAACCATGAATCATGAATCCTTTGAAAAGGGGTTTTTGTGGGAAAATTAAAAGGTGATATAATACCACATAATAAAATTGAAGGGTATAATACACACAACTATATGAAATAACTTCAATATAATGGTCTTATACTCATTGAATGAAAATCGAATCTCTGAAAACTGTTAGGACTAGGATAAAACTCGTATCACAAGTCATTTGAAGAAAATAACATGATATGAATTATTTTTCTCCATGAAATGAAAGTAAATAGTTTATGGTACATTAATTGGATATTAAATCAATAACAAACAATACAAATGATACATCGCGCACAACAGATATCATGTCTCAAATAGTCAGAATCAAGACCAAGTAAACCCCTTACAGATTGAGTAAGCATTAAACCAAACCCATTCGAAATAGACGGATTGTAAGTGGACATAAAATAATATTATTAAAATATAAATCATGATATAATATCTCAAATTTTTATTATGTACACCATATAAAATAAAATAGCTTCATAATACAAAACGTGTCTAAAAGCGATGAATTTTAAATGAAAACCCTTACCTACTATCCTGAATTCCATGAACATATATTAACCTTCTGTATAAAATACATAGATATATTAATAATTTAATTTATAACCATGAAAATATATATTTTCATTCATAATAATCATAAATAGTAATTTTCTACATGAATTCTTATGATTTTCCACATCGGTTATTTATTGTTTTCATTGTTTATATTAGTTTCCTAAAAGTGGTTTTTTTATTCATTCTTATTCCAATGTAAATAATTATTAGGTCATTTAGTTTACTTATAGGGATTATTTATAACTTTATGAAACTCCTTATTTTAATGCTCACAAATCATGTTTTGTATGTTTCAAATGAGATTATTATTTTATGATGGAATTTTATTTTGTAATGAAATTTGATAAAAATATGGATTAGTGAAGGAATGAATCATTGTTAGTTCAAAATGACTAATGAATAGAAATGAAACGTAGATAGAATGATCCACCATTAGTTCAAATGTCTAACAACCAGAATGTTTGACCACTATAGATGAGCTTTCATTGGAATTTCAGACTTCCATACATGAGCCACTACCAGTTTGAGTGTTAGTTCAGACTAACTCACCGCCCGAATTAGTCACCAACAGAATTGACTCATTGGAAGTTAAAATGAGTCCCTCCTGAATAAATCATGACAAGTGATTTTTTATTGCTACATATGTCTTGCTACAATATATTTCTTTCCACCAGTGATGTACTTCCTTCCGAAGAGCAACCGTCATTGTTCTACATATTTTGAATTAATTGCTTCAAGGAAAATATTAATATACTCAATAAATAGTTTACTTTATGATTATATTCTTAACTATTATTGGGATTCATTAAATACAATGTCAGAGATTATTATAAGGGTCCAGAATATCTGGTTTACTATTCTTCAAAGAATTCATGCACTGCAATATATCCTCAAAAAAATCTTCATCTTTCCAAGAATGTAGAGACTTATAGAGAAAATATAATAAATTTTGATAGAATTAATGAATACCTGAAGGACCATCAAACAAGATATTACACATTACATACCTACTGAAATTAAAAATGTTAAATATTGGAACTCGTTTAAGATCAATATCCTTTCATATACCTTGATAACACCACCATTAAGAGAAAATTTTCACTGCAATTTTCGTAGAAACATCTTGAGTTCCTTTAAAATTCACAGTTGAGGAAACTCAAGAATCTAAATCACTATATACCAATAAAAATTACATTTTCTATATATTATTCCATTCTTTTACTGATTTTTTTCTTTTACATTCAATTAGTGTTTTTTTACTCAGATTATCAACACATGGTAACTATTACGCTAGGACCAATGAATAATATATATTATCTTCTATCTCATTTCATAAAATTACCCATGGTGTCTTATAATATTTAATTGTATGTCATGAGTTTTATTTATCCATGTGTCACTTTGGTAGAGGCCTTTGATACTAGTTAGCATGTAAGATATTTTTTGTACACATGATACATGTTCTGGTTCTGATTATAGTTATATTACCTTCATTGTAGCAGGTTATTTCAATGTAGAGGGGATTAGGTCTCTGTTAGAGACTCAACCCTTTTGTTTATTCCATTGCATGATTGTGTTTTTGTACCTTTTAAAATATTTAACATAAATTTATTTTTAAACAATAAAACAAATAGGTAACTTGAAGTTAGTCATAACTAGTGTTTATATAGGTTTTTGGATGAGTAAATTGATTTCAAATGTTAATGTAATTTTTATATTATTTTAATAGTTAACTAATCAAGATTTGAGGAATATTTTCAATGATTAATTTTTATTAAACTATTCTATAGATTAACTAGAAAATTTTCTTTTTAGTTGGGGGATTTTATTTCAATTTGTCTTTGATAGAATTTTTATTGGGTACTCAATCCACCCCCCCCCTCTCGAGTTACTCATTCTAATAAACATATTATATCAACATCTTTTAAATATATTTTTACTATGTTTTCAGTTGAGTTTTTAAGATAGAAAATTATCGTTAGATATAATGATAGTTCTTTATTTTTAATAAAAAAGAGCATTATAATACAAATATACCACCGTATTTTAATGGTACGAATTAGGATTTTTGGAAAATTATAATGAAAATGCATCTTGAAAACAAGGGTATTTATATATTGATATTAATTGAGTATAAATATAAATTACTCTAACTGATGGAGTTACATGGTGTAATGGAACTAAGGAAGATTATAATACTAACTATAAATCTTTGAATGCCCTGTATTGTGATTTTGGAGATTTATAGTTCTATAGAATATATTGATGTAAAATAACTTTTGAAATTTGGGATATTTTATCTGTTTCCCATGAAGGAACAACTAATGTAAAATAAAAAAGGCTAAATTCCATTATAATTAGATATGATACTTTAAAAATGAATTTTGATAATCTTATTTATAACTTGTATAAAATGTTCAATGATATTGTGAATATAATAAACTTTTTGGAAAATTATGTTTTTGACAATGATCAAATCATGCAACTGTTGAGGTGATTACCTATATTATAGAGAGAAACCTCAATATCAATCATAGAATTTGTTAATATTCGTAAGATTCACATTAAGGATATTATTTTAAAGTTAAATTTTTATAATGATGAATTTAATTTTTTCAAAAAAGAGGATTATGAAACAAACAGAAAACCCATATCCTTCCACTAAAGTACCTCAGAACAGAAAGAGAATGTTCAATAAAAACATTCATGTGGAAAAGAATCACCAACTAATAGTGATAAAGATATTGACCATATAGAAAAAATATTTAATAAGCTTTATATGATGAATTTTTTTTATGAAACCATTATAAATATGATAATAATACTATATAGGAAGCTATAATAAATATTGGAAGAGATATGGAACATTAAATGAAATACTACACTATGAATGTAAATGAAAAGGAAATGTCAAAGTTGACTATAAAAAAACTATAATATAAAAATAAATATGATGAAAAGTTTAAAATTAAAATAATTCAATGAATAGAACATGGAATTAATTTGAATAAAACTAAAGTGATTCTGACACTACCTAAGAGAATAATCATGATGAAGCTAAAATGTGTTTCATGATAAAAACATATGAGGTATCCAATGTATTTTCTACTTCTCTTGTGCATATTTCAAATAATTATATTGATGAAGAAAATTATTAGAACATGAAAAATAAATAAACTTTTCAATACTATAACATTCTAGATGATACAATAAATGTTATTTGGAATATATAAAATATTATAATGAAATTTAATTCGTTACATGTTAATTTTATTCCCTACCTTGATTTTGAAACAAATTAGAATACTAAACTATTAAAATATAACAATGAATTAAAATTTTATAATGAGAAACTAAAGAATAATCTAGATAGATTAATTAATGGGATAAATACACCCACTCAAATACTTGGAAAATAGATAACAGTTAAATTCATTATCAGATTAGGTTACCAAGATAGATAGAGGATAATTTCCAAGAATAGTTTTATTCCGAATCATAGTCGTAGTAAACATACAACTATATTTTATTTCACTATAACTAAAAATGTAATTATTTCCAAAAGATTACAAACATCGTTTATGGAAACCATTATGATGATATGGGTTCCTTAATCAATAAATACAAACATTCCTAGACCCCATGAATATTTGGGTAACAAAATCATTTTTTTGTTTAAATCATTTTTTGTAGGGAAAATTCTTGAAAATATCTAGTAAGAACCTACGGTAAATAGATATTGGTTATTCCAGACATAGTACTAGTGATAACCCAAGATTCATGAATTTTATAAAATTGGATGGTAGTTATGTCACATTTGGTGACAATGTAAAAGGGAAAATAATTAGTCTTGGACAAATTACTAATTCTAACGCAGTTTTATTTCCTAAAGAATTAATTTTATATTGTTAAAAGTAGAGTATCACTAGAACATTAGTTATGTAATGATCGTTTTTATGTGAAATTTGAAAATATTTATTACAAAGTTTGGATTCTTAAAATGATTTAATGTTTACTTTTTTTAGAAATGAAAAATGTTTATACTGTCAATTTATATTATTTATTTCCTCAAAAAAATTTCTTTTCTATGTGAATTTTATAAGGAATCTTTGATTTTTAATAGGAGACTAGGCTATTAAAATATTCAATCATTTATAATTATTACTAGAAAATGGTTAGTTAATGATCTACATAAAAAATAATTCCCAAAATAAAAATTCTATAACCACTCCAAATAAAATAGAATCCACATAAAATTGTTTCAAATAAAATAAATAAGATTCTACTTATCAATACCTAGATTTAATTATCATGTATTTCTTAGACAATATAGGGTTTCTAGTATTAATGGGAATTACTATTTCAATGTACTTATAGATGAATTTTAAAGGTATACTTGTGTATTCAACGTAGCTCAAAAAAGTGAATCCTAATAATATTTTACCATGTATGCTAAATTTATTTAACATCATGCTATAATTAGGATTATGACCTTAATAAGTGATCATTTCCATGAGTTTTAAAACCATGAATTCAATTTTTTTTATAAAAAATGGCTATAATCCTAACATTTTTACTCCTAAGATCCTAAAAAATGATATTGTATAATGAATAAATATAACACTTCATGAAACTTCCCCTACTAATCGTAATGAGTATAAAATTCCTATTTATTTTTTGGTGGAGTCTATAAATAAACTATTCTATATAATCAATAGAGTTTAAGTTATACATCTCATAATGAAAATACCTTATGAACTATGGAATAGTATATATCCCTAGGATAATTACGTTATTGTATTAGGATGCAATATTTTTATTCATAAAAATTATGATAAGATTGAAATAATTTCTTCTGAAAGAGATGATGGACTTTTCCTTGGTTATTAAACTTACAGTAAATGATATAAAGTGTTTAATAAAAAAATAGGACCACGGAAGATTATGTTCATGTCAGGTTTTATGAGACATATCCAAAAGATTCAAAAAAACCATTATAAAACCATTTTTTTGATTTATAAACATTGAAATTAATGTAAAATATTTTAACACTATTATTAAACAAGAATAAAATTTATCCTATTTTGAGGAACATTCTCAAACCGATCATGAGTCGGTTGAAGATCATGAAATTTTAAAACATTATTTTTATAGATCAATTAAGACTATTAATTAAAATCGTCTAAAAGATATATTCTAATACCTATATAGATGAACATATACCAAATATTCTCATTGAAATCATGTTGAAAATAAATCATTCCTATAACTTCTTGATCCTAAGAACATCTATGGTGAAATTAATGGCGAATTATAGGTGATGGAAATGTATGAGGAACATAAAAAGTTTGAAAGATATAATTTTTGGGAACTTTTAGTTAGACCTAAATACACCATCATTATTGGAACTAAATTCGTGTATAGAAAAAATGTTGATGAATTCGGAATAATATTAAGAAATAATGCTAGGTTGTTTGGATAAAGGTATAGAAAAAATAGTGAATTTAAATTGAGGAAACATTTTCAATAGTGGATAGAATAAAAACCATGACAATAATGATTTCCTATACATAAAATTTGGATTCCAAACAATATCAAATGGATGTCAAAAGTTTACTATTGAATTGTTACATATTTGGGGATATTTTGATGAAAAACCACCTAGATTTAAAAATTAAAAATTTCTAAATCATATTTTCTAATTAATAAATCATTTATATTGTTCAAAAAAGATCATAGGTACTGGTATGATAGGATCATCATATTTCTTATTTCTAAAGGTTTTTTAAAAGGTATATCTGATACAACTATTTTTATAAAAAAACTTCAAAGACAATTTTAGTTCTTTAAATCTATATTTATTAAATCATTTTTTAGTCTTCTAAAAATTATTTGTGTTTTTATTTTTCTAAGGTGATGAAAAATGAATTTGAAATGAATTTAATGGGTTAACTAAAATTCTTTCTTGGTTTTCATATTTTTGAAAATAAATGTGGAATTATATTAAATCAAATTTAGTACACTAAAAATCATCTATACTTTTTTGGTTTGGAAAACACTAAAAGTAGTGAAACTACCATGAGTACTGCTTTTATGTTGGATATTAACAAAGATAGGAAATCATTGGATTTAAAATGTTATAGATTAATTATTACAATCTGTTATACTTAACTGCAATTTGATTTGATATTATGTTTTGTGTGTTTATGTGTGATCATTTTTATGAAAATCCTAAATAGTCTCATTTACATACTGTTGAAATGATTTTAAAAAAAATCAAATTTAAAACTAATTTAGGATTGTTCTTCCCTAGAGGAAAATCATTTGACTTGTGGTTTATTTAGATGATGATTTTCACATTTGCAAGTTATATAGGAAAATCACATGTAGAACATTTCATATTTTGGGAACATCTCAAATATATTGGTGTAGTATGAAACAAAATCATGTTTTACAATCTACTAATGAAGTTAAATATATAGATGCAGGTGTTTTATGTGATCAATTGTTTTGATGAAATACACTCTTTAAGATTATGGATATCAATTCATACATGTTCCAATAAATTCTGACAAAAAAAGTTTTACAAATATATCTAAAACCCTCGTGTCTCATTCATGAAAAAACATATTGATATAAGACATCACATTTTAGGGATCATTTTCAAAAGTGTTATATAACTCTTGAATTCATCAGAACCAAACATCATCTTGCTAATATTTTCACGAAACCTTTTAATTTTGAGAAATTAAACAACATAATATATGAATTAGGTATGATAAATTTTAGATAATCTTTATATTTTGGAGATTCAATAGTCGTGAGTCACTGTTGGATTGTCACCGTTTGCTAGTCACTATTGGTGAGCCACCATTGGTTCATCACCATTGGCAATTAACCATTGGTGTGTCACCTTTATCAAGTCACTATTAGTGAGTCCCCATTAGATAGTCACCATTTTTAAGTCATCATTGACCATTTATCATTTTCCAGTCACTATTAGTTAGTAACTATTGTTGAGTCACAGTTAGTGATTCATAATTGGATGAGTCACCACTCTATGATACAAGTGATTCTTCCATTAATGTTTTTTGATTAAATTATTATTCATTTTTATTCATTTCATTTTATCATATTATATGATTTATAATCCCTAAATGAAATATTGAGCATTTTATGTTTGAATATGAGTTACTCTCACACACACATTATTCCTTCAATCCATTTCAACTTCCCGACTTCTCTCTTGACCTTAAATTTCTAACACCCTTACCTTAGTAGTGTTTCAATGAAATGGTTTGTGTGAAGTGTGTTGCAATTTAATATCCCAAGGAATCACGGCCTACTAATAAATAAAAATGGGAACTGACCCTACATGTTTTTAAGCTAAGGAACTCAAAGCATGAAAACAAATATATTAGTTTCCAAAAAATAGGTTGATAACGAATGGTTTATTTCTAATAATTCATTAGTGTTGAGGGTTATTTTGGACCAAGTATTGGTAGAATGGTTTTCTAGAAATGAAGGAACTTTATGTCATATATTGGTTCATCAATTATATTAGTATACTGAGTTCAGTTTTCTAAAGATGAATGATTTGATTCAAAGTACGATTGATGAAGAAAGGATTTATTTTTATAACAAATATTGGGATTTTTTATTAAAGTTCCTCATAGAAAAGTGTATGAAGATTATGATAGTATGATACCCAGTAATAGTGAATCATTTTATTATGATGATGCTTTTCATGATCTAACTGGTGATAGGACAATAGGGAGGCCTTATTTGACTGTGTTAGATGGTGGATACAAGATTCTCATCAAGTTTGTTAAACGTATTTTATTTCCTAGTAAAGGTGGCTTCAATACCATGAAATAACATGATGAATACCTCATGTTACTTATTAATAGAGGGGATATGATCAATATCTTCATATACCATATTGTACACATGATGAATATGTATAAATCATTTTCTATATATAAAACTTTAATTTATAATAAGTTTAATACTGGTATATTGGGAAAAAAATTTATTGATGAATAGGAATAATATGAGTTTAAATGTGGAGGTTTATGTCTGACATATGTAATTTTTAGATGGATGAGGGTGATCTAAAACCCTTGGATGAATAAACGGGTTTGAGAAAATGATATGATCAGTAAGGATTAAAATAATTTAGATCATTCTACCAGACCAAAGAGTTTACTTGATCTTGTCTTGTAAGTAGATGAGTTAGTGAATCACTCTGATGAAGAAGAAGAACATAAAATTATTTTTAATGAAGAGTAAACTACCTGAGTTGAAGAGGGAAGTTACCTTAACATTCCAAAGAGACCTATTATGATTTTTCCCTTCTAGTCCTCTTATTTTTTTTATTCTAGAGAATATATTTTAAGTGAATGGGATGGTGATGATGATGATACATTGGTTTATAGAGAATGTTGGATTTAAATCACTTATTATAAATCTTCTAAAGAGGTTGTGTAGGTATATGATAATGAAGATATAGATTCTGGAGAAAGTGGAAACGATGGTGAAAATGGTGATGGTGATGAGGATGAGAGTAGTGATGGAATAGATGATGAGGCTGGTGTTGAGAGGATTTAGTCACATCATCCATAACCTAATGAATCACCTTTCTATGTTAGGAATATGATGGGACCTTGATAATGTAGGATTGTAATTATAGAGAAACCAATTTTGTCTAGATCAATGTACTTGGAGAGATATTCTCCAGAGGTACCTATTACAGACGTATTTTGTAAAGGAGATACATGAGTATCTAGTGAGGGGGAGAAATATTCTAGTTATATCAGAGTGGTTTATAATCGTATAGAATTGATATAATTACAAGGATATATTCATCATGATTTTTTCTATTCAGAGATAATGTATATTGAGGAAGATATTGATGAGTATTTGTATTCTCAGGTAGAGGGAGGGGTATCATCTAAGGGGGATCCTTCCCCTGGTTAGATGATTCTTGGTCTATCTTATGACAATTCAATTGATAAACATTGTAGTACACCAAAGTATGGTGGTCCTACTGTCTCTAAAAAGTTTGGAAAGATCCTAATGGTTATTTTTTGTATATAATGTTGTTCATAATAATGAGATTCAATATTTTTTCAGTTGATATTGTTTTCAAACATGATCCTATAGAGGGTGTTGTGCCTCCACCAGTTTCTCTAGTACCTAGAGATTCTATTTCATGTAATGAGTTGGAGTATTTTAGAGGTAAACCTATTTCATACTTCAGTATACTTTTGAGGTCTCAAGAACCTCCTAGTAATCATCTAAGTGAGGATATTGTTAGAAACAAGTTTGATATTGTGGTATTCCATATCTATCCAAAGATAAATCATCAGATCCATGAAGATGTTTTTTTAAATAGAAGGTTAGCTAGCGATATTTATAAAATGATGAAATAATAAAAGAGATGCATTCATCCTTTTCTTCAATCTAGGATATTATTATGGATGGGTTGGAGAGATCTCTTTCAGTGGATTTTACATCTTTTTCTCCACCTCTATCAATTTATATTAAAGTAGAGTTATTTTAGACAATATTTTGATAGGAACTTGATCTTTCATTGGGAGATGTTCATGCTACTCATTCAGAGGATCTAAAAACAATATTTTAGTATATTGAGAAAATTTACAAACTAGAAAGGGAATGTTTAAATTAATCCTAAAATGATCAGGAAACCATCACCAAGTCCATTAAATATTTCCTTTATGGGGTGTATAAAAACATGATCTAAATTACCATTTTATGTTTTTAAATGAAAATATCAGGATGCCCCATTCAAAAGGTATTTAATGGAATATTTAAACAATATAAAATTATTTTAACCCTTTCTTATGTTTTTATGGGGAAAAATAAGGATTTATTCTCTACTTTGGAGAGATGAGATATTATTATAGTGGATATTTTCAATATCATGAATCCATTCATGTATGTATCTATAACAAAATTGGTTTATCCAGATGCCATACCTATGACATAATTCACCTCTTCTACATCATCATAACATTTAACTCCTTAGTACCAAAACTTCAACATGTCTCCCATGGATGTTTTCTAGAATCAAAGGCCATTGATTTTCAAAGACCTTCCATGAACTAATTCAGTACGTCCAAACATTTCCATAACACCATCAAAATCCACATTTGAGACCCCTACCTATGAAAAGGTTATGGTACCTCATGTCCCTATTACTTGAGCTGAGAGTGACTCTAATTTGACACTAGTATTTAATAGGTATTTTTTGTATGTCCATTGTATTGTTTTTCAGATTTAAAATCATTACATTGTTGTGAATAATGTCACACCTATCTATTATTTTTTTCATATATTCCGTATATTTCCTGTTTTACATTATTTATAATCAGAAAAGGGGGAGAATAGTTATAGAATATTCATTTATTTTCATTCTTTTATTTTTCCTTTTCCTTTGATAAATGTGTTTTCATTGATAACTTACTCATTTGGATGTCTGTGTCCTAATTTTTTCTTTTTCTATAATCTTATTTGGAATTATCCATTATTATCATCCTTATTTTTCCTTTGACACTATATTTATTATATTTGATTTACTATAGCTTTTATAAACATAATTACCCTTATCATTTTCTTATCTTTCATACCATATCTATTTTTCTTTGATACATATTTTGTTTTGGAATTTGAAATGCTATGCAGAATGTTATCCTTTAAATACATATGTGTGTACCTTATTCTATTTAATAAAGGTTTTATAAAAATGAAATAACTTTTTTCTCATAAAAAATGTAGATATTGATGGAACCTCAATATTTTAATTCTCACAAACAATGTCTAATATGTTTTTAATTAGATTACAATTTTATTATTTCATTTTAATTTGTAAGGAAATTTAATGAAAAATTGGATAATCATTCAAATGAGTCACCATTAGTTCAACATTTCTCACCTATATACATGAATCACCACTAGAATGAGCCACAATTAGATACAATCCCTCACTACAATAATTCCTAGACATAAGAGTCGAGCTACTTCCAAAAATTATGATCACAAGAATTTAGTTTCTGTCATCTTGTTTGACCATTGGTTCAGACTAACTGAACAAAATACGATGTCAATTCCACAAATATATCACCATTAGTTCAAATGAGTAACCACTTGACTAAATCACAGTTAAAGAAGTATTGTCTCCCGTGTTGTCTTACCACCAGAAGATCTGCTATCTATGTTTTGACTATTTTGAATTAAATAATTCAAAAACTATATTAATTAAATTAATGAAAAATGTTATTTTATGATTATATTATTAACTATTTAGTAATAAATTTAGGACAATGTGAAATATTGGTAATATGAACCAGAATTTTTGGATTTATATAAATAAATAAATTCATGTACATGCATATATTCTTAAAAGAAATCCTCGTGCGCTCTTGTGATCAAGTGAGATATAGAAAACATATGATCAAGTGTGGGTGATTTTTTTAATGCTGAGAGGATTATAAAATGGGATATAACATGCTTTATACCAGCTAAAATCCAACTGTGAATGAGTGAAACTCATTGAAGATCTAGACCCCTTCCCACGAATAGAAAATAGAACCTTTATGACACTCTGTTTTACTACTATTTTCATGGAATCAACTCGTTCACCTCACCACGACTTATCCAAGGACACTCAAGAATCTTAAGCACTACGGACAGAGTATCATTAAATTTTATATATCTTATTTCTATATATTTGTTTCATTTTCTTTTAAATTTGAGCTGTTTGTTGTTTTCTCTATTTATCAACGCACACTGACTCCTACACTAGAACTGGAGAATACCAGATATAATATTCTATCTATTCTCATCTTCTTAACTGCTATGTATTTGGAAGAAGTCCTTATGTGTCCTGAGTAGTTTTCTTCCCATGTATAACTGTGGAGGAGGCCTTTGAGCCTGGATAGCTTATAAGATATTGTTTGTATACCCGATGTAGGTTGAAGATCAGATTATTATTATATAATATTATTGGAATCAGTTAATTTCCAAGGGTATGAGATTCGGTTTTGAATTAAGACTAAACCCCAATTTTTTTTTATTTTCACAATTGTGTATTTTTTCCATCATTTCAAATAATTAAACTTCATTTGTTATTAAACTGTAAAAAAACTGGTTCTTTGATATTTAGTATTTACTGGTGTTTATATAATTATTTTATTGAGTAAATTGATTTCATATATTAAATCAATTTTCATATTTTTTTAAACTAAGTAATAATCATTCTTTAATGAATCATTTAAAAGATGAAAATTATATTAAACTACACTTTTGATTAATTGTGTGATTTGGTTTGTAATTGGGGGATTTTTTTATACATGGTTTTAATATAAATTTTATTGGTTACTGAATTGACCCCTATTTAGTTACTCACTCTGACAAACAACAATTATTTATGATGATTCAAATTCTATTCATTATTTTTTAGTCTTTATCTTTGATGATGGAATATATAACAAACAATTTTTGTTGATTCTTGTCAATCAAATGGTGTTTTATTAATTGATGAATTAAATATAGATATAGAATTTGTTGAATCAAAAAAATATTCATTTATAAATATATATTACATTATTCTATTTCATATTCTCTCATAGTCATTCATGATAAATATTTATATAACTTTTCAAGTGGGTGCTTAAACTGACCAAAAAATGTGCATACCCTGATTTAATGACTAATTTTGAGTTAGTTTTTTTGTGATATCATTATACCATAAGCATACTGATATTATTTAGGTTTTATTAGATTTATTTATCATAATTTGAATGAATTATAAGAAGTGTTAATGAATTTGAAAATATCACACAATTTGAATAATTGATTATTCTCTTAGTAAATTTATTTTATAAGATTAAATTAACGATGATTGTTTATTAATCATATAATTAATATGCTAGAAAATTTTACATAAAAATCCTTAATTATATTATCAAAATCTTATTACCTCGTCAAATACATTCTAGGAACAATAAATTATGGGTTGTGAGGGAAAATTAAATTTGTTGCTCGTAGCGGCAGTATTTTGTAAGTACCCATTGATGGCGATTCCATTTTTCTTAATGGATGATATATATGAAAAGATAATTATAATAGAAACAAATAACATCATTTCAATATATAAATGATAAAATAAAATTATTTAGTAAGGTTATAATATTTTTTAATAATGATAAATAATAAGAATAACTAAGTAGTTGATAATACTAATGTTAAGGACTTCAATTTTACATGGATGTATCCTAGTAAATTAAGGCCTTATGCTAAATAATGGTGACCATAATATGAGAAATTATTGAGAGGGTTATAGGATAAAATAAATTTTTGATTTTAATTGAGAAATTATAAGGTAAGGTGAGTATTGACGTGGCGGAGATATTACTCTTTTCTAAGTAACGAGAAGGGTAGTTTTGGGAGTAACCCTTACATTTTAAATAATTTAAGGTTACAATTCATCTGTGAAATGGAAAAGGGAAACATATGCGGGGATAGTGAGTTTTATACAAAAATCACCTAAAACAATCTTTTATGAGTCATCTTTCAATAGTTCAGTTCTTTTTAAAAATTTTACTTTTACCCTAATTTACTTTTACAATGGAATTTAATTTTTAAACATAGTAATTATTTTTAATGGAAAATAATAATATTATCCCTTTTACATAATTTTATACATAATATTTCAAATTTTGAAATTATTTTTTTCAAAAAATTCCTTAAGTGTTTAAAAAGATTGTTTTAAAATCATCACACCTAATTATGTAAAAATATTTTTTAGAAAAATAAATTCACTAATATTCCAAATTTCATATAATATATCATTAAATTGGATAATAATTTGAATGAAATAAATTTATTTATTATAGAAAAATAAAATTGTATGAGTCTTTAAAGGTAATTAGATACTGAATATATTTTGATTATACTTTATTAAAACAAAAGGCTAAAAATGATTTTTTATTAAAGATAAAGTTTAATTATATATACAAAATTTTTGACCTTAGATTTAAAAGATGAAAATGTAGTTTAAAATTCATATTTGTATTCCATAAATTCATATTTTATTACATAAATGGGTTTTAAACTGTTAGGATGCACTTTTATAATGATAAAATCCAAAAATTATAATCTTTTACAAACAACATATTTTTTGACTTAAAATAATTATCTCTGTAAAAATAAATCTGTTCATATTACCTTAATTTTGTTATTATAAATCGAAAATTGGATTTCCATATTTCGAAATACATATTATAAAATTTATAAATTCTATTTTTTTAATAAAATTATAAAATATAATGAGAATCTCATTTTATTGGAAAATTCCATTTTAAAAAATTAAATGTTTTTATTATAATTCCATATCATTTAGCAACTATATTTCTATTATCTAATTGTTAATATTTAATATAATTCATCATTAATCATATATTTAGTCAAATAGAAAATCATATCACATAAAACCAAACTTGTTTTATAAAAATACTTTTCCAAGCCATAAATGATTTTTTAGCCATTCAATTCAATTTAATTGATATTAATTTATATTTAAACTAGTCTTCATTTTCTTTATAAATATATTTCATAAATGGGTTACTCATATTCAGTATAGCTAAATAAATTGAAATTTTTAAATTGGAATAATTAAACTCTTATATTTTATCTTAATGTAATTTGACTTCATTTTAGTTTGTTGTTGCATGTGGAGTAATCTATGAAACACACTCGATTATTCATAGTTACTATTAATTTAAGAAATCAGGGTGTTACATCCCTCCACTTAAATAAATTTAATAATTTTAATATGACTCATAGTAAGTTTTTTATAAGGAACTAATAAGTAACCATAAACTACTAGAAGATCATATGTTTATTTGGGATTTGGAATGATATTTATCTATATAAAAATATATTATACCAAATTTATAAAGGTAGATAACAAATTCATAAATTCACATTTAATTATAAAAAGGGATTAATTTCAAGATCCATATGAAATAACATCGAAAAAACATGGATATGATTTATGAAAATTATACCACTAGGGGTTGAAATAACCCAATATCCAATATTTGGTGAAAAAATACATGAAATAGGACACATGAAAATTTAGATTGAAAATGCTTATATGATACATTAGTATTAATTTCATAGGATATTACTTGTTTACATATTTATTTGTGAATATATTGCTTATTATCCCTTGGATTGGGACATTTATCCACCTAGTTTTCAACTCTCTTGCAAATGAAACACCATGTTTTTTTTAAATTCTCTCATTCTGTTATAATTTTGTGTATGATGAACTCCATATCTACACTTATAGTATTTACCCGCCATTTTTGTTTCCACATTATTGACATTTAAAAAATTGAATGTTATTTTCATTATTATTATTGTAAATTACATCTCTATGAGATTCCATCCTTCAATTTTTTAGTCTGGTTTGTATTTTAGCTATTTTTACATTACCAATTAGAATTCATGACTCCCAATTTTACATTATTATATGATTTCTCACTCTATACCTTAACCTATTCAGTTATTTATTGGGATAGTTTCTGTATTTTCCATGACATCCATTATTTACATAGTTCCTTCGGTCTTCAATCATTACTAAAAAAATGATTTAATATGAGTGATTATAATTATAATATAACTATCATAAATATTCATAAGAAAATTTAACCCTAATATGTCTCAATTTATGACACTTATTGTCATCCAATTTTGATTGTATCTCAACTCACAAATGAATTATTTCAATCTATATCACTCTTAGTTCAACATATATAATTATTGGTTCAGCCTTTGTTGCATTGATTTGGGTTATTTAATCATTATTAACCTAATAATTAAAGTAGAGTTCCCAAATTAAAATGAAATTACACTAAATATTCTAGACCCTACAATTATTGAAATCAATGATTTAAAAATAAAACTTATCCTTCCTTAGAAAATATCAATCATTATTACAATCATATACACATGTACGTACATATCTTAATCAAATAATCATAATAACATACCATTACCAAAACCATTTTAATCTTCAAGACACTAAACCAAAATGATATTATATATTCCTTTCAAACAAACACCATATTTATCATCCAAATGGTACAAACCACAAGTTTATAAGGTCACACACAAGTCAATTTATATCATAATCCAAAAAATGAGGTGAATTTCTCTAAAATTAAAATGAATAAATTGTCAATCCCATGGTTACCAATTACTATATAACATACTTCTATAAAATAAAATAACCATATATTATCTTATCATAATGTGTATATAAAATTTAATATTTATACATACCTGAATAATAAATTATCCAGTAGATATCCCCCAAAATAAAACAATGTCAAATAATCACTTTTGAAGGTTAGAAATACCATTTAATATTATTTTTCAAACCATAAATGTTAAAATACTATAAATATATCCTTAGAAGTGTCACATATTCCTCATATATCCTTGAATATATATGAATACCATCGATAAATATCATTCACTATTCAGAATAGCTAAGAGTTTTTGGATTATTAAAATATCAATCCCACTACATTATTCTATACTAAGAAACCCTAATTTTCCATTATAGCCTAAAAATAATTATATTCTCAACCATTTAAGTATTATACCTTATTTAGTTATATGATATAGTGTCTTGTAGGTACAAAAAAATCTCATATACATCTTCAATATCCTATTTCAACCAAATGATATAACCAAAATGGTTTTTTAATATAATTAATATGAAGATGAATAAATTAATGTTGGTATTTATTCCCATAGGAAACATTTTTTTTGACATATGGCCATTTTGGGTAAACCTATTACTCAATTTGTTAAATACTTGGTTATCAATGATCATTTTTCAATTAGTTAGTCTAAAAGAAATTCAAATCCCTCATTTTGGTTCATATGGCGAATGTGAATTAGCCATATCATATCCCCATGAGTGTATACTTAGGTGTGATGTAAGGCCTATTTATCATGCACATGGTTGTGGTTGAATTAATAACCAACACACCCACATTAGGATTTTTATTCCAAGGTATATTTATTCTAGAACCACATATACCATCTAGTGTCTATATAGGGATTAAATTTATAAGAAAACAACATACTCGAGAATTTACCAAAACTCCAGGATGTCATTATATACATATAATTACTATTAGGAATTTCAAAAAAGTTCTATCATTATAATCACTAAATAAAAAGTGCATTATTATCTTAACATTAGATATCATAAATCCCATTGGGTCATCTATTCCTTTAAAATTGTGATCGACTTTAACTTATCAACCCTTAAATTATCGTCAATAAAAATCATAATCTATAATTTTATCTAAATAATTTCTTTGATACCAACTGTTATGCCCTAGACTCGTACTCCCGGATCTGGTTTTCATCAACACATACATTGCATACTCAACTAGATACCAGCTGTAAAATCATGTATATTATATTATATAATTTAAAACTAAAAAATAATTATTTCATTTCTTATATCCAAAGGACCATATCAAGTTTATATAATTATATAAATTAGGGAATAACAATAAATTGAAAATCCCATGTTCTTTGTATCAAATAGACATTTTTCTATCACATAGGAAACTAGTAAATCCATATTGAGTATTTAACATGTCTTAAAACTTATTTCACACATTATATCCTTATAAACATGTCAAGTGTCTAACTATATTTATACCCCAGGAAATGGAAAAATAAAAAGGGATGAGTTAAAATTATCAGTAATGAAAAACATACAACTGAGGTAATCATGGAAAAAAAATAACTAAATATCATTGTTGGAATACAAAAACACTATGAATAAATAATTAACTTCAAATAGAGGGAATTTAATATCCAATAAAAAAAATTAAAACATGTATATCAATAATATTATCCTCATACTAATGGAATTCATAAATTCAAATGTTTAAAAATTGTTTTCAAGGCCTTGTGCAAAGATAGGTATCCTATTATGGGGAAATATATACACCAAAAACCAAAATAGTTTTATCTCCTTCGACTTGTTGATGTATCTAGGGGTTATATAATTCTAGGCCCCACTTATTAACGGATTGTTTCTATCAAATTCACCATAAAGGTAATCAAGACCTTTCACACTATTCAATAAGGAACCTCATACTAAATAACACGTTGTTATATGTATAATGATAAATATTGAAATAAAATACATAATCAACCAATTTTATAATTCACTAATATTAAATAATTATAATATAATCCTTAATTTAAATAAAATGGTATAAGATGATCATAAACCATCCAATTAAAAAACATAGTTAGATAAACAATACATAGTTAACTTTCCAACAATCATCCTATTTGGAATAAAAATACAAGCACTGGAAATAAATTTATCCATGTTATTAAAAGAGTAAATATTATCATAATCTATCCATAGTATGATGGTAAATGACTAAAAAATAAAACTTAATATTTTGAATAATAATACATTTTGATATAACAACATATGGAATGCCAATACATTTCTCCATGTAAAAGGAATAACATACATTCTAGCTAATCTTCATCCAACATGAATTATATAAAATGTTTTGTTCACAAAAAATAGATACATTATTATTCATTTATGTAAATAATGGAATAAAATTATCAAAATAAATATACAGAGATAAATTGTATTGTTTCAAGACAACATAACACCATCACAAAAAGAAAAAATAGAATAATGTTAACATGAAATACTTCTTTACAAAAGATTTATTCTAATGGTATGACATGAATCAAATTGCTTGATGTCAGGAGTTAAATCCCTTAAATGATTACATATATAAATATCATGAAACATAGAAACCATTAGGGTAAATCCTTTTGAAAATTATTATGTAAATTGAATAAAAAATGTAGAAAAGAGATTCTAGAAAACATTTTCATCATTGAAAAATTAGAAAACATTATTTGTTTCATTTAAATATATCTTTTGAAAATGTATTTTTAAATACTTTTGAAAACATTAAAATTAAGAAGAATCTAAAATAATTGATCTTTTAAAATAAATAATGTTTATTTTATATAAATTAGGTGATAATGAAAAACATGTGAAACTGAAAGCAAAGAACATTTTAAATATTTTTAAAATATATTTGTTTATAAATAACATTATAGGGAGAAAAAAATATTTACTATTTATTAAAAATTAATTCTCCCAAATAAAACTATTAAATACCATATAATAAAATATTATAGTAATAGAACCCATGTATGGATGGATTAATTTCAAGATGAAATAATATTACTCACGAAAAGGAGACATAACTAATGCATAATCCTAATAGGAAAGATACATTATGAAGAAAGAATCATTTGAAAATGGGTTTAAGTGGGAAAAATTTAAAAAATATATAATACCATATAATACAATAAAATGATAGAACATACCCAACATGTTTGAAATAAGTTCAGGAGAATGATCATATACTCAATGAATGAAACTTTAGTTTCTGAAATTTCTTATGACTAGGGTAACACATGAGTCCAAAAACTTTTGAAGAAAATAACTTGATATGGATCAGTTATTAACCTGAATTAAAAGGATAATGTTTATATATCCTTAAAGGGATGTTAAATTCATATAACTCTATAAAAAATGATTCATAACATGTATCATGTATCAACTAATTATATATGAAAGCAAGAAAAACACTTGTAGTCTGAGTACCAATTTAATCAAAACCCATTAAAATAAATGAAATGTAATTGAACATGAATACAATGATTTAACGATAATTTATGATATAATATCTCAAATTTTCACAATATAGACTACATAAATGAAATTAGGTTAACAATACCAAACATGTCTCAACTGTATTCATTATATATGAAAACCATACCACTTGTCATGAATTCCATGTACATACATTAACCTAATATATTACAAATATAAATATATTAATCACATAATTTGTAATTTTACTCATATCTATTTTCATTCATTCTCCTCATAAAGAATCATTCTCTACATGAATTCTTCTTATTTCCCACATTAGGTGTTTATTGTTTTGATCTTTTGTACTAGTTTAATCATAATGATGTATGTATTGATTATTTTTCCACATCTTATAATTAATAGGTAATTAATTTTTCTTATACTTATGACTTAACATTGTATATGATGTTTATAATTCCTTTCATTAGCATTATAGTCCTTATGCATGAAGATGAAATCCATATAAAACATGTTTCGAAGATTCTTGTCGATCGAAGAGTGTTTTCTTAATTGATGAATTATATATTTATATAAAAAATCCATAACAAAAATAAAATAATTATTTACATGTTTATATTATATTCTTTTAGTATTTATTTTCCCATATTCATTCATTGTATAAATTCATAGTATGGTTCATGTAGGTGGTTAAACTAACAAATATATGTACATACCTTGATTTAATGAATGATTGTGAGGTGGTTATGTTGTAATATAATTATGACATATTCATAATGAACTTATTTTGTGTTTACAAGTGTGATATATCATAATTTTAAGGGATTATTAGAATAATTAATGGATATGGAAATATTACATATTTTGAATAAAATATATTCTTCTTAGAATGAAATTTTAAATGATTAAATAAATGATGATATTTTGATAAAAATTCCATTCATTTGATATAAAATTTGTCAAAAAATAATTTTAATTATATAATAAACATAATATTGAATTCTTAAATAAATTATAGGTACCATAAATTAAGGGTGGTGATGAAAACTGATGTTTGTTTCTCATTGTGGAGGTAATATGCACACATGCACAAATAACGATTTCATTTGTCTCAGTGGATGGGTTACATCAATAGGAAACAATAATTACATTAATATAGTGAAACTAAAATATATAAATGATATAAATATTATTAAATTACTGTGTCTTGAATAAATTTCAATGAAGATAACTAAGAATAAATGTTATGAAGGTAATAATACTCACAATGAAGCCTTTAATTTTCCTTGGAAGTATCCTTTTAAACTAAGTAAAAATGGTAAATAATGGTTTCCAAAATATTTAACAAATTACATGGTTTTCTAGGATGATTAAATTGTGATATTTTCCAGGTGAAATTATAAGGTAATACGAGTCCTGAAGTGGTGGATATGTTACTATTTTTTAACCGAGGAGAAGGTTAGTTTATGGAGTAACCCTTACATTTTTTATATGTAAGGTCAATATTAATGTGTTAAAAGAAAAAAATTGAAAAATAGGATTTTATAGTGATTTTAATTCTAAAATCACCTCAAAAAATTTTTTTTATACAATTTTTATTACTCTAGATAGTTTTTAAAAATTTAACTTTTACCCTAATTTAATTTTACCATTGTAATTAATATCAAACATTTTTAATTAATTTTAATAGAAAATATTAGGATTTATCCTTTTACCTAGTTTTATACATTTGACTCCAAATTTTAAAATAATTTTACCCAATAAAATTCTTAAAGGTGTAAAAAGTCATCATTTAAAATAAAAACACTTTATCGCATAAAAACAATTTTTAGACAAAAAATATTATGCTTTAAATTTATATATAAGATAAAATTATCTTGGATACTTTCTTTAATGAAAATAATTTATTTACTATAAAAAATTTCATGGGGTATTCATCGTAAGCAAAAATAATGTCTTCCTAGAAAATACTTGGTATAAATAAAATATCAAAAATATTAAATATTATTTAATTAACAATTTAAATAGTTATAAAAATATTGGAGATATGATTTATATGTTTATAGGTTACGTTAAATTTCATAATATTATTCCCTAAATTAATATTTTATTAAATAATTGTTTTCATAAAAATCGTGAATATGTTTACATAATGATAATATCATAAAAACTCTAACGTTCGCAAACACCATATTTTTTGACAAAATTTTTTTTTGGTAAAAACCAAATATTTCATCTTAATCTAAAATTTTTATTACAAATGAAAAATTATGACTGAATTTTAAAAATTAATTTCTAAAATTAATAACTTTATTTGATGTATACATCATTTAATAGAATAAAAATTTATTTTTATCTGAAAATGAGACAGAAAATACTAACTGTTATTATTCATATTTTATATCACTTACTAAATAAATTGGTGTCAAAAAATTATTCATATAAAGAATAATTTAAGATAAATAATATGTCTTGTGAAATAGAAATTAATGTTTCCTAAAATGTAATTTTTTGGAAATAGAATTTTCTAAAAAATAAACGATCTTAAGAGTAATTTTATGTAAAAAAATTGGATTTCATTTATATTTAAAGTATTATTTATTGTATTATATACATATATTTCATAAAGTGGTTAATCCTGTTTATTCCCTATAATTCAACTAATAGGTTTTAACTAGTATACTTAAGAAATTTATGTTTTATATAAATATGTAAGGTATTCATTTTTATTTTGGTGTTTCATGAGGATAAAAATATAAAACACATTAAATAATTAACATTTAATTATTATATTATGATCTTAGGTTATAAAATTGACACTCCCCTTGAGATAACCTCTCAGACCTGTCATGTCAACCTCTTTTTCCCTTATTGAGTTTCAACCTCTAATGGTAATGTCAGCACGTACCATCCATCCTTATTCCCATATCTACAACTGAAAGATCACCATTCTCAAACAGATACCCTAATACAACAACCTTGTAAGGTTCTGATGACACCCACATTGGCCCTTAGTCCATTCATGGCTACTTCTCACATAAAAATCATCACCTTATACTCCTATGCCACCTGAACCGCATGGCAAATAGCACAACCCATATTTAACACACACTTGCATCTGAGTTTCCATCAAAGGTAAACGGTTACATTGCTTTGTAAAACTAGATAAAAGTGGAACCGACTCACATTCAATCATTTTAATTTTTTTGAAAACTCTGATCACACACCCAAGACATGGTTCATGCCTTTTCCACATGATACTCTCACCAAACATTGAAAGCCCCTGCATCTATTAAAAACTAGTGCATCTCACCATACCAAAACCATTCACATGACCAATCAAAACCATGTTTCATTATAATGTTCTAATAGGATCTATTTATGAACCAATTATCTTTCTAAAGGTGAATCCAAAGTTGATTAGTCCAGGAACCTAACCAATCCTACCCTCAAAAACCATATTCTCTACCGACTCACCAACTCTTAGGGTGCCCACACTCATAATTTTAAGGGATTTATTTCTTAAGGATAACACTAATACTTTCCAAACATCATTCCATTTAAGGATTACCTCACTATAATTCTAGCTCATAACCATTAGAAATATAATGAATTTATTTTCATTATCATATATAAGAAGTTTAAAGAGCTTTTCCCTCCTGAAGCTAACCTTAAGGCTGTGAGAACCCACTCTAAAGTGTTCATTATAAGAAAAATAAATGTATGCAAAATGAACCAACCACATAATAGGATGTACGCTTTATGAACCACTACCATAAATAGAATCAAATACATATTCCCTACACAATTAGGGGAACTCACAAACTATGATGACCAAACTCATGGGTTTCCCTAAAAAACAAGGTGGAAAATACTTATTAGGGATTCATGATAAATATATTCAATATGATTTTATAACTACAACACACATAAATCCTAACAGTCACACAAATCCCATGATGACAATCACCCCATTTTGGCATCACATGACATATAACCTACTGAGAATTTACTACATGCTCCATTGAACAAGATTAATTATATTCCATAGAACCCATTAATGGGTTGGGAAAATCCAATAAGGATTTAATTATTGAAAAACATATAACCATTACCTCCAATTAAGTGAAATCTCAATGATATCTTATAACTCAGGCTCTCTCATAGACCCAACCACCATTGAAATGGGGAAAAACAACTACCCATTAGGTTTACATCACAATTGTATGTTTCAAAAAAAAATTCCATTTTTTATCATTAATTATTATATTTATAATTAGATATTAGTTAAATGAAATTTCAAGTTAAATTTGTAGATGACAAACCTTATATTTTTTACATGGAATTTTATTTAACTCATAACATGTAAAACTGAAAACAAGCCACTCCATGATTGACTATTAAAAATTTACTAAAAAAATGCTCATATGAAGGTGTAAAGACAATATTATTATATTAAGTATTTGAAAAATATCGAGAAATATCTTCGGATCCATTTGATTAAATGACGCACAATTCCAAGCCCGGTGTGCTCAAAATTAATTTTATAAAAATACTAAATATATTTTTTATCATGAAACTATACTTTTTTAAATAATTACATAACTCTTAAAAATATTCACAAATCAAAAATTTGAAACCACAATTGAATCTAGAATGTGAGTTTTACCCTAGGAATGACCAAAATGGTGTCAGAACAAGATGTTATGACAAAAGTGCCAATGTTCTGTGGGATTAGTGGATTAATTAATTAATTAATTCCTTTATTAATTAAATGACCCAAAAAGTAATTCCCAAAATAAATATTCCATTATAAAAAATCTAGAATGATAACATCATAACTTTGGGATAATTAAGTTGAAAATTCTGTGATCATTATTAGAAAATTGAGATCAGCAGATGATGAGACTCTAGATCTAGGTGGATTGAGGTGAAATAAAAGAAACAGATCTTCCTCCTTTATTTGCATGTTTATTCTTCATCAATAAATTATTTTAATTAAGGTAGGACTAAACATTTGTTGATTTCACCCCTTATTATTAAAAAATTGAGCATAATCAATTAGTTCCCTTTTTCCATCGTTAAATTGTTCATTTGCATCTTCCCACACACTGAATTTAATTTTTTGTTCAATTATTTATCTCCCTAATGTTCCATGTTTCTCACATTGAGCAACCCCAACATAATTATTTGTCCATTAACTATTGGAAAACAATTATTTCACCTTTAACCTTGTTCTTATCTCCCAATAATTCTGTTTGTTCTACACGGTTGGCCAATTGGTCCATGGTTTGACAATGTCGAGCAGGTACGCGCATGAAAAAAATCTAAGATTCATAGGATATTCACATAAAATTACAATATTAATGAATTGGGGATGTATTTGGATAAATTATGGAATTTTGAAGATTCCACCTCGGATTTTTAAATTTATTATGGTGATGGGGGGCACCATGAGTGATGATGGATTCTTGTGGTTGTGTTGGATTCCATTTTTCGGCCAAAAAAACTAGAAATGATGAAACATATGATTATCACCAGTTTTGGGAATCCTTAAGGTGTTATTAATAGTAGCATAGGTAAGATGGAGGAAATAATAGTGGATCCTTGATTTTATAAAAATCATGATGATACGTTGTGTTTTGAGGAAGAACACATTGCATGTTGTTTGAAAATATGTAGTGCTAGGGTTTTCAAGAGATTATAAGTACCTAATTCCATGTGGGACCTCAATATTACATGTTACTTAGTGATGGAGACCCGGTATATACAATGGGAGTACACTGACATGGGAATGACCGGTCACATGTGATGTAATAGCCCATGACCATGGTATAAGGAAAAAACTATGGTAGAGAGACATGTTCAATGTATATGAGGATGGTTCACTAGACATGGGTATATCCAATATAACATGGCTCAACCATTGGTTTCTGAGACATGTACTGTAGTCCCCTTACATTCCCTTTAGGGATATATGGCTAGCGATCCTTATATAATAAAGTACTTGGGCAGATAGTAGAGCGAGATAGTTCACCATATGTGTCCCATACACATAGTGTGCATCCTTTTGAGGAAAATTCTACCTCTCTTATCTCTTTTGGCTAGATGTATATATTGGCCCATGAGTATCAAATCATAATTTTATTTTCTCTTAGAACACAATGATGGACTTTGTAGTGGATTTTAAAATAGGTTACAAGATGTTTCATGTATGAATCATCATTATGCAATGCTCGAAGATGGTAGTGATTTGACATGATAATCAGAGAGATCAGAGTGGAACCTACCTACATGGATAGGGAATGGGTCCTTTATTTATCTGAAGAGTGGCACCCCCCCATATAAGAAAGGGCACGATCCATCCATCAAATATCAATTTGGCACCCCCCAGAAGATATAGGTAATGGGTACCCGACCATCAGATTGGAACCCTTATGTGGATTCAGGGCATGATTCTTCAACCATAATAGTGGGACCCTCATACTAGAAGAGGACATGAGTCATCTATCGACTATTGGATTGGAACCCTCATGTCGTGTTAGGGAATGTGTCATATACCATTGGAATGCTTCCCTCATTTTATATCATGGAATGTATCCTATATCTATTTAGTGGAACCCTCTTGTTATATTAGATAACGGAACCTCCATCTATCGAGTGGCACCCTTATGTTTTATTAGGGAATGAGTCGTCTATCTATTGATTGGTACCCTCCTATTGGACTGGGGTAAAAGTCATCATCCACGATATTTTTTCCACCCAACTATGTGACAGAGTGGCAAGGTGCGGCACAACATGGATGCTTCCTTATATAGAGACATAACATAATGGGCATCATTAATGATCCTCTTAAAATTGAATAACTCTTTTCCTAGGATGGGTTGGGAGATCGATATCACCATTATCTATCACATGGGATTATTTAATGAGTATATATCACTATTTATTGTTTTTCATTTCTCACTTTTTATGGGTTGAGTTATATATTCCTATCGGACATGTTACTATTACCCCTAGTTCTTTTGGGTTATCCTACTATATATGTATATACTCAACCCTTCATGGAATTTTTCCTCATGTGTCAAGTTATGTAAAGATGATTCATATGTCAGAAGAGATCACTAAGGAGCATAAGGGTACCTAGGTGAACTTTAACATGTACATCGGTTTGAGATTAGAGATTCACAGATAGGCTCTCTCATCATTTTAATTATCTAGTTTTTTAGGTCATGATATCATTTGGTTTAGAGGTTTATTTTTACATTTTTTCTATTTAGATTATTATTTCTTACTCTTGTATCCCCTTAAGGTTTTACATGCATGGTGTATTCTCTCGATACTACATCATCAATTATTATTCCTTAGGACTTATGCATAGAGAAGGTAGTGTATGTGTTTATAGGTACTTATGTCATTTCCTCACATATTATTTATTCCTTTTTCTACATTGTTTCTAGACCCTATCCTATAGAGGCATGATTTCGGTAGTTGCGGCCCGAGCCACATTGGGTCGGGTCATGATAGATTGTTATCACATGAGTTAATTCCTTATGACAATGTTTGGAGTTTTTACATTATGAATATTTGGTTAGGACTTATGGAAATGTTGTCAAAATGTTTCCATTGTATCTTTTAAGAATGATAACCTAGTATTGGTGTGGAGGCCGATGTATCCATATATCTAGAATCTGACCACCTTATTGTCAAACATATATAACAAGAAATTGGTTAGATGGATCAATGGTACATGTATCATATAGTATTGAGTATTTTGACTTTACTTCTTATGTCAGATCCCCATATATATATATGCGCATCTAACTATTCTAGGTCTTGATTAAATTTTCAGGATACCTCTCTAAATAAATATATCTAGGTTACTTATTCTGGTTCATGATAATGTTCTGATGAGTGATAAGGCCTCAGTTTAGAGGCCATCATGTGATATTATTCCTCCATGTGGAAATGTAGTATCACCCCCACATATTTAAAAGAATATATTGTCAGAAGATTAGGATGATTATACATATAGGCTTAGTGCACTCCATGAGTTCAAGTTCCATTGGTTGATGTGGTTTCGTGTTGAACTCGATCTATAGACAACAACTGAATGGCTATAGTCCGTGATCCTAGTTTACAGGCTTATCTAGGCATTAAAAAATATTTTGGTTGCATTGGTAGCCAGTATTTTCCCCAGATTAGTTGGGCGCTAGTGGAGTCTAGTCACACATATACATTATCAGTTGACACTCTCATAAAACAATTTCATCCACCTGATTTTTGAGGATTACCACCCCTCATACATATTATTGGTTTAGATTCAATATATTCTAGAGATGTAGAAGGTTTATATGACATTTGTTTTATTATATCATGAGGTTTAATGCCCTTATATAGTACTCCCTTTACACAATTTGAGATGGATAATTCTGGGCATGAATGTTTGAGTAGGGTATCTAGAGAGGCATATAGGCTAGTATGGTACCACTATGCATTACCACACACATAGGAGTATAGGAGAGTGTTATATTGATAAAGGGATTCATGTCAATTAAACTCCATGAAGTGGGGGTTAAAGGGATGATTATTCTATAGTATCTAGCAGACAACGATTGGTATGATCTCAACACTAGAGATATTACCATAATTAGATTGGGGAATGTGTTCATGTTGCATGTGGATCTCAAAGAGGAAAAGGGAAGCCTTAGGATGGTGGTTTTGTGCATGTGATGGGAAAGGTCACATGGAACATTATTTTCTGACCCGAATTACTGAAAAGGACAGATAGATAGTGGATGGACCTCCACAATAGAGGTGGTGTTTTAATCATCGCTCTCATATGTGAGGGTAGGGTGGCCCCTAGGGTGGAAATATTGTATGATAAGGAGGTATGGGCTCCAGGAGGAGGATTAGTGGGTTGTGGATGAAGTTATGAGATCATCCCACCATGAAAACTATGAATCCCACATCAAGATCAGGGATGTGTTAGTTGGGGATGTTGGATGCTATAGGAAATAGATGCATATTACCCTTAAGATAATGAGATGGTTATAGTTACGAACTATGTTATAATTTTGGTTGAGTACTAGTAGACATATGTAGAAGTAATTCATTTTTCTTTTTACTCCCTTTTGAATAGATAGAGATCCTAGTTGATACATTAGTTAAATATCATTACCTTTAGGTTCCCATGGGGTACTATTCATTGATATATTTTATCTTTCAGTAGTGGGAACTATCACATAGTGGATAGTGGTTCTTGTTGTACCATCTTCTCATCATGATGAGAACTTATGATGTCATCTTGGTAATGAACTGGTTATCCATGGTCTGAGACAATATTTATATTCACTATAGATGAGTCAGATTCCTTTTTACTAATAAAACAATATCCTCTTTTATGGGTGAGATAGATCTCTTGGAATGTCAAGTTGGTTTTGTGAGAATGAATATAAATCCCATCACCCATAATTTGGAAAGTGTGTCCCATGGTGATGTAGGCTCTTCATGTATCTAAATTCACTATTTCATAGAGGATTATATGGATGTATTACCCGAGGACATTCTAGGACTTCCTACAAAGTGGGAGATGTAGTTTTTCAATAACATGATTCCTGGGATAACACTAATATATTTTGTGGCATATCATATGGACCATATTGAGCTATAAAAGATATGGTTGTAGTTAGAATACATTTGAGAGAAGGGTTTTATTAAAACAATTGTATCCCCTTGGGATGCAACAATGTAGTTCATAAAAAAGGTGGATGGTAGCCTGTAGCTTTGTGTGGATTATCGTCACTTTAACTAGGTCATAAAAAAGAAAAAGTACCTCTTGTAAAGGATTGAAGACCACTTTGATAAGTTTAATGACGTGAGATGGTTCACAAAGATATTTCTTAGGTCTAGATACTAACTAGTTTAGAGTTTCCAAGGATGATATTTCAAAGTTGACATTCTTATGTCTCTATAAACACTACGATTTTCTAGTGATTACTTTTTAGGTGACAAATTCCACTACTATTTTTAAGGAATTTATATACCAGATCGTACAATTTTACATATACCATTTTTTTGTTTTATTTATTATTAACAAACTAATATACTCTGTATTAGAGAAGTATCGTGTAGAGAACATGAGGATTGTCCAAGATGTACTTCGAGAGCACTATCTTTATAGTATGTTATCATAGTGATATTTCTAGTTCCTTTACATTCACTTCCTAGTGGATTTTGTTTTAATGAATGGATTGTATATGGACCCCACAAATATCAATGTAGTTCTTTTTGGGATGCACCCAAGAGAGTGTTGGAGTTGCATAGTTTTCTTAGATTGGAGGGGAACTAGATTAGGTTTTTTGAAGCCTTATCATAGATCAAAACCCCTTTGAATTTTCTGATGTGGAAAAGGAACATTTTTTCCCAGACTGATCAGTGCTTGAGAGCCTTCAAGGATTTTATTATAAGGCTGATAAGTGTTCTTGTTTAGAGACTACCAAAGGAGGGTGTAAATACATAGTGTAGTGTGATTAATCTAGGGATATTCCCAACTACATGCTAATATAGAGGAAAGAAATTATCACTTATGGGTAAGGTATATGTGACCACACAAGTAGAGCTAAGTGATTCATGACCTAGAGTTGGAATCAAAAGTGCTGTACATGAGAATATAGATGCACTATTGTCTTGGAAGGAATATTTTTGTTTACTCATGCCACTAGAGTCTCAAGTATGTCTTCACACAATGATACTTGAACATGAGATAGAGGAACTGGATGGTGTCTTGTAGGACTACGAATTCATGATTTATATACTCATGGGAAGGGAAATATGGTAGCATATTCCATTTAACGGATGTTAAAGATTCAATTGGTGAAGGAGGTATCAGATTACATGGGTTCCTTACAGCTAAAACTAGTTGATAAGGAGGGTGAAACTTTTCTTTAGATGATGATGATTACTTATCTAATCCACAAACATTTGATAGAGTCCTAGTGGGGATACATCGATTATCATGTCTTACATGAATAGGTATCTGTAGTTTATTTACCAGATGAATTTTATGAAGGAGGGAATCACATCACCCTTTTATATGGACTGATGATGGTCATAGTCATGTTGCAAGAGGAGGTAATGAGATTGTTTTATACTTCTCATTTGGTTATGCATCCCAGTGTAGGGAAGATTTAAAATTTTATTTAGAGGCTATTTTTCTAGGATGTAATGGGTAAGAGTGTGGCTAGGTTCATCTTTTAGTGCCTCACATGTCAGCAGGTAATGGATGACAAACAGATTTTGGAAGGTTTGTTGTAGCCTCTATATATCCCAATGTAGAATTGGGATGAAAAATCCATGGACTTTGCAACATACATTTCGTAGACAAATGGAGTCCATGATTCTATATGGGTGATATTTGACCAACATAAGTAGCTGCAATACTAAGTTTCAATTAGACACCAGATTTTTGTGGAGAGTTTGGGGTTGTTGTACAAGTGGGAGATCAACCACCTTTATGGACTGCCTCAACCATTTTGTTTGACCATGATGCATGGTTTGCGACATGCATATGGAGAGGCCTATGGGATTCATTCATGACATAGATGTGAATTATTATGGACTTACAACCCCATAAA
This sequence comes from Viscum album, assembly GCA_963277665.1. Lineage (NCBI taxonomy): Eukaryota > Viridiplantae > Streptophyta > Magnoliopsida > Santalales > Viscaceae > Viscum > Viscum album. Next base: position 2,002,060,273 of record OY728161.1, on the reverse strand, counting down.
TAAGGGAAAACGGAGTGCACTATCCATCTTCTAGAGGATATGTTGAGGGCTAACATGTTAAACCTTGGCTAAAGTCGCGAGGATCACATATCCTTGGTGGAGTTCTCTTATAATAATATCTACCACTATAATATAAGTGTAGAACCTTTTGAGGCCTTGTATGAAAGACCTTGTTGGTCACCCCTATGATGGACTAATATCAGTGAGGAAACTCATGTTAGGATAGATATAGCGTAGTAAAAATTGTGATGGTCCAGGTGATCTGTGAGAAAATGAGGATAGCCAAGTTAAGGAATGACTATTATGTGATCGATGTCATAGGCCCTTATATTTCATATGGGGATATCATGAGTTCATGAGAGTCTCCCAATGATGAGGATTGTGGAGATTCATATTAAGAGGTAATATTTCCTTGAGGTTCATTAGGCCATTAATGTTATTTCATATGTTTGGCGAGGTTTCATACCACCCAGAAATGCACCCTCAGTTGGATCAGGTGCATGAAATCTTCCATATGTCATAGATGAAGAGATATGTGCTTGACCCACACACATTATTAACTTGGGTGATATGGAATTTGGGGATGGATCCACATTCACCGAGCACGTGGTGGTGATTGAGGATTAGTAAGAGAGAACCCCACATTGATGGACCGTCCCCATGGTTCATGTGTTGTGGCAACAAGGGAATATACAAAAGAGTTCCTAAGAGTGGGAGATCTAGATGGGGGCTCAATATCCCAATTTTTTTTAGTTTTTCATTTTATGGATGAAAATAATGAGTAATGTAATAATTTAGATACCTTTTTGTATGAATGTGAAAAACAAATTGAAATATTTTTTTATCTAGATGTTGACAAGATGCACAATTCCAAGGCCCAATGTGCCCAAAATTAATTTTATAAGAAATATTAAATATATTTTTTATCACATGCATAATATTTTTCATAAATAATTGGATAAATATTAATGACATTGTTGGATATAAAATTTTAGACAAGGATTGAATTTGGAATGTAAGTTTTACCCTAGGCACGACCTAAAGTTGGTCAATATGGGAATATTAGATAAAACATCTGTTTGCGGGCGTGTTCAGTGGATTAATTAATAAATTTTTTAATCAATTAATTAAAACACCCAAAAACATTATTCTATATAGAAATATGATATTATAACAAATTTCCAATGTTATTTGTATAACTCTGGTATCTTTGAGAGGATAATTTCATGTTCTTCTTTAGCAGATTGAGATCGGGGGATGAAGCGCATCTGGATCTAGGTGAATTGAGGCATAGTGAATACAATAGGTCACACTACTTCATTGAGGATAATTTTCTCAACCACTGAATGATCATAATAGAGGTATATTTTTCATTTGGGTATTCTTCCCATTATGGTTAAAATACTGAGCATGATGAATCCCTTCTCTTTGGTCTGCATCAAATTGAGCCTTTTCAGGCACCCACACATTCAATTTAATTGTTTATTGAAATTTTAATCTCCCCACTATGAAATTTTTCTCACACATGGAATACCAAACCTAATTCATTGGCCAATAATTATTTTCTAACAATTGATTCACCATTTTACTTGAGCTTTTCTCCAAAACGTTCATCAATTTCTTCACAGTTGGCCTACAGGGCCATGGTTTTCCATTTCCAGCTGGGTATGAGCTCATTTGAGACCCCGTATTAAATAAATTTTTAGGTTAAATTAATGTATTGATGAATTAAATATGTATTTATATAGATTTTAGGATGAATATGATTCTACCATGGACATGGAGATCCAGTGATGAGAAAAGAGGCACCACGAGTGATTGTGGTTTGATGTGGGTGATATGGATTCAGTTTTCAAGAGAAAATATGATTGAAAAAAATAATCAAGGGTTATTAACATTGGTTTTGGGTCGCCTATATGAATGATTCAAAGTGGAGGAGGTAGATCTTCTAGATTAAATAGTTGATCTTGGATTCTATGAAAATTGTGGCTACACACTACGTTGTGAAGAAGAACAAATGATGTGTTCTTCAGAAATCCACGATTAAAGGATTTCTTAGAGATTATAAGTATCACAAACTATTTGGGACCCATAAATATATTTTAATAAATGATTTAAACCAATCATGTGATATTTGATTACATGGACATGGTAATGACCAAAAATATGCTTTGTACTAGCACACAACCAAGGAACACATAAACAACCAGGGTATAAGTACACAATTATGGTACATAGAAACATACCAAAGGATATGTGAATGGAAAAGACAACATTTATTAGCTCTATGTGGCTGATAAAATCTATGTAGTCCCCTTACACTCCATGTGGGGTTACATAGATAGTTTCCCATGTACCTGAAAGCACACATCTAGACAACATTGTGGGAGCACACACCATATCGATCCCAAACATGTTGTATACCTCCATCTGAGGAAAATTATACCTCTCATATATCCTTCACTTGGATTTAGATTTTTTCTCATGATTATCCAATTCATATATTTTTCTATGTAGAACAGGATGGTTTCAATCATAGTGGATTTTGAAATTTGATGTGAGATGTTTTGAGTGTGATGTGTATTTAGTTCATGTTTGATGACAGTAGTGATCAGGTAGGATCATCAGAGAGATCAGAGTGGAACCCTTCTACTGTGGTAGGGATTGAGTACTATATCTATCCATAGAGTGAATCCATGTTATTTGAACACAGAATGGGTCATCTATCAAACATTAGAGTGGTACCCACTAGCATAGATAGGGAATGGTTTCTCAACCATAAGAGTAGAAGCCTTCTATGGAGACATGGCATGGTTCATCGACCATCAGAGTGACACCATCCTATCAGGATATGTCATGGTCCCTCTATAGTCCATTAGATTAGCACCCTTATGTAGTGTTTGGTCATGGTTCCAAAACATTCATAATATAACCCTATTGTTTTATCAGTGCATGTGTCCTCTATCTATTTAGTTGTATCCTTATGTTATATCCGGCCATGGGTACACATTCTATTGAGTGGAACCCTCCTGTTATATCCTGGAATGATTCCTATATCTATTGAGTGGTACCTACATTTTGTACCACAACATGGGTCCTCTATCAATATATTATATCTCCTTGAGTTGTGACACAATGGTGGTGTGTGTCTCAAAATTGATGTTTCATTGGACATATATATGAGATGTTGGGAAACATTGACGGACCTCTTGGAACTGATGACACTCTAATCTTGGGATATTCTATAATATGGAGATCCCCTTTCCTTCTAATATGAGTTTATTATATGATAATATAACCCTTTTGATTGGTTTTCATTTCTCACTTTTTATGGGTTGATCTCACTATTAATATCATGTCTCTTACTTCTCCAAATTTTTTATTAGGGAATTCCTAATAGGTATGTATATAGCCACCCTACATGGTATTTTCCCACACATGTCATGTCTTATGAAGATTATATACAGGTCAACAGTGATTACCTAGGAGTATGGTGATATATGGGTTCACTTGACCATGTATAGTGGTCGAAGCTTAGAGATTCAAATTTGGGACCTATAAGTATTTTACTCTTCCAGTTTGTCAGGTTGGAAAATATTTTTGGTTGGGTGTTTATTTTCCCCATTTTACTTCCAAATTATTCTATCATATTATTGTATTACCTTGAGATTTTACAAACCAGGATTATTCTTCTTATGTTGCAACTTTTATTATTGTTCCTCGAAACTTATACATAGAGATGGTTGTGTGTGTGCACATTTCTAATTAGGAAAAGTCCTCCCATATTAGATTTGCCTTTGGGTTTTGGTATCCTTCCCCTAGCCTATGTATATAGGTTTAGGGTAGTTTCATCTTGGTCCCCAGTGGGTTGGTTCAGGATAGAGGATTATTTTAATAAGATTTGAATTAAAATTAATTGAGGAAAACACTTTTTAAATTTTAATTATCATATGCCTCATAAAAATCTTGGAAGTATAATGACACAATAATTACTTTTCCATTTAGATGATTAGTTAAGTAAGATTCCATCAAACACTCATCCAGGAAAATACTATATAAATGGATATTGTTAGTCTATGTAACTAGACCATATCACTTTCATGGTAAACAAGTAACCAATTATAAGTAATAAAATGAATGAAATGTGGATCCTATGATCCTGATATGATGCAAGAACACCCCTACTCATTCTGTGTTGGTATAAGGGACTCATTACCTATCCAATAACGTCATAATAAAGTGAATCACTCAAGGAGAAACCCAATCAATAGTGAAATAGAACATCCTAAAAAGAAATATCATTCCAGGAAACATTTATTTTTATTGTACGTTGGGGGGGGAAGTCCTAAGAACAACCACTATACAATAAAAATAGATGCTTCCTGGAATGGTATTTCTATTCAGGATGTTCTCTATCACTATTGATTGGGTTTCACCTTGAGTGATGCACTTTATTATGATGTAATTGGTTATGGAATGAGTCCCTTATACCAATATGGGATGAGTATGAGTGTTCATGCATCATATTAGGATCGTAGGATCTACATTTCATTCATGAATAGAAAAACCATTCCCAGAAAGTTATAGTAAAAAAAATCTGATACTATTTTGGAATTCCCTTCCTTAGGAGCCATAAAAACGACACTCCACATCATTGTTCCACATTTACTAAAGCATAACTCCTCATATGAAAAAATATACTGACTAGAAGAATTGGTATAAGGTGGGATAGGTGGGAGACTATACCTATATATCATAGTGTAATGAATAATAGAAATACTAAAGAAAAAATATATATATTTGAAATAAAATATTGGAACAATATCCAAGAATGTGTTGTTATTAAATAATAACCCTGAAATAGTATATGAGTTTTAAATTAGAGTTTAGGAAAAGAATAAATAAATAACATACCATATAAAACCTACCAATAGAAAAAGAGATAAATGAATTAAGAGTTAAAAAAATGGACATGAGTCCAAACCTAATCCCACCTTCCACACTTTGTCCTAGTAAACATTGAACTCAACCCTCGTGTAGATTTTCATAATGAAAATTGTCAGAATTTCAATCAGACTAACTATGTGTATAATCTGAATTTTGAAGGCCTATTTATATCATAATGGAACATCTAATACACTATGATGGTGTAACAAAATACTACATCGAACATTCAATTACTCTATAAAGTTATGAGCTATAAAGTTCTAGGTGTCTAAGTCATAGTGACAAACTCAGAGAAAATATGAATGTTGGGAAAGAAATATGGTCACTGGGGAACTGCCGATCAATACGTTGTAATTTGAAGAGTTTGAAGTCGACATAATTGATGGTTGATCAAATTCACACTAGTTTTTTCTAAATCACATAGAAGAGGAAGAGATTAATCATAGACTCTTAGAATTATTTAAATAATTACTTCTGAAAGAATCCTTGTTATTTTTTATCCCTAAAAATTGATTTGTAATTTCTTCATTCATCTGATATTTGGGATTACGACCGAGGGATTTCAGGGATATGAATATAGAGAATCTGATCATCGTGATTAAGGGATCATGGGTATTGTGATTTGGATAATATGACCAATTTTATTGAGGAATTCCATGACTAGGATGACAGAGCTGATCTTCATATCGAGTTCCTTTTTTATTGAGGAAAGACATACTTTATTGTATGTTTAAAAAAAGAGATACCTTTAGACAAGTATTTTGGATATGTTAATGTTAAGGATAAAAGTGGCATATCTTTAAATAATAGTTTTAAGTTATTCTTACATTATGTTTCTATTATATTTTTTTTTTCATTACAAGTAAATATTATTTAGGATTTATATAAATGAAATTGAAACATCATATTCATATTTACATAAAAATTGATTTATCTGTAACAAACTGATTATATAAAAAACTATGTTTAATTGAATCCATAATAATTCAGGTTTTTTACACTCTAATTTTATATTATTTATTATAATTACTATTATAAAACTCTGATATATTAAAATTAATTTTTATTATGATACATTATAAATCGGACTAAGGCCCAAGTCATAATTTGAAAATTATACATAAAGAGGTTTGTGAATTTGTTTAGTTTAAACCCTTTTTATCTAATGTTTTTAAAACAATAATTCACCCCCTCTTATAATAGATCCATTAATAACATATTCTTTTCATACTAATATAAATATAACTAATATGGATATCCCAAAATTGGAATCCGGGAATGATTCCACTATACATATACTTTCTAAACTTTTGTTTCTTTACTATTGAATATTTTTTTAATGTCTTTTATGAGATTTTTGTTTATTAAGCTATTTTTTCAATAATTTTTATTATAGATAAATAATATCATTTTTTATAGATGCTATGAGTAAATGTCAGATTGATATACAATTTAATTCTTAACGGACATAACATATTTGATGGTGTTGATTACAAGTATTAGAGGGATATGATGAAGACTTTTCATTTCAATATTGGAGTTGGTACCCAAGAACAAAATTATTTTTTTTAATTTATGATAACTTATATCAATGGTTTTGAATATCAATAAATTCCTTATCACATCATGATTTTTTATCTCCATGATATTTCATGTGATAATGTCCTAAGAGTATTTGTCACACTAAAAGGTCATATATAATCCATGCTATGATGAGAACTTAGAAAGTGCTATGATGATATTCGTGAAAATATGATCTAAATCCACAAGATATAATTCATGGGACAAAAATGATACATGCTATTAGGGGTGGAGACTAAAACGAATTTGAGGAACCTTCTCATGGTGTACTCCCATGGTAATGTCCTAGAGGATATTATGAGAACCAGACCCACCAGTAGGAAATCCACATTTCTCTGTGTCATTAGATGTTTTTATATACAGATCTATATATATCCTTAGACTTTAAGATTATTATTAATGATTATTATAAGTCACACACTATGATGAATTTATAAAAACCATGATGATATATTTTTGTGGTGAGGTAGGATATGTTGGGTATGTTATGAGTAATATTGTGTTAATGAATAATGCGAGAAATAATTTATGCCTTGTGTTCTTTAACGGAAGATAGTATCTCAGGCCAGTTGATGGAAATGATATAGCTTAAATAAATCCATGGAAATGGTGTTCTATAGGCAAGTTCTATTTCTATAAATTCAAATAAAGAGATATTGGGCATATATGTTGATGGCACTAGCATACAACCAGCTAGATTAGAGATATTGTGATAAAGGTACTATATTACATGGTAACAATTCTTATGATGTGACATATCATTGAGGCATTAATTTCATTCTCTATGGGTTACTTGGAATGTTTCTACATGCTAATCTTGGACATTAGAGAGCTCAACCTAATTATATTGAGAAAGAGGCCTATAGGTTCATACACTAATTGTATCCAGTATCTCAGTTAAATAATTAATTATTTAACAAGTCAAATAAATATTATTCCCAGTCCTGATATAAAAATTATTCATGTATGTATCATCATAAATATTTATCCACTAGTCATTAAATATAATATATTGTGCGTGGAATAATTAATAAATATTTATTTTTAATCTAATGAATATACTATTTTTTTATTTATCGGTGAATAATGTATTGATATTTATTTAATAAATAAATACTTATTATTCAATATGTGATAATTATTGAGGAGGATTGGATAACTGAGTTTTATGGTCTAGTAAGAAATAATAATATTAAATATTAGTTAATTAAATAATACTTAATTATAAACCCTCCAGTTAAGGGCATGTTTGGGAAATTATAATTTTGTAGTAATTATATGACATAGGGGTTTCTCTATTGTTATTGAAATAATTAATGTCACTTTTGAAAATTATTTATCATTAACCTATTGAAATAAATACTTGGTTATATCATTCTCTCATTATCCAAGGGAAACTGATGTGACACATATTGGGTTGTGCACAATTAATTGGAGAAAATATATCAAGCCTAGAGAGTTCATCATTATGTAACAACTCTCTCAAGAATGAGAGAGATCCTCCTCTACCGTATGAAATAGAATTATTTGGAAGGGGTTCTCAAGGAGATTGAAATAAAACATTGCAATCACATATATCATCTATGCCAGAACCTGGAGACTCCTTCTGCGAAATACAGAGATACGTGGAACACAAGTGGATCACCACTAGAGTATATTTTTCTTTGATCTCTATAACACAACAATGATACACCTTAATATGTTTGGCTGAACGCATTAATGAATAAAGAATCACCATAGATGAAATTCATATTTAATTCAATTAATTATTAAAAATATATGCTCATAATCTCTTAGTTCTTGGTTTTTATTCCTTTTCCCTATTTCTATGATTCAATTCAGTGGATCATGACATTCATCACCGCATAGATCCAAGATTTTTTCTTAAATATGGAAAAAATAAAATTTGGGCATCGTCCCACCCACACATCCTACTCCTAGAACATCAAATTGGTAATAGAGCAGGAATATGATTGTTTATAATTATTTTATAGTTGTTTTTGATTTGTTCATTTATAGTTTAGTTATTCAATTCAATTTTAATCGTTCATTTTTACTGCGAATAATGAGATCAGTTTCTTTCTCTATCATTTCTCACGAATATAACAGAAATAATTAATTTTAGGATTGAAATTATATCAAGGATGTAATCTGTTTATGATAAGGATTCATTTTATGTAACACAGTAGTACACATGAAGTAATCAGAATTACATTCCATGTAGTTGTGTTTAATGTAACCTGATTAGTTCATAAATTAGTAAACCTGTGTCCATTAATGACTTGCAGTGTAGTTAACTCTTATACCACATGTTGACCAGGACAAATTATCACATAGTCAGTCGGACTACATGCCGTGTGGCCCACTGGACATAATGTGTAGTCCCTTTTGGGTCATGGTTGGGTCATGTATTCAATAAACAGCCTACCTGACCAGTGACCATGTAAACACCGATTTAACTAAGCATGTGGCCCACTGAACATGTCCTGTACTCCAAGATTTCGAAACAATGCCTCAAACATAGAGTCCCTAGCAGTGTACTTTGGATACATAACGATGAATGTACACACAATGTAGATCAGATCTACATGCCGTGTACTTTTACCAATTTTTTAGATTTAAAATACATTATATTATGTAATCCATGAGACATTTACTCAACACGTGGGTATAAATCATTGACATTCCATGTGATAATATTTAATATATATATATATATCTCTGTGTGTGTCTGTGTTTTATTGACATATTCATAATATTCAAAATCATCTAATAATGTATGAGGTATATTACAGTTATTATTATATGTGCATGATAAATTTCGCAATGAATAATGTGTAAACAATAATAATACATGTTGGGTTGTTTGGTATGGGTATTCACTGGGTTACCACCAATGTACAAGTTATGTACATAGTTAACATTAAATGAATTTGTTAATTTATTTAAAATTATAAGGGATGAGAATATCATGTAATTTCAAAAAATGTTTAAGATAAACGGATTCATTAATTGAATTTAATAATTAATCAATTAGAGTGACATTTATCTTCAATAAAAATGATTAATGAATTTAATTCTTGGTTTACTAAATGTGTAATTCTTTTAATTCATGTGTATGATCATGAACTAGACCATACCTTTTTATGTTATTGGTTTCCTTTTAACATATTATTAAATTAGATTGCTGTCCTGTATGCCTTATGTCCTCATTAATATGCATGGCCTGCATGCCCATGGTTTGTTTTTTATAAACCCCCTTTCACCCCTCACCTGAATGTGAGTAGAATCACATTTAATGAATGGATCTCCCAAACTAGTGGATTTATTTTAAATAGGATACAAGGAAAAACCTATCCAAGTAGATTAAAAGGTGGACGTGTTTAATGTTTTACATGAGAAACATAAATGTTTCAAGGTATTTATCCCTTAGGTCATCGATTTTTTTATAAATTTCCATATAAGCTAATAATTAGAACAGGCTCATAAACATAATGTTTATTTTATTTACTTTAGATTTCATGGTTATTAATTATTCATATTTTTCCAAGATCACATAATTAATGAATTATCAAGCATGTAAGTTGAAACTAAAATAATTTGCCTTATGCGTAAATATTATCTAAAGAGATAGGTAATAACTCATGTACTGCCACATAATATTAGAAATCATGTGAAAAAGATAATAATTGGAAATTTATGCATAAAGGATAAAATCTCTAAATAAAATATTAAGTGGTATAGCTTTCCATAATTTGGTTAGAATCGAGCCATAGTTCAAAGTGAATGACCAGCCAAAGTTGGGGTGCATTAAATTATCGAGGAATACTAATTCAGGATTTTTGGTTGACTTAAATTGGTTGAAATCAAGGGTTGACTACATAAATAAGACTTGGTGTAACTAGGAGGAAAAGGTAAAGGATATCTAAAATTAATGATTATTAGGATTGGGGGAGTCCACTGAACGGATCAAGGAATTGTGAGTTAATGAAGTTGGAATTTTTAATTCCTACATAAAACCATTCGAGTTACATGACCAACCAATTTTGGGGTAATGATGATGGAATATGAATCATTTACATTTTAATATCCATGAAATAGGAAATTTCAAATCCAATGGTGAGGAAAATTGGATTTCGATAAAATATTGGGAGACTAATAAATATAATATTTATTTATTTGCCTATATTTTATGAGATAAAGTAATAAAATTCTACTCATCTAATTTTTAGAGACAATATTAAAAATAACATCAATCATATCATTATGTTCCAACTTTATAAAGAAAACCTTCTCACAGACACTAATTTTAAGAAGTGTCAAAGGCACCTATGGGTCATCCTTCTTTATGAAAGGAAACTGTATGTGCTATAAGAACCCTTACCAGTTGCACCTGGAATTGAGGTGACGGAGGAAGAGCTCTCTCCATATAAGAAACATCTAAATGATGCTACATATGTTCAGTGCTTCATGCAAAAATATCATTCCAATGGGCTCTTGAAGCAACATGAATAAATGGATTCATATAGCATGATGTATCACCATCATAATATATATAAAGAGAAGGTGATACAAGAGAGGTATGAGATCTCTAACACTTTGTCCATGACTAAACTTGGAAAGTTTGTGCTATGAGGGCCTCATGTAGTCAAGCTTATCAGCTACATTGAGTGTCTGGACATTTTAGGGATTAAATTATTGGATGAGTTTCATATAAATCTTATAATTTTATTAATATCCAATGAATAATATATTTTTATTGTGAATTATAATATGAGAAATAATGATATTTGTCTATCAGAACTTCTAACCTTCATCCTCCATGTGGATAACGACATGGGGTGTAAAACCCTTGTAATCCATGTGGTGAATTAGAAGAGGAAAACATGGAAATAGGGCATAAGACTTATAAATACTTTAAAGACCCTAAGGACCATCCAAATAAGAAGAAGAAGATCCATAGGTTGGGAATTTATAAGGATGCAATAAGTTTTTGATCTGGAATATTAGGCCACTGGAAGAGGAACTGCATCAAGAGGAAAGGGGAAGCCAAAGGTGTGTTCTTTATCGAGTGAAATCTTTCTATTACTAAACATTGGGTATTATATATAGCTTATAATTCTCACATATGTATTCAAATGAATAAACCAAGTAGATTTAAGAAAATTTCAAGAGGAGAAGTGGATCAGTGAGCTGCCAATGGTATGAGGATGGATGCTCTTTCCATTGGTGACTACCACCATTCATTGCTGGAGGGAATGATTTTTGTTTTACATGTCTTTATTATGTACCTACTATTACCAAAAACATAATTTGTGTATCAAGTTTTGATAATGATGGGTTTATTTTCATGTTTGGAAATAAAAGATGATTCTTTTATAAGGTAATCATTTATTATAGTATGGAAGATTTAAATAATGGTCTTTATGGAATTTTTTTTGAAAAACAAGTGTTGGAAATTGATAACGAATCACATTCACATGACTCTTATATGACCAAGTTGTGGAATCACTGCCTCCATCATGTAAACAATAATCAGTTGAAAAATATTTATTTAGATGGAAATTTAGAATCTTAAAAAACCCACATGATAGATGTCAGAGTAGTTTATAGAGAAAGATTTCCAAACCACCATTTGGTGGATAGGGTGGAAGGGCCATAGAGCTAATAGGATTGGTACACACTGATGTGTGTGGACTATTACCAATAGAGGCTAGAGGTTAATATTCTATCATCATATATTTTACTGATTACTTGAGTAGATATGGCTATATTACTTGAAGAGCTATAAGTTTGAGTCCTTTGATAAATTCGAGGATTTCATGAATAAAGTAGAGAACCGGGTTTGTAATAAGATAAAGAAGCATCAATCATATCGAGGTGGATAATATCTTAATAAGAGTTAATCAAATTTTTATGGTAGTTCGATATTCCATATGAACTCAGTACACCTAATACACCCCAATGGAATGGTGTTAGTGAAAGGAGGAATCATACCTTTTTGGACAAGGTAAGGTCGATGATGAGTCACACAAATCATTCATTGTTCTTTTTGGGGAAATGTATTTCAAACTGAGTAATATACATTAAACTGGGCATGGGATAAATAGGAGAATGAAATTCCCTTCAAAATATGGTGTAGACAGAGTCCCATTTTATCCCATACATGTGTATGATGATACGAGAAATTTGTTAAGGATTTCTCAAGAAAAAAATAGCACCATGGGGAATGAGGCGAATATTTATAGGGAAACCCAATGAAACAAAGGGATACTAACTTTTCAACCCCTCATACCAGAATATAACTCTTTATAGACAATATATATTTCATGAGAGGGATCTCAACCTTAAAATGAATAATGGGAGCAAGATTGAATCAGATGAAGTTTATGCTCAAGATACACATGATTTGGAATAGGAACAAGTTTCATTGGTCCATATGGAAGATGTAGTTATTGAAACACAAGTAATGCATAGGATCTCAAAAGAGGTAAGGGAACCAAAGAGATATGGTTTTCTCATCATCAAGGATGGTGACTCATTATTATTGTAAAATGATGAACCTCTCTCCTATAAGGAGGAAGTAGAGAGCATAGAAGCTAAAAGATGGATAGAATGAATGAAATTTGAAATGGATTACATGTATCAGAACAATGTTTGGGTTTTGGTTGATGCACCAATTTATGTAAATCCTATTGGGTGAAAATAAGTATTAAAGAAAAAACTGTACAAGGTAAAGTAAGTACAATTAACGAAAGACTAGTGGACAAAGGGATTAAATAGAGTTAAGGAATTTTCTATGATGAAACCTTTTCTCTAGTTTCCATGTTTTAATCAATTATAATCATATTTCCTGGAGAATCTTTCCATGATCATGTGATTTTTCATAGAGATGTCAAAACTATATTCCTTAATGAAATTTTTTTAGAATATGTCTATATGACACTCCCATAAGGGCTTATGACACCAGGGGATGCCAAAAGGATTTTCAAGTTGCACATATCCATTTATGGATTGAAGAATGAATCTAGGTCATGGATCATTTGATTTTATGAATATATAAAAAATTTGGTTTCATTACGAATGAGTTTGAGCTATGTATTTACAAAAGGTTTAGTGTGAATGAGGTAGTTATCCTAGGTCTATATGTTGATGACATATTACTTATTGGAGACGACATACAAGTATTAAAATCTGTTAAGTACTGGTTAAACAATTGCTTCTCCATTAAAGAATTAGGCAAGCCAACCTACATTCTAGGGATCAAGATCATTTGTGATAAGTCTAAGAGGCAACTTTGACTAAGAAAATTTACACATATTGATGAGATACTAATGTTATTTATTATAGAAAAATATAGTAGGGGATTAGTTCAAATGTCACATGGTTTACATCTGTCTAAGAAAATGGGTCCCTAGACACAACAAGAGAATGATATAATGCGTAAGATCCCATACACTTCGACGATAAGATAAATTATGTATTCAATTTTATATACTAGACTTGATGTTGACTATTCATTGATCATGGTAGGAATATTTCCATATGATACAAGTGAACAAAATTGGACTACTATTACAACTATTTTTAAGTATCTGCCAAGAACTAAGGATATGATCCTAGTGTATGGTGGAGATGAGGAGCTTTTCATCAGAGGGTATTATTATGAATGTTTTCATAAATATCTTAATGAACTAATGTTGCAATCAAGATATGCTTTTTGTCACAAAGGAGGATCTGTGAGCTGATAGAGTTCAAAGCAGCTAGTTACAGCTGATTCTATAGTGATATCCAAATACATAGAGGATTATGATTCAACCAAGGAAACCTTCTAGATTTATAACTTTTTCCAGGATATTAATTTGGTACCTAGAAGTAAAGACCCTATCACATTGTATTATGATAATACTATAGTAGTGGATCTTACAAAAGAGCCAAGGTCACATAAATGGAAAAATCACAAACTTTGGAAGTATCACATCTTGCAGTATTTTTATCAAAGGGTTTCTGTTTCCATGATTAGAGTATCTACAAAATAGAACATGGAAGACCCCTTAACTAATGAAATATGTCAACAAAATCATGAGTATAATGTGAGAGCTAGCGGATAGAAGGTCATTAAAAGGATTATCTAGTGCAACTGGGAGTATATTGGAGTTGGTTACCCATAACCAACATCTTGTGTACTTTATGATAACATATATTCAAGGTTTATAACTTAAATGAATTCCTTATAGCATCATTATTTTTATTCCATGTGACATTACATGCGATAATGTCTTAAGAGTAGTTTTCACACTAAAATGTTATAGCAGATCTCCCCTATGATGAGAACATGGAAGTGCTATGATATTATTATTGAATATATGTTCTATAGTTTGATGATATCACTTGAGGGAAACAAATGATACATGATATAAGGTGTGAATACTCCAAGGACTTTGAGTCACCTTCTCATGGTTACGCCCTTAGTAATGTCTAGAATGATACTATGAGAATGAGACACACCAAAAGGAAGTCCACATTTCTATGTGTCATTGGATGTTCATATCGTTGGATGTGTGTATTTTTTTCTTAGACTTTATGATTATTATTAATGAGTATTTTGATTCATTCACACAGATGTATTGATGAAAACCTTAACAAAAAATGTTCATGACAAGGTAGGATATGTTGGGTGTGTTATGAGGAATATTTCATTAAAGAATAAAACGATTAGATATTTATCCCTTATATTTTTTAATTAAATACAAAAAAACATTCATTTTGATGGAAATGATATAGCATAAATAAATTAGTGGACATGGTTTTCTATTGGAATTTTATATTTCTAGAAAGTCAAAGAAAGATAAATCAAGAAAATAATAGTGTTCTATATTACATGGCAAGAATTCATAGAGTTGACATGTCCTTGAGACATTAAATTCTTTCTCTATGGGTTCCTGGGCGTGTTGAAAGATTCTAACATTAGAATTTAGGCTATTCCACCTAATTCCACTGTGAAAGAGGCCTAATGGGTCACACACTATGTGTATCCAGTATCTCAGTTAAAGAATTTATTATTTAACAAGTTGAATAAATAATATACACATTCTTGGTTTAATAATTTTTCTTGGATGTTGGGTCACATTTATTCTATCACTAGTTATTCGAGAAAATATATTGTGAGTGAAAAATTTAATAATTATTTATTTTCTACATGGTGAATATAATATTTATATATTTATCAGATAATAATGAAGTGTTATTTATTTAATGAATAAATAGTCATTATTCAAGGAATGATGAATATTGAAGAGGATTTGATGATTGAGTTTTCGGGACCCATGATAAAAACAATATTGAATATTATTTGATTAAATAATATATAATTATGAACTCAAAGTTTATGTGTATATCAGGGAAAAATTAATGTTTCTATTATTATTTGACATGGTTATTTCATTAAGATTAATGAAATAATTAATGGCACATGTGAAAATTATTATTTGTTACCCTAGTGAAATAAATTCATGATTACATTATTCTCTCATTAGCCAAGGAAAACTGATGTGATGCCTATTGGGTTGTGTACAACGAATTGGAGAAAATCTCTCAAGCCTAGAGAGTCCATCCATCTATGAGAATTCTATCAAGAACAAGAGAGATCCTCCTCCATCAAATCAAGGAGAATGATTTGGAAGTGATTCTCATAGAGATTTAAGGAAGACATCACAAGAAGAAGGATCTTCTATGCCATCACCTGGAGACACCTCCAATGACGTCCGGAGATATGTGGAACAAATGTGGATCATTGCTAGTGGAGATATAACCTTGATCTCTACAACATAATGACTATAAACTAATAGATTTGTGGCTGAATTCATTAATGAAGAACGAATCAACATGGTGGTAATACTTATTTAATTAAATTAATTACAAAGAAAATATATTGACCCTATATCTTTGTTTCATGTTTTTATTCCTTTTTCCTATTTCTAGGATTCAATTCTATGGATAAAAACATTCATCAAAACATTGATCCTGAATTGTTCATTGAATTTGGAAAAAATAAAAGTTCTAACCATCCCTCCAACGCTTCCGCTAAACCCAGAACCTACAATCAACACCAGAGTTGATAATTTTATTATATTAACCGGAGATTAGAAAATTACTGATAAGGATGTTACCACTTTCACACATCAAGAAAACCAAGAATATTAGTTTAATTAAATAGTTGAAAATACTTTTTATGATCCATGAAATGAATTATTTACATTCAAATATCATATTGGGAAGCTGCTAATAGGATTTGGAAAAATATGTATGTAACTCACTTTGGAACTTCAATGGTTATAGAAACTGGAAGAGATATTTTATCAGCTATTTATCAAGCATTTGATTTTTTTAATAGGTGAATATATTGAAAATATGCATCACAAGTCCATGACAATTATTAAAAAACTATGAGATATTGTAGAAAAAGGTTTAGATAATGAGATTATTTTTTAGAATTTAATTTATATAAATCCCAATGAGTGGTAAATAAATAGAAATATTGTTGATGAGTCAAGGATGCTAAAAAAATATTGCTCTTGAATATCATATTTTATCCCATATAGAGTTTGAGGGAAGTTTAAAAATAGATTCTGAAAATAGAAAAAAAATGGAGGAGTTTCTTTTACTACTACTACCTCACCACCTAATGTTTGATCTACTGAGAATGTATTTAAGAGTTTAACGAATAGAAAAGTTATTTTTCAATCTGATTCAAGTAATGAACACTCTAAAAATGAAATATATCACCTCTCCATAATTATGAAAAAGACTATTGGAAGAAATGATTATCAATATCATTACAAAAAAGGTAATAATTATTTAATTGAAAAGAAAATTAAAGTCACGTGTTACGAATGTAAAAAGGCTATACACATCAAATTGGATTGTCCAAAGCTGAACAAGAAAAATATAATAACTATAAATTCATCAAGAAATTCCAAGAAGTATTAAAAATATAATGGAAAGAATGTCATGAAAGTTATTGACTGTTGGAGTGCTGGTGGAGGTGATTTTAGTCAAAATTATTATGAGAATGAAAATTTCATATAGAGTAACATAAGTATTTTCATTAAATTAAGAAAAGTAAAAAAAGGTATGAAGAATCAATAATAATTATAATATGTCTCTTAGTGAAAACTATCATGATGATAAGGATTCAAAATCTTCGAATTAAGAATATTTCTTAGCCAGTGGTGACCATTCACTTCCCACTTAGGAATAATTTTCTAATTTTTCAAATCTTTTTCAAAATGAAAATTATAAAAAATTAAAAAAAACATGATCATGATAGATATCATCTTGATAAAGGGTATTTAATAATAAATTCTTTTGAAAAATAAATATCAAGTCATAAAAAATATCTTAAAAATACTTTTTTTGAGAAAGAAAATATTTCTAAAGATTTACAAAATGTAATTTAAAAAATATTTTTTTAGAAATGAAATTTTCTTCCGAAACAAATAACAATAACTTTAAATATTTAGTTGAAAAACATAAATCCAAAATGTATTCTTTATAAAAACATTTTAAAACTATACTACTATTAATTAAATATTTCACAAATCTACATACAAATTCATTATCATGGTACTAGTTTTGGAATGGATAATTCTTATAATAAACCTATTTTAGCTAAAAATATCATTATTCCTAATAATTCCCCTCTCTGTACTAAATGAAAAAGATGTGGCCATTTGAGAAATTAATTGTTCCCTAAATAAAATTCATTAATTGTGTTTTCATAATTCCTTTTTTCAAAAGATATTTCATCTTCAAAAAATGAAATCTAACGTATGCAGTTTCCAAATATTTTGTAATCTATGATTATAGGAACCATGAATGTTCGGTTGCTAAAACTGTAATCATTCTATTTTCAAAAAAAACAAAGATTTTACCACAAACAATTATTCATGGTACATGGATAGTGGATGGTCCATGAATATCACTGATAATAAAATCTTCTCTAATAAAATTATCAAGATGAAATGTGGAAATGTCACTTTATGATATAATTCTCAATGAGAGATTATCCATACATGTTACACTATTTTACTTTGTAAATCTTTAATTTATATTTTTTTAATGGTACTAGCAACATCCTGATAATAATAAGTAAATTATGTGATGAAGGTTACCTATGAAATTTTGATACCATAACTTTTTATTATATAGTTCTAAGGATGAATTTATTCTTTATTCCAATTAGCATGATAATTTTTACAGTCTTAACATATAAGTCCTTAGGATCCAAGACTTACCTTTCCATAGTGAAATGAAAGATCATTATTGGTTATTGCATAGTAGGTTAGGGAACTATAACCCTAGAGAATTATCTATGTTGACTATTGAAAGACTTTTTAATGATCTGCAAAAACATAGGTTCGATACATAAAAATACTATGATCATTGTAAAGACAATAAGCAACATAAGTTAAATTTTCAATATTTTGGTGAAGTATAAACACAGGATTAGTTATAGTTAGTAAAAATAAACTTATTTAGTCCTATAAAAAATGGAAGTCTTTGATGAAAATACTATGAATATTTCTTGGTTAATGATTATAGTAGATTCACATGGGTTTCGTTTCTCACAAGAAATATGATGCTTTTTATTATTTTCAACTCTTATAGAAAAAGACAAATATGAGAAAAAATATTCCCTTGAAAACTTTTTTCCTCTAATATTCCCTTAATGAAAAATGGTATTGTTGAATAAAGAGATATAATTCTTTGAGAAATATTAAGAACCATGTTGGGTGAATACTAAATTGATATATATTTTTGGGACGAAGTAGTTAATATTTCCTCCAACACTATAAATCGAGTTTTGATTATACATTTTCTTAATAAAACTCCTTTTTATTTTTTTACTAATATGATACAAAATGTTTCTTACCTTAGAGGTTTTTATTAAAAGGTAGTCATACTAAATATGAAAGGTAACATACATAAATTTTTACCCAAATATGATGATTGAATATTTTATTGGTTATTCCACTACATCTAAGGAATATAGAGTTTTAAAAAAAAAATTGTTATACTATTGATGTAATATTACATGTTATGTTCGATGAAACATTACATTTTTTATACATCCTCGACCAAAATCCATGGATGATATTTGAAAAAGTAGTTTTCAACATTTTATAAAAAATTGTTCTAATATGGATATGACTCAATAATTTTTTTGATGTTCTTCCTTAGGTGTATTTTTTACCTTATATTGAAGAAAATCATTTTTATAATTGAATAAGTCATTTGTTTCTATGAAATAATCCTAGTGATATTATCATTGGTGATGTATATTAACCAGTTAGGGATAAAAAATCCTTAAGGAATGAAGTAAAACATCCATCTTTCTTTCCCAATATGAACCTAAGAATCCCTAGGAGGATTTAGGTTATGAGTATGGGATAATAGAAATTCAATATTAACTAAATGAACTTGAAGGGAACAATGTTTGGGCCACGGTTTAATGCCAATGAAAAACTTTTATAATTAGAGTAAAATGGGTTTTTAGAAACAAATGCATTGTAAATAGAGTTATAATTAGAAAAAATTTAATAATTCTTACTAAGGGTAATAATAAACAGAAAGGAATAGATTATATCGAATCCTATTAACTTGTATCTAAATCATAAGCTATTTGAATTCTATTGGCCTTTGAAACATTCTTTAATTTCAATCATTTTCCAATGGATGTGTAGTGAAATTTTCCTAACGAATTGTTTAGGAGGAATTTTATGTTGAACAAACCATTATTTTAAAATAATAAAACATCATAAATATGTTTATAAAATTACCAAAGCATTATGTGGAATTAAACATGCCCCATAGAGCCTGGTATGATAGTTTAACACGATTTTTTTATAAAACATTTATTAAGGTAGATTTAGCCACAAAACATGTTATAAGTGACGCAAAAAAATATTATAATGGTTAAAATATATGTTGATGGAATTATATTCAGATGAACTAAAAAAATCATGAACACGTTCCTTTGTAGATCTTATAAAATCTAAGTTTGAGATGAGTATGAATGGTGAGTTAACAATTTTCCATTGTTTTAGAAGTTCAAAAAAACCAAAACATATATATATATATATATCACAACATATGTATATTAAATATCTTCATAAAAAAATTATCTGAAAATACTAAAAGTATTAGTACTCTTATCGGTACAAACAATTCTCTAGATCGAGATGAGGCTAGGAAACCAATTGATCAAAATACATTTATAGGTATGAAAGGAAATTTAATATAATTATCCTCTAGTAATCTTGATTTATATTATTAAGTATTCTTTTTTGAAGGATCTCAAGATAATCCAAAGGAATCCAATTTAAGATATTTATAAAAAAATCTTCGTTATCTTATGGGAACTTTGAATTGAGGAATTTTCTATTCTTTTGAAAAAAAATTCAAATTAAAATGTTTCTCAGATGCTCGATTTATTGGTTGTATAATAGATAGAAAATTTATATACGGAACATGAAATTTATTAAGAGAGTCTTGAGATTATTGATCCTGTAAGAAACAACACTCAGTAGTACTTTCCATTACTGAATCTGAATTTGTGGAAGTTGAGAGCTATTATGATCTTGTGTAATGGATGAAACACACAGTCACAAACTATGGAAAGAGTTTTAGTAATACACAAAAAAAATATTTGATAATACTAGTTCGATTTCATTATATTAAAAACCATAACATCACTCATGTTATAAGCACATACATAGAATACCCCATTTTTTAGGGATCCCACACATAAAAGAGATATCATTTCACAATTCATCGTAACACAAGAACAACTTGAAAATATTTTCAAAAAAAACTTCCTTACAATATATTTGAATATTTTAAATATAATCTTGGAATGATCAACATAAATTAATCATTCATAACCAATTATTTTTTCCTATATTCATACATTAGGTTACTCCTTTTCCAAGGGAGAGTACATATGTATGTTTTTTTTTCAAAGGATTTTTAGTTTCAATGTTTTTTTCCTAATAAATTTATGGAATCATATTATGTTATAATGTATTCTAGAATCATAAATTTTCATAATCAGTATTCATAAATAGAAGTATCATATATATTTTCATTATCAAAAACTATTGTAATTTGTTTCCGTAATGGAAGTATCATAATTAGTTTCCTATAAAAACTATTTTAATTAAATTTTTTATTAAAAAACAAAATTATTTTTTTTGTAATAAAAAATTCAATAGACTAGTATGTTTTTAAAAAATAATAAGAATAGGTTATTTGTACAGATGTATTTATTCACTACAAAAGGCACTTCTCTATAATTTTATTTTTTCACTATTTCATTAGGATTAGTTTATAATTTTTGTTTTTATTCCATTTTTTAGGAAAAAATATTTTATATTTCAAATTTCAAATTTTTCTTCTATATTCATTCATAACAATATATTTTTTAAAACAACATAATGAGTTCAAAATATTTTTAAAATTCCTTATGAACTCCTGTTATACATTTTTGTGAAAAAACATTTGAATCATCTTGTTATGAATTAATTAATTTATCATCCAAATAAAAAAAATTCTGAATATTTTCTAATTTCTACGGGATAAATATTATTTAATATTGTTATCGATTAATATTTAGGTCATTATATTATTTAGTATTATTTCCCTCACAAGATATTCATGTAAGTTGTCACTTTTACCCATTCTTTTTCAACATCACAAATAAGAGAAATATTGTTTTAGGTAGAAATATTTTGTTAAGGGAGATGTATTTTTTTGAGGGAATGTATTTACAAAAGGTGATTTATCTTAAAGAGAATTATTTTATAAAGAATAAATTTTGATAATGTTGGGTTATTTCATTATTGGAGAGAATATGATCCTTAGGGGAATTTTTTTATCCTAATTTGTAATTAATCATATTCGAAATCATACTCTCCATCATATTTAGAATAGACATAAACTCATGAGAGGTTATGGATTTAATAGTTAACTATGAATATGAAGTACTTAAAAGAACATGGATGGTATGTTTTTCAATGTTATTTTTTATTTATATCTTCTGGTTTGTGCTTTTAAAAAGGGGGGAGATGGTTGAGTAAGAAAATATATTTCACACAATTCCATTAATTTACTTTTGTAAATCAAAAACATATTATTCAAACATATTTTTATAGATTCTTTTGGACAATGTGTTTTAGTATATTTTTTGTAGAAAACAATACATTTCTACCATTCATAGAATATGTCGTAATGTATCATAAATATAAACAACTAATAATTCATCCCAATTATCATAATGAGTTTGAGTACAAGAAAAATAAGACTCACCTTTATCAGAATTGTTGTTAAACTGTCTATATTGTCTTTCATACTAACAATGTATTAATAATTATACTTATATTTGTACATAAAAATATTTAACTAAACCCTCTTATAGTTTATCATAATGATAATTTTATGAAAGACCATCGAACTAACTATGTTTATAATCTGAATATGGAAGACTTATTCTAATCGTAATGGAACATCTACTATATTGTGATAGTGTAAACCTATACGGCATCAAAAATTCTATTATCCAAGAGAGGTATGAGATTTCATGTTCCAGGTTTCCAAATCATTATGAAAATCTTAGAGAACATGATTTTTGGGAAGGAAATATGACCGTTTGGTGATTTACTATAAATACATGGTCATTTAAAGAGTTTGGAGTTTGAAGAATATCTATTTGATAAAATTATTCCCCTATTTTTCTAAATCATTCATAGGGTGAATAGCTTGTTCCATGTATCTTTCATTTCATTAGAGAGATTATTATTTAGGAAACATTTTCATCTTATCTACTTAAGAATTTTTATTAATTGCTTCATATGTTTTATTATTGTGATTATAATTGAGTTCCTCCAGGGTTAGGAAGATAGATAATCCAATAATCCTGATCGAGGGATCATAGGGATATTGAGAGAGATAATTAGATCCATAAGGTCGAGGGATTCTATCGCTAGTGAGACATATCTGATCTTCATAATGAGGTCTTTCCTTACTGAGGAAAGATAGACTTTCTTGTAATTAAAAAGAGGGACACCTTTAGCCAAATATTACAGCTACCTTACTATTGAGGATAAAAGAGGTCTATCTTTTTTAAATAGATTTAATTAATTCTTACATTACATTGCTACTATATTTATTGTTTCTTTATAGGTAATTATTTGGATGAATTTATATAAAATAAAGTGAAATGTCATATTAAACTTTCATTACTGATTGTTTTATCTTTACTAAAAGTATTATGATAAAAAAATCTATATAATTAAGTCCATAATAATTTAGATTTTATATAATCTTCGATATAATTTTATTAATTTTAATAGTAATAATATAACATTGATATATCGATATAAATATTGATTATGATAATTTATTAATTAAACTGAGGACCACATTAGATTACAATAATTATGATTAAATTGGTTTTTGATTTTAATAGAATAAACTCATTTAAACTAAAGTATTTAGGACTTCAAGTTACCCCATCATGTAATAAAACCATTAGGAAAATATTCTTATGATTATAATATCAATATAACTAATATTGATATCCAACACTCATTTCATTCCTTATCTTCCAACATTGTTGAATCCAATAATATATCCTCTCATAGAATCCAATGGAGTCAACTAATAAAATCTACACCCTCTCAATTAATTCCACCCATTTCATTTCAAAAAATGGAATCTAATGGATGAAACCCAAGTCTTTCCACCCATAATGAACAACCAAACAAGAAGAACCCATTTATTAATCACCATAAAAATTATTAGAGCTCATTTAAATATGAAATTTCACTATTCATTTCATAAAATAATTATTCTTTACTTGATGGTAGATTAAATAGCACTCCAATGAAAATATATAATGGAAAACACATTATATTTGGCTTATTGTCACACCATTTGACCAAATACATTTTTTAATATATTCATTTCAAGGATAAATGTCATTTACAATCCAACATTTACAATCTACTTGGTCCAGTTCATATGTTCATCCAATTCAAAAATTATCAATGATTGTGAAATTCTATTTATCAACCATCGATTAAAGTTATAAATATCATTTGAACATTAAACATAAATAGCTATATCTCACCCCTATTTTATTCTTGATCAAAAACCACATAAGGTATCCCCATGTGGAACAATCCCTTTATATGGTGGAAGGAATTATAAGAGGAAACATTAAATAAGGGAAACTCTATTTTAAAAATTTAAATAAACTGATTTAATTTAATGGATTTTGATTTTGTTTGAGGAAATTCCAGCATGACTCACTCACATGAACATATGAAAATTATGAAAGAATATAGTTAGGATTAAGATACCACTTACCACATTACTAATACTTCAATAAATAACTCTTGGATCGAAAAACTAGTCCCTGATATTATTCAAGACTAACAACCAATGGACAAACTACCCATAGTCCCAACACACATTAAAACAACCAAATAAATTAAATATAACAGTAATAAATGTAATTTAAAATTTTAAAACAAATAAATATGTAAAATAAATTATTCATATGTGAAAAATAAATCACTGAATACTTACAGCATACCTAAATAGAGGCCAAATATCCCCCGACAGTCCATTCCATGCTTCAGAAATTAACCCAAGATAAATCACTACCAATTGGAAGCAAAATCACAATCTAGGAAAAAAAATACTAAAAACCCTTGTAAAATTCAAAATGGTTACGTTCTTCCATTATTACAAGGAGATAAGTGTGCATTTCTAGTATCAGTACATCCTTTAAATGAGTACAAATAATCTCCATATTATTGGGATGAACCCACCATCCTCTAGTAGATTTTCCTCCCAATTAACTTAATAGGAGAACCAAAAAATAGAGAGAGATGAGGATGAGAAGAGGATAAATCACCAGATAAAGTTATATCTATGGAATATCTAATAACCACACATACAATCACTCCAAGAAGAGAGGGACCAATATGTAAGAGGTTGGGATCTACCTGGTCCAAAAAATCCAAAAAAAGGTCAAGAGAGGGGTGTCCCCTAAAAAACATGATAGGATATAATTTTAATTATTCCCATTAAAACCCTACAAGATTGCTTGGGGAGGCCATTTTTCACCCAGTGGTTTTAGGAAGTTACTCATGCCACTATCATTCTACACTAACTAGCATAGGGCTACATGTTATAGCCTGAACCACCCAACTTATCCCCCAAGCCTTCCAATTACCTTTAACTATCTACTAACCCAAAAAACATATCCATAAACACCCATTAGTGGGGTACAATACTTAAATATACTCTACCAAACATTAATTCTTAAAATCAATTTATCAGTAATTCAAAAGAAAAAATCAAACAACTCAAGAAATTTAATTTCTTCCATAGTCATGGGGTATTAAATTAAATATGGGGTTACTTTTTTATACCAAATTTCAATTTATCCTTTAAACGTTTACCCCATTTGTTATTTAAACTCTATTACTTTTTTGGGTTTGGATAAATATAATTTAACTCCTATCCAATATAAAAAATCCATATATAATACATGAAAATAAATAAAAATTTCATAGAATAATTTTACAAGGTCCATCCCTTCATGGGAATCCTACTTCTTTCTATGAGAATTTTCACAAATCATTGATTCTATACTATAAAAAATCTATAAATATCATGGTTTTTTTCTTCCAATCCCACATAGTGTCTCACTATACATACACATTCAAGAATATCACCGAACTTACATAATGACATCATCACACTAAAGTCACAACTTCACACCCTGTTATCCTTACATACTGAGAGTCATAATGGTTCCACCGCTCCCAACATGTTTACACAAGCATATTAGTATAGCTCCTTTATATGTATATATTTTATCAACACAAGGATTTCATGCATCCACAATATTGATACACATCATCGCTAAACAAGGTCATCAAATTCTAACAGATATTCACACACATAACATATAACTTGATCTCTATTTCAGTTTAGCTATAAAACATTTCTATATAATGTGATCACCTAGATTTCTCAGTAAAACTCAATTTTATCTCTAATTATCTCCATAAATCCAATAAAACAACACCCATTCAAAATAATGACACAAAAATAATAACAAAGAAATCACAATTAGTCAGTCATATATTTATTCTTCTCAATCCTCTACCAAAATTGTTATTCACAGATCCTCTTATTCCTTTATCTTTGATTCACAAATTATAATCACTTTTTCATAATAAGATAAAGATTATATATCTTCATCTTCTCTAAAAGATTTATATTTACTCACACTCAGCTACCACTCTTGGATCTAGTTCTCAAACATTATTATTATATCTCTCATTATTTATTTTACACATGGGTCATAAAAATGATATTTTTCTATATATAGAATATATAAAATCTATAAATAATTTTATTCCCATAGTCACTTCATTATTTTATTCTCACCTTTTACAATACTTTCATATAGGGGTGTCTCTATTGACCCTAAATAATCATTTTCCAACCTCAATGATTGAATCTTGGTAAATGATTTGTTTGACATCCTCTTTTTATTTTCTAAAAACCAAAAAAATCCATTCTAGTTAAATTCAATATGATTGAATATTTTCTCATATAATCCTCAAAATATCCCTAAAAATATATAAGAAAAATATTATTCTAAATATATATGAGTGTCATAAAAAAACCCAGTCTTGGGGCTTGATTATTTCTATTATACCTTGAAGGTTTCTTAATATTACAAATCAAGACCATGTTAAATAGTTAATATCACATATCTCCCTAAAATTATCATCTCAGATTAAAACATAAATAAGAACTTATCTTTTTACATTTTGATCAAATAAGGAAAACACATGCATCATAATGTTTAATTCTAAATTCTAGTCACCGCAATATAATTTAAAATGTTATTATTTTCAATTCCAAGATAATGAATGATGATCATATTTACCTTATCCCCAATCAATAATTCTCAAAAATAATTCTATCATGGATCAAAATAGATTCAGGATTTTTTATCGTGAAATAATAGATTATGAATCATCAAATTTAATTTCCATAATTAAGAATAAATTCAGAAAACATATATTTTATCATGTGAAAATTTCATTGAAATTTCCCCTTTCTTTGATCTCCTTGAATACAACATCATGATTAACTTATCAGATATTTAGAGGTTGTATAATTTTTAATTTTTTATGTTTTTATCAATGAAAATCATTCCAAGAATGCTTTAATTTATTTACTTAATAATCATTAATTTTTCTAGAAATTAGATTTATCATTTAGTAGATTTTATGAAATTTCACTAAGGAATGACTCATATGAAAATCCCTTATAACTCGTATTCCAAATAATTTTTTCATAGATAAGTCATAAAAAAGTCTCCATGAATCATACAAAATATAACTAAAATCATTTGTAGACACTATGTCATTCAAAAAAATTTCATGCTTGTATAAAATTTGGCATTTGGGGAGAATGAAAAATGCACAGAGTGTAAAATGGATCAAACAATTTTCATATTGACTCATATATAAAATTTAAATGAACCTTAAAAAAGTTAATTTACCTTGATTTGACTTACATTCAGTTGTGGGTGTTATATCATATGAAGATAAAGACTTATCTATTTTTTAAGTTCCATCTACAAAATACCAAATTTCATTAAGATGAATTAGAATCACCTTAAATCATTCTAATAAATCTTGAACCTTCCATCCATGTGTTCTTTAACACTTGACAGATCACTATTTAAGATTAATATCACAATGATGGATTCAATAACTTCTTAAGTCTTAAAAATCACAAATCATCTACCTTTAATCATTATTAATAACAAATCATAACATTGTACATAGAAGCCATAACCCACTCCTCTATCAACTATTATAGACATGTTATATTTGTACTATCTATACTTTTCACTTAATTCTAAGAGGACGGTCTCAAACTATCATCTAAGTATAGGGGATACACACAAACAATCCATCTCATTATCCCTTATCCAAACTAATCATTGGAAACATCAATCTCTTTATTAGGTGGAAATTTATTCGATAACCCATAATTAACAATAATTGACAAAGAAAATTAAATTATCAGTACTCATTATTTCATGATTTATTTCATAAATATAGACTTATAAAAAACATAAGATCAAGTGGCGTAGTTTATTTAGGAAATTAGGTACATGAATTAATTACATAAAACATGATTATAATATAATTATTAAAAAACCATTAAACATGCCCTTCCTCCATTAAACATGCCCTTAAATTCTATAGATATTATCAAACTACATGGGATATCCTGGGTATTTATCTAATAATGGGGTGAAATATAAAGGACAATAAAGGAATTATCAAAGAATATAATAAGGTAAATATGTACATGTGATCTAAGAGGAATATCAATATAACATAAGATAGGTGAGAATCATAATCTTGAATAATGAGGTATGACATAACATGATAACATAAATGAAACATAGGAATGTGGAAACCACATAAATCATGACCTCATAAACACAAGTCAAGGATAATTAGAAAGACATAATAATATATTATGTTTAGAATAACTTCACATACACCTAATACGGAATATAATTAGATAAAAACATTTCCCAATGCAATGGAGGGGTATATAATTCATATCCACCATAAAAAAATAATTTACCATGTCGGCATTTATTACATTAGTAGTAAATAATTGACATCTAAAGATATAAAAATTGATTTATCACATTAGTTATATTATAACCGATGTAATAAATTCATTAAATTGATTTATCACATCTGTTATTTTTTAATTGACATGATAAAGCAAACATCATTGGTTTATTATGTTGGCTATTATATTACCAACATAAAAAATTATTTATCAAGTCGGTTATAGAATAACCGATGTGATAAATGTAATAAAAAACTCATTATCATGTCGATTAATAAATAAATGACACAATAAGTCATTTAAAATCTTTAGGAAGTCTTGTTTCATGTTATTCTATTTTTTTTTCAGGTGACAATGACTCTATATATCTCACATGGAAAACATACAATCGATTCGTTAATCTCGTGTCCTCCAAAAACATTTTAACACCTTCATTAATATTTTTTCTCATCGGTGCATCTATCTGCTCAACTTACAACTCTAGAGTAATATTTTCAGACATTGATTTCTGTCATTCATGTATTCCTCAAATCTTGTTTTGTGATTTCGTTCATTATATATTTCACTATTTTATATTTCTATCTTATAAGTTGATATATTATTCCAATTCTGTATTTATGGGATGTATTTAGTGATACCAAGGATGA
Source organism: Viscum album (assembly GCA_963277665.1). NCBI lineage: Eukaryota > Viridiplantae > Streptophyta > Magnoliopsida > Santalales > Viscaceae > Viscum > Viscum album. Next base: position 2,002,030,340 of record OY728161.1, on the reverse strand, counting down.
AGAAAGAATTTTATCACTTTGGAGCCTTTGAAAAACCCATAGATAAGTATTATATATATATTAATATCTATTAATGTCATTTAATTATGATCATATCACACTCTATATGTACTTGTGTTTGATGGTATTTTCTTCCATATCCATTAGTTTATTCATATGGTGTTCTACTCACAACCTACTTAAATAAAATCACATCTAATTGGAGAAAAATATTATTGGAACATCTTTGTGAAATAGATGTAAATTGAATTGTTTTGATGGGGATATTGACTTAATATAGGATATGATACTCAGAATGTTCGTAAAATCAGTTTGGTAGATTGTATTATTTTTTTGTTAATTAAATATATATATATATAAATATATATATGATATTCCTCCATGTGGTGTTGATATTTTACATTTGACAATATCCAATTTATATTATATGTGTCATTACTTACATACTGATGGAATTTATACTTGAATTTATAAATATCCAATTTATTTTGTATTTTCTAAAAACATTTTAAATTTTCACTCACTATGGTTTTTCATCATCTCTTCTTAAAAATGATACATTTATGTTGTATATGGAACCCAATTTATACACGGTGGAAGTAAACATGGCTATCATAACTACAATACATTTTCGAGTATGGTAAAAATTAAACTCTTTTGGAGTTTTCTCATAAATTTATATAAAATAAATTTTTAATATACCTATCAATATTCAATATAGATATATTTTGTTAGATATTCCACTAGACAAACCATTAAAACTCATATTATTCTTTTTGTAATGCCATATTCTAGTATTATATACTACAAAAACGATATATTTTATTATTAGTGTAACATTAAAACCAGTATGGTCAATATTAATTTAATTTAATGGCTTTCTGTCCTATTGAGCAAAAAAAATATCATTATAATTTTCAAATAATAATATATCTATTTTATATTCAAAAATTTTGTTACTTTCTAATTTTGGAATATTTCATAGAAATATAAAACTGGCTTATCTAACATATATATTTCCTTAAAATTATTTTCATGCATATAGTTTTATGATTTATCATTTATATTTAAACTTATGTTCCATTATTGTGTATAATTTGTAATTATAATTTTCAAATAGAAATATATTGGTTTTATATTTAAAAATTGTGTTACTTTCAAATTGTGACATATTTCATATAAATATAAATTGGATTATCTTAAAAGGATGTATAATTTTGATATTTGCTATATGTAATAATGAGTTAAATTTGGATTATGACACATTTTATTAGTGATGAATATAAGGAATATATTCACCCTTTATTGTAATTTTCTCAATTAAATGTTCTGAATAATGACACCTTTTTCTATCCATGCCTAAAATAATTAAATATAAAGAGGTTGAAATGTAGATAGATCAAAATCATTTAATGCATCATTATTTTAATCTGAGTTATTGACCTTGGATTTCAAATGGTAAAAATGGTTAGAATTTCAGATCTACTGATGATGATGCTTTGAATGATGGAAACTCTAATGAAATTGAAGAAATTATTCGTGATATTAAATCAAAAAAAATTGAGAAACAACAGACAATTGAGTGTCTATATAGTGATGCTGAAAAATAATTATATCCTGGTTGTACAAATTTTATAGTTTTATTGGCAGTGTTAAGATTGATTAACCTGAAGGAAAAGTATGGATAGAGTGACAAGAGTTTTATAGAGCGTCTACAATTGTTGAAAGAAATTCTTCTTAAAGACAATGATATTTCATATTCACATTATAAGGAAAAGAAAAAATTGTGCCTGATGGGATTGGGATACAAGAAAATACAAGCCTATCTGAATGACTATGTGATATTTTTTATGGAATATGAATTTTTTTCATTGTGTCTTAAATTTTGGACATCACATAATAAGTTGAAAGAAAAATCACATGTTGATGTAGAGATCACAAATATCCCTACAAAGGTATTTTGGTATCTTCCTATAATCTATTAGTGTTAATCATTTATTTTATACTTCACATGATGCAAAAACTTAATATGTCATGATAAAGAGTTGATATTTAAAGGAAAAACATGTCATCGAGCAAATATTCCATAGTAGATGAAAATTGATGAGCAATACACTACATTCAAAAATGAAGTTATAAATAACAGAATTGGGTTGTGTACTAATGTAATGAATCCATATTAATACCTCATTAGCACACATAGTTCCTAACATGTTTTTTGGTAATTTACAACCTATATCTCATAATTTTTATGAAGCGCAAATATTTCTTGTTGAGTTTAATGATTTCTGGACTAGAGAAACCCATAAATTATATTGATGTTTTCTTGTCACCATTAATTAATTTTTTTAAATACTTATGTGAGGATGTTATTAGGGTGTATGAGTCTTATAAAATGGAATATTTTCATTTTTATGCAGATATTATTTTTAGTATAAATGACTTCCCAGTATATGGAAATTTTCTTGGATACAATGTTAAGGGGAATAAAGCATGTTTAGTTAGCGAGAAACAGAGTTCATATTGTCAATTTCATAATGGGAGGAAAATAGTATACATAGTACATCAAAATTTTTTCCTATGGATCACTCTTATAGAAGATAAAAAATAAAATTAGTGGATTAAAATAATTTTCTATTTCTCCAAAACATTTATCAACTACTGAGTATTTTGAGGCGGTGAAAACCCTTGATGTGACAATGGGAAATTCACATTGATATGGTAATTATAGACATATTTTGAAGAAACAATCAATAACTTTTCAGCTACCATATTAGAGATATTGTAATGTGAAACATAAAATTTATTTCATGCATGTGGAGAATAATATCTGTTATAGATTGATTTCAACATTGTTATATATTAAAGGAATGAATAAATATGGGTTGAATTAAATATTATAGTTACTATCAATGGGAATTTTTTAGGAGTTAACTCCCACTCTTAATGTAAGATTGGCATTTATTCCCCTATATTATCATACATTATCTATGTGGGAGAATAATAGATTTTGTTAGTGTCTCCATGATATCAAATTCCACAGGTCTATTCTTAAAATGTAAAAAAATTTCTCTCTTTGATGGATTTGAAGTTGATAGGTATGAAATCTCATGATTGTCACTTCCTGATGGAAAAACTTCTACCAGTTGCATTGTGTTGAATATTTCCCATCAGTTTCAAAATGACCATCATGAAGATGTGTTATTTTTTGATTTCAATTTTTAATAATGTGATTGATTTGGATTCATTGAAAATTTTGTAAAATGAAGAAATTTCTATACATTGTCAATTGTAAATGTATTTTCCGAAATCCTTTTTGATATAATGGTTTATTTAAGGGTTCATCTGGTTTGAGAAATAATGTTTTGGGCTTGTATATCTACATTGGATGTATCCTATTGAAAGGTATATGACGATATTTTATGGTTATGTTAATAATAAATATCAACCTGAATCATCCATTGTTGAAAAGTATATTTCTTAGGAGGTTACAATGTTTTGTACGAGCTACTTTTCTATGGAGGAGCACATTGGTTTGCCTCCATATCACAATTAATGAGTTAATAATGAGGGAAAGGGGATTCACGACCTGAAAGTAATATCATTGTTAGGTGAACAGATAAGTAAGGTACATTTACAATCTTTAATAACATGGATGATTCTCAAAAATATAAAACATTACATATTAATGGGATGAAATAATTTCTGCCAAAGAAGAGAGAGATATGGATTTTTAATGAGCATAACAATATTTTTTCCATGGATTAAAAAACCCTTGCTTGGAAGATCAGATAAATCAAAGACATTAAGATGGGTTGTGGGTGGTCCATGTTTAAATGTGATAACATGGTCCAGGTATGACATTAATGGTTATACATTTCATATGAAGGCACAGAAAAATAGAAGTGTAGTTCAGAATAGTGGTGTATTGGTGTTTGGAGAAGAAATGCATTTTTCAACTTCTAAATACAAAAAACCAATATCTGAATCAAGTTCATATTATAGATTCATTAAAGAAATATGGGATGTTGATTACCTTAAAATTAAATTTCATGTGTTTATATGAAAATGGTTTATCAGTAACAACATTGTTAGGAATGGTGAATTTGGAATGAAAATTGTTAATATGAATATATTAGAAGACATAAATGATTATTTAAAATTTAAACACGTGAAAAACAAATTTTATATGTTTTTGGATCAATCTGATATGTAGTGATAGATAAAAAACAATATGTTGGTGATGATCAACTTGATGAAGATGATGATTTATGTGAGATCCCAACATCCATGGAAATATTAATAGACAACAATAATGCGAATGTTGTAGACATGGTTTGTTCCATAAAAAATGATCATGATGAAGTAATTTTGGAAAACAATCTATTAGTACATTCCTACTGTTATAGGAAATATAGGTTTATTTCTCATTTACTTTTATTAATTTTATAAAATGTTGGATATTGTATTTTTTCCTTACTAAAACACGTATTAAAATTAATAAGTATAAATTTTCATTTAATTTAGATTATTTTTGCGTAGTATACCATATTTACCATTACAAAACATTTATATTTATTGATTTTGTTGAATAAAAATTATTTTAAACCTATATCTTAAAAATATTCTTTTTTGTTTAAAAAATTGATTTATTAGGGTGGACTATTTTTAATATTCCTACACAAATTTATAAATTGTTTTCATTAAGTTACATGAAATTTCATATACATTACTATTATTATAATTGTATGTAACTTCCTTATTCTGGAAGACGCCTTGAGGTGCCCCGTACCTGGGTCGTCACATGGACTCAGGAACATTTCCTCGAACTCCAGAGGCTTCTGACTAGCATCAAGGCCCTTGGGAGTGATATTGGGGAAACTATTCCATCATTGGAAGAGTAAAACAGTATAAATAAACAAATAACAATTGTATAAGAAACAATGAAACCATACAATAGTAGATAGTAGAAGAATTAAAGAAATAAATAACTAAGACCTATATATAAATGATGCATGATACATATGTCTAGGAAAGCTACCAAATAAGTCACAATGTTTGAATACAATACTAAACCAAATGCAAAGAAGACAAATAAACTCCAACAGCATCGCAATCCTTATCTTGGTCTCAAGATCCCCAGATCCACAACAATCATGTACATGATGTTGAAGGGTGCATTCCCTTATCTATACCTTCAACAATATAATCTGTTTGGGCCAAAAGCCTGACCGAAACAGAGTGTGAGACAAATCCCAGTAGGCAACCACCCAATGATCTATGCCTAACAATCAGGGAATTTATATGGCAAGAAATAAGAAAAATAAGAAATAAGAAATGAATTACTCAAAGTGAAAAGTCCTAAAGTTTCCTTTACAAACATCTTCTTTTAAAAATTTAACCAACAATTAAAAAAATACATGTAACCATCTAGAAATGTTCTCACAACCTATTCCCTCTGGTTCAGCTACAAGAGAAGATATAACACAGACTCTTTGAGGTAGCACTCACCGCCACACCCCCTATAGTCATTTGTAATAGTGGACTCTCTGAGGAAGAACACCCTGTCAATTTCCCCTATAGTCTTTTAAAAATAAAATATACACACTCTGAGGAACCACTAAATTTCAATTCCTCAAGTGGTCTCATATCATAAATATAGACACTCTGACGGAGCACTCAACATCAATACCCCTTATGGTCTCGAAGCGTGATAAATATAATACACACACTACAGAAGCCCTCAATGTCCATTATCCTTATGGTCTACTACACCATGTTCTTACGACACTGTGTAAGGATGTTGTGCGTAGCGATACATGGAAGCCAATGTAAACATCAAGAACAACTTGGATAAACTATTGCATCATATCACATCATGTCAGATAAAATCACTCCATCCTAACAGTACTAGGAATGAAAAGGAAAGAAGCCTAATAAGAAAGCTTGGATAAACTGTCAAAACAACCAACATGGGAAAAAATATATATCATGGAAATGTTAACCCTATTCACAAACAATTATCCTCTATCCAAAGAAACAAGGCATAAAAGGCAATAATAAAGCTAAAAACTATAAACACACAATACCCCGAACAAGGGTATTGGATAATTTTGAACATATTACTCAAAGAATAACTATGGAAAGGCACAAACCACCTACCTTAGCATTTTATTATCGATATACGTGAACCTCGGGCCTTAAATCTCCCTAGAATTCCCTAGATCTAAAAAATGCTAAAAATTCAACTGAGGATACCTCACGACATAGGAGTAATCAGGAAACGAGTCTCAAGAAGAAGGAAGTGATTGCCGTGGAAATTTCAACGCAATATATAATAGCCATATGTAATACAAGTAAATAAATAAAAATGACATAGAATATTTTTGAAAGGTTAATACCCTTCATGGGAAACCTACTCCTTTCTGTGATTATTTCCCACCATCATTGATTCTATAACATAATAAATCTATGAATATTATGGTTTATTCATCCCATAACCACATATATACTCACAATAAATACACTTTATAGTAAATCACTGAACATCCATAAGGACTTCTTCACACTAAATTCACAACTTCACATTATGTTAAAATTACATACCAGGAGTCATAATGGTTCTACAGCTCCCATCATGTTTACACAAGCATTTCATCATAGGTCCTTTTTAAGTTGATATTTTATCAACACAAGAATGTAATGTATCAAAAATATTGATATACTTTATATCAACACTAGGTTATAAAATTACAATATATTAGCACACGCATAACATATATCTTGATCCCCAATTTAGATTAGCTTGAAAACTTTTCTATATAACATGATCACATAGATTTTTCACTAAAACATAATTTGAGCTCTTATGATCTCCGCGAATTTGATAAAATACCACCCTCTTAATGTATTGAAATGTAAATAAGAATAACGACAACACAACCAGTCATTCATATATTTATTCTTCTCAATACTCCATAAAAATGGTTTTTAATGTATCCTCTTATTCCTTTATATTTGGTACCCAAATGATAATCACTTTAGTAGAACGGGATCAAGATTCTACACCTTCATCTTATTTAAAATATCTATATATCTTCACACTCAGCTATAACTCTTTTATCCATTTATCGAACACATTTATCTATCTTTCATTCTTTATTTTATCTATATGTCATAAAAATGGAATTTTATATATTTATAATATATAAAAAATATATATAATTTTATTCCCCTAGTCACTTAATTATTTTTCTTCCTTTTAAAAAACTTTCTTATAGGAGTTTCTCCCTTGACCCTTAATTCTCCTTTTCTCTCCTAAATGATTTAATCCTAGTAAATGACATGAGTGAAATTATCATTTTATTTTATCAAAACCAAAAACATCCCTTCTAGTTACACTCACCAGGATTGAATATTTTCTCATCTAATCCTCAAAATATAATTACTAAAATATATAGGAAAATAATTCTTTTAAATATATATGAAAATCATAGAAAACCCCAGTCTTGGGGTGTTAATATATCTTTAATAGCGTGAATGTGTCTTAAAATGACATATTAAGAGCCATATTAATGAATTAATATCAATGATTTTCCCATCATTATCTTCTCAGAGAAAAACATGAATGAAACATTTTTTTAACATTTTTATCATATAAGGAAAACACATGCATTATCTAATTTAATTCTAAATTCTAATCACCAAAATAGATTTTAAAATATTATTATTTTAAATTCCAAGATAAATAAAGATGATCATATTTATCTTCTCCTAATTATATTATTCTAAAAAAATTTAGATCATGGATCAAAAGAGTTTCATGATGTTTTTATCTTTAAATCATAGCTTAATCATCATCAAATTTCATTTCATTCTTCAAGAATAAATTATGGAGACTTATATTTTAACATGTGAAAATGTCTTTTAAATTTCATCTTTATTTTATATCCTTCACTACAACTTCAACATAAACATATAAAATATTTATAGGTTGTATAAAATATTTTTTTATGTTTTTATCTATGAAAATCAGTCAATGTACTATCCTAATTATTTCATTAAGAATCATTAAATTTTAGGAATTATATTTATCATTTATCATATTTAATTACATTTCACTACGGAATGACTCATATGAAAATACCTTATCACTTTTATACAAAATAATATTTTAATAGATGACACATACACGAGTATTTATGAATTATACACAATAAAACCAAAATCATCTAGAGACTCACTATCACTCAAAAAAATCTAATGCTTGTATTAAATTTTATATTTGCTGATAATGACACATGCACAGAGTGTCAAATTACTCATACAATATTCATATTGACTAATATATATATATAATAAATTACTCTTAAAAAAGTTAATTTACCTTTATGTGACATACACCCAAATCTGAGAGACAAATTATATAATGTTCAAGACTTATCTATTTTTTTAGATCCATCTCCGAAATACTGAATTTCATAAAGAGTAATCAGAATCACTCAACATTATTATAGTCCTTCTTGAAACCTCCATCCATGTTTTCTTTAATACTAAATAAGTCAGAATTTACGATTGATAGAACTATGATGAATTCACTAACTTCTTGAGCCTTAAGAATCACAAATCAGTTAGGTTTTAACATTATTAATAACAAATATTAATGTTGTACATTGAATCCAACATCCCACTCCTATATCAACTATTGTAGAGATGTTATCCCTCTTATATCTACAATATTAACTCAATTCCATGAAGATGATCTGAAACAATAATCTAATTCTAGGTTATAATCACCACTAATCTATCTCATTCATCCTTTTCCCAAACAATCCTTGAAAACTACAATCTCTTTAATGGGTGGAAATTTATTCCATAACCAATAATTAAAAAAATTGACAATTATGATTTTATTATTAATACTCATTATTCCATGATTTATTTCATAGAGATACACTTAGAAAACAAATAAGAACAAGAGGCCTAGTTTATTTTGTAAATTAGGTACATGACATAATAAAATAAAACATGATTACAATATAATTATTTATAAACCATGAAACATGGCCTTAAATTCCACATATATTCTAAAATGCATGGGAAAACCTAGTTATTTACCTAAGAAAGGGCTAATATGTAATGTAAAATAATAGATTTACCAAATTATATAATAAGGTAAATAATTACATCGGATCCAAGAGCAATATCAACGTAACATAAGATGGGTGAGAATCATAATATTGAATAATGAAGCTTTACATAACAATATAACAAAAAAGAAAACATAAGAATATAGAAAAAACATATTTCATGACATCATAAACATAATTTAAGGATAATTAGAAATAAATTATAATATAATGTGTTTAGAATAACCCCATATTCACCCAATATGGACTATAATTAGATAAAAACATTACTGAAAGCATTGTAGGGCTATATTATTCACATCCCACCCATCACTTTCATTTCATGTACATGAATAAGTGTTCCACATATATCACAAAACATAAGGATGTATTTCATCACTTTTAACACATAAATTAAGATTCTTTATTAAATACATATAATTTACTGATTAATGATGTATAATTATATCCAGGTGATTCCCCTTTTAGTTGAAATGGGGAATATAATTCAATACACAAATGGCTGACATGTAAAATCATTGGATTAATTTAGTAGTATAAAGGGGGTATATACAGATTCATGAAATGGATTAACAAGAGTGAAATCAGACTCTAAAAACTTTTAAATAATAACAATTGTAAGATATATTTGTAAAAAAATATCTCAATATATACTATTGTGAATAAAAATTTATAATTTAAATATGGTTCTTGAATAAAGAGGAGGAGAGGATCCCTTACATATATAGGGTTCTTCTAAAATATTGGGAGGAGATTCTTAAGATATTGGAGAACATTGGTAGGGAACTATAGATGCAAGGGATGATTAAATTCATGATCCATGGGTTTTTAGTGAAGAATAATGGGAGATTTGAATGTTTTATGTAGGAAAATAGAGGTTAATTCATTATTTATTTCCTAACTTATGTTTTAGGATCTATATGATAAAGTAATCAAAACCAAAACCCATACCTCAGTTATTCCCTGAGTCTAATCCAAAGAGGAGTTGTTTTAATTTTTTATAAGACTAAGAACTGAACTAATTAAAATATTTCGGTTGGTTATATGATGGAGAGTCATGTTTATAGTGAATTGATGTGGAAACCATAAAAGATAATATATGTTTTTAAGGATTCATTCGGGTTTTATAAAATTAATAAAATAATTAAAAACAAATTATATTAAATATGAAGTCAATTTTGGTTTTTATACCCATTATAATATTTATTACATGATTTCATAATGCATAATTTTTATTTATAATGTATTTAATTTTTACAAAAATCTGACATTCTACACAGATTATAAAAAATTCACAATTTGGAAATTTTGAAATGGCGATTTCAAGAATAATATTTATTTTATGAAAATAAATATTTAAATATTATAATTTAAAATTTTAAATAAAAAATCTATATCTATTGAAAAAAATATAGTTTTTGACAATAACTATTTTCTAGTTCTTATGAAATTACATTTGACTTCATAAAATTATATTATTATTTATATTCAATAAATATTAGTTAATATTACTATTTTATTAAAAAAAATATTTTAAAATATATTTATTTCATCAAAAATATAACATTGATTCAAAAAATATATATCCATGGAATACATTTTTTATTTCCTCATATAAAAATAGATTTGTTATATAATTAATTATCTAATAATTTAAAATGTAATAGTAAAAAGAATAAATATAATAATTATTTTATTGAAAGAAAATATAGAAAAATTACTATTAGGGTTTAGATATTATCTCTTTATTATACCACTTAATTCCCTCTGGTTAAGGTGTGTGATAGAGATATTTTCATGTGGTGGTTCAATGTAAATGGTTTGGGCTGTGATCTTGATGATCTTGAAAATATTTGATAAACGGTTTCAATCAGGATTTAGTTATTGAATATTTTATTTGTGCTATGTCAAGATAAAATCCAAGTGATGCAATCCCAATTATATTATCTGACAAACGGGGTTCATAGGGTGTGATCCTATTGGATGAGGACATCACTGCTTTCTTCTATATCAATTAGATTTTATTATAACTAATAATATATACTAATCATTTGATCACTTTATAATAGATATAATATCAATGGATATGATACTTAGTTGTATTTTAAATATTAATGGTTACAATTTATGACGGTGCAAAGTATTCCATGTGTTTTCAATAATAACATTTTGTAAAAATGAATTTATTCATTCAAAAAGGTTATTTCATTTGTAATATTTTAGGTCGTTACATTATTCCCCCATTTAGAAACTTTCCCCTAGATATTTTAATTTAATACACAAAAATAGATGAGGGTACTTATATTACATCACCTCTTATGATTCCTTTTTCACTTCTTCAATCATGTGGTTCTTCCACAAGACTATAACCAAGTGAGTAGACATGTTTTATAGAACATTCTCTATAGTCTCTATGATCTTCACAGCTTCTCCTCATACAAAACGATCATTATCTAATGGTAGCACATCTAGATTCAGTAAATTTTAGGGTTCTTACTTACTCATTTGGGATAAATGGAAAACATCATGAACCTGAGATAGGTTAGGTCATATTTCTAGTCAATATACCACTTCTCTGATGCGATCAAGGATCTCAAATGGGGTGATTTATCTAGGACTATGTTTACCCTTCTTCCCAAAAATCATGAATTTTGTATATAAATATATAAAAAGGAACAACTATTTTCAACATGAAATTATGTGCCTCGTTAATGATTGTATTCATATATTTTATATCATCACTGTATGTATTTCATAAGATCATAAATGGTTTGAACATTTTTTTGGAATCTCATGGATAATATCTTTCCCCATCATCTTAAACTCTTCAACTTCATCCAAGAATGTTAGATTATGACACCTATTCCAATATTGAGCCTCATAAGTATCCATTTTAATGCTAGAATGGAAAAATATATTATATGAGAAATCTACTATGCAATGATTCTTGTCCGAAAAAATATTATAAATCCATTTAACATGATGTCAAAATATCCAAAATATTTTGAATGGCCCTTTCTAAATAACCATCAATATAATGGTGATAAGCAGTGTAGAACCACATTTTGATATCTAAACCTTGCTAAAGGCTTCTAAAAAACATAATGGAAATCCTAAAATGTCAATCATATATAATAAATAGTGGAACTATACGCAGCCTTAGCAATTCCCTTATGTATATCTTAATGAGTTTGCCAAGAAATAAATATTCCTTGATAGTAATGAAATGTGTTGACTTGGTAAGGACATCAAATACCACCTGTATAAAGTTATTTTCTTTAGGATTCATGTATAGTCCTTTGAGGAAATATAAAATTATTCTTTATCATTCCCATACTAGTATAGGAAACAATTTCATCATACACTTAGAATTTCTTCATTCCTTGTTGTCTTCTTAGCTTACAAAGAATAATGATAAAAAGTCAATAATATCCCTCTTTATGTTATCCCACTAGACTATTAGATTCAAATATCAATACAAATTAGTACTACCAAGACTAATAGAGTAGGATAAGATATGTGCATCATCCATATTTCCCTCTTCAGTTATAGATTTGATTGGACACATATCCAAGCTACAAACATTATAACTCTATCTTCAGAAAAGTTGAACACCAAAATATTTAATAACATGTTATTTATAAAAAAGTTATATGTTTTTTATATTTGATAATCTCAATAATGAATGGTTGAGAATTTATTTGATCGTGGTTGAATGAAGTTCCTTTTCTGATTCTCATTTCCATCCTTTAGATGTGCCTAATGATTTTATCCCTTAAAATGATCAAGAAAGATATGATTATAGGATCCTTCATATATAGAGAAGTTGACACTTTGATTTATATCCTAGGTTAATAATTGATTGAAAAATCATAATAATTTATTATATCTTACCACCTTCATTAGAAAAAATTAATCTCATTTTCAATGAATATATACCTAATGCTTTTATGATCCATGTATATGTCAAAATTTTATATGAAGAGATAGGTTCAGAAAAACATCATCTAGAAAATCACTCCATCCAATTATAGATCATGGTTTGTGTATTTATTATCATGAATATTTATTTATAAGGAGGAATAGGCTATAAAAATTTCATCCTACAATGGTAAAAAACCCAATCCCATTTTATAATCATAGATGTAGATCACAAATCTCTCTACACTGGTTGTTAATGTTAGAACATGAGAAGTGATTATACTTCCCTACATATCTTTAAATATATATTCTCATTCATTACACCATCATAATTTATTCCCTTTTATGTCATATCAGATAGTGGGATTGACAATAGTGAAAGGATTCTCATAAATGGATGATAATAACTAGCTAATCTAAGGAAACAATAGTATTTTTATATATGTTGGTCATGGACATCCATAAATTACCAAATTATTGTAAGGATACATATATATACATTTTCTAGTGATAAGAATCACTAGGAAATTCAATTTCTCCATCTATAACATTCAATTGTTGTACATCATTCAAAACTTTTCCTTTAATAAAGTCTTCAATGTGACATTCAAATACATTGAAGGTTCCTTTATTTATGCTTGATTAGATAATAAAAACCTTCTTTCAAGACTACCAAAACATATTTAAGGTTATCCCAAATTACTCTATCATCATGTACATGAATTTTGATAAATAATCATAGATTCCATATGGAATCACTATAAACTTGTACTTCTCCTACCCAATATGAAAATAATTCTTGGGGATAACCTCATTATTGATCTTTAATTCATAATATAATGACCAAAGATCTACCTTAGAGAAGTATTTTACTCCATATATATGATTTAATAATATATAGATTCATGGTAGGGGATACATTATCTTTATCATGATCTTATTAAGCTCATGATAATTAATGTAGAGGGGAACTGAACCATCCTTGTTGTTGAAAAAATTACATTTTCACCCCATAGTGAAGCACATGGGCATATCAATCCTTTGTCCAAATTCTCCAAAAATTATTTCTCCATCTCCCCATGTTCATGAAAAACCATTATACCTGGAGTCTTGGATATTGGAAATTTTCAGAGTATAATATTCATTGAGAAATCGACCTCTCCACTAGGAGTAAGACCAAGAAATTGTTCAGGAAACACATCAACGTATTCCCTTACAATGGGATTTTTTTCATGTGTATTATTATCCTTATTTCAAATCATTTCATAAAGATAAAATTACTAATAGGTAATTAATATAAAATATTTTAATGGTGATGATTATAAAAGAGATTCATCACCCTCCTTTCACTTGTCCAGAATCAGAGCAATATTCATGATACAGAGGGTGATTTCCTTCTATATAAACTTTATCTTTACTCTATATAATGAAAGGAAATACAAATATATAAATGTATAAAAATCATCTAAATATTTTATCAAAAGGGTTTTTTGGGAAATTAAGCCCAAAAGTTATGATAAGGGATGAGTTATATTCTTGGGATGCATTAATTGATCCATTCTTTATATTCATTGAAAACTCAACTTCCTTGTTATTAAGGTGGTGTTTGAATAGTTCCAATAAACATGTGTTATATTAATTAATAAATATAAACATAATCACATAGGATATTTTACATTTAGGAATGGATAATAATTGAACCTTTCACTATTTAATTCTGATTTTAATAATTTATTTCATCCATTATATGCTTAGGGTTAAGATTTTTAAAACAATTAAACACATAAATTTGGAGTCATAATCATAAAAGATATAACTCATTAATGAGATATATTATATAACATATCAATTTCAATGTTCCAATTGAAGTTATCTGAGATCAATTTCCTAATATAAAAATATAGTTGGAATTTTTTTCTCTTCATAATTATTTGTATAGTGTTTTTGAATTTTCAAAATCCAATCCATTGGGAGTGTCAGACTAAGTGTATATAAAGGTATGTTTTTAAAAACCATGCGATGATTTATTCTAGATTAGTCCGCCCTTTTCGAGGTTATTATCCCTAGGTATAACTTTTCCATATGAACATGCACTTTTAGTAGTCATAAATGGATGCATTTATTTGGACACCAATTAATCTATACTATACCAACTTTTTGGATTTTTTACCTATAATTAGCCTTATACATATGTATTTCAATAGAGTTTGTAATCATAGTACCTGAAATAACTAGTCTTTTATCTAATACCCACTATGACAACCCATATATTTCATACAAATTATTTCATGATTTTTTACTTGAATATATATGTAACCCAACCATAGGAGATCATGAGGACTAGTGTATTTGGTAAATTAGGTACATGACACAATAGATTAAAAAATAGTATAAATAATTATTTAAAAAAAATAAAACATTACCTTAAATTATTCGGATCTTTTAAAACTTATGGGATAACCTAAGGATGTTTATAAAAAGGGGTGAGCTATATATCTTCGTAAGGGAATAATAAAAAATATCAAAATTTATATTTTTTACAGGTGAGACAAAAGGTATATCAATGTAAAATAAGTGGGGAAAAATTATAATCTTCAATAATGAGGAAAGATATATCATGATAACATAATGAAAATATAGGAATGTGAAGAATAACATAAAACATGAAATAATAAACATAATTAAAGGATAACCACCCACACATTATAACATAGTGTTCTTTGGAAAACCTCCCATGATCCATACATGGAATATCGTGCTGTAAAAAAAATACCCATTGAATTGGAGGGATATATATTTCCAGTCCCACGCCTCACTTTAATATCATGTATATGCATAAGTATGACACAAAACTAATATAATATTAGGATATATTCCATAATTTTTAAACCCAATATTATCGAGTGTGAGTTAAATATATGTAACACCGAAATCAATGAAGGATAGGTACATTTAGGTGAATACATTTCAGTAGAAATGGGGACTGGTATTAATAATAAAAATGGTTGACATGGAGATTTGGAAGACAATTTCAGCAGCATAATGGAGGTACATAAATATTCATGGAAGGTATTAATTAGTGGTCAATGGGAATTTTAACACTTATAAATAATAATGATAGTTATAGGTATGTGTGAAAACATATCCGCACAAAAAAAAATTTCATAATTTAAAGGCATAACATTATGAATGGTTCTTGAATAAATATGACAAGGAGAGGATCCATTACTTAAAGAGGGTGCTTCTAAAAGCTTGGTTGAAGCTTATTAAGAGATTGGGGGAACATTGAGAGGGATCTAGAGAGAGAATGGAAGAGTTAAATCATGATCCAATGGTTTTGAGTAAAGATTAATGGGAGTTTGGGTGGATTTATATAGGAAAATAGAGGCGAATTCTTCGTTAACTTCCAAACATTGGTTTTGAGTCTATATGATATTGTAATCAAAACCACATACCATACATTTCTCTTTCACATTGTTTCTACCAAAAAAGATTGGTTTTAATAATTTTATAATTATAATAACTTAACTCATTCATATAAAACCCATTGTGATGCGGAAGCGAGTCAGGTTTATAAAGAATTTATTATAAACCCATAAAATATAATATATATTTCTGAGGATTCGTTAAGGGTTTACATAACAAATAAAATTTAAAAAAACATTATTTTTATGTTGAAATATTATTTTGGTCTATGATACGATTTATAATTTTTTTTACATCTCTTTTGGGATTTTATGAATTAATAATAGAGACAATATAATTATATCATTTTAAAATTTTACTATCTTAGTTGAATATAAAAAAATCACCGTTGGATAATTTCAATGTGATGAATTCAAAAATAAAACCAATTTTACAAAATTAATTCCCTAAATACGAGAATTTAAACTTTTAAATAAAAAATTCCCTATCCATTGAAAAATATCAAATTTTTAAAATAAGTGTTTTTTTGACCTTATAATAATTACAATTGACTTCATCAAATTATATTTTCTTTTCTATTAATCAAATATTATTTTATAATAATATGTGATTAAAAAAATTATTTAAAAAATTATTGAATTAATGAAAAATATAATTTTCATGAAATCAATATATATTAAAAAAATAAAATTTATTTTTTATTATATCAAAATTGAATATTTTTCAAACTCATCATCTAACAATTTCTAAAGTAATAGTAAAAACGAATAAATATAAACATTAGGATATTAAAATACAAAATTATAAATAATACTATTACGGTCTTGAAATGTATACCTTAATTACTTGAGGGGCTCCCTAAGGTTAATGTGTGTGGTGGTGATATTTTCTTGGGGTGGTTTGGTGTATATGGTTTGGGTTGTGATCTTGATGAGCATGAACTTCTCCTTTGAATTTTTTTCTTAATTATTTATATGGGTAATCTTGAATTGGGATTCATCAAGGGAAAAGACCAATGTGGTTATCTCCATCAAATTCATGAATAAGTTGTCATCAAAGGGTATGATCCTACTTGTCATGGACATTTTTCATCTATCTATTCCAACTGGACATTATCATAACCATTTATATATACTAATCATAATATCATTGTATAATGGATATACTGTCAGTTATTATGCTTCTTAATAGTCTTTTAACTCTTAGTTGAGATAAATTATGATGGCATAATTTAGTGACTGTGTTTTATATAATTTTAGTTCTCAATAAGGAATTTATTTAATCAAAATGGATGTTCATTTATAAATGTCCTGGTAGTAACATTGTATTTCACCTTTGAACAAAATTTATTGAAAAAAAATATAAATAATAACTTAAAAATAAATATCAGTTATTCATAGAAAAATACATCCTTCATCAACAATTTCATTAGGTATATCATAATATTCCTTTTTATTTGTTTGAAAACATAACAAAATCCTTTAAAAATTGTAACTACTTATTCAGGAAACATCAATTAACAACCCATCCCATATGAAATAAATCTTGGAGACACAACATATGATAATATAGTGTTTTTGAGAGAATTTAAACCCTCAATGACATGAAAATAATATATATGGGATTTTAATGTTACCCCATTAGTTCATGCACTCACTTCATCTAAATTTCTCACCCTTTTCACAACCCATCCCATTTCATTTGTAATATTTCATGTAATTATTAACTCAATTTTAATTATTTCTATATTTCCTATTCAACTTTGTATAATCAGGTATGATGTGTCCATATTTCTTACATTCATAACAAGTAACTCCATCTTTATTTTCACTGCTATATTTATGGAAATTCATATATCTCTACATAAATTCTTTTGTTCCAACTATCTTATTCATCCTTAGGGCCAAATATTTCAATCATGTTTTTAGAATGATTAGATGTATAATAATTAGATTGAACAACCACTTTCTTATATCTTGAATACTTCAAAACTTTTTTTATAGATTAAACATTAGTTGGTATGGTAGATTTTGAAGCAACAGAAACAACACCGTTATTATTTTTATTTTTCTAGGAATATATTTTGATATACCCTTACATTAAATAAGTTCATAAATCAAATAATACAAGGTTAGATTATTTTACTTTCTAGTATCATCAACTAATATTCTCTTTTATTCCCACTTGTTTTACATGAAATTAATTATCCCCTAAAAAACTATATCATCATCAATAATTTTCTAACCAATATATTGTAAAATATTTATAACAGTCATGGATAAAATATTTTTTTTTATTTTATTGAAAAACCCACTTTAGGGAAAAGTGGGAAACTACAGAAATTCTACAAAAGCAGCATTATAGATTTTCAAATTCAAAATATCAAACAAAACCATCAACATCATTCCATTCCAAATTTAAATGTGAGATATCATCACCGCCTTGCTATATGCACCATGAAACATCACTAATATGAAGATTCAAAATATAGACCATTATCACCTCATTGAGCCAACCATATAATGATCCAACCATAATCAAAACCATCTCACCGAAAACCAACATCATCATCGAAAGCAGGAAGAGCGCTATCGGAAACCACGATTAATGAAACCATCGTAGACCACCAAAAACAAAATATGAAAAATAAGGAACATGAAACATCTAGGAAAATAATCACAGACGATCCATAAACTTCATTGAGGAGGATGGAACACCCAATAAAATAGACAACATAGAAACATCACAGAGAAAAAACGATTCCTAAATCTGAACCATTGTCAAAGGGATTCTCACATGGAGCACCTCCGTCTGCCGAACCACACACCCAAAACCCCTTCATTACCCCCACCCCCAATCTGAATTAGAGAGGCACATAAGATCGAGAGATCGGGGTAGGGGAACGGTGGATGAGGGCTCTATGTGTGAATCATTGATGAATCCAAATAACTAGATCCCAGAAAACAAATATAAGAAAACACTGGAAGTTCCTAAAAACCTGCAACCACAAAACCGCAAATCCCAATCCATGTTAAATACACCACTTTGAATTCAACATGGAATGTCACCTTGTATTGTGAGGTCAGAGTAGTAGATTAGCGACCAAGGTCTTCGACACAACCTTTGTCAGGTCAGGATAACCAACAAGGAAAGAAGATTCTGATGTAGAGGCCACCACTTAAGATGAAACCAGAGAGAAAAAAAAGCGATTTTTGAGAGAGAATTGATAGAGAAAAGGGGATGAACTAGTGAATAAGCCGCACGATGGGGCATGAAGATGACATGGAAGGAGAACATAGTGGAAGAAAGGAAAAAAAGGGAGAAAGGATGATTCTCAGATGCACCACCAGACCCGTAGCGATGGGTTTGAGAGGGAAACCCTAGGCAAAGCTGAAATCAGGAGGGAGAACCCGGGAATTAAAGGATCCATTCGGTACTTACTATTCTTCTTCAACCTATGAAAACTTTGGTTGAATCTCATCAATATGTGATAATTTTCACAACTAAATAGTTATTAATTTCTAATGCCTCATGAAAATAGATTCCCCTGGTAAGAAATCAAATTCTTGTTATTCTACTCATAAAATACTTCTAAAAGTCTGAGAAAACGTTAGATGTAACAAAATTAGTAACAGAAACCTTTTTCCATATTCGGTTAGTAGCCTCACAAGAAAAAATATGACTATAAATTATTCTTTTCAGAGAGCATAAAAATGTATTCCTACATTTATAATTCAATTGATATTCGTGATTTTCATTCAATGTTGATGTAGTTACATCCTCATCAAGAATTTTATAATCTCAATTGATCTTTGAAAAATTATAAATTTTTGTGTTGATAATAACGGTTTTCAACCTATGACACCAGTACACATAATTAGAACCATAAAAAATAGTAGGCCCTTTTGGATTCATATTATCTTTGGATTCTATATTCATTCCATCCATCATTAAAAAAATTAAATATTATTTCAAAAAAACAAAGTAGTGTGGAAAAAAAATTATTAACAAAAACGATTATAACAAAAAATCACAATAATGAAATAATGAATAACTTAAAAACATTAAAAATTATATGAGCAGTGTAATCATATTCTAATATCAATTTTTTAGTCAACACATCAATAATAATTATTTGGATCATACGAATTTGATCTTTATGAATAATATACAAGATGGTGGGTGAGCTGTATTAAAAAAATAGTTTAAAATAATGAAACTAATCAATACACAAAGCCTTCTAAATTATATTTTTAATACCCTAAACCCTCTAGGATGGAGCCGATGCATTACATGTGACATTGGAATGGTTATAAGGAATGATAAACCCTAAAGGTAAGGTCAGTTTAGTAGTCTTAAAGAAACTAGATACATAGATGTAACACAAATTACATTGAAAAAGGTTACAAGATACAATACATAAAAAAATTAAATGTTACAACCACATGAACTCAATAAATGATCATCTCTTCATCACTTGATGAAGGTAAAAAATGAAAGGGGTGAGATAAAACACACAGTAAGGGTTACAAATAGTGGAATCATGAGTACAACAATAAGTGAATCACAATCAATCTGACATAATCAATATGACATAGTGAATAAATGAAAAAATAATGCCATTAATAAACTGAGAATGAAACTACATCCATAGATTTTGTCATAAGGAAAAACTCATGGATAATAATAACAAATGATAATGAATAAATAGAATTCTTATTAATTTGAAGTCATGTATCTGGAACATGAAACCATAATACTGTAAAATTAGTTTATTTCTATGGGTGGAAACCCGTTTGATTTTTGGAAACAAACTCGAAGGGTTTGTCACCAAACTAATTTTGTCTCATGAGACCTACTAATGCATCAAGGGGATATAGTGTGCCCCACCCTCCACTAAATTTTCAAATCATTATTTATACATTGATTTAATTCAATAGAAATATTCCTTTTCTATACCCTTAAAGCGTAGAGTATACATATTCATCAATATTAAAATAACCATCCAAATAAACACCATATGTTAAATGGTATACGGTTTAGACAAAAAAATATATATGATAAGAGATTATGGATATTTAATATAAATATAATTTTCAAATTAAAGGTGATCTCAAATGGGCAGTAGGTACACCACATAAGAATTATTATGTTCACAATACAAAGTTAGTCACAATAAAATAGTAGTTGAGACAAAGACTCTTACTACAATTTAATCGGCCGAATCATATGACCAAAACATAATAAAACTCAAATGAATCATTAAATAACATAAATATAAATAGAATCATGTTATAACATATCATATGTCAGTACACATATACCATATACAAGAGATAAGTGGCAAATGATGAAAATCTCAAATAATTGAATGTTAGATGAGAAACCCCTTACGAACATTTCATCATGGTAACGAGTGTTGGTGCGAGGAATTGATAAGAGATAAAGGGGTATTCGATTATTTATATGTCACAAGGTTAGTATGGTGGAGGTGAAAAAACATAACCCATCATTAGGAATTAAAAATAAAAGTGCACAACATAGGGGGGATTCTTCAACAAAAGTGAGAGAGAGAATCCCTTACAAAGATTGTGTCATTACAGTGCCGATAAATCAATGAAATATTTATGTGTGAAAAATAAAAAAAATTATAAGTTTATATAAAGCATAAAAAAATAAGAGTTCATTCACAAATATTCTTGGAAAGAAAAAACTAATGAAATAGATGTGTAAATCAATAAATGGAAATTGAGTTAAGATATGCCATACCTTATATTCAAAGGTGTTCTTGATTGTTCTTAACAGCCTGAATATTCAAATTTAGATTCATTAATTAATAATTACAGAAACTAATCAACATATAATTGATATGTTATGACCTTATGAGGTCCATTATTGGCCCTTTTGATTGTTTAAGAGATTAAATTTTATTTTTTTGGT
Source organism: Viscum album (assembly GCA_963277665.1). Lineage (NCBI taxonomy): Eukaryota > Viridiplantae > Streptophyta > Magnoliopsida > Santalales > Viscaceae > Viscum > Viscum album. Next base: position 2,002,007,904 of record OY728161.1, on the reverse strand, counting down.
AGCATTTTCTCTTTTGGTTTTCATTATCCGATTACTTTTATTCTTGAATGGATTTTTGATTGAAATATGGTTAAACATAAAGAATTTTTAATATAAATTATCAGTGAAATTAAAGGTATATAAACAATCTTATAATTATTCTGGTTATATACCATGAGGATGACTCATTCGATGAGTTAAAATAAACATTTGGATTTGGCGTGGCAGTTTTGTGCACAATAAACATGTTTTGTATTATTATGACATAATATGAACGTGTGAAGATTCCATAACATTAATAAAGATAAAATACATATATTATGACCTATTTCAACCACTGAAAGTGTTTTATGACCAGTATTTAAGATAGTAATGCAAATTGAAAACCCATCTTCCTTGAGTGTGATAAATTTTCACATCTCGAACGGTGTTTGCATTTATTGTATAAAAGGAGGGGACAAGAGAGATTATGATGAAATATTCCATTATCACAATGAAAATCCATTATATGTAAGCTAATGGAATTACCATGGATTTTGTATTAGGGGAGGTGATAAGGGAGAACAAAATAATGGAACTTTGTGGAAGAAATTGAAAGAAAAGAGAAGAAAGGTTAAACTCTTGAGTACTCCTCCTTGAGAATCTCCTTAAGGCCTTTGTTTTTTGCCTTTTTGTGAGACCAGAAGGTCATGGACGTGGGGAGATGGCATGGGGAGAGACTTGGGTAGAATATTGGCAAGGCACAAGGCTTGAGGGGTGTGAGAGGAAGAGGGGGTGAGGGGTGCTTTATATAGTGGAGGGGAGAGGAGTTTTCTTAATATTATAATCATTAATTTATTATTTCCTCTCTAGACAACCAATAGTGAGTCTCCCATGACAAATAACAGTAATATATGCATGTGAATTTGAACCAATTAGTCTTACATTAGCATATAATCATCAGTGACTCAACCAATCCATTATTTAGCATAAATTGTGAATTATCAGATTTTTCTATTCATAAAAATTCAAGTATTTCAGAAAAATCCCAAAAATTCTCCCAAACCATTTTTTGAAGTGTAGAATCTAAAAATGAAATACAGTTTTCAAAAATAATTTTTTAAATATGATTAATTAAATATTTTATTAAAATCAGTATTTAATCAAAAAATTTACACTTAAAATTTACATCTTTATAATTAAGTTGCCTTAATTCATTTATACACTCAATTGTATGGATACCTTTCATAAGAGTCATATTAATATTACTAAGATTAAGTTTTTATTCATAAGGGTAGGTTACTATTCATAAGGGTAGGTTACTATTCACTGAAAATTAAGTTAACTATATCAAACTCAAATTATCATCTATATCATAACCGTGTATGTTAGATTTTTAAAATTTAAATCACAGAGCTGGAAAATTTATATTTTAAGGCTAGGTTATGACTATTTCCTATAATTAACTGTAACACCCCAAGCTTCCACGGTAGGTTTACCATTGAATAATGCAATATATTGCATTGTACGCAACATCGAGATTCTAAAACACTGTGACCAATCAAAGTAGTTGTTATGAATAGTAATACCCACTTTTCGAAATTTTATATATTTTATCTTTCAAAATAGACTTTATTTGGATTTGGAATATCAAAATTAGCTTAGGGTGAATTTTTTTCACTTTTCGGATAACTTTCATATTTTCAATTAATAGTGAAAATAGTAAATTTTAATTAAAAACAACTTTTTTAATCAAAATAAATTGTCATGTTAAATTATAATTTTGAGTGGTTTTAAAGTATAATTAGATTATATTATTACCATATAATCTAATTTTGGTCATTGGATGTAATATATCATTTATTCTGAACATAAACAAGTGTCAATATTTTGATAGTTATTATTTCTTAAAAACACGCTTTTTGTTTTGACAGTGGGAATTAATTTTAAATTAATTTCTACCAATTATGTGTTTTGAATTGGAAAAATGGATTCCATATTTGGAATCAGTAGTTACAAATTCTTTAAATATGTAAATTTTATTTTTAGACATTTTAAATATTTATTTCAGTAAATATTTTATTTACCATGATTAAAGGGTATATATAATAAATAAGGGTAAAATATAATATTATAATAATATTAAATTACCATAACATGTTTCCTAATCCTATTGGCGGATACATAGCCAACCATGGGAATCCTTGGGTCGAATTTGGGGCCCTAAGAAGCCACATGGGAGTAATAATGACATTTTATATTAATTAATTTAATGTAAAAACAAAAATGACATAAACCAATATCTTTTAGTAAATAAATTTTTACATGGGGTCATATAAGTTATCATTTCGAATATAAATATTATTTGTAAATATAATAAGATTTCCTAAATCATTTTATTTGTTTTATAATTTTTGGACTTCAAGTAAATTATATTATTTATGAAACAATAATGATAAAATATTTACCAAATTAATAAATGATTTAAATAAATAAGATTATAAATATTAAAACAATATTCAAAACCCATAAAATTCGTATTGGACTATTTTATTTCGACCATGAGTCATCTTAACTTTGTTATTAATGAATATTTGACCTTTCAAAACATATGATGAGGTTATAAAAAATAATTGTTTCAAACTTTCCTAAAGTGCCCCTCATCTCCCTTATAAAGATCCCTCAATTCCTACCCATTTCTCACACTCCTCAAGCCTTTTTCTCATACAAAACCTTCCCATATATCCTCCCAAAATCCCTAACTTCATTCTAGAGGCCTTACATTAGTCAGAAATCCATCCTAAGGAGCCCTATTGATCAAATCAAAAGGAAGAACCCGAAGAAGAGGTAATAATTTCACCACCCTCTTTTATGTTCTTTTCTAATTCCACTTCCTCTTTCTTTGTTGTTTCCATTCTAAAATAAAAACTCTAGTATACTATATGTAATGTGATGTTATTATAAATATGGTACAACCATATTCATTATTATATCCATCCTTTGAATGTCATGCCACCATATGTGTGTACGTACGACTTACCGTCTCCATGTCGTGATGTAATTGTTATTCAATATATTATTATTTGGATTGGTATAATAATGATGTGTGTTTGATGTAAATAACAAATATAACATTATAATTATTCTTTATATATGATATACCATCCAATTATATATTATTTTAATATCAAAAGAATTATATTGTCGCTCGTGCGTACGTGCGGATTACCGTCTCCACGAACGTGATGAGATTCATTCCCCATCATATCCATTCATGACTAATTTTCATTCGATGATTAAAAATACTATTTAAAGACATAATATCATTCTGAATATTAATAAGATACATACTATCCAAAACAAACATTCGTTACGTAACAAATCATATAAATAAAAATGAATTTGTTAACACCCGAAACGACGATAATATTAAAATATAATTAACAATAAATGTCAAAAAATCATATATGATATCAAATTAAAGTATATTATTAATTTATAGTTTAATAACAATTATATCACCATTATACATGAGGTTAACCTACCCTTGACCAAGGAAAAGTACAAGGTAAGGGTTAATTTCACAATCTCTTTATTATCTGATGTTGTTTTATATGTGAGTATCTACTAGGACCTCTTTATCAGCCACATCCGTGTTTTCTTAAAAATTTATTCCAAAAATTTTTTACTATTTACTAGACTATGGGTCAAATTCATTTATACCCTTATTTGATCTTATATGTTTTGAATGGAATCTTTCCTTCCTTTTCCAAACAAGGTACTTTTCGACTTTTTCTACAAAATTAAGGTAAGAATATTTTTTTTAACTTATACAGAGGGTACGGTTATTGTCCGCCATTATAACATCCTCGATGATTCCCTCAAAATCTTATAAGAATATTTTCAAAATAAATGTTTTATTTTATAATTATTTGACTTTAAATGATTTTAAAAAAATATATAAAGAGATATTTATGTCAAATAGTTTTTATTTTATTTATTTCAACATCCATTGATGGATTTTATACTTGTTTAAAGTCGATTCATTATGATACAATTATTCCATATTTTATTGAAGGTTTTGGGATATGATTGATTATGGATGTGTTATTTTTATACCATTCATTTTTTATGGTTAAATTATTGACATTTTTTATGCAAGTTTTAATACGAATGTTTGTGTTATGTTTCAACCTTTTCATACGAGGAATGTATTGGACTTCATATGTGACGGGTGGAGCCCTCTATAGTGCCTCGGTGCATTAGTAGGTCTCATGAGACAAAGTAGTGTCTTGGCAGAAGGCCTTGACAAACTATTATTTGTAGTATTGTCACAAGGCCTTAACTATGTGGTTATGAATGTATCGCATTAAGAATTCCATTATTTTGAATGTCGAAATTGATATTACATGTGATTATTAGACTAGTATAATATCCATGTGAGTAATTAAATGGAATTATTTTGATTTTATCTTTTCCATATTATGCTGAAGTTCATGTTTAAAAGGATTTTGTTTTAGTCTTACGCGTTGCCTTAAATTTTTATTCTTATTTATGAATGTTTCCGCTATATTTTTATCCTTAATGAGAATCTAATCTCAACCCTTTATAAGTTTTATTTTTCTCAGGATGTGAAGAAGATAATTATGAGTGACTTGTAGGCTTAATATAGGATTATTGGATGTTTCTAATAGAATAAATTAGTGTTGTTTTTCTTTTCAAATTTTAAAGTTGAACTTATGTATGAATCTTGTTTCCAATTATACTAAACTGATCATTATTTTGGGACATGATTTCCTTGTGATCATTCCAATGTCATGTAATAATGCATAGAATATGGGTAACTGGGGTCTGGGCATTACAGTAACAATATTTTGTTCCATAAGGATTTTTGATTCTTGAAATGTAGGCTATAACTAAAATGTATTTAAGTGAAACATACCATAAAATTTCTGGGGTTCTACATTATTCCCTCCTTCGGAAATTTATTCCTTGAAATTTTACGTATGAAACTCACCAAAAAGATGTTGGTGGTTCTTTTTCAAAAAAATCCTCCAGTTCCCTTGATGCTTCCTCCATATTATGGTTCCTCCAAAGAACCATTACGAGGAAAGTTGTCTGATTTTTCAATACTTTCTCCCTTGTGTTAGAAATCCCAATAGGCTTTCCACAGTTTGAAAAATAAGGTTCAAGTAAAATTTATTCATATGTGAGTACATGAATTAGGTCCGACATGTATTTCTTTAACAATGACACATAGAACTCATCATGGACTTTGGAGAGATTTGGTGTCATTTCTAAACGGTAAGCTACTACATTTATTCTTTCTATAATTTCAAATGTACCGATATACCTGGGGCTCATTTTCCATTTCTTACCAAACCTTAAGACACCCTTCCATGGAGATACTTTCTGAAAGACATGATCTCCCACCGGGAATTCCAAATCCTTTCTATGATTGTCAATATATCACTTCTTCCTACTTTGGGATGCTTTAATATGGGCTTGGATTGTCTTCACCTTTGTCTTGGTTTCTTCAATATGTTCTGGGTCTATAAGTTTCCTCTCACCAACATTTTCCCGATAAGTTGGAGTTCGACACCTCATTCCATATAATTCATCATATGGAGCCATTTGAATACTAGAATAGAAAATATTATTATAGGTTAATTCACAAAAGGCAAGTATTGATCCCACATACATTGGAAGTCCCGAGAGCATGATCTCATCATGTCTTCCAGAGTTTGAATAGTATTTTTAGACTATCCATCAGTTTGAGGATGATAAGTAGTACTCATACGAAGCTCATTATTCAAATCCTTCTGAATAATTTTCCAAAAGTTTGATGTAAACCGGGGATCTCGATCGGAAACAATTGATAGAGGTGCACCATGAAGTCTTACAACTTCGTTAATATAATGTTTTTCTAGGCACTCAAGTGGTAAATCGTCTCTTATTCGAAAGAAATGTGATGATTTTGTGAGAAGATTAAGAATTACCGATATTTCACCATTCCTTCTAAGTGTCCTCAGTAGTCCAGTGAAAAAATCCATCGTAATGTTATCCCACTTCCACATAGGAATAGGTAGAGGTTACCTCACTCCTTTGGGATGTTTTCTCTCCTCCTTCACTTGTTTTTTTTGAGAAAATCAAGCATTAAAGCTTTAATTATAAATTTGTTACAAGATTCTAAAGAATGGAATTTTAAATTTGTCTCTATTGATAAAAGCAATCATTAAAGCTTTAATTTTCCATTTTCTGAAAAACTAGATACCTTAACATGTAGTTAGAAATTTCTCGCTTCATATTATCCCACCAAAAATATTCCTTCATATATCTATACATCTTGGTTCTACCTGGGTGAATTGAGAAATTTGAGCTATGAGAATTTTCTAACAGTTCTCATTTTAGCTCAGGCACTGAAGAAACACATAACCTCTTCCCAAATTTCAGAAATTCCTCTTCGTATAAAAATCTAGCTCACCCCCCATCCTTGGAAGAATAAATTTTCATATTCATGTTATCATCATCAGATTGAGAGATTTTTATCTTCTCTAATAAATATGGGATAGAAATCATTTGAAAGAGGAAGGATGTTTCCCTTTCCTTAACAATTCCCATATCCATCATTATTAGATAAAAAAATATAGGATCTCTCTCAATACTAATTTGAGTCAGAAGGCCATGATCATTCCTGCTTAATGCATCTACCACCTTATTCCCCATTCATGTGTGGTAGTCTATTGAAAAATTGTAATCTTTGAGTAACTCGAGCCATCTTCTTTGCCTCATGTTGAGTTCTTTTTGTGTGAAAATGTAGTTCAAACTCTTGTGGTCCGTATAAATCTCACATCTCTCCCCGTAGAGATAATGATTATATATTTTCAGATCAATGATTATGGCTGATAACTCAATATCATGAGTTGGATAATTTGTTCTCATGTTTCTTCAAATGTCTTGATGCATAGGCAATAACATTATCATTTTTCATAAGGAAGCAACCCAACCCATTCTTTGATGCATCACTTTATATTAAAAATCCATCACTTCTAGATGGAAGAGTCAACATTGGATCATTGACCAATCTTCTTTTCAATTATTCAAAGCATTCCGTAAACTATTTTTTCCACACAAACATAACTCCTTTACATGAGAGCTTGGTTAGTGTGTTAGCAAGTCGGGCGAAACGCCGATAGTAACCTGCTAAGCCAATAAAACTGCGTACCTTAGTTTTGTTTGTTGGTGTGGGCCAATCATGGATTTCCTTTGTCTTCGACAAATCAACTAGGATTCCATCATGTGAGACAATATGGACTAGAAAATAAACTGATTGAAGCCAGTATTCACATTTTCTAAACATCCCATATAATTTATTGCTTCTAAGAGTTTGAATAATGACCTGCAAGTGATTCTCATGATCTTCATAGATTTTTGAGTATATGATGATATCATAGATGAATACCACAACAAATTTATCAAGATATTCCTTGAAAACTCTATTCACTAAATCCATGAAGATAGAGGGTGCATTTTTCAGTTCAAAAGGCATTACTGTAAACTTGTAATGCCCATACCTAGTCCAAAATGCAATCTTAGGAATATCATCCTTCCCTACACACAACATCTGATATCTGGATCGATGATAAATCTATGAAAAGTATTTAACTCCATGAATATGATCAAATAAATCATCAATCTAGGGTAAAGGATACTTATTTTTTATTATAATAGCATTGATTTCCCTGTAATCAATGCAAAGCCTCATGGATCCATCTTTCTTCTTGTAAAAGAGGACAAGGGATCCCCATGGATAAACACTAGGTCGAATAAATCCATTTTCACTCAAATCCTCTAGTTGTTTCTTTAGATATTCTAATCCTACAGTGTCCATTATATAGGGATTCTTTGATGTAGGTCTTGCATTAGGAATTAAATCAATAGAGAACTCAACTTCCCACTCTGGGGGATGTCCATGTAAAAACTCTAGAAATACATCAATGTACTCTTTCATTCTGTGCGCATATTCAATTTGAATATTTCTTTCCTCACCCAATGTTATTGGTTTAACATAATTTCCTAGTATTGAATTCAGTAGAGCTACTGGGGGTGTTTCTAGATAAGAATCAGGTGGTGAAGTTTCTGCCCTAAAGATAAGGGATTCTACACCATTATCAAAAATTGTAACTTCCTTCTTCTTATAATAAATCTTTGCATCATAATTTGACAGCCAATCCATACCAATAATTATATCAAATTTAGTCATTTTTACTATGATAAGCTTATCAACTAAATCGCATTTTGTTGTCTGGAGGGGGACTAGTCGACATGCCTTTGTTGCAATGATTCATCCCCTAGGAGTTTTGACTGACAAATCCTTTATTAAATCAAATTGGACATATATAATTTTCATAGAAAATTGGTTAGATATAAATGAATGCGATGATCCAGAATCAAATAATGTGTGGGATATGTTTTATGAGACAATTAAAGTACCTACCACCACGTCATTAGGAAATTCAACCTCCACGGTTGTAATCGAATAGGTTCTCCATTGTTCTCTTGGATTTTTTCTGAGGCATGTTTTTTTGGCGCCTAGGACACTAATTTGAATAGTATCCCATCTATCTGCAATTGTAGCATTGAATGTCATCTAATTGTTTCTTCAACTTGAATTCATCATATCAATGAACCATTTCTACGTAGTTATAGAAGACTCCCATGCGTTTCAAGTATTTCTAGAGATGATTCTTTCCATAGTTCTCACATAATGGGAATATCTTTGTTCCCTTGCAATTCTTTGGTGCTTCCCCTTTTCCTTTGTTATCAGAGTACCTCTTCTTATCATGGTTTCCTTTGAAAATATTTGATCTAGAAAATTCCATCTCTGTTTTGATGGCACTTAATACAATTTCATCATATGATGAAAATGATTGATAATCTAGTGCCCTTAGAATACTTGGCTTAAGACCATAAAATAAATGATCAATCTTGTCTGCCAAGTCATGTACAAATTCTACGACATACCTGGCCAGCCTTGTGAATGTAGCCTCATACTCTGCAACACTGTCTTCTTCCATTTGTTTTAAACTAAGGAATTTCCTCTTAATTTTAGTTCTTTGCTGACGAGGGAAATATTTTTCGAAGAATATTTCCTTAAAAGTCCTCCATTCCATATCTTCTATTTATTCTTCTTCTGAGGTATTCTGAATCATGGACCACCATTGATCAACATCACCTTTAGAAAATATAATGTCAGTACTGCCTTTTAATTTTCATTGCATATTTATGCCATGAATATCTTTTCAAGGGAGTTGATCTATTTCTCATCAACCACTGGGTTAGTAGTCTCACTAAAAGATGGGGGCTTCTGTCGCATGAAATGATCCAACACATGTGTGGAATGGTTATTTGTTATAACCTAAGTATGTTGTCCCAATATGGTCATGATCGGGTCTGCTCCAACATTGACCGTATTGAATTGCTCAGTAGGGAGATCCCTACCTTGCCCAAAAGTATTAATTCCCCATCCTCTGATAGATGCCATTTCAAAATAATGGGATACACTAGATTAGATTAGGAATCTCAAATATAAAATCACTCAACATAGATTGAAATTATATGCATAGATAATTTTATAAACATGGTTTCTCTGGGAAAAAATTTACATGAAACTCCTTCATAATGGCCTGTAAAGAAAATGTGAATTATCCTAAGCATATCCCCCAGGAGTGTCGTATCTATGAGTGCAACAAGGCCCATTGTCATGCACCTGTTCCCGTTCGAGACTAGCTCATAGTGGTGTTTTCGGGTTTTTCCCCTACATACATCTGTGCCAGAGTCGCTTCTACCTGCTCGTATCCAGACAAGGATGTACTGCTTAAAATATCCACATAATCATTTCCTTACCAAAATACCAGGAATTTCTTGTATGTTTATCCTTAAATAATATCATAGGGATTTGATCCCTATTATACATTTCCTACTCTAGTTTCCAGTTTTTCTACTAAACTTCCTCTGATACCAACTGTAACACCCCGACCCCTCTAGGCTAGAGATGGTGCATTACTTTAGATATTGGAATGGTTAGATGGAATGAAAAATCCCAAAGGAATGATCAGTTTAGTTGTCTTGATTAAACTAGATACATATATGTAACACAAATTACATTTAAAAAGGTTACAAGATACAATACATAAAAAACCTAAAACCTGCAACCACTTGAAATCAGTAAATGATCTTCTCTTCATCACCTGTTGAAGGTAAAAAATGAAAGGGGTGAGCTCAAACGCTCAGTATTTCTTACAAATATTAGAAGCACGAGTAAAATAATAAGTTAATCACAATCAATCTGAAAAAATAAATATGGCATATTGAATAAATGAAAAACTAATGCCATTAATAAAATGAGAATGAAACAGCATCTATAGATTTTGTCATAGTCCATACCTCATGGATAATAATAATAACTGATAATGAATAAAGAGAATTCTTATTAATTGGACATAATGTATCTGGTACATGAAACCATAATAATGTAAATTTTTTTTAGTTCTATGGGTAGAAACCCTTCTTATTTTTGGAAACAAACTTGAAGGGTTTGTCACCGAACTGATTTTGTCTCATGAGACATACCAATGTATCGAGAGACTATAGTGGGCCCCAACCTCCACAAAATGACCAAAGCATTCTTTATACATTGATTCAATACAATAGCAATATTCCTTTTCAATATCTGTATAGAGTAGAGTATACAGATTCATCAATATTAAAATAAATTTCCAAATAAACACTGTATGTAAAATGTTATACGGTTTAGACCAAAAAAATATCGATGATATGAGATTATGGATATTTAATATAAATATAATTTTCAAATTAAAGGTGATATCAAATGGTCATTAGGTACACCACATAGGGATTATTAGGTTCACAATACAAAGTTAGTCACAACAAAATAGTAGTTGAGACAAAGACTCTTACCACAATGTAATCGGTCCCATCATATGACCAGAATTTAATAAACCTAAAATGAATCATTGAATAACATGAATATAAGAAGAATAATTTTATTATATATCAAATGGAAGTACACATATACCATATACAAGAGATAATTGGCAAACAATGAAAATATCACAGAAATGAAAGTGAGATGAGAAACCCCTTACAAACATTTCGGCATGGTAACGAGTATTATTGTGAGGGATTTATGAGAGGTAAAGGGGTGTTCCATTTTTTATATGTCACAAGGTCAGTATGGGGGAGGTGTGAAAACAAACCCCATTATTATGAATTGAAAATAAAATGGAACAACGTAGGGGAGATTCTTGACAAAAAGTGACAGAGACAATCCCTGACAATGATTGTGTCCTTAGAGTGGCGATAAATGAATGAAATATTTATGTGTGAAAAATAAAAATCCACCAAATATAAGTGGATATAAATTATAAAACAATCAGATGTCATTCTCATATATTCATTGAAAGACAGAACCAATGACATAAATGTGTAACTCAATAAATGGAAATTGAGTTATGAAATCCCTTACCATATATTCAAAGGTGTTCTTCATTATTCTTAAAGACCTGAATAATCAAATTTAGCTTCATTAATTAATAATTAATGAAGATTATCAATATATAATTGATATTTTATTACGTTATTAGGTTCATTAATGTACCTTTTGATGGTTTAAGATATTAAATTTTATTGTTTTGGAAGCATTTTCTCCTTTGGTTTTCATGATCCGTTTACTTGTATTATTGAATGGATGTTTGTTTGAAATATGGTTAAACATACAAAATTGTTAATATTCATTATTAGTGACATTAATGTGATATAAACAATCTTATAATGACTCTGGTTATATACCATGAGGATGACTCATTCAATGAGTTAAAATAAACTCTTGGATTTGGATTGGCGGTTTTGTGCACAATAAACATGTTTTGTATTATTATTCCATATTATGAAAGAATAAAGATTAAAGAACGTTAATCAAAATAAAATACATATATTATGACCTCGTTAAACCATTGAAAATGTTTTATGATGAGTATTAAATACTGTGAGGAAAATTGAAAACCCATCTTCCATGAGTGTGACAAATTTACACATCTCAGATGTTGTTTGCATTTATTGTATAAAAGCAGGGTAAAAAGAGAGATTATGATGAAATATTCCATTATCACAATGAAAATATAGTACATGTATGGTAATGGAATTATCATGGAATTTAGATGAGGGGAGGTGAGACGGGAAACAAAATAATGGAACTTTTTAGAAGAAATTGAATGAAATGAGAAGGGCACATGAGCCTTAGCCCAGTTGGTAAGGACTCCGTAAGTGAATCCAAGTGACTAGGGATCAAATCCAGGTCGAAGAAGAATTTTTGGGTAATGTAGCAGTACTATAGCGAGAACTGTGCAGTACTGTAGCTGGTACTATATCATGCGTTGTTTGGCACTGTAGCAGTTGGAAATATGCCCCCGTTTGGGCCTTCGAGACACTGATTTGGTCCCTGAGTCCTTTAAAGCCTTTGGGCCACCCATGCCTTTGGGTCAGTAAGGCCTCAGGGCCACCTCAAGGCCTTCAGGCCACCTTAAGTGTAGATGCAAACCATACAAACTACTAGGAACAAGCTCTACAAGGAGGATGATCAAGGAGCTTTCACAACAGCAGAAGCTTAATGCATTGAAAGAATGAGAGGGTATGGCACCTTCCACCAGAACAAGCCTGTGCATGAACGTGAATGCCTAGACGAACAGCCATGAGAAGGTGGAGATCAGATTTCACGATGAAGATATAGGGGAAGAGCAGTTCCAAGTAGTTAGTCGGGGTTGTATATAATGTTTGAACCCTATAGGAAATGAATTCCTCTAAGGCCTACGTGCCATGTAATACTTATGCCTCCAAGACTTATAAGGGTTCCACCTAACCCCTTGAAAGGTGTATTATCAAACATCAATAAAAAATGAAGGCCTTCGGGCCATTGGAGAAAGGAATGAGAAGGAAGGTTCACCTCTTGAGTACTCTTTCTTAAGAATCTCCTTAAGGAATTTTTTTGGCCTTTTGGTGAGGCTAGTAGGTCTTGGACGTGGGGAGAGGGCTTGGGGAGAGACTTGGTAATAATATTGGCAAGGCACAAGGCTTGAGTGGTGGTAAGGGAAGAGGTGGTGAGGGGTGCTTTATATAGTAGAGGGAAGAGGTGTTTTCTTAATATTATAATCATTAATTTATTATTTCCTCTAAAGACAATCAATAGTGAGTATTCCATGACCAAGAATAGTAATATATGCATGTGACTTCGAACCAATTTGTCTTACATCAGTAGATCATCATCATTGACTCAATTAATCCATTATTTAGCATTTATTGTGAATTATCAGATTTTACTATTCATAAAAAATTCAAGTATTTCAGAAAAATCCCAAAAAATCACCGTAACCATTTTCCAACATGTAGAATCAAAAAATGCAGTCCATTTTTAAAACATAATTTCCTAAATCTTATTAATTAAATATTTAATTTTAATAATTATTTAATCGAAAATATAAACACTTAAAATTTTCACCTTCATTTTTAAGGTGCCTAAATTCATTTATACACTCAATGGTATAGATACCATTTATAAGAGTCATATTACTATTCCTAAGGGTATATTAGTATTCATATGGGTAGGTTAAGATTCATAAGGGTAGGTTACTATTCACCAAACATTATGTTAAATCTGTCATACTCTAATTATCCTCTTGATCACAATAGTGTATGTTAGATTTTTAAAATTAAAATCACAGAGCTGAAAAATTTAAGTTTTATGGATAGGTTATGGCTATCTCTTATAAGTAACCATGTTTTTTTCATAGTGGATCAATGATTCTTGAAATATAGGCTATAACTAAAATGTATTTAAGAGAAACATACCATATAATTTTTGGTGTGATAAAATATTAGCGTACTATTCCCCCATTCAGATAAAAATAATCTCATTAATTATAATATGGATATGGTATACTTAAATCACAGTAAAATATCATAACCATAATAGCTAATATTATTTAGAAAACATTGAATCATAATCATGATGGATACAATTTATCCAATAGAATTGTTTTCATCATAATCATATTATCACATATAAAACAATAAGAATAGAAAGGTGTATATGATGTTTCACTTTCTATTAAAATGTGAAACCAAAAATAAACTTGTAAGAAATAAGATAATAATAGAATAAAAACAGAAAAACTAAATTCTATCTATTAAAATGAGAAGTCTTTTAGGATTAAGATTAAGTTAGTCTACAACCTAAACAAATGGTATCCACTATTTTATACTTATAGAAATTTCTATACTTACATACCAAAGAAATCCCCTAATATGAGGATCAGAATGGATCTGTCTTCCTATCGATTGAATACCTTGATATAATGATCATATTCTCTAACTACCTATCCATGGTATCCCTTGATCTGAAGGATCAAATTCTTTGTCTTCCAATCCCTGGAATCCGTCAATATTTATAATTATTGGATATATATAACAATTAAAATGTTTGTATGGAGAGGACCTAACAATGTTTCCATACATCTATAAACACTAATAAATTACAAATTTTGAGAATAAAACGTTCATACTTTTAAATATCCAGATCTCTCGCAAAATAAGAAAATGAAAATGATTCAATCATCCATAAACAAATCAACAACAAACTATTGTAATGACCATGTATTTTGGAGAATCCTCATAATGGTCATCTTCATATGCTAATAGTAATATTTTTCTATGTTTTTTGACACGACATGAACACCTGTCACTTGGAATCTCATCATGCTAGGGAAAAATTGAATGTCTAACATTGTATTCATTTACACCATTATATTGTAAAACATTTTCCTAACATTATATATAAGACTCATGAATAATATTATAAAATTATGTCAGTCTGATGGACTTCCATAATAATTTTATTGTGATGATCTTTATGAGTACCAGTTTATGTTTTTGGTACTGGTATTAGTCAAATATTTAAAGCTTTTCTAGTATGAAAGAAAATACATAAAGTCTAACACATAGTATAATGAAGGGGAGTCTTATTTTTATCAGACACGCTCTCATTACTATAATCATAATGAAGAATAAATATTTTATACTCATAATACTTATTAAATTATTAAAATTATGCTAAAAAATAATGTTTTCGAAAAATATTTTCCAAAATAATTTGAAAAAAATGTTAGTAAATAAAATTTAACTAAGTTATCTTTATTTCTATGACTAAAGTAATAGAAAAGTAAGAAGTATAACATCTGAATCAAAAATAATATGTAAAAAAACTAAGAAAACTATGGATATCATCCCATGTGGTTGGTCTCGGACAAATTTTAATAACATTCTTCTCTAATAGTCAAAATGATATTCCGTCTCTTGAGTTTATATATCCAAAAATTATACATTATATTGATTAAATTTACACTTGATAAAATTTTCATAAAAATTATTGTCTGTTAAGGTCATCAGTACAATCCTTAAGTGATCATCATACTATTACCTACTCTTTGAATATATGGTAATATATTCTATAAATACAATGATAAACAGATCCATGCAATCACTAAATAATTTATTAATTAAATCCATGAAGATGGATTGGGAATTAGTTACACCAAAACAAATCTATATAAATTCTGTGTATATACATCATATGAGAGAAAATATTTGATATGTCATTAGTTTTGACCCCCAATTGGTAGTATAGTAACCCATACATTTCATAAATAAATATTTCATATTACTTAATGAATATTCAATACATAACATTATGATCCATTCTATAAATGTAAAGGTTTCACTGCTATAAAAATGTCCTTTATCATCACTCACAATGACCTTTATCAATGCTAAAAAAGCACTAATAATATGAGTGATGTTAAAAGCCCAAGAAATTTATCAGTAATGAGAAAGTACTTATAAAGGGTCTATTTATCTGTTCTTTTAAAAGTGTTGATAAAGGCATCATTTATCATCCCTTTAATGTAGCATTGATAAAGTAGACCTTTACCACAACTTTTAGAAGAACTGATAAATGACTCTTTCATCAGCACTTCTAAAATTTATGATAAATTTTTTCATTATGAGCACTTGTTAATGCACTGATAAAGAGATATAATATATTTTTCTTTAACATCACACTATAGCACCACTATAATGTTCTATTACAGCATTCCTTAACACCAAGAAAAAGATAAATGCCTATAATATCAAAAAAAATCCCAATACATAATTAAAATGAAATGAAATTTATAACACAAATACCAGAAAAAATATTATTATTGATATTTAAAAAAATAATTTTTAAAATTACATAAATACAAATTATTGCATACATTCAAAAACATCAATGTTCTATTGTATTTTAATGATGATCTGATTCATGTAATTTTTGAACAATCCAACCCTTACTCGAGAAAAAGAACACTCTTATATAAGAAAACTATTATTATGTTAGTAATAATATTAAATAAATCAGAATGGAATAATGAAAATGAATCAACTGTTCTATTATATAATTTTTCAGTTAAATAGTGATAGTATATCATAACATTTCCTTTACATCATTCCAAAGGGTTTCCTTCATTGTAGTTTGTTCTTCTGGGGGATTGGTAATATCATTATTTACAGAAGACATTATATCCATGAGTAGTCAAACAATTAATTTAGATTATATTAATGCTGTATTGAATATATAATAATTTGATAAAAACACAATATATTAAAAAAATCACCTTCTCATTAAACACTATTTATTTTTTAATGGTTTCAAGGATTTGGTTCATCTTTCGAGAATACAAATCCCCACTTTTGGTCTCCCCTTTTTTCCACCAAACAAAAAAAAATATATTCAATAAATTATGAAAATAAAAAGGAAAGAACAAGGAACTGATCATGGGTGAAAGTAATGAATCCCTAAAACATATCCTAAAACAATGATTGAACACTCTAGAGGAAATGAGCACAGATAGGATATGGAAAGAAAATCCCCATCATGATCGAACCAGGATGCAAGTAAATATTCCACTTTGTTACCCTCATGCCATGTATGTAGTAAGATAGTGCTTCTATCCATGAGAAGCATAGAGCGCAGAATATGGAATAATATTTTCCATGGAGTGGTGATATGATATATTGGCACATCATAGATGATTTTGAATTCAGTTTTGACCTCGAAGGGAAGAAGATGATAAGACAGACTGAACTAAATCCCTTTTAGAAGTTCCCAGGCCTCTGCCTAACTGAATTCTCCACTACTGAAGTAGCCACTGTATGCTGAAACCACATTTCTCCTTAAGTTACAGATCATGCTGCCACCCCTCATAATTCCCATTGCGTAGGACCCATCAGAATTATTCTTCAACCCTCCGGATGGGCGTTTCCAGCAGATCCATCAACTCACTAAAAATCGGATGTGGATAGCATGCGCCGTATAACAGAGAATCTTCCTTAGTGAAGGGTCTTCCTATCATTTGTTTTTAGAATTCCCCCCATATTTGTGATCATCCATTTAGATCTAGTGATTGGTCCCACCTTTGAGCACACAACTCCTTCAAAATGTGATATGTTCCAAGACACTGAGATACACCAATAGACGTCTAAAAAACATTATGTCATCACATGCACCTTGAAATTATTAGAAACAACTCAATGGAACCACCTCTGCAAGAAGAAATCACCTGAACTAGTTTAAGAACACAAGCTAGTGAACTCCCCAAATGCTTCCAAAACAGTGTTGTCCAATTCGTTCTTAAAAAATAAGCGTGAGGTAGTCTCGACAGATGGGGTCCGACATCCTGATCATTTTAAAAAAATAGAATCCTTTCCCACAGAATGCCTCATATGTAGATATGGAATTATTTAAATGCCTCAAAGTGAGGAAATTATATTTTAGGGTCGCACGTTTTCACCATATTAGTTGGCCCAATACTTCTAGAACATGGGAATCCAAGAGAATCAACCGGTATGGCATAACCAAAAAAGAACCTGAAGAGGTATCCTTGAAAATGCACAAGTGTGTGTCATCTGGGAGTTTAATGATATTGAACACACTAAGCTGCTATTTATTTTGGACTGCTGGGATGAAGGCAGGATAATCAATTGTTATCCTAAATGTTATGTCAGTGACCATATATCCAGGAAATCTATGAATATCCCCCTAACCAGTTGTCATTCCAGAACATGAAGTCACCACAGCCGATGATCAAACAAGAAAAGCTAAAAAGGTGTGGAATATGGGTCTGAATAGCGATCCAAAGGTATGAGGGGTTTCTCATTTTTTCCAGGTAGTGCACATATTTATCCTTTATAACTCATTCCCAAAGAGTAATTTATATTACAACCACCCATGCTAGCCTCACATGAAGGAAATGTATCATCATAGAGACACTCTGTAGACTAATACAACCTTCATCCATGAGAAGGGCCATTTTAGACTAGGAGGCCCAATGTCATTAACCCTTTAAATGGGAATCCCAGATAAAAGAGGAAATAATCCATTCAAATTTTCTTAAGAAAAACCTTTGGAACCTTAATAACTGAGAGAACATTCATGGGGATCAATGTAAGAACACTATTAACCAAATTGTTCCTCCCCCAACGGAAAGGAAATGATTTTTCCAATTGTTGATGCGTGAAGAGATTATTCACATCACATTGTCTAGATGTTTACTATGGAGCCTCCCGGGTGTGATAGGGGTGGTATGGAAGTCCATAAGAAGGCTTATTATACTGATTCCCAAGCGGGATTCAATGCCACGTCATCGTCCTTCTAGAACAAACCTTGATATGTAGATAATACTTTTATCTCTATTAATTAGTTTCCCAATCTATTTCTAGTATTATTCAAGAATGGTATTGATACCCCAGATAGATATAGAACTCCCATTAAGGAATAAGACTATATCTTCTTCAAACATTTGGCAGGAAAAATTTTGGAAACAGGAATGGAAGAGAAAATTATGAACGTTTCCCTCTTTCATGGTGGATTTAATAGATATGCTCAAAGCATCCTGATCCAAAATAAAAAAACACGGTGAGATCAGATCCCCTTATCTAGGACCACATACCAGACATTGTCTACATTGGTACTAGCATGAACCAATTGTGATGTCCAAATGAAAGGTCCATCCTCTATTGAATTTACATCTAACATAACAATTTTTTAGTTTTCAGAAGGACAATCAACCGATTCCTATTTATTGGATCACAGACATAAAATACTTTCACTATTGTGATTCCATTATGAACAAATCATCTTTTTTCCATTCTAAATTGAAATCAACCTTCACAAATCCCATTTCATAAACTTTCACTCCATTGATATTTTCATCCCATTTTCATTAGATAAGTGGAACTTGAAATTTTGTATAATCCAACTCGTATATCTATTTGATAATTCCAAAATATGAAATATTTTCATAAATTGGATTTATATTCTTGGAACCAGATATGGGAATTACTTTAGCCATAATAAAACCACCAATGTTTTCCATCATACTAAAGTCATAGGGTTATTTTGTATAGAACGTATAAACATTGATTACAAACCAAGTGTAAGATATAACATTTTCATTTGATTCACTATCTATCCATTGAAGTCATTTGAAAATTGAATTCAAATTTTCAGATTACTCCATATAAGTGTGGTCACTGAACCATCCAAAAAAATTGGTGATTATGTGTATCTCATATCCATATTTCATCCCTTGATGGATTCAAATCGCTAAGAATTTATTTGTGGGATTCATTGTATGGATCAACTTCTATACTATTACATAATATGTAAAGATGTGTTTACTCCCACAATATTAAGCTAATGGTAACATTATATCTTCCATAAATCCCTTCTCCTATAAGACGTTCACTATGACAAGACATTGGGAGACTAATTCGTTCAATATTTGATAGGTAATCGGTACATAATTCAATAGTTTCTTCAACATTATATTTTTTTCCAATACAACCTTTTGTAAGACTTCAATTCTTGACATAACATTTCAAAATCACCGTATACCATTCAATGAGTTACATCCATCTGTAATGCACATGACCACATTGATGAACCTCTCTAACCAAGTGAACCATCTGGTGGACTATTATATCAAAGAATGGTGGTAGGAAGAACATTTATAATTAACATAATATGATTGAAATATCATTATTTATGATGGGAATCTTCATCAGGTCTACATATTTACAATATATGGCTTTGAAAAAGAAGTAGAGTTTGTTAATGTGTGTAGTAAATTTTGAGGAAAAATGAAATAGAAATAAATATGCATTAAATCTTGCAAAAAAAATGATATTCATTTGATTTTAGTCCTTCTACCTTCAGATTATTATTTTTCAATAAATTCATGATATATGATGAATACCCTTGTTGATGTTTTAAACTCGTAAGGAATAGAAAAATATATAGTTTTTCCAATCTGGATAGAGTGTAAGGTACCAGAGAAATAAAATTACACTTTTTACCCTTCACTAGTTACAACTCTTCCCTTATACACATTTCAATCAAGTGCTACCTAGCCTTGATTCCATATTTAATTTTTATGTTATGTTTAGTAATGTGCTAAAAACTATCAAATACTAAATCAATAAAATTCCTAACATAAAAACATTTCTAAAATGATTTACCAAAAACAATGTCAATATTTTAACTTTTTTGTGTAGTTGATCAGCCATTGCTGATGATGGTGTTATATCTTGTTTGATATTCCCATTGAATGTTGTCAACCCGGATCAATATTTATGTCATCAGGGTAGAAAAATTGATGTCATAAAAAAATTATTTGAAAAATGCTTCAAACAAACTCAT
The DNA here is from genome assembly GCA_963277665.1 of Viscum album. Classification (NCBI taxonomy): domain Eukaryota; kingdom Viridiplantae; phylum Streptophyta; class Magnoliopsida; order Santalales; family Viscaceae; genus Viscum; species Viscum album. The sequence goes on along the minus strand of OY728161.1, from coordinate 2,001,987,077 downwards.
TAAGTTCTTTTTCACAAATGGGACACCCAACATGCCTTTAATTTTATAGGTTGTTAAATTAACATAAGTGGGTAAGTCATTTATTATCCATAAAAAATGGACCTCAATGTGAATTCTTCTCTTTTTATAAAATAAAACATTATAACACATGTATACACCTCAATTTCATATCTTCGATCAATGGAGACAAATAGACATCAATATCATTACCATATTTCATTGGTACATATATAAGTAGAGACAAAATATTGTATTCGCGTTCATGCATAACCATGGAGTTAAGTTATTTTTTTACCATCATGAAGGTCAATGTTCTATGAGTACTACTCCATACTCTGAAAATATTTATTCCATATATAAGTAATGAATGAAAAATAGATTCAAAACTCTTCTCCAAATTGAAGAAACTCGTAATCGTTTTCTACCGCTGGGGAGAATCTGTTGGATGACATAACATCCCATATTTAATTCTATTATCAATAGGCCTTGTTAAATATATTGTGCTTTCTTGATATCAATATATTCTTCTAAACTATGTAATGATAAGAATGTACCAAATAGATTTCAAAGGACATGATTCATTTGTCTTGTATCGATCCGCTCTACACTTATGACATTTCATGACTGATTCGTTGTCCTTGTGAAACAATATTCGATCATTTGGATAAGTATATATTTTTTAGATATTATTCCCATTGAATGTAACATTTTTTCAGCATCATATGTTCATTAAGGTACTTCATATTCTTTTAGGAGCATACCTTTTAGATGACCAAGTAGTTCTATAAAGCTATCATTACTCCATCTGTTGACTTCTTTCACATTATATAACTTCAATAAAGCTAGAAATGTTGTGTATTTAGTACAACTAGTGTAAAATAGTTTCTTGGAATAGTTATTTAACTCCTCAAAAAATTTGGACAATCACGAATATCATATTCATTTTCCATTTCTTCTATGTGATATTTATCATGTTTTTCAAATGTATTCATATCAAATGATTCATAAATCATAGAATCATCTGAATCGATGTCCCCATTTAGTTTTTCCTCATGTTTAGTAGAAAATTAATAGATATTATCTATATCATCATAAATAAAATGTTCTTCCAACTCGTACAGACTATTTTTTATTTAATAAAAACAACATAAACAGAAACTGAGGATTTTAGAAGGTTTGTTTACCTGCTATTTTGCAAATTTTATGAACTCTTTAACTCTTTGTTCATATTATTTTTTCAAAAGATTAGCCTTCATCCATTTTTGGTTCATATCCATATTATTGGGTTCATAAATAGAGATTTGGAGGTTCTCCATAATAGTTAAAATTGATGATATGTTTTAAATACATGCAAATGACCTCTATGAAATGTAAGGACATTTAAATGAGCTGTATAGTAAGGTAAAAATACCTATGAATTTATTTTGGATTTTAGGGGTATTTTTTCTAGTTTTCCCTTAATTATTTTTAATATATTTACTATTGTGAAGTTAAAGGATGATTTATAAAATAATGTTACCCATTATACTACTGAATTTATGGGTAATATTCAAATATTTATTTCCATGTTAACTATGTCTCCAGTGGATGTCTCAGGTGATATTTAACTAGAAGAGGACCATGGAACCAAGGTGAACTCACTGAGATGTATATTTTTTGAGAAATATATTTCATGGGATGGTAATAGAGGATCACTAGGTTTAAAGATCTTTCAAGAAGAAGTCTAAAATATGAAAATTGCCTCAAAAGATTAAAATTATTATTAATACATTCTATGATGTTTTAAATAATGATTGAAAGTAATGATTTTCTTGAGAAATATTGAGCATGAGTTTGTTTCCCAACCCACACCCTCTAAAAATATTAAATAATAATACAAAGAGAACACATGATGTGCAATTTGATAGAATCAACAATTAATTTATTGAAAAAATATGTGAAGATCCAATGTGAATGAATAATCAAAAGAGGAGAACATGTCATCAGAATGAAAAAAAATATTGATGAAAATATTGATCCTTAACTTCCCATATATATATGTAGAAGCTCAACAGTGGGTGTACAATGAAAAAGAACCCTTTATCTCTCCTCCACCTTGATCATCAAACGAGTAGTATCATTGGATTCAGGTATCATTGGAACAATTCCAATTAATAAAACAACCAGTGGCCCACATGATATGGGAAGATATATTAATCCCACCGTCTAATATGATGATTATAGAAAACCAATTCCATGTAGTGAATGAGATGCTTCTATATCTAGAATTTCATGGCTATGAGTGCAACAAGAGACATCACAATAACAAAAAGTACTGTCTTATTTTTCATCAAGATCCAATTGATAATTTGGTATAAACAAACAATCATACATCGGAAGTTATCACAAACAACAGACAACAAATAATTCCCTAAACAACAGATCACAAAAAAATCATAAACAATAGATCATAAACAATAGATCATAAAAAAATCATAGAATAATAAATAAATAAAACAAAAAATACACAAAGAAAATTGGATGGCCTACCAAGCTAGGTTGAAGAAAATTGGAGACCCACTTCAAATATCAAACGATATGTTTGGAGGCAGTCTAGTTGTGTGATTCAACTTTTTGTTCACTGAGGGTTAGTGTCAGCAGTGGATGGCTTCTGTGTAAATATCTATATCCCGACATGATCGCAAATTGTTAGGATTTATAAAATATATCAGGACACTTTTATCAGCACTTATATCATAAGCGCTGATAAAAGGACTATTTATATGAGCTTTTCTGATGATAATAAAGAACTGTCTTTATCAGCGCTAAACAGTGATGATAAAATCAACATTTATCAGTGACAAAATTAGATCATGGATAAATGTTCTTTTTTAAGCACATTATTTAGAACTGATAAATCCTCATCTTTATCAGCATGGAAAAAGCGCTAATAAATATTCTTTTATCATTTCTAATTTCTAATGCGCTGTTAAAGGATTTAAAATTACAAATATAAATAAAAGATTTGTAAAAATTTATAAATACATAATAAATATATTAAATATAAATATATTAAATATATTCCCATTTAAATCTATTTATTATTATTTTATATTTCTTTATTTAAAGTTATATATTTTTTTAAAAAAACATATTATTTTTATCAATATATATTTATATATATTACACATATATATTTAATAAATAAATATAAATATAAATATAGTAAATATATTCATTATTTATGTAAATTTATAAATAATTTAATAATTATTTATTATATATAATTATTTATTCATAATTATATTAATACTTTTAAAAAATATTTATTTATTTATAATTATAAATATATAATTGTATTGATATACTGACTTTATATTTGTAAATATATTTATTTACAGATAATTTTTTACAAAAATATTTTAAACATTATTAATTAATATCTGATTTTGAGTGCATGCATATATATAAAAAATGAGTGAAATTGAATAAATTATGAATGTAGTTACACTTTAACAATATGGAAAAAATGGATATGTTCTGTGTGTGTGCTTATTGTATATAAAAATGAATTAAATACATATATGTGAAATCAATATAACACACATTTTATTTATATAAAATTGAAAAATAAAATGACATTCAATTATATGTTGAGTACTATGAAATTAATCAATATTTTTAATTCATATTAATTTTTAATTATATACCATTCTTTGATAAATATATGAATCTTTATTGTAAAGTGAAAAAATATTTCGTAACATATAAATAATATTTATATACATTAATATATATCTATATATTTAATATATACAATTTTATAACATTAATTATCACAATTATCTAATTAATAAAATGGTTAATATTTACTAATGTATAATCAATCAATTCATTTTTACCAATAATTTAATTTCTAAAATTTGTAATAAACACGTTTTTTGTTTCAGTTTTTTTAATTATTTCATTTTATCAGCAATAAAAATGCGTTTTTGAATTAAATATTTATCAATGCTAAGCAGATAGCGTTAAATAAGTGTACCCTTTAACGTCACTATAAATAAAGCACTGGTAAAGGATTCCTTTATCAGCACTAAAATAAATGTTATGTTAAAAGGTTAAATTTATTAGCACTCAAAAATATGGAATTTATCAGCATTTTCTTCTAGATCTAATAAATTACAGTACATTTAAATGCCGGTATTATTGTTATGTTTAGTGTATTTGGAAAATTGCATACATAAATCATATTTTATTAAGATATCTACATCATATCCCACTTAGTTCCTCACAGCTAGCACCCTTCCTAAAAATATCATACAGAGACTATTTCTTCATATCTTGGGGAAGGGAAATATAAGAGTTATCTTAGATGATCATTATTGGGAAAAAAAGATATATCAATGACCACTTAAGCACATGTTGAACAAAAAGGGAATATAAACATGATATTATCCTTTAAAAATCATACCTAATAATTCTTTGATCATATACATATGTCATGACATAAATCATGGATGTTCTTAGAACATGAACCATGTTGGAATTAAATAATACGATCCATGAAACGATAACATTTTCATAAGATCATGTCATAGAAGAGTGGAATAATGCTTATCATAATCTTAATCATGGAAATAATATGTCATGGCTTCCAACTAAGACATTCATAACATGTTAGGATTGGGCTAACCACAAATATACTTGATTCGAGCTTTAAATGACTTCCCATTTAACATCTTTTGGGATTTTGATAAGCTCTAATATACCACTTTTTTGGGCTTGGGGTAACCTCTAATGTACCCAATGATCTCAAAAATGGTAATCCTTACCCAATGAATTTGAGGGATATATAATTCAATCCCCACACATCACATAATGAAAATCATACAAATGTGTTCCATAAAATCAAAAAATATTCATCATATCATAACCCATGTAAAATAATAGGTTTCTTAAACATTTAAACATTTAATTATAACAAGTGTAAAAGAAAATGTTTCATAAAAAATTAAAATTTTCATTATAGAGTAACTTATTCCAAAGAAATGTATCTCATAAAAATGTTAACATTTCATCATAGAATAAACAATTAAAAAAAACTTACATTCACAGACATCTTATTTTTATAATAATAAACCATCCAAAGAAAGAATAAGGGTTATTTTATTTGATCATATCCCAAGTAAATAATTAGTATCATCAAAAATGTCACCTTAGATGAAAATTCCATCAAATTATCACTGAGAATATTTCATGAGTAAAATTCCCTTTTTCATTTAACAATTACCTCATTAAAATATAAAAATTTCAAAATTATTATAGAAAACATTTCCCATAAAAATGTTATAAAAAATTATAAAGTGAGATTCAAAATATTTAGTTCCTATGATGAAGGAAAATTCCATTCATTCTGTGTATTATAAAAATAGGGATTTATTTAATATATTTGAAAAAATGTCAAAAATTAACTACTATAGATTTGGGTTATAGCCATACATTTATAGATAGGGTTTATAAAAACCATGTCTATATCTTACGTAAATCCATGATCCTTAGGATAGTTGTGGATATACCCCCCACCCCTCAGGCTTACTCCTCCCCATTCCCCTCCCTCCCTCGTGATGCCTCATGATTCTTCTATCCCCTGAAATCCCTCCCTCCTCCTCTTACACCTCCTATGTGTCCTACCTACATACCTACTAACATGGCTCTTTCACACCCAGCCCACCTCCTCACTGATGTGGACTCCCTACCTCAATGTCTACATATCTCTGATGACCCCCACCTCACTGCTACCCTCCTCATCTGTCATGGCTTGCCTCTGCTCAATGCTGCTCTGATGAGGTTTCATCACCTTCCGCAGTTCTCCTCCAATGCGGCCAACTCAACTTCTTGAGATCCTTCTCCTCCAATGTGGCCACCCTACTTTTATTATATTTTTTCAATAGGGTTTCCTTGATTTCAAATCATCAAGGTCTCTTATTTTCACCGGTAATATAAATTGTTTTGATTTCTTTTCTTATTAATTTGAAAATTTGACCTAGATAGAGTTTAGTTGTTTTAACATACTCTATATGGTGTGATTTATTTGATTTTTGTTTGATTTTCATTTGATTTATTTCACTCAATTTATCTTGAAACAATTTGATTGATTCCAGTAATTCTTTGACACTATTAGTCATTGCAAATCAAAATCCATTCCATCGAATTTTTAGAGTTAATTTCTTTATCAACTAATATTTTGAATAAATAAGATATTATTTGTGAGAAAATTCAGCCATTGTATGGAATCACCCTTCAAAGGCTTCAAAATTTGAATGAAAATTCAGAAACAAAAAAATCATATTAGGAGAGGATTGCCTCCATTTATGTTTTATATTATTCTGGATGAAACTAGATAGTCATGTCTGTTGCCTAATTTCAAATTCCACTATTAAATTTTCTTTAGATATATTGGTACATAATAGATATTCCTTCAATCATATTTCCATATTATACATGATGAAATAATTATCCTTTTTATTATGAGATAAATCTATTCATTACAAATCTCTTACTATGACTGTTTATTTTATCCCCAGTTAGGCCATGGAGGGTACACTATCTTTGGCGTTGGACTAATTTTTTTTCCTTCAATGGTTTTTTTTTCAATATAGAATACTCATTATTCACTAGATGTGCTTTTTCTATATCACACCAACATGATCCAATTAAATTTTTTCTCTTGGTTTGTGAAGAAGATCCCATGTGGAATTATTTTCAATCTAATATTTCTCCTCATACATGAATTAAACCCACTCATTATGCCTGAAATATTTATCCATATAGTTTAGTTAAATTTGATAGATAATAGTTATTTGAATGATTAATTGTATATTATTTTTTTATGTTATGGAATTATTATCTCCTATAATATTCATAAAATCCACATGTTTCTTTAGCTTCTATTACTATTGATTTTCAACTTCAGTAGCATATTCATTATAATTAGTCTAGCTAGAATCAACATAAACTTCATGTTGCTAATTTTCTTCTTCTTCTTCACTAATCTTCCTCATATTATATTTATTGTATTCAATTGAGTCCTCAAAACCTGCTTTATATATGACAATATAATTTGGGTTTAAATCAATAATTTTCACGTCATAATAGTTAATCACATTATGAGTCAATTTGGTATCGAATTAATATCCCCTTACATTGGATAATTATCCAATAATGATATATTCCTTTAACTTCTCTCAATACTAAAATTATTTCCTTTAACAATGCTAAAATAATCCTCTAATAGCACAAAAAAGAATTTCCAATCCGAGATCATTTAAAACCATAAGATTTTATCAATGCTACAAAATCACTAATAAAGGAACACTTTATCTTTTCTTTTATTTAGCACTAATAAAGGTACCATTTATTAGTTTCAAAAAAATAGTGATAAAGGAATCCTTTATTATTGTTATTAAAAATACTAATAAATAATCCCTTTATTAGTGCTATTACTAAAACTGGTAAAGGTTCATTGAAATTCAGTGTTCTCTTAATGTTACATCACAATTTTGACAAATAAAAATAAAAATATTATAAAAACATAATAAAAAATATACAATACAAAAATATAATAAAAAATGATATATTATAAACATTTAAAACATTGGTTTTTACAATTAAATCACATACACACAAACATTAATGTTACTTTTTATTTATCCCATAACCCAGGGCCTTGTTATTTTAGAAAAAAACACCATAGATCAAAAAAAATAATTCTTCTATATAAGAAAATAAATCTTATATTAGTAATACTATAAAGAAATAAATTAAACTCAAACTAGAAATTTGAACCTAAAAACATATACTTTCAGTCCTATCTGGAACATCGTGTATTGGATTAGGTTGTAGTCGATTCTTACACATCTTACCATTTACTGTTGTTCTTAAAATAAGGTACTATAGAATTGGATCTCATATGTGGTGACAAAAAACTCACTATGGATGGGATCAAATTCAAAGGGACTTGAATTTTGAGAAAAACACTTTAATTATCACAAAACAACTTCTTCATATTCAAGAATTATCTCTATGAAATATAACTAAATAAGTACATGCTAAAAATGAAAATGAAAATAATTAATCAATTGAAAATAAAATTATGATAATTCTGTAATTTTTCCTTGGTTTCGGTGATGTGATATGCATTTCAAACTAAAATGTCACTCAAATATTGAAAACATAAACATTGAGTCATACCAACCACATGATGTGTCAAATTTATGAGAAGGTAATTTATAAATGACAAAATTGAATTAGGGATCATTTTTTTAATTCATGAAAACAATAAAATTTCATTTTATCTAATTTTTCTAGTGATATGAATTTTAAAATAAAATGACATCATTATATTGAAAAAAAAACATTATGTCATATCATTCAAAATCATTTGTTGGGTTTATGTGGGTTAAATTCGTACATGTCACTAATAAATTCTATACAATTTTACTATAGTTTGGAAGTAATACAAGATAAATTTCCCTAGTATGGAAATATGATGTGTGTTTTAAACTAAAATGAAACCTATCTGTTGAAAACAAATAATTCTAGTCATATTGACCATATCATGTATCAGAATGATGTACGGTCAATTACTACACATGAAAAATAAATTATTTATTATTTTTATAAAATTATAAAACAATTTGAGATTTTTTTTATCAGGTTTTTCTATTTGATGTGTGTTTTAAACTAAAATTCCACTTTTATATTGATAACATGAACTTTAAGCCATATCAGCTACATAATTTGCAGATTGATGTGTCATCAATTCCTGCATGTGAAAACTGAATTATAGATCACTGAATTTAATTCAAAAAATAAATCAATCTTCTTTTCTTGGGATTTTCTATTTTATGTGTTTGAACAAAAAATGGATCTCTGTATTAAAAACCCTCACTTGGTGTCATATCAACCACATAATGTGTCAGGTTGATGTTTGGTCAATTCCTACACAAGAAAAATAAATTATGAAGAATTTTCCAAATATTTGATAGCAATTTATTGTTGTTTACTGAGATTTCGATAGTTGATGCTTGTTTCAAACTAAAATTAATCTTTTTTTACAAAAAACACACACACAAAGTAAAACCCACCACATTGGGTGTCATATTGATGCTTGGTTAACTCCTATAGGTCAAATATTATTTATTCACCATTTTTTTAAATCTTAAAATAATCTTACCTCGTTTTTTCATTTATGGATATGTGATACATTATAAACTAAACTTAATGTTTTATATCAAAAACAAACACATAAATTAATATCTACCACATCATTTGTCGAATCGGTGTTCAATACATTACTACATGCCAAAATTGAATTATGGTTTGTTTTACTAATGTTTGAAAATACTTCTAGAATGTTTTCTGGATTTTGAGCTACTAGCTAGTGTTTTTAACTAAAATGGAACTTTTATATTGAAATCAAAGACATAGAGTAATACCAAAAACATAGGGTGTTGTATTGACATATGGTTGATTCCAACACATCAAAAATATAATATGGATCAATATACTAATGTATGAAAAATAATACAATAGCATTTCGTTGGTCTTTTCTTTGTGATGCATGTTTTAAACTAAAATGACTCTTTTAAATTGAAACCACACACTTCATGTAATACCAACCACAAAGGGTGATGGATTTAAGTGTGGTAAACTATTAAACATAAAAAATTATTTATGGATATTTCTAGTAATTTTTAAAAACAATCCAAAAACAATTTTCATAGTTTTGGCTATATAAGGCACATTTTAAACTAAAATTACACTTACATTGAAGACATGTACTTTGAGTAATAATGAAGAAATAATATGTTATATTAACATGTGGTTGATTAATATATATAAAAAATATATTTTGTATTATTTTAAAAACTTTTTTGAACATTCTAAACTCAGTTTGATAGTTTTGGGTATGTGATATGTGTTTTAAACCAAAAAAAACTTCTATAATGAAATGTCGAAATTCAATTCATACTACCCACATTGTATATCAAATGGAATTGAGGTTTCTTCTAAAACATTAAAAATTAATTATGGATATCGATCCTAGAGTTTGAAAATATTATAATATCATTTTCTTCGTTTTGGTTGTGTAATTCATTTTTCAAAGGGAAATAAAACATTTATATTGAAAACACGCACTTCGATTTATACCAACCACATCAGGTTTCATATTTATGTTTTGTCAATTACAAAATGCTAAATATTTATTATGTAACATTGTACTAATGTTTGAAAATAATCTGACTATGTCTTATTAGTTTTCTCTATGTGATGCATTTTTAAATAAAATGATGGTTTTGTATTGAAATGATGGACTTCGGGTTATATCGACCACATGATGTGTCGAAGTAGAATGTGGTCAATTAATACATGTGAAAAATTAATTATGGATATTTTTCCTAATGTTTTTAAATAATGAATGACCATTTTCTCATATTTTGAAAAGTGACACACAATTTAAACTAAAATATAACCTTTCTATTGAAAATAATAACTTTTTTCTATATTGGTCACATCATGTAACAGATTAATGCGCAGTCGATTATTACATGCCACAGGTGAATTGTGGATTGTTTTCCCTAAATTTTTAAAACCATAAAAACTCATTTTATTAGTTTCGGATATCTAATGTGTGTTTGAAAATAATATGAAACATTTGAATTGAAAAAACATACTTTGATTCATACTGACTAAATCATGTGTTAGATTGATGTGTGGTCGATTCCTACATATGAAAAATGAATTATGGATTGTCTTACTAAATTTTGGACAAAACCACACCTCATTTCACAATTTTGGTTATGTGAACTGATTTTTAAAATAAAATGAATTATTCATATATAAAACATGTACTTTAGGTTATACTAACCACATCATGTGCTGGATTGGCATGGGGTAAATTATTACACATGAAAGATGAATTATGGATCACATTTTACTAAATTTTGAAAACAAATCATTTTCTCGGTTTTGGTTCTGTGAGATGTGTTTGAAACTAAAATGAAACATGTATTTAAAACATGCACTTCTAGTCATACTAACCACATCATGTGTAAAATTAATCTCTATCCAATTAATACATGTCAAAAATTACATGTGGATCACTATCATAAAGTATCAAAATTGTATTACTTTTTCCTTGATTTTGAGAATGCAAGGTATGTCTTTAACTAATGTATTGATTTATGAAAATATGTATTAGATAAAAATGATAAATAAATTAAAAAAAAGTGTTGATAAAATTATCAGAAAATTTTATACGTAAATAGTATGAAGCCGTCTCTTTATGATGTCTATATACCTTTTGACACCATGTATTCTGATCATTCATTTCCATACAAATTGATTTCCCCATTAAAATTCTCCTTGAGAAACTAATTACTAGTAATATATAAGCATTATGATAATAATGCTTCACAACCCAAATATATTTCAAAGTTCATATCCTATATTATATCACCAACATAGTAGGTAATCGATTGAGTATGATATCAGAAACCATTCTGAAACTATGTATGTTACCCGCTCATCTCAAAAACAAATTACTTCTTATTTTGAGTATATAGATTATTTACTGTCTTGGTAGTTCTGGTAAAATATATACAAACTATTATGAACTATTATTAAAAAAAATTTACCTTCAAAAATTATATGTTCGGGGATGAAATTATTTTGATGGTATATGACATATTTCAAAAATTGTCAATCATAATATCCATAGTTATTGTTGTTATCTTCCTTCAGTTACTATAGAAACATTGATCAATATAACTATCATGTTATGAAATAATTATTTATAGTTAAATATTTCAATATATACCAGAATAGTTATTTATTTGACATTATCCATAGGCTTATTATTTTTAGTCACTGACCTCATACCATTGTATAGACAATATTTCCGTATCTCCCAGTCATAATAAAATTATAATTAAATTTATGGATAGAAATAAATAATTCTATGTTTATATATAAAATATTGATTTATGTTTCTTACAAATTCTCAATAAACATAATGACTGGTCGGGTATATGGATATCCATACATTGGATCCAAAAAAAATTGGGGTATCCAGAATGATTTTTACCAAAATTTAGAACATAAAAAAAATTAAAAAAATTATTTAACGAAAAATTTTAAATATATATTTTATGATTAGATTGAATAATTTTATCCATATATTATTGAATTTAAAAAGATTCTACCTTCTATTATTTTCTTCTCAAAAACCTCGTTTATATCATCTTTTTTATAATCAATTTCTTTCACCTCCATTGAAACTTATTTCATAGAAATCATACATGGATTAATGAATCCAAGTCATGATTAATTGAGTTTTCCATTTTATAGTAATAATATAAACACATGTAGAAAATATGAATAGTTATTACCTTTAATTAAAATATTATAACATTTTTTGTATATATTTTTTATGAAAATATTCCCTTTCTAAGTATTCACAACTAGGACTCCTAACCATTCGAACATTAGAAAATCATTTATACTCACAATACCATGTGTTTTTATAATGATAGTTCCAAATATGTATTCTTCATATAGAATATAGGACACATATGCAGCTTTTAATGTGTTGTATTCATGAAGTTTTAATGACAATATTTCATGTAGTGGAATTGGAAGGTAGAAGGTACTCCCAAATGGTCATTTTTGGTTGATTCACTCAGTTTTCCTGATATGACCTTTTATTTACCAATAGTTTTTCCATATATAATACCATACCTCATATAAAGCCTTTTTTATCCACTATTATTGTTTTTTTCATTTGAAAAAATTTGTTAAGGACATACCTAATGTGTCATTATAAGATTACATGATCATTCTACAAATGTTACAATAACATCATTGAATACTTTTATATCTAGATCATCAACTGGAATAAGAATATCATTTCTTGACTCTTGAGGTAATTCAATCCACACTATCAAGTGATCTGTTGGGAGTTCTTTTCCTGGAAGCATGTCTCGAGGGATATTATAAACCATAACCATTTTAACAGGGTGGTTCATGAGTGTTGATCTTCAGAAATCACATACAACTTTACCCTATATATTATTTGTAATATAATGTTTTTATAAGATGTTTGATTAACTTTTTAGATAAATATTAATGAAAAAAGTGATTACCTAGGGTAAATTATTTATTTTAAGGGAATTACTAGCCTCAATGATAGTGGGGTATTTTTATAGTTCGTGTACTGATATTTTTTACACTACCAGTTCAATTTCAACCCTTCACATACATAAGTCTACCATTCTAGAGTGAACAATAATATCTTGAAATACATCCATTTTAACGAATAATATTTTCATCACCTGATACATATCATATTACAGTTTTTTCTTCTTGAAATCTATTTGAGGGGACACTCTAAAACCTACACAACTAACGTAACCATTTTTCATTGACTACTTCAAAGCTACTAAAAGTAGTTTTCCTTCCAATATAGTCGATGCCAATTATTATGTATAAACTATTTAAAAAACACATAAATAGAATTATATATATTTTAATGTAATACTATTATATAAATATAAATTATTATTTTGTCATACTTACATATGTTTCCAATATTGATTTTGTGTTTTCATGAACTAGATTACCCTCCTTCTTTGCATAGGAATGCTACCATAGAACATGATATGGGATGAAAGTGGGTTATGATTTTGATTCGTCAATTTTCATATAAATAAACGAATATATATTATTTCATATTTCATAAAAAATTTATTGTTGATTTAAAATAAATACCATTTTCTTCTCTAATGAAGTGTACCCCATCATTGCTTTGTGATATGGGTGCATTATTTTTAATGAACATCTTTTATTTTCATGACTAATTTATTTTTTCATAAATTGTCCATTTTGAATCAAATTGGTTAAAATAAATAATATCAAATAATATATTATCAACTACAATACACATGAAACTATTTTTCATCATAACAATTGTTGAAAGCATGCCATGTTTCCTAGTTTATAATGTGTTCATAAGTAATTGGTGGGTGGGACTATAGTTTTATCTACACATCCCTAATATAAAACATGGTATGAAGAGTTTGGAAGCCTCTATGGAATTTACGAGTGAAAATTAATAAATATTTCTTTTGGATATTATCTAAAATAAAGAAACTCTATAAGGGGTCATGAAAATTAAATCGATGCTTAATTATTTAATTATTGGGTAAAATAGAGAATTTATATCTTAACATTAAATTAATATCTCATCAAAGGTATTCCATCATTATAGGTTGTACATGGTGCCACAAATCTATATCGATCATCACATTCATCTTCATTTGGACCCTAACAAAACTAATGAACATTGACTTTTTGGTGTCAATAAGACAACCGCCTTGATTCCATCCAAACTCAAATTTTAAATCATTAATTCTTTAATTTTTAATTTTATATAATTCTATGATTTTATGTAGTTATTATTTTGTTCATGAACATGATGTTGATCCACTAATAATTCTTATTTTTTAGCATAGAATGTATATACTTCCCTACGATTAGTAACATCATCATATTCTTAAGTCATTGTCTATAAGAGTAGTCATACAAATAATTTAGATTACATAAATATAATAGAGAACACATAATATTATGAGGAAATCATATTAAATTAAAATAAATTAAACTTCTCATTGAACTTCTCTATTTTTTTAAATGTTGAATGGATTTAGATGCTCTATTGAGAATACAAATCCACTCTTTTTATCCCCCTATAATGTATAAGATATTGTTTATAGTGGTAACACCATGAAATTATTGCTATCCCCCAATGAAAGGGTCATCCTCAATTGAATTTGAATTTAAACCAAATATTTTTTTAGTCAATAGTAAATAAAATTAACAAATTCTTATTTTCTAGATCCCAAACAAAAAATAAGTATACAGCTTGTGATTCCATTATGAACTGATCATCCTTTTCCCCTTCCACATAGAAATTCATCTCCCCAAATCCCATTTCACCAACATTCAATGAACATCTATTTCCATCACATTTACAATGGAATATTATCACTTGAAATATTGTATAATTCAACTCATGTATCTGTTTGATGATTTAGAAATATGATATGTTCACATAAATTATATTTCTATCATTGGAATTGGATATGTGCATCACTTCAACCATAACATTAAATATAATTTTTTCATTATACTGCAACTATTTTGTTATTTTTTATAGAACATATAACTATTAAATACAAAAACAGTGTAAGATATAATATTATCATTTCCTCCCATGACTAAACAACGAATATTTTTCTCTAATTGAATTTGGGATTTAGATGACTCATAACAAATATGATCTTATAACCATCCTATACACTCTTGAGTATTTTTATTTTAGGTCAATCCATCATACCATTATTGGTTTTAATGTCTAATAATTTCATTTTGGTCTTCAACATATGGATCAACATCATCACTATTATGTAAATTTTGAAGTTGATTTTTATACTTTTCTAGGATGGTAATTGTATAAAAATTTCTTCCTGAATCTCATTTCCCATAAGGTGTCAACTATGAAGAGAAGTTGGGAGTCTTTTTCTATCTAAATGGTAAAAATAATTGGTAAATAATTAAAAAGCTTCTCTAAAAATATATCTTTGTGAAATACAACCTTTTATCCAACTTTTATTCATGATATATATATTCAAAAACAAAATATACCATTCAATGGGGTATGCCCATCTGTAATGGATAGGAACACATAGTTGAACCTCTCTAACCAAATGATCCATCAGGGAGACCAGTATATCCAAAAATATTAGTGGGAATAACATCTAAAAAATACATAATATAACTATAACCTCATTATTAATGGTTAGATAGTTTTTTATATCTATAAAAATTTTTCATATGGATTTGAAAAATAAGATGATTCTGGTTAATTTATGTTGATCGTTTTGAGGAAGAATTCAACATAAAGTGAGAGGAATCAAGTCTTGTATCAAAACATAGTAGTTGTGTGATTTTAGTCCATGTACCTTCAAATTAGTCATTTACATGATATTATTTATATTTTATGATTATCCCTCTAATTTTTCTAAAAATTAAGGAAAATAAAATTTTCCATTTTCCTATCTAGATAGAGTGTAAGAACATGGGAGAAGAAAATTAAATCTTTTACCCTTCACTAGTGTCAAAACTTCCCTTATTCCTATGAAAATCATGTCCCACCTATCATTGATTACATATTTTTTCCATGAATAATTAGTGACATTCTAATAACACTAAGGCATTCAATTTACATTTTAAATATATGGCATCAATAAAATTACTAATATGTAGCATCCCTCACCAAATGCCACTCACTAGTGCCCCCAGATGGTTGGACACCATAACTAAAGTGCACCTCCACAATTCCAAGAGTTTGATGACTAAAAGTGAGGGAATAAGGTTTATCCATGGAGAGACTATTCCCTTATTGATCATAGTTGAGTTAAGCAACACATATATAATATAATTCTATGATATACAACATAAACAACAATAAATGAAAGTGAAAACATTAAAAATTCAACATTCAAGATAATAAAACAACAAGAGGAAGTTAAATAAACTCACGCTACAATATGAAAATGATAGTATGTAATATTTACGTAACTATAAAAAAATTATTTTCTAGGTAGGGTAAAATCTTACAAAATGTTCTATTAAAATAAACAAAAGGGCCAAAAACTACAAAAACTAGCATCATGAGAATACGCTCGGTCCTATACCCCCAAACACCATCCTAAAGTTAGATATAAAACATTATAAATTAGTTTCTTACAACTTTCAACACATGAATCCATAAAGTATACTCTAGTACTGATGGTTCCCAAATAGGTTGTGAGATACAATCTTTGTATACCAGAACCCATGGTGTCTAGGAATTTCAATAATATTCATTTCTAAATATAAATTGTTCCATATTAATGTAAATTCCAGACAGAATAAATAAATAAATAAACACATTGGATTGGGCTCTACATGGGGACCCATCCAATCTATATGGAATCCTAAAATGGAAAGTTAAGTGAAAATTTATAATAGTATGGATTGTACCCAATATTTTTAATTGTGTTAGAGGACACAACTCAATGATTTTCTGATCCAAAGATAAATTATCATCTAAAACCCATTTATTTACCATTTAATTAATTTAAAAACAACTTTATAAATTATAGGGAGACAACCTTATCCCATCCTTCTTGATTTTGAGAGACCTTCCACGTATATCTTTAGGGCGATGATGTAAGTCAATTTCTATGTATTCTTTCCAAGGTGACTAAAGTATCAAGTCTCAAGTGTCAGTTTAGAATGGTGTGAAACAATATAAACTAATCTTTGAGTATGTGCCTAGTATCGCAAAAAGGGTCCAAAGTCTCTCACGTGGATTGTAACAACCAATCATTTCATCAAGACCATCCAAGTGGTGTCCCCTAGAGAACCTATGTCCATCATATAGTATTAAAATAGATAGCAAAAAAAGTGATCCAATCTGACCCATAGTAGATATCACCCTTGGCGAACATACAAGGAATTTAAAAATTCTATCAATTTAAAGGGAGTACGTTCAAGGGGTCCTCAAGTAAGAACCCCTTGTTTTACCCTCATCACTAACGAAAAATTAGTTAACCATGAATAAATATTTACATAGAATGTCTAAAAATAAAGACCATTTTATTTCATCTAGGAATACATTACCATGGGAAATAGAACCAAGGAATTTAATTTAGAATAACCATTTAAGTCACATGGAATAAGGAATCGAGTGCTTAACCAACATAATAAATTGTGCCATATTCCCAATGAATAGTGTAAAGGGGTCAAACTAATATTATGAACTTGAATTAAACAGAAGATAAGTCTCATAAAAGTAATTATGTAATGAATCATCACAAGGGTGTTAAGAATATTTAGTATAGATGGACAATTTTTCTTTTATGGAAGTGCACATCCAATTGGATGGTACAACTTAGAGTGATCAAAACCATGGGCTTATTAACTTCTTACTCTAGTAACCAAGGGCATGAATAGTCTTAATTTTTCATTTAATTGATAAATTATGGGAAAAGAAAGAAAAAATTAACTCATGGAATAATGAAAAAATTTATGAAACTCAAAAAAATGATATGAAAATGCACAGACATGTTTACCTATCCTTGTAGAGATTCCCTCATCTAGTATCAATGTTCAATTCGTGTTAGGTTAGAAGTAATCATGGAAACCATCAAATTCTCTAAAAATGGGGGAAATGAGATTGCCCCAAAATAGTACAACATATTGGATGAATAACATGAAATATGTTGGAGTGGATTAGTGATCATAC
Organism: Viscum album; assembly: GCA_963277665.1. Classification (NCBI taxonomy): domain Eukaryota; kingdom Viridiplantae; phylum Streptophyta; class Magnoliopsida; order Santalales; family Viscaceae; genus Viscum; species Viscum album. The sequence goes on along the minus strand of OY728161.1, from coordinate 2,001,968,686 downwards.
CTCAAGTATTCTAATGGGTCTGACGGAAATGAATCCAAAATTACATGGAGGGGTTACTTTGGTTCCTATGTTGGAGGAGAAGTGTGATTCTTATAGAAGGAGGATCACCAAACCAATATAAATGAGAGGGTAGGGAAGAGAGTTACGTGTAATTCACTTGAGAAGGTTATTTTAGTAATTTCACCCATTTTTACCCTACACATGGATTGGATACATGGTTGGAAAATCATGGGCCATTTACTGCTACTTAGGGGAACACCGAATGATTTTATGTATGATTTAACTAATCGTGTGAAAAAAATTAAAATCATCATTTTCAAGAATTTCTGATGGTCTGCACGAATGTGCACCCCGGATCGCACGGTTGCATAAAAACCATGTGTCCTGGTGTGTTCTTCCAATTTTTGGGTTTCCAGACTCTGAACGAGCCTTGGAAGCATCTGATACCTCCTTGACTAGATTAAGCATCATATATAGGGATGTTTAAGGGAAATAGAATAAAAAAATTAAAGGTTAATACCTTTGTGAAAACCTAGGACGTTACAATATTTCCTCCCCAAGACAACTCATCCCCAAGTTACCCATTATGAGGGTAGTATAACGTCATCTTAAAAGAGTTTTGGCCACTATGCAAACACATAGAACTCAAACTCTCAGGTATCATCTAATATTCATTTTTTATTCCACAACACCCAAAGTAGAGGAACATTCCTTCCTTAGAGAACGTTCATTCTATGATCAATGATACATATCAAATGATCCCCATAGGACTCATCTGCCTCCAGGTCGATATCCATGGGGTCAAATGAATGAGATGAATCTTGACGGTACTATCTATGTTGGGATATGTGGAAGACATCGTGCATGGAATGATACATCTATGGTAACAATAATAAATAGTCTACCATCCCATCCATCTAATCTACCTAAAAGCTTCTTACATATCGAGATGATCATTTTCCAGATCTCTTGATTCATCTTTGACCCAATATAGGCGATACACAAAGAAAGACCTGATATCCCACCTTGAACTGTAGAGGTATAAGGTGTCGATCGGTATATGAATTCTTTCTAGATTGAGCTATATCCATATCCATCTGAATCTGCTGGACATGATCGATATTTTCATGCACACTATGGGGACCCAATAGAGCTACCTCACCTACCTCAATCCAACATAGAGGTGAATGGAATGGTATACCATAGAGGGCCTCATACAGAGGCATCTGGATCATTTAATGAAAGTTTTTATGTTGGAAAAGTCAACATAATGAATATTCTTTTTATGAACATCCAAAATCAAGGATAAAAGTCTGAAACATATCCTTTAACATATTTATAGTTCACATACTCATCCCATTAGTCAGAGGGTGATATGCAGTACTCAAGAGCACGTATGAATCCAGTTCCATATGCAACCCTTTCCAGAACGGTGAAGGTAACTGATTTACTCTGTCTAAATTGATAGAACAAGGTAAAAAATGGAGTATCAATATCTCCCAGATGTATATCCTTCCATGATCATCAGTATAGAATATCTCCCAGATCTATAAGAACTTTGTGTCCTTGGTCAGCTCGTTGATGCTCACCGACACTACATTACTTCCTCGAGGAGATCTCGACAAGCTAGTCATGATTTCCATGGTGACTTCATTCAATTTATTCTAAGGAATGAATAGAGGCTATAAAATTCCATAATGTTGTTAGTTAATTTAAATCACCTTTTCATATGTTGAGCATTGAGTAAAAAATCATGTTATCTACCTCTTCATACCAAGCCACTGATAGTAACATCGGAAGCCTATGTAAATCTTGGTGATCCAGAGATAAACTTCCCAAATAGAGTCATTTGATAAACTCATCAAATATTCCTATATATCTAAAGTCACCCACACATAACCATGGAATATTAGGGTCTCACTCACATCCACAACACATCCAGGAGGTGTACCCTCCCCTTTGAAAGTCCCACTCAGAATGTGGCCCTTATAATCTGAATATTGCCTCATCCATACTAATTATAGAAGATAATATGTCACTAAAAGAGCTAATTAAACTTGTTTACCATGTTATTCCCAAACCTCTATATGAATTTCAAAAAATAGATCCATCAATAGTCACTCCAAGTTGGCCTTCTTAATGGTATGCATCTGAGTTTTCCAATACAAATCATCAACCAGGACATTCACCATTCTGAGCGTGTAACCAAGACCATAATCAAACAATTGTAGGTATCCCACCCATCTGTGATGCCTCCTCATAAAATCCCATTAAGAATATATTTATTTGGGACTTGTGTGATCCATTTAAACAATTATTCACTCATCCAAATGGTAATTCCACCAAAAACATAGTGTGTGTACCCGACTACTTGTTGAGGTAGTGTGTAGGATAGTTCCATTCATGAGGCCTCAAATGACAAGATTTGTAAACTACAACTCGACCACCATGAATAAAAACTACACCTAGACCAATACCTGATGAATCACAATAATATGTGTGACTGATACCTAACTCTGTTAGAATCAAGATTGGAGTAGAAGTGAGTCTTCCCTTTAAGTCGTGAAAAGAAATCTCCCAATCTTCTGTCGAGTCAAATCTCATGACCATATTAGTCAAACTCATAAGAGGTACATTAATGCATGATATTTCCTAGATTAATCTCATGTAATATATGGTTATCCCAATGAAGCTACATATATCAATCACATTCTTGGGTTTCTCCCACAAAACTACAACATTCACCTACTCTTGGTCAACTGATTCACCTACCATAGATATGATAAGACCTAAGAAGTGAACCTTGCTGATCCAAAATAGGGATTTACTTATCTTTTAATATTTCAGGTTTTCTATCCTTATGCTCATAAATATAGCAATATTATTTTCATGGTCATGTATAATGAATGAGTACACAAATATATCATCTATAAACACTACAAAAAGGGAATCAAGATACAATTGCATTGCTCAATTCATCAAATCCATGACGAAGTTTGGTATGTTCATCAAACCGAAGGAAAAATACATTTCCTTTAACAAGCTATACCTACTACAAAATGATGTACATGGTATGTCTGATGGCCTCACATGGACCCGATGACAACCCAACCTCAAACCGTTCTTAGAGAAAAGTGTTACTCCTTGGATCTAGTGGAAGGGTTCTTCATACTGAGGATGTGGATTCCTATTTTTTACTATAATATAATTCAGTCATCATTAATCCTTGACCAATCTAAGGGTACCATCCAACTTCATGGAGAAAAGGACCGGTGAACCACTTGGTGAAATGATGGGTCAGATAAACACCTTAAAATCATCGTCTTCATAATGCTTCTTGAGTTCTTGGAGTATCGTGGGTTTCATCATATATAGAAGATTGGACACCATCATCATGGATAAAACAAGATATATTTTGAATTCAATATCCCTTTTAAAAGGTAATCAGGAGAAAATATTAAATAAATCATCTCTAAAACAATCCAATACAAGAAATAATTCCAAGAGTTTCATTCCCTGGTCACTCAAAAAAAATGGCCATCTAGGTTGTCATCCAACCTAGCCTAGTATGCTCGAGTCTATATCAATTGGCCTAAATATATTATTCATTATTATGTATATAAATTCAATCCTTGGGTGATGTAAAAGATACATGACAGAGATAGAAATCTACCTCAGCTCAATAAGCTACAAGATAATCCATATCGAGAATGAGATCAAATACAATACTCTCAAGGATATAGAAACTCAAAAGAAAATGGTACCCACATATTTTAAGGGGGAAATCCTTGCACTGGAGTACACCATTTTCAAAAAATTCTAATGGTGTATCAAGGGTCTTAACCCCATTGGATTATTCGATCACTAAGCCCAAACTTCCCATAGTTGTAACATATAGAAAAGAGTGAGATTCACCTATATCAAATAAGGTAGATACGTGAGCAAAGGCTACCAAAATAAAACCTCACGCTTTGGATGGAATTGGAATCTTCTCATATGGAGTAGGTTAAATTTCATAGTTATGGCCTAAACTGGGACCTATAGACAATGCCTGAGTGGTTTGATCAGGTCCACCCTACTAATAATGGAACTCTGAAGAATTATTGCCTCAACCATTATCACATACTCAGCCTAAACAGATAGTAGAAGACCAACATCCTACATAATGAGGAGTCGATGATCCTACACCTGAATTTCATTCTGGTATAGAACATCTTTCACTTGGAACTGGAGGAAAATACAAATTAAAACATTATAGGTTACCCATCCTATTAGAAGACCAATATTTGATCAGGTTCATCATAAAATGGTGATTTTGTGGTCTAGTCTTCCGCACTTGTGACACACCACAAGACTAAAAGTTCATGAAAAATGATAGATTTTTCCCCCTATGTGCCCTTGAATCATCTCTTCATTCCACTTAATAATCAACTACTCTTCCTGGAATCTAAACTTCCCTATTTCACATCATTTTACTCCCTCATCTCCACTCGTTGATGAGGGTTTGGTTCAAGATCTCTAAAATGATGGTTAGACTAAAGATTTTCACCTCCAAGAGTATGGAATAATAAATCACATCATCAAATTTTTATATAGAAGTCATCTCCACACCGAAATAGGTCAGTGCAATTTTTTTTTGTTTTTTTATGTGATTTTATTATTCCATAATTGATATGTCACCCTGCTCAAGTATTTTTAATTACCAAATGAAATTTTTTCTCAAGAAATGCGGAAATAAATAGTTGAATAAGTCTATTTTCAGTTCCTCCTAGACTATACCCTAGTGTCGACCATCCTAAATCATAATTCCCCTAACACATTGTAGAATCGTGTTACAGATATTTCACAAGCATGAACCTTCGCTCTGGAAGAGTCTCAATATGTTCAAAGATGGATACCATAGCCTCCAATAAAGAAACATCATCTTGAGGCCTACCATCCCATGATAAGATAAGAGGATGTCACTTCTAGAACTTTCTATACATATCCACTATAGAAGGGGAAGGTTATGGAGAACCCTCTACTATTTGCATGAATTAGAGGAAGTTATCATGAACATAACCCAGTGGAGGATCGGTATGAGGTGCCTCATGTGGTACGAATGGATTTATCATGAGTGTCTTAGGTTACACCGCCATAAGGGTATTCTCATACCCACTTTCATTGCAAACATTATTAGTTCATCATGGTGGCATAACTTGATTTATTTTAAAAAAAAAGTCTCAGACTGGATTTATAACAAATAGGGAAAGAGATAAAGAGATATAAATTAATATGATATCCCATAATAGAGACACACCCCTCTTCCTTCTTCACTAGTTTGTTATGGTTTGTAAGAATGAGAAAAATAAGTATCAATATAGTCACAACCTATATCCCACTACTAAAGTGGGATTAGGATAAGGTCGTACATTTTCCTTATAAAATTAACCACTTCATTTTAATTCATTTCGATTAATTTTTATTTGATTGTTTATTAGCATCACAATAAAGTTTATTACTTCACCAATTCCATTTCATAAGGACACATACACCATATGAATATAAATTTTCATTTAAAAAACTAAACCCTATCCTTTTCACAAGATAATTGATATAACAAGATATAGTTATATTTTGACAAGATGAGTAACCCTTAGCACTCACCAAAAAACAAACTATTGTTGAATTACCAGTTAATTGAAACATTTTTTACATTAAAGAGATTAAAATCACACTACTAAGAAGAACTAACAATGAACATAAAATAATCACAATCAAATCATGCAGCCCAAGTTGTAATGTAAATATGACATGGCATATTGCATTGAATTATAAGTCCTATTATGCCTTGTATGATGAATGATTTGAAGTGCCCTCATATCACTGGGAATGGGTTAAAAAAACTCAATTGAATAATATAAAAATTAATGAAAACATAAATCATGGGACTCACCAACCTATGAAATCTAATGAAGCAATAATTAGAGAAAGAAATAACAATATTTACACATCCCTAAGAAATTTGGGTTTCTATTGTATGATGTGTTGTTACTCCAGGGTATAGGATCATGACCAAATTACAATGTCCTAGTTTCTTGTCTAAACCCAAATTGTAATAAAAAATGAAAAAGATCTCTGGTACAACATTCTAGCATCCCACCCTGAATGCCACTCAAAGACTCCCTGAGACGGTTGGCCACAAGACTTCAAGTGAACCTCCCCAAATGTTAGAGGCTCCCAATAAGTAGCGAGGGCCAAGGATGTGTATATGGGGATACAATTACCTCTCTAATCATAATGGAGTGAATTAATACATATATGATAAAATATTATTGGAAATAGTGGAAAAATATTGTAAAGGAAAAAATAAAAAATAAACATTTAATCTAAAAGAGCAACTAGTGGAAGATAAATAAATGGAAGTAAAATATGACGATGATAGTATGTCATGGTGATGAAATTATAACAAATTAATATCTTGGGTAGGGGTTAAACTCCTATAAAAAATGAAATCAAAATAAAAAATACATGAATTGTTACATCTAAAAATATCGAGCATATGCTCAGTACTAATCCCCAAATATCCATCCTAATGTTGAAAATCAAATATTGGAAGGTGGTTACTTCCCTCTGTCTACACATACAACTATAAAGTCTACTCGAGTACTAAAGGTGTCTGACTCGGGTGTGAGATACAATCTCAGTAGTCCAGAACCCATGTCACGTTGGGGTTTTAGTCTGTCTCGTGCAATTGTATAACCAATCATTCCATTTAAACTGTCCAATGGGTCTCTCTTAGGGAACTGGGGTCACTCATTTGGAGGTAAAACAGACAATTCATTGTGATCCCATCTCATTCATAGCTAATGTCACCCCAAACACAGTTACATGGAATTTAGAAAATATAACAACGAAAAAGAGTTTGTATACGGGGTCCTTAAGTTTGAAACCATTTTTCACCCAAAGAACAATAGAAATATTAGTTACCCAAGAAAGGAATATGTATATAAAATGTCTAAAAATAGATACCATTCTATATTATCCAATAATTCATTCATATGGGTAATTAACCAAGGATTTCCATTTTGGAAAACCATTTCAGTCACATAGCATAAGGAATCATGTTCTTAGAGAACCCATTCAATTCTACCATCTTTCTAAGACATGGTGTAAAGTGATCTAACAAATGTTTCAAACACGAGTTAATCTAAATTGTAAGATCAAAGAATTAATTATGTAATGACACACCTTAACGGAATTAAGTGAATTTCGAAAAAATTACCAATTTGTACTATATAGAAGAGAATATCCAATCAGATGCTACAACTCAAGGGGATCAAACCAAGGTGTTTATTCATATTTTTTCATATCAATAAGAGCCCAACTTGGCATCCATTTTAATATAATTAAAAAATTTTGATCAAACTCAAAAAATCTTGGCTCGCGGCATAGCTTTGCAATTTATGAAGCATAATGAAATAATGAAAATAGGAAATGACCACCTACCATAGAATCATAAGGATTTACTCATCTTGTATCAAAATTTGATTTGACCTAGGTTAGAAGAAATCAGATAAATTATCAAATGGCATGAAAATGGTAAAAATGATCTTTCACAAATATAGCTCAAAAGATGGGAATAAGAAATTGAAATAGATTGGATAGAATTTTAGATTATAAATCTAGCGTTCCAATAGATTGGTGAAGGAATCATAAATCGGACTGAGGGGATACATTGATTCCAATAATAGAGGTGAATTGGAATTCTTACTGAAAGTGGAACACCCACCCATTGGAAATGATAGGGGAGGAAGAATTTTTTCTTAATTAATTTGATAGGGTTAATTAAGTAATTTAACTCAATTTTACCCTACACATGGTTTGATCGTACGGTTGGCCGACCTTCCGCCAACCATGCACTATTCACCACAACGTTGGGGAACATCGAACTATTTGCTGCATAGTTTAACAAATTGTATGAAAAGAATGAAAAATTGCATTATTAAGAATTTCATCCACCACATATGTTTGTGTACTTTAGGTTGAAAGGTTGTAGAAAAACCATACATCCCAGTGTTTTCTTCATATATTTCGGGTTTTTTGCTCCAAACAATACCTGGATGCACCCATGACCACCATAAATTTATTTGACATTACATATAGGGCCGTTTAATATAATAATAAAAAAATAGTTTTTACCATTTTGGAAAGTTAGTATGGTAAATTATATGAAATCAATTCTAGTAATGTAATTCAATGAAAAATGATATCTTCTTCCAACAATATTTTGGAATGATTTTAAAAATGGTTAACCAAAACAAGTGCCAATATATTTTAATTTATTGAATAATTGATCACTCGATAGTGGAGACTGTGTTATACATTGTTCATTATTACCATTTAATTATATCATCTATGATCAATATTAATTTCATCGAGGTAAAATCTTCTTAATGTCCTAAGAACATAATCATTGTTGAATGTTTCAATCAAAATAATTTTCTGAATTCATTACAAATTAGACACCCCATAATTCCTTTAATTTTATTGCCTAACAATTTCCATAATTTGGAAATACATTCTTCATCCCATACATCATGTCCCTCAATGTGAATTCTTCCCTTCTACAATCATGATACATTGTAACAAATATATCCCAAAAAAATTTCAGATCTATGATTAATGAATCCAAATACACATCAATAAAATGACTTGGTTTTTTTGGTGGAGATATAAGCAGAAACAACATAATGAATTTTCACTTCATTTATAACCATGATGGATAGTTATAATTTACCCACAAAACCATCCATTTAGTGTGAGTATAACTTTGTAGAAAAAAATAATTTATTTCATTTGTATGTAATGTAATATTAATGTTTCTAAGATCATTTAAAAATTAAGGATAATCATAGTAAAGTTTCTTTCACTAAGGTGAGTCTTCTATATATTGTAGATTCCCATATTTAATTTTTGTATCTATTTTTCATGTCAACTATCTCACGACATCTAGATATCTATAGAGTCTTATAAACTATGGAATAATAGGAATATACCATCAAAATGTTTAATGACATGATTCATCTTTCGTGTATCCTATTGTGATTCACATAGGGAATTATATGAGTGATTAATGGTCCCTAAGAAACAATATGTAATAATTTGGACAAGAATGTATTATTTTAGAGGAAATTACCATTGAACATAAATTTTTTAGCATTACATTTTGGAAAAACATGTTCATTTTCTTCTAGTTTCATATAATTCAAGAGACCAAGATGTTCAGTAAAACTGGTGTAACTCCATCCACTTCAATATTTATTATTATATAACTCCAATAAAGATGAAAATTTTATGTATTTAGTAAATCTATTAAAAAATAGTCTCTTATTATAGGTTTTTAACTTCCCAAACATATTTGTATAGTCACCAATGTCATCTTCATTTTACATTATCATTTACTCCATAGGATTTCCATCCTCATTTACATTTATATTAATATAAAATGATCCATAAACAATTTTATCATTCCAATAAGTGTTAACATTAATTTTATCCCATGTTTAGTCAAATATTTATAGATCTGATCTATTCTGTGAAAATTCAAATGTTTTTACAACTCTTATGAACTAATTTTTCTTGTATAATAACTATGTAAACATGGAAAATGGATTTGATAATGGTCGTATGCATGCTATAGAACAAACATAATGAAATGTTTAACTACATCATCATTATATTTTTTTATATGATTAATGTGTATCCATTTTTTTATTCATCATATTTGGTACAAAAAATATTCATTTTTTATAAAAAATAAATAAATACACATAATATATTAATAATGGAAGGAGAATGTTATAGATAATAATTATAAAGGAAACCCATATTTTTTATGTAGTCGGTTACAATTCCTGTCAAGTTATAATTTTACATGAGGGTGACATAAAAAGAAATAACATGAGGTCAACATGTGTTTGTTGGTCTAGGTTATAGATTTAATGTTGTGTGGGAAAAAATGTGGTAATAAATATATTGGTAAACAAAATTTATTAATTATTTTATTTTTAAATTCCTTGGGAAATTCTTGTCAATTTTCCATTTCATTATGACCACTATTTTTAAATTTTTGTAAAACTATCTTTCCTTGGTATATGAATGTTCATGTAATCACATGATTTTGACATAGAGTAATATATCTCATTATTTCATGGAATGAATGGTTGAAAGGGTTATTGATGAAAAAAGTGATGTTAGATTTCATGTTACTCTCTTTTTCTATAGATTATTCTAGACAATGTATTATAGGAATACCAAAAAATATATTTTCACCATAACCCCCTGTATAACCCCTATGTAAGAACCCGGATCTTAATTCCAGGTATGGATATTGTTTTTGGATGGTTTTGAGCGAAAGAGGAGAATTTTAAAATTCTATAAGTACATTCTAGGTACATAGTAGTACAGGACATGTACCCTATTATTGAGAACAACTATGTCTTGGTTATGTAACAACCAATACATGGCCATGTGGGATGATGTGGAAGATGACTATTGTTAGAGGGCCAATTGAGAAAAATACACGACATGTTCATTAATAGTACCAACCATGTACTTATTCTTTTATTTGACTAATCAGACCCGGGTCGTGTCTCATCCCCAGAAAAAACTTCTTCTGGCCATACCTTGTGAAGGTGTGTCCAAAATCGCCTATTATTCTCCAAGAAACTGTTTATCTATCCGCGGACTGATTTGAACTTCATCTGGTATGTTGGAATCCCACCGGTGTTTCCTTCCTTCTTCTAGAGCCTCTCCTCCCAATCACTCTTCTTTTTTGCATTATTCAAGGTTGAACATTTTTGAACTTTTTGTAGATCTATGATATTCTAAGATGGTTTAATTGTTGATGTTTGAGAATGTCAATCATAAGACATCTAAGTAGGTGGTTTGTTGCCTTTATTTGTTTTTCTTTGAGTTTATATGCTAATTTTTTGATTACCCATGTATTAAGTATTTCAGATAAGGAAATTTAACCCTATTTTATCTTCCTGGTATTTTTTTGTATTTAAGGTTTTTTTTTGGTATTATGTAAAATTTCATAGTTGAAAAATACCCCATGGGTGTGTTTACTTGTTTGAATGTTTGGGGTCATTTGGTCTAGGTTTCCTATGAGTTAGACCTTGTATCCTTGCTTTTCTTGATAGGATGGAACTGGTTTCCTTTTTCTACTTGTTAAATGCTTGTGGTATGTATTGGAATTTTTTATCCATGTAGTATTTGATATTACTTTGGGTTTCTTGATATCATATATTCACGATTGAATTTCACAAGGCTATGAGAACTTGGTTAAGTTAGACCATAAGGGGAATTGACGTTGAGTGCTTCCTCAGAGTGTTTGTTATATTTCACGCTACGAGGCCATAGGGGGATAGATAGTGAATGCTCCCTCAGAGTGTCTATAGTTTATGTTTCGAGACCATTGGTGGAATTGACTTTGAATGCTTCCCTATAGAGTCTGTAGTTGTTGTGGATAGACCATAGGAAAAATTGTTGTTGTGTGTTTACACAGACTGTATTTTCCATTTTTATTGCATTAGATGGTTATAGGGGTTAGACTCTATGATCTACCCTAAGGGTTAACAAAAATATTGAATGTTTGTGGTGGGTATTCGAAGAAAATGAACTAGCTTGGATTCTGACCTATTATGTACTCTCCTGAGATACCTGTTGTGATACTTACAAGATTAAATAATGAACAATATATTCTAATGGATGTAAATGAAAACTATAGGATTGTTTCATTTTGTGTAATCCTTGTTTTTTGCATAATTTCTATTATTACCTTCAATATATACTCACTAACATTTTTGCAGATATCTTGGAGATGTTTCCCATTGGGATTCCTCTTACACCCAATTTGGGTGATGAATTTGGGCTGAGCCAGATTATATGGTTCCATGTATAGATAATGGAATGTTCCCTTTATTATCAGGTATTTAATTGATATGGAGCTAGAGTGCATGGGACAAAGATGAGACTTGTGATGCTGCTAGAGTGTTCCTAGTTCCATTTTAATTTGATACACTTGTATTTCCAGCATATTGACTTGTCTGTATTCTTTCATATACATAAGTGAACTACATAATTTATATATATAGTTTAGTTGTTATTTACATTCAATATTACACTATTTACTTATTCTATGATATTTTTCTTATGCTATTGTTTATTATTTTTTACTCTGCTATGCATGCTCTTCCAATGAGGGAACAGTTTCCCCACTATCACACCCAAGGTCGTCGCTGCTAGTCAGCAGACTCTGGCATTTGGGGAAATGTTCTTGAGGCCATGTGACCTACTGAGTACAGTGCATCCTTGGGTGGCACCTAGAACAAAGACGTTACACCATATTTTAAAAATATTAGTGTTATCAATCTTAGGTATATTTCACATATCGTACAATATCCAAAAAATCTATTATATTTCTCCTAAAACAACATAGATATTTTCCTTTTATAAAATTCTTCAAATATCTTCTAATGCTATATGTGTATGATATAAATGAGTTGTAAATTATAATTTATTTTGGGTGGCACTGAAACAATTTTTAATGAAACAAAATAGATCAAAATAACAAAAATATTGTGCACATTGGTTAATCAAAATAAATAGTGTTAACTAACCATTGATTTTTTTCTAGCACCCCATTCATCTACAGTAAATAACAATTTTATGCTCGTATTTCATTATTCAGTATTTAAACATGTATGAGACACATTAATCTCTAAAATCCACCTCTTAGAGGTGTGAGTTATCTTCTTGAAACATTTTTAATGAGTTTTACTCATTCTATCACATATTTATTTTTAAAATGTGTTAAATTTCATGTATATTAAACATCTAAATATGTAATTTTCATAATTCATAAGACAAATCAATCAAACTCATACCCAATATTCCCATTCCAACATATTATATATGGTCCAAAACTGAATTTTCATTTTCAAATTCATATAGAAATTGAATCAATATATACCCCTCAAACATCATGTAACTAATTTAATATAAGAAATTCTATACTAATTTCAATAACCAAAAAACATTCTTACTCAAATCTTCATCATACATAAAAAAATAATTACCAAAATCAATCATTGTTGTGATGAGTGAAATCATTACCAAAAGAGTTTTTATAACAGAAAAAACCCCAAACAAATTTTATTAACCCCAACCAAATATAGTTTCAAATTATAATTTCATAAAATGATTTTAAAAAATATATACTCCATGAAATAATACACTATACCTAATACTGTTCAATAACAACATCATGTGTTTCTTAAATTATCCTAAAAAATAGTTATTTCTAAGAAATCCTTTATATCTGAATAAATAAATAAATTTTTAGCTTCAAAATCCTTAAAACATTTTTATTCCAAATAAAAGTCCCAAAAAAGGAACTCATAAATTAATTAAATTTATAATCGCTTCAAAACACATTAAAATATATCATTTGATAAAAATTTATTTATATATGAAAATAATAATTGATTTATTATACAAAAATGAGGCATTATTCAATAATAATTAATTTTCCTCTATTTAAACCCCCTTTTATAATTTAAAAAAACAACAACCAAGTTAAAATATTTGTCTAAAACATTTCATTGCATAATATAAATCATTTAATAAATAATTTATGAATCCTTTTTACTAAAAATTAACATTTTTAAAAATAAATATGCATGGAAATAATAAAATTTAAATATATACATGTTGACTCTAAATATACATTAATCAAACACTTACAAAATTTTAAATGAAAATAAATTATAATCACATAAAGTTTCATAAATACCTTTGAACATAGAATATTCTAAAAATAAAATCCACTATAGGGGAGTTATATTTTCAATACATCAGTTAAAAAAATCATCTGAAATGATAACATGATAATTTTTCCCTTTTACATATAAAATTAGAAGATTTTAATTTCTGAAACTAAATTTGAAAATCCAAATATCTTTAAAACAAGATCCCCCTATAATAGGGTTTTGGAAATTTAGAATGTGAATTCTAAAACAAAAATCTCTTATATAAAATAAATATTTTAAAATTGAAATAATATATATATATATATATAATTTAAATTTTGAAATTAGATACCAATAAAAACATTTTCCCTCTCACTTTATTCTACTAATTGACCCATTCTTTTCCATTTATGAACACCCTCTTGAAGGTATTCTACCAAAAAATATAATCTCATAATAACTATCTTGGTGATTGAAATAAATGTGGTACACCAAAGAAGAATCATATCAGTGATCTTTTTCATAAAAAACACTACAAATCAATTATCTTCCATAGGGGCCCACAATACCAGCCCAAATCAGCCATGAAGCTGAAGATCATGACCAAAATAGGTACATGTGTGATGGGGATATGATAATAGGGTAGATGAGGTTAAAGATCAATCGAAATTAAAATCTAAGGAAACACAAAAACAAAATAACAACACCATGTACTAGAAGCCATTAGAGAGGGACCAATGTGATTCATAATAGGGTAAGAGAGTATACCCTAACCCTTGTATCTTATTTATCATGTAATATTAAAACTACCATGACACTTTTTCGATAATATAAAAATCACCTTCAAATTCCAATTGTTGTTATTTTCTATAGAATAATAAGAAAACTAATCCTCTCATATTCCTTATAAAACTCCAAATCATTAGAAAAAGTGATCATAAATCCTTAATGAAGTGAATATTAATTTTTAATTTTTATTAGTTTTTATAAAATAGTTATATTTTATGATTATTAAAAATTACCATAGTTCACTATGAATATTTTATTAAAGACTAAATTCTTATTTATACTAACTATATAAGTTCTAAATATATACTCATATTTGTGCTAACATCTAGTTATTTATCATTATCTTTTAATTCATATAATGGTTGATCAAATTGTTTTTGTGTGTTTATATCCTTTTTAATAATTAACATATATCATATTAATTATTCATGTAATAATATCAATGATATTTCTTTTTTATTAACCATAACATTTCTATGAACAAAACATTTTCCATTACGTTCAAACACTAGTAAACCATTTTATAAACATATAATTTTAATATTATCAAAAATATTTTAACATCCATAACTAAATTGGTCATTTTATGCATAATTATTTACATATCCTAGTTAATTTATTATATATTTTCAATTATCTTATTCATATATTATTGTTTGATTTTATTTCTTATATATATTCCACTATATTTTTGTACCTTTTACTATAAAAATATTTTCCATCCCATTATAAAACAATTATATTACTATATTGGAACTGGGTGGTTATATATATGTTAAAACACAATGAAATTTACTTTAAATTTTTTATTAATTTTTAGACCAAATATATAAATATTAAAAAAAATCATCACTTCACTATTTGTATTTCTATATACACACCTATGATTTTTTATTATTTATTTTTGTAGAATACATTATTAACATTGCATAAAAAAATACAATATCATTATACATCCCATGAAAGGGATATTATTCTATTAAAGATTGAACAACATATATTTTCATTTGAATCTACCTAGGAAATTTTACTATCCATGAATCAATATCTTATTAAAAAGATAATTGATTAGTAATTGGCTCTATAAACCAAAATAGTTTTTCTAATTAGATAATGTATTTAATTAATAAATATTATTTTAATCACTACAATTTATTATGAATAATGTCCTCTTACAACTCATTATTTAAATACAGAAAAAATTTATTGTTAACCCACTATTTCAAACAAAACAGTTTTTCATTCAATTTGTTGACAATAGACATTGAGGTTATTTTAGAGTCATGAAGAAAATAGATGTTTTTGTGTATATTTTTGAAGGAAACCTACCATACAGAATGTTAGACACTAAATGAGATATTTTATAGATGTATGAACATAACTAAGAAATAATTTACTAGATTGATGATGCCACCAATTTCATTGAACATATTCTACATTTCAGATGATATTTTGTGAAAAATAAAAATATAATAAATGTTTAAAGCCTAAAAAATATATGCATTGTTATTTGAGTGTTAGTAGATAATAATAAAATATTTAATGAATTGTGCTCTACGATAAAATCTACGAAATATTTATTAATATATTTCCAGCATTATGAAATCCATAGAATATATGATCTTCCGCTATGAGGAAGCGACCACGCACTATCATAGCCAACTTAGGTTGTGGAGAAGTGGAAAATAACGTATAGGGGGTAGTTATAGAGAGAACCTTGATTGGGGTTACACTATGAACAGGAGGAAAAAAATTGTCGTAAAGTGGGTTAGAAACACAAAAACCAGAACACAACGACGTGATCTGAAAAGGATCTATGCAAGACATAGTATGGTAAAATTAGGAATGCAGAGACCCACAAGTACGGAACCATCATAAGAGGATGAACGATTATGTGGACTTCATCAACAGATCTCTTAAACTAAGAACCATAAGACCAACAAGCTACGATAAAGCCACATTATCACACACATCTGGACTCGAACAAGCTACGAGTGAGAGAAGAGGTGGGAAAAAAGAACATACCTTATATTTGAGAGTTGATTTGTTTGAGAGAAGATTGATGAGAGCGGTGATAGAGATAAAATTATGTCAGATTTTGAAGAACACAACATAAATCGGTCAGATTATGGTTTTTTGAAAGATCAAATAGACTGTTATCAATGTTTCCAAAAAATCTCTAATGGAGTGGTGTTTAATCAGCACTGATAAAAGTCTTCTTTATAAGTACTTTTTCAGCACTGATAAAGGTAAAAAATTTCTACGCTAAAAAAGTGCTGATAATTATTTCTAATTATAATTATAAATAAATATATTTGAAAATATATTTATATAATTATAAATATATATATTTCATTATATTTTTTTATAATTTTTCAATTATTTGAAAATATAATTATTTATTTATAAATACATAATTTTTTGGAAAATAATATTTTTATTTATTAATAATTATAAATTTATATTTTTATAAATTTAGTAAATATTAAATTTTAAATATATTTATAAATAAAAAATTAATAAATATTTATTAATAAATATAATTATATATATATATATATCATTATATATATTTATTTAATTATATATATATATTTAATAAATATATAAAAATATTAAACTAAATAGAAATATAGTAAATATATTCATTATTTAAGTATTTTAATTATAATTTTATATTTATTTAAATATATAATTATTTATTTATAATTATGTACATACATTTTAAAAATAAATTTTATTAATTTATTTATAATTTTAAATTGTTCGACAAGGTTGTGGCTCGATGTGCCCTTTATTGACTAAAATGCCAAAGTAGAGGAGCATCATATAAAGCCTAAGATGTACTAAATTGAAACCAAAATAATAGAGAAAAAAAGGGATCAAGTAGAATGAGATCTAGTACTCATAATGTTATGAGAGTCACGTCCACCCTAGCCAAGAGGATGTCTCCCCCTTCACCATGTTATGATCTACAACACTTACCCACCTCCATCATTCAAAAGTTCATCATCACTAACAACTACCATTTCTTTTGCATCAGGTATGAAATCACTATTTTCCATCCTCCTCACTACTTATAGAGGTAACAAAATCAAAAGTATTATCATTACTCACCTTTATGGAAAATTTATTATTGTGTTGAACAAAATTCTTTCCAGTAGAAGAAGATATATAACAAATCCTAAAATAATCCATAGCACAACCTACCCCCTCAGCATCAAAATCCAAGGGGAGACCATCAATAGTAGGGGAGACCCCCATCTCTAGGTAGGATTAGAAAATACACTAATCTCTTACTAAAAAATAGGTAAATCAGGGGAACTTTTTCTTCCACTCATAGGCTTCCTTCCAATATCCATGGAAGCCCATATATCTTGAATAAGATAAATAATTGAGGACATGGGTTCAAAAAAATATAATTTGAAACTGTCTTTCCATTTTTGGGTTCAGAATCCAGCTGACGTCCCTCAAGAACCATTAGAATACTGCAGACAAGCACCACCAGAGATTTCATGCCACTGCTCATATCATTTAAAAAATCATGAATATGGGGTGATGGTTTTGTCATAAAGGAATCATATCCTTTATCAGTAATGGATGGAATCAAAACCTCCCCCCGGACATCCTTAAGAGGAATTTAGGACCCCTAATGAGTTTTAAAGACCCAATGAATAGAAAGTAAGTATGTTTCCTTCTTCTCACTAACTTCTGAATGACTATCCAGAGATTGTGAGACATATTTAATACATTTGAGTTACTGTGAGTAGATGAACCCTTCAAGGATTGAAAAATTGTACCTATTATATTTTCATATATACAGTTTCATGCAGGATCCTGCACAATTACAGAAGAAGACTTCTTGAATGTTGATTTCAACAAGTTAGCAGTTTCAATTTTTTATTTTTCCTTTCCATCATCAGCATCAATAATCATACGTTCTTCCCACATATAAAAATTGACATCAACTAGAGCCAATATTTCTATTTAGATTCACTATAATCATAATATTTCTCATCATTTTTATTAACTAAGAAAACCTTATAAGAAACAACAACATAAGGATAATGATCCTTATCAACCAACTTGGACCATGTTTTTATGGGATTAGGGGATCATCCAATATATCTTCAAACTGGGGGAGGGATGCATTCTCATAATAGAGTTTCCAGTAGAAACAATATTCTTATGTAACAATTCATAATTGATCATTGGCTATAGATACGAAGCATCCTTATCAATAGTGTGTATTTGTGCCACTATGGGAGATGTGATAGTTTGATCATTGAGAAATTCCTTAATAATTAGGATCGTCCCATTACTTTTTCTTCTTCATAAGTGAAGAAGATCATTCCCATTAATGTGAAAATTTGAATAAAAAAAGTTAACCATGAAAATAGCAATCGATATCCCAATTATACCTTAATAGTCAGAGAAGGGTGGGACCTTTTCATACTCAATTTACAGGAATACCTCATCCTAAGGCATGGATAATACCACTCTATGAAAAATAGTTGAACTAAAATAAATTTCATCCAACACATGAGTATATTTTCAAAACTAACCAACTCGGTAGAATTTTCCACCCTAATTCAGACTCCAATTGCATAGTTAATATCAAACAAAATGTAGGGGTTTCAATGAACCAAATTATTGACATAAATTTTATAAAAAATGTAAGTGAAGGTTTCCATAAACTTATTCAAATTAGAATTGATGATCGAATTATGAATTATCAATATCCCTGGCTTCAGATTTACTAACCCTAAACTCCATTCTCTTCCCTTTAACTCCAAAAAATGAAAAAATACATGAATGAAGCCTTGGATGATTGAAACACAATTGAAATCAGAAAAACCCCAAAATGAGGTTAAATAAAAAATATTTTCTTTTAAATTTACATGGTTTCATACCTTTTGATACATTGATTCAGGCAATCAAGGTATACTTACAAAACTCTCTCCTCTTAGAAATTACACTCTATGGGGCCGAGACATGTGCAATATTGCCTTTAGAGACTATTCATTGTGAAACCACATCATTGAATTGAAAAAACAAAAGAAATGAGACACCAAAGAAATATGGAAGGCCATCCGATGCTTCCCCGAATATATCCATATAGATCTTAGATCTGAGACACTAGATATATTTAATGGTGACATCGGAGAATCGGTTTAAGATTCTTGGATGTCCATGGAAGACATAATCACTATGAAACTCCAGCGCTCTCCTCTCCCATTCCTCCATCCAAATTCCAATAGTCATTATAATTATAACTATTTTAAATATACAGTTATATATACATCTATTTATAAATAAATATTTATAAATATTTATTTACAAATATATTTTTACCATAATTAATGAATATATAATATTACATCTGTGAATGTTAAAAATGAGGGAAATTGAATGATTAAAAATTATTAGAATTTAAAAGTATTGAAGAAATGTATATGTTTTTCTAATTATACATATTATTTGAATAAAAAAACATGGATTTATATTGAAATGAAGATTAATACATACTGAAAATTTTAATAATTAGTATATAAATTTTTATATATAATTACTAAAAAATTATTAAATTCCAAAAATAAAAAATAAAAATATTATGATGTATAAATAATACTAGCTGTTTTAATATTAAAAATAAATTAACAAAATTCCCAAATTTACAACAAAATATAATAAATATATTATGTAACAGAATGAAAATCTAAAATGAGTATTAAAATTTGAATAAATCATATTAATATTTTGTATATGTGTTTCTATATACAATTTCATTAATTACGTACATATTTCTGTGTGTGAAATTAATGTACGTATATATAAGATTGATATATGTTAAATTGAACAATGATGTTATATAATATGAAACGTATCTTAATGAAATAAATAATAATAAGAATGAATAAATTTAAATTATGAATAAATATTATTAATTATATTGATAACATAGAAAAATTATAAATAAATATTAATATATTTCTTAAAATATAAATGAATACATATTATTTAATGAAATTAAATTCATATTAAAAAAATTATATGGTATTAAGTAACCATGTATAAATAAATATTGAAAATGGATAAAATTAAAAATTTATTGAACAATGAAAAATTATAAATGAATAAATTACAAAAATATTAAAAAAATAACGATTATTATTGAATAAGTAATATTAAAAATAAATAAATTAGAAAAAATATTAAAAAAAGTAATAAATACTATATATTTAATAGAAATATAAAAAATGATAAAATTTATTCATTAGAAATATAATATTTATAAAATATATTATGTTGATAAATATAATTCTGAAATGAATATAAAAAACTGAAAAAATTACAGAAATATAATGTGTGTGTGCATTGTGTATAAAAAATTGTTAATTGCATATATGTATGTGTGAAATAAATGTAACATAAATTTTATATATGTTAAATTGAGAAATGAAATGGCATTTAATTAAATCGCATTTCTCTATACAATTATTAAATATATTTTTTTAATATTTTTTTTTATTCTAACCTATTTTTCACTAAACAAACGTCTTATTTAATATAACCATGAATTTTTTGTAATATATATATTATATTTTACGAAATATTATATATATTTAAATATACATATATATATATAGAAATATATATAAATATATATCTATATTTAAAATATTAAATATATTAATGAATAATTGGGTATAAAAACATTAAAAATGAATAATACATTAATATGATTTTGATTATTACATTTTATTCACTATTTATATTTATATTTAATAAATATTGTTTATTAATATTTTTTATTATATATATATATATTAAATTTATTTATTTATATTAATAATTGTTCGCACTTGGCCAATGTTTGAGTGGAATTGGTGGGTGATTATTGTGAATCTCTTTGGGGTTTAACCCCTGAATGTCCGTAGTGGCCTGATAGAAATTTGGGGGAGTTATTTTGTTACTTCCATTACCGGACTTTAGTTTAGGTTTTGTGTTGGTGGCGATGTCTTGGTTCATGTGGCAGGTGGGCTTCGGCCTGAGCGACTTCATTGAATGGAGGAAGTGGTACAACCTCAGGATTCATGCGATGAATGTGGAGGTTCAGATCAAGTGTTCATTTAATGTAGTATGAGGTGGTGTTGGTGGGTTGTGCAGCCTCAGGCTTCAGGTAATGGAATGGGAGCATTTTCTAGGGAAAAATTGTCGAACGGAGGAAGAAGGTGGCATTAGTGGGTAGTGCGGCCATCAGTTTTGGCGGTGCAAGGGGACATCAGCTCTAGATGACATCATTCTTGTGGGGAAACTATTTTTATAGAAATGGACTAGCACAATAGAGAAACATTGGCCGATATTTCTAGATAATTTTTTGGTGCTGTTGATGGCCCGATCGGTGGTCATCGCCCCCACAGTTGTATGGGAATTGTTTAACCAACAGGTAATTCCTTCAAGAAGAACTATTAAGGCTATATGCCTTTGTTCCTTCTTGGTCATTTAATTGTGATCATATTTCTAGAAAATAGAGTCTTTCTGTGGTTTAATAAAAATAAGGGCGACGTCCTCGATATTTAAATAAAACTAATAATTGTTTCATTAATAATTTTTTAAATAATTTATTTATTTATTTATATTATGTTTTTTTAATTATTACAATCTATTATTTTTTTATATTTTTATTTAAAATATATTAGTTACTAATGTGTTTAATTTATATATATTAATATTTAATTTTATTAATTTTATTAAAATCTAATTAATTAATATTTATTAAAATTTTACCATTTATTATTATTTTTATTTAATTGTCTTAATTTATTAATTGTATATATCTATATGTAATATATAATATTCATTAATATTAAGAATTTATATATTTAAATATATATTAAATTTTATAATAATTATTTAATAAGTAAAATTGTAAATATTTTTTAAAGTTTAATCATTTTTAATTTTTATTTGATTATTCATTTCGATTTTTTAATATTTTTTAAAACATGAATTTTTTATTGGTTTATTTTTATTGTTATATATAAAAACTGATTGAGGGGTTTGGGGCTATAGATAGTCCCAACTAAGAAGACAACGGTTTGGGTCGTGTCAGACATGACCCTTGGGTATACGGTTAGACTATATCCCACTGGAAGGGTAGGGAGGGCCAAGGAATGCGCTGGTATTTACATAAAGTCACAATACCATATAGATGTGTGGGGAGCTTGTATGTAGTTTCCCATCCCCACAATAGGCTTCTAGAGTTGGGATGCAATGCAATCATTATAATGAAGCGACAAAACATCCGATATTTCAATGTGGGATATAAAGCACGATCGAGACCTTTTTCAATGCTAAAAACCATGTTGTTAAAGATTAACCATTATTTGTGCTAAAAATAAGGCCTGGATAATGACTTACTTTATCAGCAAAAAAAAATGATGATAAAGGGAACATTTTATCAATTCTAAAAAAAGTGAATAAGGGAACCCTTTATCAGCACTTTTTTTAGTGATGATAAATGTTTCACTTTTTCTGTTTCTTCTTTAGATATAATAATTGAAGACTTTATAAGTGCTTTTCACAAGTTCTAAATGATCATAGAAATTTATTAGTGTCATAAAATTTCCCCATGTTTGAGTTCTCAATTTTCATAAAACATGTGATTGAAAACAATTTATAGAAATTATCATTTGGATTATTTTTATACCACATCACATAAGAGTTTATGTTATATTTTTTTCTTAGTAAACACCTATTATAATAGTGTAGATCTGTGTACACAAATTCACTCTAAAAAACATTGACCTCCATTACCCATTTAGAAATATTCAATCCTTTTCCATAATACTCTTTTCCATTCTATCAAATGATCCATTTTTTTAGAGTATTATATAGAGACATTTATTGATTTTTAATCCTATACTTATTTAGGTGGGACTCAAAAAGTTTTCCATTTATATCCTTCCAATTTTCAGTCCTTAGATTCTTAATATAAACTCTATGATCTCTTTCAACCTCTCTTATGCAAACCACAAACAAATATAGTACTTTGGCATATGTTTCAAAAAAAACTCTTTATATTCTACTATATTAATCAATGAATTTAATGAAATATAATTCAACTATAGTTTATTTCTTTCTCCCAAGTCTACATAAATTTGAGTAGACAGACTCAAGTAGTTTAGTTTAATATATCTCCATTCATTGACACATACCGTGTAAAATATTCCCCTTTCGAAAAGATATAAAAAACTATTTCTATAATCAATTTGCATAGATCTCTTACACCATTTTATTTTGATATCATTCTCAAAATATTTTGGATAAGTTGGTTAAGCCTCCTGTGTAAGAGAATTTTCTCTTCTTTAGGAAAAAAGTATGAGGAGTTTCTAGAATATCATATCTAAAATAGATTCTCAGTAGCTCTATCTTCTTTTTTAATTATGATTCCTTGTATTATTATTTTTATGTGGAATGTGTTTTTTAGATGATAAACTCATTAATATCATCAAAAAACTAACTCAAACATAGAAGTTTATGACTAAGTATTTAAAAAATTACACAACCTTTGACACCAACTTATGTGGCTCAATTTCAACTGATCTAATGAATTAAATCTTCAAGAGTCCTTAATAACCAATGCTAACAAATCCACTATTATGAACATACATTTTAATTATAATATTAAGCACTCTAGTATCGTGTGATTAACCTCCACTATCAAATATCCACGTCTTTCTCCTTTTTCTATATTTGAGAGACACATCCACAATAGGTAGGTTTTATGTATTTGCTTTCTTTTGAGTCATATTTCTCTCAAACATTTATTATTTTGACTAGGAATTATAGTCCCTAATTATTCTACATAATTATATTTCTAGTAACATTTCCAATAAATAACATCTAAACACTCAAAATTAATTGGAACATGTACAGTATATGAATTTCCAATTCTAGTCTTCTTCTTCACAGGTCAATTTCTCTTGTTCTCTAGAAAAATACCCTTAAAATAAAAATTTCTATAGTTCCATGGGAGAGAAATAATATACCAACAAACATTTTATTTACATCCAAAAACAAAAAAATCCTAAAATTACCAATTAATTATAGTACTTCCATTAATGTTTCTATTTTGTATTTGAGTTCCACATGACAGTTTTGATATAAATCTAGCTTTAATTTTCTTATGATATGATTAACATTCAATTTTCAAACAACCGTTAAAATTTATTATTGTAGGTGTTATATTTAAAGGGTTATTCTAAACCCATTATTTCCTAGTTTTTATTTTAAAAAACATTCATTGTTAATGAAAACTGATTTTTCATTGTCTTGTATGAAAGGATTATATTTTACATGAAAATGTATACAATATTTATCAATATTTTTTTGATGAATCTATCTTTAATTAATAAGAATTTATATATCCATAATTCATTTTTTATATATTTTTATATTCTTTATATCACCTCAATTGTTTCACAATTAGTTATTTATCTTTAATATCATTTTTTTTAAGTTCCTCCATCATCTGATTTTGTTCAGCCAGCTACACCATGAGAAGATTGATTTCCTCTAAATAGTCTTTCCCCTTATAATTAATACCATATATATCATTATTATACTTATCAACCTCCTTCTATAGGTATTTTATTTCGTTTTTTAGGATGATTGTTTATTTACATATCACTTCAAAGTAAGTTTTCATCAAGTGTTCCATATAGGGTTATTCTCATTCTTCTTCACAACCTAATATTTCTTATTTTCCTTCAAAAATTTTATGATGTCAATAGATTTTTCATAATATTTATACTCATAATTTATTCTCAATGAAGTGTATTCATATTTTTTTGTTACATTGTATATTTTTCTTCCTTCTTATTATAATTTTCTTTTTATCTTCCATAATATAATTGTGTCCTTTAAAACCTATTTCTCTAGACCTTATTTGGGGATTATTACAATCCTATTAATATTAATATTTTACCCAATTCCTCATTAAAAAATATTACATATATGGTCTAATTCTACTGCACATTAAAAACATGGTTAGGAGTATTCACTTATATATTCATTTTCACAGGTTTTTATATTTTAAATAATGGATGTTGTTATCATTTTTATTTTCATCAATTTCATTATCCATATTTCAATAAACATAGGATTCAACATACACGTTATGATCATCAACTTGTTAATTTCATTTAAATACATATCCACATAACCCTTTTTCTTAAAAATTGATTTTTTTTATAGTCACATAATTTAGAAAAGTACAATGTAACTCATCATATAAAATATCCTCCTTTTCTTTTAAATCTAAAATATTCAAAACACAATTCTATAAATATTCACATTAATTTTTTTAACAATTATTTAATCCTATAGATTGTCTTTAAATCCACTGATATGGATCTCTAGATCATTTACCTTGGAAAAATTATTTTTGATTATCTCATATTCAATCATTTTAATGGATTTAATATTAACCCTGTAAATTTTCTTTTTGACATCATTGATCTTCACATTCCCCTGACACATGTTCTCTAACTTGTCTCATATAGTTGTATCATTCTGCAGTCCCATTACATTAGTTTAATATGTATTAAAATGGAAGATAATGTTGAATTATTTGTGTTCCTATCAACCACAAAATTTATTTTATCCTCAATCATCCTGGGATAATCAATTCCCAGAGTTATAAATTTCATTGTAATGGTTTCACTGACCTTCTAAACCTCTCATGGAAAATAAGAAACCATACAGTTCTTCTATCCATAAATGTTATTTCTAGGTAAAAAAGGAAATCCCCTCTATTCACCAAAGTCATATATTCCATTGAAAGAAATATGATCACATTGGAAGCATGTTTTTTCCTAATACCACTTCTAGAATTGTATTCAATTTTAAGGAAACAAGGGGGAGTGGGGATGAGTCAATGGTACTCATTTAACTTATTATTATTGAATTATTCCTCCATGTATTCTTATAGTCTCAATCCACTCAAAAAACACTCACTCACCCAATAGGGAAATGTAACAAAATAATTCATAGAACACATGGTTTTTACAAAGTCCATCCTCAATGTGAGAGACTACTCCTTTTCGTGTTAGACTCTTCTCAAGATAGAGATTATATTATCACTAATGCATTGTAATGATTATAAATTAAATTAAATTATCATACAATGGTTTAGGAAGGTATCATCTATTTCCTAGGGTCTATATCATCATCTTAACAAATATTTTTGTTATACATTATAATGGTGCCATCAGTATTCAATATTATCTCCTCACTCCTATTTATGAATAAGTTCTTTTTTCTCCACAATATTCATCTACATCAACTATAATATATTATTCTACTGAAAGGTCCTCGACTTCCATAACACAATGATCTCAATTTCAAGCATGTCTGTCCTTCTTTATTACTTTTTCATAACGATTAGACCTTGTGAAATAGAATTCACAAAAAAATTAGATCATCCTAATCCTCAAGAGAACACATTTTTATGATCACAAACATCCTTTCTTATTTTAACAAATATGAATAAAATATAATCATTTCATTTCAATCATTATAATCTTTCCTCTCCATTTAATACAATAGTTTTCAAATATACTAAGGTATTGAATTATAAATCCTCAATCTCTATATTTTCTCTTTTCATCCATCTATATTAAAATTATTCTATGAATAATATTTCCATTAAAATTTATGGAATCTTCCATTGAATATTTTCCACAAAAAATTTCATGAATAATCACATCTTAGAATGACAATAATGAATTTAAAATATAAGAATTTTAAATATCCCTGAATCATGCATTATCCCCTCATTTAATCCACATGAATATTTCTATTAAAATATCTTATGATACTTGGGATGTTTGCTTCTTCAATAATTCCACATAATCAATAGATATTAAAATTTATTAACTCTCTTTCAACATGGGACATATATTTTTCATTTCATTATGTCACGTATATTCATGTCATGGAATTATCAAAAGGTTAATTTAATCACAATCCACTTATTGTGTGTTATATATAATTAAGAATAATAAAAACGAATTATCTTATTTTATTATAAAAATACTTCTTATGAGCTTAGTCCTACTGATTTCCCTATAATTACCTCCTCTATAAGTCTTAAAAATTGATCTTGAAAAGTACTCCATCATTTTTTGATTTTCAACCTAAACAGATTTCATAAGATTCAATTATTCTTATGGTATATTACTCTCATCAGAATTAATATTACTTAAGATAACTCTCACAATGAATGACTCTTATGATAGATTACTCCCATGACATGTGAATCATATTTTGGTACACCATTATGGAATATGGATCATACAATGATTTACCTTAATACTAGAACACTCACACAACAGATAAATATTATACCAAATGACTCCAATTACTAGATGAATCCCTTTATATATGAATAATATAGTAGATAAATTATACTTTATGATGACTCTCAAGGTATATGAAACATATATTATATAATGCTAATATAAATTTACTCTTATACCTAAATGAGTTAGCCAATTTCGCAAGAGTTGTTAAGGACTTCCAGAAGTCATAAAATAACTAAAGAACTTATTCCATTAATTCTTGATCATCTCTAAATACATAGAAAATACGTCATACCAAATCTCAAACATTATTGTAAAATTTTATTAAATGGTTGAAACAAATATTCAATTTTTCAACAATTCTATTGGTAACTTCAATCTCTCCTTATAGATTTAGTTTTCACATCAATAAAATATTTTCCAAATTGATACAACTCATTAATGAAACATAATATCACAACCAATATCAAATTAAATACATTTTAACACCATTCCAAAGTAAAATGTAATGTTTTTAAGGGATAATAACTCATAATGATAAGAAAAAATTATCCATTTAATTTGAATATTATCCCCCTTAGTTCATTCACTAACATCAAGTAAATATATTAATCTTTCCACAATTACACCATCTCCTACATAAATAAAACAAATTTAAAAAAAATCCTTCAATCATAAGTTACGGGTACCTTTACATACCCATTGACTACACACTCCAAAACTATGTGTGGTTGAACTTCTAATGTCCCTCATGGGATAAGGAAGGGTTAAAAATTCATGTTCAAATGTAGAGTCTCAAAATTATCATTATAAATTTCCTAAGTAAAAATATCTATAAGTGGGTTTTGAGTAGGAAGAAATTAAATCATGATATCACCATTTGAAACCTTATATTTGATGAAGTTAAACATGATGTCAATGTTCTTTTATATTTAGGGTTTCATAGGATATTTAGAATAATTTTTAGTACAATTTTTTCATGTGAAATATTCAAAAGTATTTAAATAGTTTTAATAAAATCCATATTCTACTCCATCATTAACATCATCTATATATAAGTATTTGTAGTTGTGATAAATTCAACCTCTATATTACTCTGTGCGACTGGGTTCCATTTCCAAAAATTATGACCCACACATATTCTTCATGGAACAAATAATCCACCAAAAGTGTAATTTTTTCATTATAATTTCCTAAGTAGTTTTCATTATTTAATTTAGAAAGATTTAGGTTCAATCCTATCTTATATAATAGTAAATTACTCAAAAAACCTTTTTATATATTTAAGGACACTTTTTTAATCCATTATATGTGATTATTTTGAATCAATTTGATATATGGTACATAGGCTCATTATTTGATTAATTTCATGTCTGGATGAAGTGAGGTATAACAGGATTCAATGAAATCTTCTATACTCCCTTTGATTCACACACTCTCCTTCAGCATCGTGAGACAATCTAATTCCAACCTATATAGGTTTAATTATTTTTTTGATCCTTCAATGAAGAATTTCCTCAAAATTTCCCTTTCATTCATCACTTGGGATAGAAATATGAATCCTTCCTCTGGAAAAACATCCAATACCATAAAATAACTCACCACTACCAACATGGAAATCTCACACTCTTTTTATATTTAATTATTAAATTCTTTAAAATTAATCTATTAATCTCTTAACAAGATAATAACAGCATCATATACCATTATAATGAGAGTGCATAACATCATTTTCATTATATATAATTTATTTTCCACTTTTCCCTCGGTGAACATCAAAATACTCATGTATCCATTAAGATAATAATACAAGGATTTAGGATTTTTTTCCCATATAGATAATTTATCTAAATCAACTCATATTACCCTCGAATAACCCTGGAAAAATAGTCTAACTTTGTTTCTTATAACTAAAAACATTTAATATATTTTTTCCATGAACACCCACTTGATCTTAATAAAAATTCTCATAGTCTACAAAAATAATCTCAAGTGGAATTATTTTCTATATGATCCATGTCCTCATCTATAGCTCCAATATAATCTTAATTTCAGAAATATTCATCCATGAATTGTGGTTTAATTTTAGAGATAATATTTTTCTGATTTCTTAACCGTGTATTTATTCTATTTTTATGAGATAATTCCCATATGGAATAATATTTGAATATTCTACACGATTATTTATATTTTATACATCTAATTTTTTACTTTATTAGCCTCTTATTGATATCTAATTTGGCCAGGACCAATATCAATATCTTGTGCATAATTTTATTTTTTTTATTCAAAAATCTTACCTATGTTATGTTCATTATTTTGAAAATAAACCTTAAGAACTGATACATATGAGACATTTATTATGGCATCCTGAACCACATCCCCATATATCTTACCACTAGACCAGAATATTGATCAGTAGGTCACATGGCCTCAGGAACATCACCCCATATACCAGAATCTACTGACTAATAGTTATGGTCTTGGGAAGTGATAGTGGGGAGACCATAAGGTCTAATCAAATATGCACAATTCTAATATTAGAGAATAAAAAATAGACATCGAAAGCAGTAAATAACTGAATAACAAAATAGGGGAAGAATAATAAATTCAATTTAATAAAAGTTCAAAACATCAATTTATAAAATAGATGAATACATAACATGGAAACGATACAAGATATTAAACAGTGAACAGAAAAAATAATTTTCAATAACGTACAAAATATATAAAAGGCATCAATACCCCACAGACGATCTCCATGAGCATCCCAAGATCCAACTCGGCCCTTTTCTCCTAAATTATTAGATCAAGAATTAAAACAAAAAACCCTGGTCATATAAATTTAAGGTCTCCTCAATTACCTAGGTACCGGGAGAAGTGTGTGAGATATAAACCATAGTAGGCTGGTACCCACCAGTGTCTAGCCCAATCCTAATAGTGGAATATAAATTAAACAATGTCCATGGATGCATAAATAAAGAAATAATTACAATGTAAATAAGTTAAATGTTCCTTATTCGTCCCTTGGATGGTGTCTAAACATGTAATTAGTTCATTATTTTATTATTACAATTTATATTCAAACAAATGTTAGTAATTGTTAAGGTTACAATATACACAAGAAATCCAATAATGATATTTAATATTGAAGTTCCAAAGTAATAGTAAAGGAAACGTAGAACTCAATGGTCGCTAACTTAGTAATAACTATAGTCTGACATGGTGGTAAGAGTGCAATCCAATGATTATTTTCTAATTCATTCCATAATAAGATGTATACTGACTTCAATGAGTTCATCCAAGTTAAAACTGTTCTAAGCAATGATGGGGCCTGATGGGAATTAACCATGGCACATACATGTCAATGTTAGATCCAAGGAATGTATCCAAGGAATCATCTATTACTACTTGAGAGATCCTATAGTGTCATAATAGAAATACATATTTAGACAAGGATCAGGTTCTATGTGGATTTCAAATTTGTATCATTGAATTTCGAATGGGATCTTGGAGTTCACAATGATTTCCCTCAGTAATCTAAGCTGACCTCGAGGTAGGACACTCTTGTTTTGATAATGAAGTCATATATAATTCATAAGTTTCAAGATATTACAATTCCTTTCTATGACATGGATAATTGGGAAATCAACAATTTAATCAATTCTTAATTAATCGTTAATCACATTTGGTTCAACCCTTTTCTTTCATTAGTGTGATAAAGAAAATTATCTTGCAACCATTTATTTAATCCATTTTAGGCATTTCAATAAGGAATGTTGACTCTGTTACCTTCTATCAACATGGTAAGGGATGATATGGACATGAAACATATTATTCAATTACAATTAAAAAGTTCAAATCATATACTTAGTATACTTTTAAATTTCCATTTAACAGTAGTTATCACATTGAAGTACATAACATAGTTGGTTAAAGTGATCATCATACATGGTAATTTCCATTATTCAATTAATAAGATAAATCAAATCATTTAATATATATATGATTTCCCTTGGAAATTTGAATCCAAGACACACCTAAATGGTTTCTCAAATTTGTCAAAACTCTAAAAAGACAAGTATGGAAAAACATCACACGAGAGTAAATCCAAACAAAATCGGGGCCAAACACTGCGATTTTGACTTGGATCATTATTTATTTAAAGAGGGTAAACTAAATTTTTATAATTCCATTACAGACATGTACTGAATGTTAAATATTATAAATTTAACATCATGGAATATATGATGTATCAATACAACATGCCATGAATTCATAAAAGGTTAATCACTAATTTTTATCTTGATGACCACACACCTCCATTGGTGTGGTTTTATTATGAGATCATTAAATTTATTTTTAAATGATTCATTTATCATATTGAGCAACCCAGTGATGAAACATACTCAATTAACACAAAAAGGCATTTAATCTAAATACCATAATGAATTAATTAAATTCTATGTATAGTGTGGTATGTAAATAATTAAAATGTTTTTTAAATTAATGGGTCAAGGAGAGGGACCCAACCTTAGGGCGGAACCAGTTTAACACCTACCACTTGACATATTAATCAATGACCAACCAGAACTACTCCACACATTCATGCACATACCATTATATTTACAAATATACATCCCTTAACCCAATGCATGTGTTCCCCATTTTCTGAGGAAACACATACATGAAAGATATATATATATATATATATATATATATTAATAACTGAGTATATGTGTGGTTGCCCTCAAAATTGGTCAAAATTCACTACACACATTAATAGTAACTCGTAATTATGTGTGGTAAGGACCCACACATGTGAAATTAATTACCAGGGACTCATAATGTACAAAAAAGACAAGTATTATCTAATCAGTATCAAATAATGAAGGAAAAACTCACCATAAACCATTTCTGGTGAACCAAATCAAGCCGAACCATATCGTCTTTCGTGGTGGTTGTCATAATACACGTGAACATAACCCAGGAGTTTATTCACACACCCTATTGTAGGAAGAAACAAAATAAAATTGGGGATTACCCATACCTAGGGTTTGGCCAAATCTTGAGGGGTGAAAAAAAGACCAAAATTGGCCTAGAAAAGGAGAGTTAGAGGAAAATAGAACCATTCCTCGATTCTTTGGACATGATTTGGATGAAAACCAATTATAATTGAAGGAATAAGAGGGGGACCTAGGGGGTTCATCAAGCGCTGGAGGGATCCCTCCTCGTGGGGTGCATCACATATGGGAGGGGAGAGGGATATGTTAGGTAATTTTTAATTTTAATTTTATTTTATTTTTGTTCATTTAATAATAATTTTACATTTTTTGAAATTGGGTAAACCATATGGTTTTACCCAATTTTTTTCAAAACGTGTGCAAACTGTGTGGTGTATAGTGCAATTCTACTACCTCTGATGAAAACCATACAGGATAGGTGCTGGATGTGAAAATCTATGCACATCCCATACAAAAACCTCTACCCCGCCTGAAAAAGGCCGCATTGTTTCCTACATTGGGGAACACATCTTCAGACAAATTGTGCACCCTCTATAGGCCCATCAAAAGTTTGTTTTCTAGGTATGATGCTTCTGAAACTCCTGAATCCATCTAACAAACATGACGGGAATTAATAAATGTCCAAAAAACAGCACTTTTATTTTTTTCCACTCATGTAATTCCATTCTTAATCTTGTTTTTAAATTTCGCCTATCCATTAATCAAAAATGTTCAAAAAAACATCTCATTTTAATTCAGTTCAAAAACACGGGACACTATAATCTCCAAACCATAAAACTTCTCATCCCCAAGAAGCCTTAAAAAATTGAATAATCACTCACCCTATGAGGGTTGTGATGTTTCATTCAAATGGATTCATTGAGTTTCCAAATACCAAATCACCTTAAATAAATTCTTATTAATTCCTCACTTAAGCCTTTATAAATCGAGCCAATGCTCATTCTCAAAATAAAACAACGAAATAGAGGTTTCACATGCCCATTTAGATAGAGACATTATTACACCATTATCTCTTTAACATAAGGCATAAGGTCTTCCGCACCATAGGTCTTAAACTAATAATGTGTCTAATTTCAATCCACGGTATCTCCGCCATAAAAATTGTCATACCAAGCATGCCTCTAAGCATCATAATGACACTATTGGAGTTATTTCATTAAAAAGGAATGGTCGAATCTCAATTGACCTAATAGAAACTGGTCACACATGATTTCTTATGAATCACTACCGACCATAAAACTTCACTTTCCTTCACAATGAAACATTCTTTAAAATGGATGATTCTGACCATAAAAATTGAAGAACAAGAAGAGATAATGAGTCCTGCCACTTGGATGACTTATCTTTAAAATTTTCTTCATATTTTACTGGTTAAATTCAAAAGAAATGGATTGAGTCCATGAGTCTGGCCATAGAGTTCCTATGTGTGAGATAATGAATCACTTAGGACTTATCAATCCTTGATAAAAACCACTCGTTAGTATGTAAAATTGCTAAATAACACCCTAATAAGCACAAAAGCATTAAAAGGTTTAGTTAAGTGTAATAGTGATGCTCTCTTAGAGCATCTAGGATGACATCAAGATAGGGGACATGGCCATCTCATAGCAGAATATTCAAGGATGGTTGAAATGGTTTCTAACCAAACTCTCCCAACTATTGGAAGGAATAATATTTGAACCACAATCGGTCAGAATTAATGAAGAAACTTAGCTACACATACTGACACATCATTACAAACGATCATAAGTCTTTATTAATGAATTCATTCTATGATTGACATAGATTTAACCATCGATGTCTTATAATAAAAATGCGGTTTTCCAAAGTTTTTATACACAGAGAACCGAATCATAGTCATGGTACTAAGGGAGCGCTGACATAAAACAGTACCTGCGTAACTCAAAGGAATTGAAACATAAAACAACAATTTCCCAATGGTCCTTTTAGGTTGTGATCCTTATACATGGAAGGATACATTTACCAAGATCAACAAGACCCTCCCTATGTTTGAAGTGTCCTAGTAAAAAAATAACAAGAAGTTAAACTTTCCAATCACAAGCACACTAATACAAACGAACCTTAACTGTAAGTGTGTTGATCCTTTGAGACACTGTCATGTATGTCAAATAATATCAAGAATTCCAAACCATTGATACTGACATCTTAAAACACCCGAGTCTTTTGAAAATCCAACCCAAGAATTGGGAAGAACTTGATTACTTATCACTCAAGTAACTCTACTAGGAGATGTCCTGATACCATACTCAACCCCACAAGAGATTTATTTCAGAGTTTCATTACCTAATAAATCCATTATCTAGGATGAAACAATTACCATTCATACATTAATTAGAAGTAGAAAGCATCAAAAAACCTATGAAGAAGCTAACCATGCACAAGGCATATCTAGCATTTTTAAAACGAGCATCAATCACTGCTCACGACCATAATAAGGATATGTAAACCATGATCATGTATACAAACAATGCTTTCATTGGAATCTAAAAGTCCTACTAGGGATAGCAGTACTCTAACGACACCAAACATCTGCAAAACACATTGTACTAGAATGACATTCTAATTTAAGGGTGTTACCTACCATGGGATAGAATCTTATGAAAAGAAAATGTCAAACCTATCACTAGGTCATTCCAACTAAACTCCCTGGCTAGAAATCCAATCATGAAAGACATTTCTATAATTAAAAGAAAACTTATGGAAAGCACTAACGCTTCCCTTCCATGGAAACACAATGAAAAATTTAACTACCCTTACATGAGGGTTCAAAATAGAGGAAACCACTATAGGTTCCATTTACATGCACTTTATATTTAATAATATTTAATATTTAATCATTAATATATTTAATCAATACATCATGAACCATTTTTTAAATAGAAACTCATTGTACTTGATTTTTTTCCAATTCCCCAAAGTTAAAATAGATAAGTATATCAAACTTCCTTTTCAACCTTTAAAATTTAATTACATTATGTCTTTATTAGGAAATTAAAAAAAAATACTAATAGTTAAAAAAACCTACAACAATCTCATTTTAACTAACTATGATTCATCATAATGCAACCCAATATCAGTTGTCAAGTCGTTAAAATTTTAAACACCCATATCAGGTCATCTCATAAGTAATATGCACCAACTAAACTACTTGGACCCAGTCGTGCATTTAAGTAGTTAAGAAATTTATTTAAAATCATCACATGATCAGATACATAAATATCCAATCACATTGGTGTCCATATACCAATCAATAAAGTACCCATACAGTTCACATATTTTCATTTGGCACTCATTTAATCAAACAAATCTACCTTTTCATTTAAAATTTTAACATCCTTTTATTATGGTTCAAATACAGATATTACATATTACCAGCTATAAGGAACCCGTTCCCCTTAAAATATGAAACCTATTTATCATCTAAATTGCATCCATTTAATATAAAAAATGTATTAAATTATTTTTCGAAGTATGCTAGCATGTCACTACAAGCCGCTAACATAGAGAAAGATGTAGAAAACACATAAGAGTGGTATTTTATTAGTAGATGAACTATATAGAAATAAAAAAACACTTAAATAATTCTAATGAATTTCCTAAATAGGTATAAATTTAATCATAGAATAACATTGAATTCCAAAATTCCTTTCATTATGAAACCTATAAATCAAACTACATGGCATGGAACTCTGCATGGAATGTGAATTTCAATGTGCCTAATATGATTTTTACAATGAAACATCCATTTTGTATAAGTACAAGGGTAATAATAATAGAAATTATGTAAATCATTATATAGTGGAAAAATAATACAATTAATCAAGGTCAAATAAAATCAACTGAAATTGAAAACACCATAAATAATAATTCTCAGCACTGGCTACTTGGTCATTTCCCATACGTGGGGTGATCAATCTCAGGAAAAACATTTCACTAAGTGAAAACACATTCCTAGTTTCTTATCTACCATCCTCAAATAGTAATAACAAGAAAAACCCTACATCTGATACCAATTTGTTACATCCTAACCCAGATTACCACAAAACTGGTAGCTGAACCAATAGGTTATGTGGAATAAAGATCATCTCTTCAAACACTAGAGGCTTCCAACGAGTAGCGAGGGTCTAAAGAGATGATAATGGGGAGACTAGATATTCTTATCATAGATTCGTAGTGGTATTATTAGGTAATAAAAAGTGACAACATAAGTAGTAAATAGTAGAATTACAATGTAGTGGAAGAATAA
Source organism: Viscum album (assembly GCA_963277665.1). NCBI lineage: Eukaryota > Viridiplantae > Streptophyta > Magnoliopsida > Santalales > Viscaceae > Viscum > Viscum album. The sequence goes on along the minus strand of OY728161.1, from coordinate 2,001,931,440 downwards.
TATATTCATTTTAATAAAAGTGTACAATGACTGTTTATACAAAAGATGAATTCATGAAATGGTAATGATACATGAGATAAAATAATTTAAAAATAATAATACTTTCACTAAAGTATAAAATAAATAAGAGAAAACCCCCATAAGTGATCTCCATGAGCATCCCAAGATCCAGGTATGTCCTTTACTGCTAACTCCACAGTATAAGAAATACTAAAAACAACCTAGATCCTGAAAATATAGGGCATACTCAGGTTCCAAGTATACTCGAGTTGGGTGTTTGATATAATTATCAGTATGTCGGCACTGATAGGTGTCTATCCCAATCCTGATATTGAAATTTAAATTAAATAGAGTTTAGGGATCCATAAATAAACTCTGAAGTACAATGTAACTAAATTCCAAGTACATTCTTCATCACTAGACTGGTGTTTGAACATGTAACTAGTTAAATATATAAGTATTACAAATTTATATTCAAACACAAGTTATCAATAAAGAAGGGTCCAAGATATACAAGGAATCATGTAATGATATTTAATTATGAAGTTCCAAGGTAATGAACAATGAAACATAGACCTCAAGGGTTTCCAACTTAGTAATAACTATAGTCTGATATAGTGTAAGAGTGTAATCCACGAATTATAGTCCATGAAATTCCACAATTATATTTCTATTGAGTTCAAGGAGTTCATCCAAGGTAAAATGGGAATATGAAATGACTAGACCTGATGGACAATAACCATGAAACCTACTTGTCAATGATGGATCAAAATAGTGTATCCAAGTAATCCAACAGTACTACAGGATGGGTCCTACATAGTCATATTGTGCATCCAAAATTAGACATGTTTTGGGTACTAAGTGTCTATCAACCTAAGCAAGTCGTGTTATTGAATTCGGAATGGGGTCTTCAAGTGCTCAAGGTATTACCTCAAGAATCTATGGAGAGCTTAGGTCAGGCCACTTCTATTTTGATAATGATGTAATATATAATTCATAAGGTCCAAGACATTACCTTTCATTATTGTCACAAGAATAATTGGGAACTCAACCACTTAATCAAGTCAAAATTAATCATTAATCCCATTTTTTAAAATCCTTTCCATTCATTTTTTTGACAACTCCAAGTAGCTTGAAAAACTATATTTATTCCATTTAAGGCATTTCAATAAAAAATGGGTCACCCCACTACCTTCCATCGACATGGTGAGGGTGATATGGATATGAAACCTATTATTCAATTACATTTAAAAAGGTCAATTCATTTACTTAGTAAACATTCCATTTTCTATTTAACATTAGTTAGCACATTGAATCACTTACATTAGGCAGGTCAAGTGGTGAGCATATGTGGTACATGACATTATGAATTCCACAAGATAAATCACACAATTTTATATAGAGAATATTACCCTTAGAAAGCTCACACCAATGAACACCTAAATAGTGGCTCAGACATGTCTAAACACTAAAATGAAAAGTATGGAAAAACATCATACATGGGTAAATCCAATATAAAACTATCCCAAGAACATAAATGATGTCTTGGTTCTTTAATCATTTAAAAAGAGTAAAAAATTATTTATTACATTAGTTTCGTGTCCTAAACATGCTATATTTCAAAAGTAACACAAAGGGATAATGAAGTATCAATATAACAAGACTTGAAATCATAAATGTCTAATCACTAATTTTTAGCGTAATGAAATTTAACCTCCATTGGATGGTTTTTATTATAAAATCAGGAAATTATATTAAAACAAATTCATTTATCATGTTTATAATTACAACCATAAAAAAACTGAATTCAAATTTATGAGGAATTTAATCTCAATACCATACTGCATTAATTAAAATATATGGAAGTAGTGATAATTAAAGAATTAGGTTGTTATTTAAATTAATTTCTCTAGGAGAGGGACAATACCTTAGGGTGGAACAAATTTTACACCTCATAAATGGAATATTTTGGAATGACCACTCGGATCTACTCCACATGTGCATGCACATACCTATATATATATATGTTTGTTAGCCCATTCCACATGTTCCCCATGCCATGAGGGAACACGTACAAGGAAGATATTCATATTTATATATATTCATACTAGAGTATATATATGTGTTCCCTCAAAATTGGTAAAAACCCATTACCCAAATTAATATAAACTCAATATTAATATGGCGAGTACCCACACACCTCTAATTAATTACCAAGGACACATAAATTAAAAAAACCGCAAATATTTACTATGTGGTATCGTATAATGATATAAAAACACACCTTAAACCATTGGCAGTGAACCAAACCATGCGGAACTGCATCACCATTGATGAAAGATATCAGAATACACATTAACAGTACTAGAGAAGCCATTCACACATTCTATTGAAGGAACAAACAATGAAAAACTAAGGTTAACCCATACCTAGGGTTTATCTGAATCTTGAGGGCTGATAGAAAGAAAAAAATATTCCATGAAATTGAGGGGAGAAAGAGCATAGAAAAATACCTCTAAAATTCAGACAATATTCGAATAAAAAAAGATGATAATCAGAGGGAGAAGGGGGGTCATAGGGGATTTGTCGCGTGGATTAGGGGAACCCTCTCCATAGCGGGTTCATCGCATATTAAATGGTAGAGGGAGAGGATAACTATAATTTTAAAATTTTATTTCCTTTTAATTTCATACAAAATGATTTGATTTTTTTGACACTCATTAAACAACAGGGTTTCACCAGCATGGGTTGACAAACCATGCAAAAACTATGGGGAGTATAGTACAAGGATACTACCTCCAAATCACACCATGGAATTTGAGCACACGGTTTGGAAAATAGTGTGCAACCCATGTGAAATACCACTACCCACATGAATAATGTTGTGCAGTTTCATGCTGTGGGCCGCACAGTTTCAGCAAAACCATGTTCCCTCTATAGCTCCTTAAAAAGTTCGTTTTCTAGATCTGATGCTCCCAAAACTCATAGATACACCCTTTAAAATTAATGGGCCTTCACCTAATTCCAAAAACGTCACTTTTAAAGGTTACCACTGTCATTGTTCTATTATGCTTCTCAGTTTTAAATTCGGCAACACTAGGAATCTAAAAGGTTCAATAACATTCATATTATAATAAAGTTAAAAAACCTGGGACTCTAAATTAATAATTGTGTTTTCAAAAATAATTTTCACATCATGGAAGTCAATAATTTTTTGAATTCATTTTGTCTCATATATGTGTAAATTTCCATTGGATAAGTATCCACGAAAGACTCATTCATCGACCTTCTCATCAAATTTTCCGAAGTGTGAGTTCTTTATTTTCATCAAACATGGTATGACAAAAACTATGAATTAATTAACATATGAATTATTTTTAGGCCATATCTATTATGAATTTATATTAGATATATTTCTTATTAAATTCCTATTATAATAATGTACATATTTGAACAAAAATAATCTCCAAAAAATATAAACCACATAAACCTAGAAATTGCTTTTATACCCATTTAAATAATATTTTTGTTCATTCTTTTATATACTCTATTCTTCTATGGAGATTAATAAGAATGGTATTGGGTATTAATAACATTACTATTTACGTAGGTTTCAAAAAGGTTTCTATTTAACACCTTTACATTGTCATTCCTCGTATTCCAAATATGGACTCTCCGTTTTTCTATGCTTATCTTCTGAAAACCTTAAACATATCTATTGCCTCTGACTTGTGTTCCATAAAAAACTCCATTAATTATTTTATATTTATCAATGAATATAAGTAAATATATTTCACTTCTAGTGGATTGGTGTCTCACATGTCCACATGACCTTTAGTGGACTAACTCATGTGGTATATTTCATTGTATATCTACTCTTTTATACATCCCATGGACCATATTCCTCTTTTGACAAAATTTAAAAACCATAAATTTATTTATACTCAATTGAGATAGATCTATCCAAATATTTTCTTCTAATATTTTTCTAAAAATTGTTAGACTAAGGAGTATAAGCCTCATATTTCATAGAATATTCTATTCTTAAGAACCGTGTTTATATAATTATCTGGTATCTAAAATACGAAATATATTTCCTCTAGTTCTATCTCATTTAGTGGTAATTCTTTTATCTCTAATTATTATTATGTTGAAATTGTTATTTTAAAAAATAACCACCCTAACCTCATTACATTATTGACTTACACATAGTATTTTATGTCTAAGGAGATCAATAAATAACACATCTTCCAAATATAACATATAAGGATCAACATCAAATTATCTAATCAATTTGATAAAATAGAGCAATTCATTTCCTAAGGTCACTAAACCACCATTATTCTATTAAATGTTTTTTATAATATTAACATTTTATTCTGGGGTGATGATCATCCACTGTTAGGTATCCATGTTGTGATCATTTTTCTATCTTTTATAGTCACTTAAACAAGAAGAGATCTATCCGTATTTTTTTAAAAAAAATTATTATCTTTGTATGTGAAACAAAGTCACTAATTTATATTCACAATGATCATGATGGTCACTTTTTCACTAAAATATCATCAAGTCAAACTAAAATATTTTGATCCAATATTATTTATGAATGTCAACTTCCAGTCTACATCATTATAGTTATATTTCTCCTTTTCTATTGATATCTCCCCATAAAATATGTCTATTTAAGGTTCAAATTGAGATACATATTATACTAAAAAACATATATTTTAATTCCAAAAACAACTCAATATCAAATGTACCACTTCTGTTTAGTTCTTTCATTAATAATTGCAGTATATATTCTAGTTCTAGAATTTTATTTTGGTACGATTCTATCCTTTATTTTATTAGTTTGTGAAGAACCTACTTTTATAACACTAAATTTAACTTTCAATGTTTTATGTACAATATTATATGGTTTCTTAACAAACATCATTTCCCTAGTTTTGATTTTGAATCAAATACTATTAGATACACATGATTTTTCATTTTCTTGTATCCCAAGTGAATATTTCACATGAACATGTATACAACATTTCTCAATATTTTATGATGACTCTACCTTAAATTCCTAATAACATTCATTTTCATCATTAATTTTTAAGTAGTTTTTATAGATTTATGTTACCTAAATTTTGTCACATTTAGTTATTTATCTTGAGAATCATTTTTCTTAGGTATTTCCTCTATCATCCAATTCTAGTAAGTGATCTTCACATGGGAAAGATTGTTTTACTTAATATAATGAGTCCCTTTATCATGAATACCGTCACTATATTTCATAAACATTTGGCCACCTTATTTAAATATTTTATTTAATTTTTGGAGATGATGGCTTCTTTCTAAAAAAACATTTATCTAATTTATCATCATGTGTTCAATGTAGTTTTCCTCTCCTTATTATTCACCTCTTGATATTTACTGTTTCATTTCAACATTTTCTATGATATTGATATATTTTATAGTTTATTATAATTCATAATCACTTTTAAAATATTAATATACCTTATTTTATTTACTTATCATGTTAGAATTTCTTCTTGTTAAAATTTCCTTTTCATCTTATTGAAACATCTTATGTCCATTTAAACCTATTACTCCTGAAATTATTTGATATTTTTCATTATTTTATTAATATTCATATTCCAATAACTTATTTGCAAAATCATACACATGGCTTCCAATTATTCCACACACGAAGAACTTAGGTAAGAAGATTATATTATATTTTCCTTTTCCATTTTATATATTTTTATAATTAAATGAAAATATTATTTTTTGATTCACATAGAATTAATCATCATGATTTTATTAATATGATGATTCAACATACTTGTCTTTTATCTTAATATTGTTCTTGTCATTGATATCTATACCCTATTTAGCCTCTTTCATAAAAACAGGATATTTTTTCATCTCATAATGAGGAAGAGTGCAATGTAACTCCTCAAGATAAATATATTAATTTTATTTTGTATATAAAATCATCATATCAAATTTCTCTACAATTTTTCTTATTAATTTTTCAACAACCTTATAATCATCCATCTTTTACTAAAAAAATTTGGGGTGACTAACCATCACATTTACCTTGGTAAAATAGTCTTCTATAATCTCATATTCAATCATTCCAATGTCTTCAATCATAGTCTTATGATTCCTTTTAGATTCTTTTATTGACACATTCCCCTCATAAATTTTCTATATCTTGTCCCACATCTCTTTATTAGTCATGAGTCCTAATAAATTAGTTTAAACATTACATATATTGAACAAAATATTGAATTCATATCTTTCCAATCTATCACCAAATTTCTTTTATCTATAATGTTCATTTGAGAATCTCTCCCATGAGGTAGAAATCCCACTATCATAGTATCACTAACCTCTAAAACTTGTGATAGTAAAAAATAAGCATAAATTTATATCATCCATTAAAGGTATTTCAATTAAAAAAGAACACCACTTTTGTTCATAGAATTCACATTTTCAATTGAAAATACATGATCTCAAAGAAAACCGAGTTAATTTTGATGTCAATTATAGAGCCAAGTTCAATTGGAGTACTATAAGGGGTTGGGGTGTGTTATTGAAACTCATTTACTTTTTTTTATAAATTTCACCCTACATCAATTTTTAATCCTAGACCAACTCAATATAACCACCCAATCACTCAATAAATAACTAAAATAAATGAATGTATTGTACATAGTGATTTTATACAGTTTGAACTCAATGTGCGAGTCCACTCCTTATTGTGGATGACTCTTATCTTGAAAAAACATCTATTACCAATACTATATTGCAACGATTAAAAAGGCAATTCTATTTTCTTATAATGTGTTGGAAAGGTATCATCTAGTTTCTAGGGAAGGTATAGTCTACTTCATAAATTGTTAATTGTTATCTATACTGGGACCACTAGTATTAAAGAAAATATCATCACTCTTTTCTTAAAAGATCATTATATATCCATAAGATACCTCCACGAAAACAATAAGATATTATTCTACTGAAATGTATTCAACTACCAAATCGTAATATTTTCATTAATTTCGGTCCACCCATCTTATTTTTTAAGAATGATCATCCCATGCACATGATAATTCATATGAAAGATAGTCTTACTCTTACATAGTATCAAGCCATTATATGATCAGAAAATACCTTACTTATTAACATATGTGTGAAAAAAACAGATTCAGTTCTCATCGATTTCAATATTGTTTTATCTATTTTCAATAAATAAATCTCAAAAGTAAAAGGGTGTTATATTATCAATCAACAAATTATATTTTATATTTTTTACCTTTTTATATTCAAAATATTAAATAAATAATATTTACATAAAAATTTATTTAAACTTCCTATAAATTATGACTTTATAATATTTCATTATGAATTAAATCTTAGATCGATAGTAATAAATTTTAAATATTTGAATTTTAAATATCGATGAATATAACATGATTCACTATTTTAATCCCATTAAATATTTTCATTCAACCCTCCTATGATACTTGGGATTTTTTTATTCTTAAATAATTCCACAATATCCATAAATATTTTAATTTATGTAATATATTTCCACCTAGGCCATTTATTTTCCATTGTGCATAGTGTTGTAGCACTTTGGTCTGTGATGTGTAATTCCCGAAAAAATTTCTTGAATCATAATTTTTTTTTAAGAGTAATATATAATTAATAATAATAGAAAATAATTTTATAATTTTATTCATGATGTTATTCATTGGATCTCATCCTTATTGAGTGCCCTGAAATGAACTCCTCCATAAGAGTAAAAAAGAATGTTGTGAAATCCCCACCCATCATCTATTTTCTACCTAAAATAAATATTTGTGATTAAATGATTATAATGGGAGTTAACTTCCATGATAATGACTCTTACAAATAATTAATCTCCCACTGAATGAATCTTATTCTAGAAAACTCTCGAGATAGATGACCCTTATGGTGGGTCACTCCTATGGAAGTTGACCCTTTCAACGATTGACTATTATTCTGAAATACACCCACAAAGAATAATATTATAACAAATGAATCAAATTGAAATATGTATCCTAAAAAATATGATGCCATAACTATATAAATAATAAAAAAAATTACTCCCATGGATGATAAATCTTACATTTAATAACCTTTACAAAAATTGACTCTTACAAATATATGACTCTTATAGTGAGATAGCTTAGCCAAATTTTCATCACTACTTAAATATCTCCACATGTTACCAAATAACTAAAAAATACTTCCATTAATTCATTTACATCTATATGAAACTCATAAACAAATTAAAAATTCTCCAATAGTTTTCTCATCTTTTAAATAATAATTGAAAAACACGCCCTTCATCAATAATTACATTAAGAACATATATCTGGCATTTTTTATTTGGATTTAACCTCAATAAAATCTTTTAAAAAATAAAAAAACTCATTAAAGAGACATAATATAATTTCTTATGTTATATGAGATATATTTTTCCACCACACAATAGAAAAATGTGTAGTTTTTTAGAGACTTCCATCCATCGCTGATAATAAAAAATATAGACAAGTAATTTTAGTTGTCTCACCATTACATCATTCAATAACTTAATTTAAATATCCAATACTTTTCATAAAGACACCAAATACTATATATATATATATCAAATAATGAAAAACAATTCCTTTATAAAAAATATTTTAATACCTTTTCCTTTTTTTAAAATGCAATCCAATTCTATGTAGGGATGAACTTCCAATGTCCCTTAGGAGATAGAGAAGGTTTAAACATTCATGTTTTATCTTATAATTTCAAAACTATAATTATAAATTTCACTTTGGAAAATATCAACATGATGGCCTTTGGTAGGAATGAATTCAATCTTGATATTACCATTTGAGACCTTATCTTTGAAGAAGTGATATTTATTGTTAATGTGATTTGATATTGACTATTGGGTAGGTTTCTTAGAAATATATAAAGCACTATGACTATAACCTGAAATATGAAATTTGTTTTACATAGATATCTCATATGTGTTTTAATGATTACACACACCTGTTGTTTATTTCACTATTTAGATCTCATTATTTACATCTGATCTTGATGATAGGTTCTCAATGCACCAAACAAAAGAATCAAAACAAATGTGGAAGACCTATATAAAGATCTTAACTATGAAATAACACAATATAACTAATAATAGGCCATTATCTAACTGGTAGAATTTGGAAGAATCTCCTTACCTATAAAAAGATCATCCTCTACCCTGTTGAGTGGAACTAGCTATCACATGGAACTAAACGTAAATTTAAAGTTCCAAGATACTCACTAAATGCACAGTAGATCTAACTGGATACATGATGAAGCTCAATGGCTACCCAATATTGTTTTTAATAGCCTGAAAAGTTGTAGGTATCCCATTTACTACATTGTGGATGCTAGTGGCTACCCAGTGGAATAAACAATTGGTCAATTGATTTATTGATTATGGCCTTTATTGCCTTGAATCGACCTCCAATGGCTCCTATGACTCAATTACACCAAACACAATGAAGGGGATTATAGTGGATAAAAATAGTCCCTTAGGGAGTCTCGGTAATATAAGGTGATAAAAATTATTTAGTAATTCAACTTAAATCAATATCCAAGTTCCATTTTTTCAATCCTATCATTCTCTATAAAATAATATTTTCTTCTGTTTTATGAATTGATAGTGCTAACTCAAATTATTTTTATCTAATAACATTTTCTTCATATTTTTTCCTTTTTGGGTTTTGGAAAATAATTGTAGCCTAAGATCTATTGGTTACTTTCATTCTTCCATTCATAAAAATGTGTCTGCATTCTTTGGAATTATTTATTTATTACAGTAAAAATGATGATACTTTTTGGTTATTTTCTTCTTTCTTCAAGTAAAAATATTGTGACTTCCCTCGTAGGTGGCTCTGGTGGCAGGGGTGTTTGGGTGTGGGGTTTCGGTCATGGGGTCGAGTCTCTGAGTTTCCTTTATTTGTAGCATTCATTTTTCACAAGACCCAAATTTTAAAAAGAATGAGACTTTTAGTTTATTTATTTCTTAGTTTCAAGAGAAGGTTTCTACTTTTTTGAGTTTCTTAACATCCAATAAAGTAGTTTTTTATTAATATATAAACTCTCATGAAATTGGTGTTTCATACATAGGGGATCATAATTAAGTTATTACTGAACATACTTAACAAATTGTGTGACTTTCCATTTATTTAAACTTTTTATATTTTATTTCTTAATATTTATCATTAAATTAATCAGTTAAAAATTCATTATCTAAAAAAATAATTCTATAATTTATATAAATCAATATCTCACTGAATTGTTATATTTTTCCACTATGAATATAGATTTTAATTTCAATATACATAGTAATTATGTTGTTTTTTTACTTTAATTATTTTAAATTTTCACATAAATTCACATTAATTTTTAAAATTAAATTCTCTCCTCATCATGTAATCTTAATACAACCAACTATTGATATCAAAGGAGACCTTATTTTCATAAACAAATCTTGACCTTATTTTTTATATTTTGTTTTAAAAATCTTAATCAATTTCAAGGAATGATCATTAACATATGGATTCTACGTTTCACACCCAAGGTTGTCCTAAAACACTCTCGAAGGGAATACCCTTCCTTGATGCAGCAAATATCAGTTATTAAAAAACCCATATGTCTAATTTTATTAGAATAATTTTTTATGTTTTTGTAGAAATTGTCTGCGGTTATACATATACTAAATAAGAAAATGAAAGAAAAACTCATGATGATATTTTCATTTATGAAAATGATGAGAATAAATGAATTCTGTTCATTTTTTTATGTTGAAATTAATTTAATAATGTTTTTACTATTAAATATTCTCATTAAATTTGTAAATTTCATGAAATTATTCAGGAAGGAACTAGTAATGTTAAATATACTATACTTGATAGGTATATAAAATATTTTGACGGTTTTGGTATACAACTAAGGAATATTTTATATATACTATTATGTGTTTTAATAACATATGAAATATAATAATGTCTCTTGGTGATAATTTCTATACAAAAACTTTTGTGAAGAAAATATTTTCAGTTTTCTATGTTTATGGGTACCCAAGATAACAAAAATCAATGAATAGATAGATATCAAGACAATGATGGATGCAAAATTAATTGGTTCTCCAATAACCTATGAGATAACAATTAAGTGAAAATATAGAAAAGAAGCTAAGGAGTTCATGGAAGTTATGAATAAAATTGGTTTTAAAGAAATCGATTGTGACACTTACAGAAGTGAAACTAATATTTCATATCAATCCATGAAATTAAAAACAATCATGAAGTAAAAGAAAAACATAAAACATGTTTAAAAAGGAAATAGACCATTGTTACTCAAGGCTACATGTTATCATTATAACAAAAAAGGTCTGATAAAAATAGAGTTTCCCAAATGATTAATTATAATAAATTAAATAATAAATGTATGAAATTCATCAATGTCGATACTTGGAGTGTAATTGATGATTCTCTATACTTTTCAAACTTAAGTAATGAATGTAATAAATATCACATGTATAAAATTATATGTAATTGAGGATTTTAATTATTAAACTTATATTGGTTCTACTTCTTATTGTTATTATATTCAATTAAACAATGATTATTTTAAATAATCTAGAGATGAAATACCAGATGGGTTTTCTGATCTTATCCTATTATTCAATGATCTAAAAAATAAATATAATCAAGGTGTTTTTGAAAATATTAATCATTATATTGAATGTAATTTTTTATATTTGAAATTAAAAAAATAAAAATGATATTAAATGTCAGAATAAACCATTAAGGATCACATGAATCATCTTTATAAATTCTATAATGGGGAAACAAATATAAATAACATATTGGGTTGTCAAAATTATATAAAAAATGTTTTTGGTTTTTCTTTTTCAAATATATAAAGACAATAAAAATTCAATGATTTGTTTATGAGGATTCAATAAATAAGTTTTTTCTTATATTATAGAAAAAAAGAATCTTATTTAAAAATGTGATTGTAATAATGATCATTACGGAATGACTAAATTTATATTCCACACATTATATTAATTTGTAGTAATTCTTATAGAAAATATAATGCTAAAAAAATTAAATTATAAATTATCTTTTGGATAACATTTGGGGAACTAAAATTTGGGCTCCAAAAGATTTAATTTATTGAGAATTTTATAGAAAATTTTATATGTGATAAAATATCATGGAACTAATTTTTACTTATATAGAGGTTTCTCAAGGAACATTTGTGGTTACTAATATAATTTTAACTCAAGGTCTATGATTATTTGAATTTTTAATAATGGTTTTTAAAATTCAAAAATCATTATAGTTTTTTTATTTATGTTTAAATGTGGTTGAAAATATTTCATAGTTTTCTATATGAAAATCCCGAACTTTAGAACATATTAACATTATTATTGGGGAGAGTTATGGATAGTTTGTGTCACTAATATTTTTTAATAATTCATTCTTGTAAAAAATTAGTTTTATCCTTTCCTGTGTTTTTTTGTTTTTTTTCAAAATTAAAATTGATCTTTTGATTTATGAATCTTATTCTTTGAAATTGATATTGTATGTATGTTTTGTATTATTGTAAACAAATTAGACAAAATTTTTAATATCTTTTTAAAATTCTCAATTTATTTCTTATATATGGTATAAAATCATTTCTATTACAAACCTAAATATTTTCCTCTTTTGAATTATGCTTCTTTCATTAAATTGAATTCTATTTAGAATGTTGTGTGATTTATTAGATAACTAATTTTACCTATTTTTTTAAATTAATGATTAATCTCATTCTTTATAATTTACCTTAACTATATTGTTCTAATTAAAAATCTTTAATTTGATCTATTTTTTCATATATTTTTTATCCTTAAGGAGAAGATATATTTATGGGGGAGATAACAATTTGATGTGAGTCTTATTTATCATTTTTAAGTCTTTATCATTGTTAAAAAATACCTGTTATAATTTTTTAACATTAAATTTCTTTTTTAATATTTATTAATGGATCATGTTATTATATATTATCTATCACATTTTTGGAGTACAATAACTTCCTTCATACTTTTATTTGATCTTATCACACAAAATATTTTAATTCTATTTTCTGTATAAATATTAAACTTTTTCATGGGTTTATTTATTATAATTAAAAAATGGAAATATATTTTGAGTTTTATAAAGTGAGGAAATGGAATAGAATGGATGTTTTTTCTGAATAATGTTTTTATTTAACTTATTTTTTAAATTAGTCTGACAAATAAAATTGATTTATAGATTTCAAATGATTTTGTTAATTTTTTTAATATCTTCTTAAAATCCTTTTTATAAATGCCATTGAATATAATTTTGAGAAATTAAAATTTCTTCTAACATATGATTTGGTGTATCATATGTGTTACCTATTTCATGAAATCAACATTTTATTGATATTTTAAATATAAGATATTTACTTTATGATTTGACATGTTGTGTAATTATAACAATAATTTTACTATATAAAATTCGCAATGATTTAATTTCTTATTATCTAAAAAAATGGGATTTGATATTTATTTTATTGTTATAATTTTATAACCATCAATTTTTGTAATATATAGTAAGTGTGATTGTCCTAATATAAACAAACCTATTTAGATTCAAAAAAGTGGATGTGGTTTTGGCACAAATCCACCTAGAAGGATTAACCTATAAAAGGGTAAGTTGGCTATTAACCTGATATTCACCCTTGGCATGAGTAGTTGGCCTTTAACATACAATTAGTTTTTCTCTCCAGGGGGATATTCTTTAGATAATTCACAAAACCTTAATGATCCATTTTTAAATTTATTATCAAATATATTAAATCTTTAATTTATTATAAAATATCTAAAATATTGAATTTATCTTAAAATATCATAAATTGTGAATTTATTATAAAATCTATTTTATCATGAAAGATTAGAGTATTTGAAATATCTAACTTATTGTATAATATCTTAAAAAATTATAATTTGAAAAAAATACATAATTTCAATTAAGAAAATATGAATCTAATCGATTTAGATTCTTTATCTACTGAGTTTGAACAATATAAATTCATTATTTTTCAATTGAATTATAGATTTTAAAGGTTTCTTTTAAATATTTTTTGTTTTTTAATTTAACTCTTGAAAATAATTTTCTATTGTCTCTTTATATTTATAATATTAATTTAGTTTGTTCCAAACCAATTATAAATTTTAAAATACTTCTATAGGATATACCAATTTTGATGAAAAGATAAGACTTGTTAAAAATATTTTTATTCATCAGCTTTATCATTTCCTTTGAAGGAGAAAAAAAATTTAAAATGGGATTTTCAATTTTATTATTTACCTTGTCCCTCTTATATAGTAGATTGTTTTATATTATCCTTTGGTCATTTAACCCTTTGAATGAGTTGTTTCTAATAATCCCAAAGGGGAGACTGTTCTAGTAAAGTACATTGGTTATGTGTTATTTATTTGTTTCAAAAAGAGGGGGGGATTATGAGATCAAAGGTATATTTAAAATTCGTTCAGAATATGGATAAAATTGAAAGAATTTCCTTCAATCCTTTAAAAGAATATTCAATTTTTTTATTATTAAAATTTTTTGAAAATGTTTTTGACATCTATTTTGAATCTATTTGTGAAATATTTAAATATAGTTTTTAAATACCATAGTTGTATTCATTTGAATATCCTCTCATATCTATATTTATTTCAAATGTTTTTTATTATCAGAAAGGTTGATATTTTTATATCTCACTCTATTATATGTGTTTTAATGATAACATATATCAATTATTGTCATTTCCAACCCATTAAATAAGATTTTTGTATTTATGTTTATGATTGAATATTAGATTTCAATAGACCAAAAAAAGAATCCAAATATGTTTTACGGGAATATTGTGGATTCTCATAGGAACCAACACCAAGTAACAAGTAGATGACCAACACATAGTCAATAGAACACGGAAAAACCTCCTTAGCTACTGGAAGCTCTCCAGTTTCCAGTTAGAGGGTCACCCAAAATCAAGTGGCACTAAATAGAACTAAAGACTTATAGAAATCTAACTAGATGCCCAGTAGATCTTAGGAGCTTCCAGACGGGGTCTATAAAAACATGGGTAACTATAGGTGGCCCAATGACTATGCTATGAAATACATCCACTACCTAGTGTCATTGAGAAAGAAAGTCAAAGATTATATTTATTAAGGTTGACCTTACCTTGACTCGGCCTCGAATGACTCTTATGACTCATTTAAACCCATATAAGCATGAAGAGACTTATAGAGGTGATAAATAGACCCTCATGGAGCGTTGAAAAATGTATGTTGACGTGAAAATTATTCAAGAAATTAACTAAAACCAATCTAGGTTCAATTTTTCCATTACTCAATCAGTCTCTATAGACATCCCTTATGCATAATTATTAAACCAATTTAGTCTCTCATATATTCATCACATTATATATAATCTTTTATTTTAATCTATTTTGATAATGGAGTGTATGTACTTCAACGAGATCGCACCTTGAAAACCCTCTCATGTTCATTTCTTTAACATTCATGGATAACAAGTTAAACATAGGTTATTTTATTTTCTTTATTTATTCCATAAAAAATAAAGTGTACATATTAATTCATTTTTTTACATTCTAACATTCAAAAGTATGGTTAATTATTTTTCTTTTCTTCTTCTCTTTAAAATAATGTTTCTACCTTATTTTTGTTTCTTCATTACCACTAAATTCCTGGTGTATTAATTCGTAGACCCTCAAAAAATTAGAGTGGGAGACTTTTGTTATCATAATTGAGCTATGGATAAACATCCATAAAAAAAACATGTTCCTTGTATTTGGATTACTTTCAACATATTTTATTTGTTAATAAATATCATTCAACTAAACAACAAATCATCCATCATATCAATCACCTAATTTATTAATTTATATAAATAAATCTCTCTCTTAATAAATATATTGTTTTTGTTAAGATTATTATTTTTAATCTCAATTAACAAATTAATTCCATTATTCGTATATTAAATATTTTAATTTATTACATTTTTTAATTTGTTTTTTTAAAATGAAATTGTCCCCTCTCTTTTCATATTACTCAGACCAATACAATGGTCTTTTAATTTTCCTCCTTAAATACTTAAACCGGTTATCATCCAAATCATCTTTGTAAGAAAAATACAAACAACAATAGATTTATAATCATCACTACTCAATATGACCAAGTTCATGTAATTCCAACTCTAAAAAATTTTGTAAGAGGAAATAATATTCTTGAAGTGAATTTTCATTCAACACATTGAACTACCCTATTTTCATCAAAGAATCATAAAATATTTAGGTTCTCACATTTCCTATACCACATTACAAAACTAAGAGTCTCTTTGATATAATAATGGAATATTTTGGAAGAAATTAAATTCATTTCATTCAGATCACAATGATATATGGTATATATGATCATTAAAAATACAATTATAGTTATAGATGTAGTTAGGTATAAAAATCTTCTTGACCAATCTTTAATACTTCATTTAATTCATAAATTCTCCTTTAACATACATGGATAGTTTCATTCCATCCTTTATAAGTGTTTCGTTTGGTTTTTTCTCCTACATGTTAATTTCATATGATCCTCTTGTATAAATTTATTGGGATAGAAATATGATTTATTCCGCTGGAAACATTTCTAATCCAATAAAATAACTAAGTTATCTAAAAATGGGGTCTCAAACTATTTTTCACTTATTTTGAAAACTTTTACAGGAAATATCATAATATACATAATATATAATGCCATCAACATATAAAATTATAATGATAGTGCTTAGATTAATTTTTATAATATAAAAGTTATTGTCCATTTTCCCTTTTTTGATGCTCATCCTCCTTAGGAATCGATAACTCCTATAATAACAATCCCTATGATTCTGTTTTAGAGAAAAGGGTTCAATTTTTAGTTTACAAACCATTATTCCATTAATATCAAGAGAAAACGTTTTAAAATGTTCATTATGAACCTATTCATCTATATCACCATTAAAGAAAAAATATTTGATATCAATTTGATATATTTTATATTGTTTATGATCTACCACTACTAAGAATATTATTATGGCCTCTATTCTTTCAACAGTTGGATTGGTTTCTTCAAAATCCACTCATTCAACCTTTTAATGACCATTATGATAACGTTTATTCTGGTTCCACAAAACTAACTCTTTGACATCCATTTTTTTTCTCAACACCCACATAGTCCCAATTATATTTTTTTCTCTTGGTCTGGGAATAATATCCTAAGTGATATTATTTTGTATCTGATCTAAATCCTCATGAATATATTCAATTAACTAATTATTAATAAAATATTCATCCATATATTATGATTAAATTAATAACATAATAATGGTTTCATTGATTAAAAATATATTCCTTATAGTTTGTACAATTAAAATTTGATCTCCCAAATTATATCATTTTCTACATGCTTCTTTAACGTAAATATTTATTATTTTTAACATAAATAGTCTATTCTTAATTACTATTCTACTCTAAGTTGACATCAACTACAAGTGGATCATTTTATATTTGGTATTCACAACATTCCCACAATTATTCTCACATTCTTTAATATAAACATCTATAATCTTATTTATCTAGGACAATAATTTTGAGCTTATCTTAAATAATTTTCAACTCATTATAATCAATAACATTATGAATCCATTTTCTTTAGAATATTTATCTCCATCCATTTGATAGGTATCTATGAAATATTCTTTCCTCATCATTCTCATCAAATATCCGTAGGATTGAGTACCTAATTTTCATCAATCATGGGTTTCCAAAAACTATGGAGTAAATAAAAATTTGATTCTTTTTACACTACATATCATAATAAGTTATATTACAGTTGTGTATTAGTGAACACCTACTTATATAGTGTATATCTATGTACATAGTATAATTCCCCAGCCTTAAACATTACTTAATCTTGAGTTATTACAAGATTACACCTTGAGGATCTTTTCAGGTTTAGAGTTTTAGAGAATTAGATCATAAAACATGATTTACATTCCACATTTAGACAAAGTGGTTACATGAAAGATAGTATTCATTTTTCCCATCAATGGAAACATATTTAAAATAAAATATGGATTCTTTCTTGACACATCCTTGACACTATCTTCATATCATGTACCTTTCCCTTGACCTATGAAAAACATTTCAAAAACTTGGGATGAGCATAAAAAGCTCAGTAAGGGATATAAAAATATGGAAAGGAAACATTGGTACATATATACATAAGAATGAAATCATACTTTACCCATAAAACATAATCACTTTAACATACCTCATCAAATCATGAATAAATCATTGAAATTATAAGACATAGAGGTAACTTGAGGAATCCATAACACTCTTACGTAGGGAGTAACCCTATTGGTTACATTAGGAATACCCATCACAGTATATTCCTTAAATATCATCGGAGAAACCATAATGTTTCACTCTATCGCGTTACCCAATGAATTGGAGAGCTATATCGGGCTCACCCGCCCTTAGTTTATCACGGAACCACCTGTCTTCATAATAATTCCCAAGAACCTCAACATAATTGTATCACATAAAACATGCATAAAGGAAACATAACATTTTCACCTTTCAATCACAAGATATCAGTATAACACATTTATATAAAAACATTATGAAAACCATTTTCAATACCAAAATAAAAGAAAAGTAAAACATGGTATTTATTTTTCTTTTAAAAAAAGGTATGGCTTGTACAGGAAGCCGAAAATCAAATAATGGTCACGGTGGCAGAGAAGTCGTTGTCACCGTATACGTATGAAAAAAACATTCCCTTTTTTTGTTTATTAAACACTTTGTATAAAAAATATTCCTTATGAATAAATGTAAAAATAAAAGGGGTTTATACACCTTATAAAAGAAGGTTGTGTATAAAACAAAATATGCCTCAGTGAAAGGAGAATGAGAGGAAGTCCCATACCTCGGGTCTGACTTGACTCGATCGTTCTTTAATCTCCTAAAAAATAAACTTGAGTTAATTTCTACTTGTTTAAGAACTTTTTTCATGTTCATTATTCCTTTTATATCACTTATTGACATTTCATGAACACTACGTAATTATTTAAGTTAATAACGGTCGTTTTAACGATCATTGGTACATGAGTCAAAAATAAACCCTTTATAATTACAAGTTGTTCATGTATCCATTATGTCCAGAATGGTATTCATTATGTATATATCATATATATCATATATATCTACTACATTCATGCATTTATAATATTATATAACATTTATAGGTAAGAAATGAAATACACCATTCATGGAGACGGTAAGCCGTACGTATGCATGAACGCTGCTTCCATTTCTATTTCGTATTCTATGAAATGAAATCATAATTATATAAAGGTATATAATAATTCCAGTTTAATATCATATATAATATCATAACTCCATCCTTTATACGTCCCACATATGGTATTAACGAATCAAATCACTTTGAGGGGGCGGTAGTCCGCTCTTCCTTAAAAGAAGATATCGCATTTACCCATAATGGAAACCATAAAGGTATGCCAAAAATGAAAAATACAGAAGCTTAAGGAAAACATAAACATATTATATATCATATATAAATATAGTTTCATCTTAATGGCCACCTTATAAGGTGTTAAAAGAATGTTGAACAATCATCGTTTCGGGAGGCAGAAATTCTCCGTCCACAGAAACAGTATGTTCGTTAACCATTAGATGTAGGTGTGTGTAATTGTATCTCTAATACTTCTTATAAAAACATCCTAGTATATGTAAGATACTATTTTTGTTAAAAAATAAATGAATAAAAAGAGTTTAGGGGGTTGGAGAAGCAAAATAAAACAAAAGAACACAAGTGAATATATTACCTTAAAATCGGGTAACTCCCTTTGGTTTGAGCTAAAAGGCATCCTTGAGAAGACTTTTACCAAAAGTGAGGCATCAAGGAGTAAGAGATGGGATTTTAGAGACAAAATGGGCAGGTTTTGTCTGAGCCAAAGGCTTTGAAAGTGTGGGTATGGAGGTAGAGGTGGGGGCCTTTTATAATAGGAGAGGAGGGGCACTCTTGGAAAGTAAAGAAATGTTACTTTATTTTAAAATGATTTTCGGATTCAAAAGGTCCCACATTGATATAATTCGAGTTTAAGGTGATAAGGGTTCGAAATTCACCCATCCAATAGGTTTTGGACATGTGTAGGTCATAGATTGTACATTATCATTTCATTTTATTTAAATCTTTTATTAATGTGGTAATCGCTGCATCATCATGATGTCATAAATAATTTAATTTATTTAATGTCTAAATATTATAAAAAAATATAATTATGTAGGAAATATTTTTATCTTTCTAATTAATATTTATAGTCAAAAAACTGACTTGTATAACCCCATTTAAAATTTTTTTTAGTAAAACAACTCATGTTTGTGTCAATTTAATTTTAACATTAAATAAAAAGATATTAATGTCATTTTCCTACCAAAGTGGCTCCATGGGGTCCCCAAGTTGACCCATGGATTTTTTTGGTCGGCCATGACACATCCAATAAGGGTTGGACATGTGTCTAGGTATTTTCATTTTATTATAATATCATTTTTGCCTTAAATTGCACTAATTACCTCTAATCGCGATTAAAAAACATAAAAGTTACTATTCACAAAAAAAAATTATTTTAATCCCATTGAACCATATTTTACATTTTAATGACAACCATGTATGTCGTATTTTTGAAATTCAAAACACAGAGGTGGTAAATTTTCATTTAAACAAAAAATCAGTTTTTTAGGTACCACTTAGTGGTTTCACTATTCATCAAAAATTGAAATTTTTCAGAAAAATACCAAAACTTCACCCTAATCTATATTTGATATTCCAAATTAAAAAATTATGCCTATTTTGAAAAATTAAAATCATATAAATTACAATAATTTATTTAATAATTAATTCCTGATGTCATGACAAATAACGTGTTTTTATGAAACAATAAGTATCAAAATATTGACACCAGTTTAAGACCTATTTCAAAGT
Organism: Viscum album; assembly: GCA_963277665.1. NCBI lineage: Eukaryota > Viridiplantae > Streptophyta > Magnoliopsida > Santalales > Viscaceae > Viscum > Viscum album. Next base: position 2,001,910,226 of record OY728161.1, on the reverse strand, counting down.
GAAATTGATTCCAATGACCACCATTGTATTAAATGGTAAAAATATATTCTAATTTAACTTCAAAACCAATTCAAAAGATAATCTAATCATATAAATAATTTAGATTAAAAAGGGGTTTTGAATTAAAATACAACATTTTTCACTATTCATTAAAAAATGAACATTATCGGAAAAATAACAAAAATTCACAAAAAGTAAATTTTTATGTCCCAATCATAAAGAATAAGTTTATTTTGACAAACATAGCTTATAAATTTGTCAAAATATAGATTTAAAAATGGTTTTCCATCAAAAGGCAGTAAAACAATTTTTTAAAAATATTAGTGTCTTCCATGCTTAAGATTTGATTTATTCTCATTTTAATCCTCTAAAACACTATATAATTAACTAATAGACATAGATAAAAATATCTATTATTCATTAATTACTTGGGATGTCACATCCCTCCCCCTTTAGAAAATTGTGTCCCCGTAATTTATTTACTTATCGAATAAATTGGGGTACTTATCCCTCATTGCATTTTCAGAATCCCATGTTACCTCTTCCATCATGTGGTTTTTCCACAAAACCTTAACCTGATTAATCATCTTATTCTGTAACACTTTCTCCCTATGGTCAAGAATCTGGACCGGTTGTTCCTCATAAGAAAGGTTCTCTTCTAGCTGAACTACCTCTGGACTCAAAACATGAGATGGATCTGGCATGCACTTTCTCCACATTGAAACATGAAAAACATTGTGTACCTGAGATAAACTCGGAGGTAAAGCCACCTGGTATACAACTGATCCAACTCTCCATAATTTCATATGGTCCAATGAACCTTGGACTCAACATTCCTTTCTTACCAAATAGAATCACACTTTTCCATGGTGATACTTTGAGAAAAACACGATCACCTACCTCAAAAGATAGATCCTTCTTCATGTTGTCTGCATAACTCTTCTGTCTGCTCTGAGTTGTTCTCATGTGTTTCTGTATCAGCTGAACTTTTTCTTCCATCTCTTCTACCAATTCTGGTCCCATTAGCTTCCTTTCACCCACTTCATCCCAGAAAGCTGGAGTTCGATACCGCTTCCCATATAACGCCTCAAATGGTGTCATCTGTATACTAGAATGAAAACTGTTATTATATGAATATTCAACCAAAGAAAGATGTTAGTCCCAACTTCCCTGATAATCCATAGGGAAAGAACGTAGCATATCTTTCAATGTCGGAATTGTTCGTTCTGACTGCCCATCTGATTGAGGATGAAAAGCTGTACTAAAATTTAATTTAGTACCCAACGACTTCTGAAGGCCTTTCCAAAAGTTAGAAGTGAACCTGGGATCACGGTAAGTTACAATGGAGAGGGGAACTCCATGTAACCTGACTATCTCTTTAAGATACAAACAGTAAAGTTGATCTAGGGAAAAAATTATCTCGTATAGCAAGGAAATGAGCAGATTTAGTCAAGCGATCAACAATAACCCAGATTGCATTATTACCTAGAGGGGTCTTCGGAAATCCCACAACGAAGTCCATGGATATATTCTCCCATTTCCACTCTGGCACTGGTAAAGGATGAAGTATCCCTTTCAGTAACTGCCGCTCTTCTTTAACCTGTTGACATGTCAAACAATTAACAGTAAAATCAGCAATATCACTTTTCATTCCATCCCACCAGTAATACTCCCGCAGATCTCTGTACATCATAGTACTGCCAAGATGAACTGAAAATGGAGAACTATGAGCTTCACATAACAACTCTCCCTTCAACTGTGAATCACAATTCACACACAATCTCTTCACAAATCTCAAAACGCAATCATTATCAAAGTTGAATTCTGGAAACTTACATTTCTGAACCAGCTCTACCTTTTTATGCAACTCACTGTCTTGCTTCTGTGCTTGCTTGATTCTGTCTAATAGAGAAGATTTCACTGATACCTGTAACAAAACAGAAGAAAATCATGCACCAACAACTTCTATGCCAAAGTTCATCAAATACTTAACCAAAGGATCATGTTCCAAACGCAACATTGCTAATGAAGCATTACTTTTTCGACTCAAAGCATACACCACTTCATTTGCTTTTCCCTGATTGTAATGAATTGTACAATCATAATCCTTGATTAATTATAGCCATCTCCTCTGTCTCATGTTCAACTCTTTCTGATTGAATATATACTTTAAACTTTTTTGATCGGTATATATTTCAAACTTTACTCCATACAAATGATGCCTCCAAATTTTTAAAGAGAAAACAATAGCAGCTACTTCCAAATCATGTGTAGGATAATTTACCTCATGAGTTTTCAACTGTCGTGAAGCATAAACAATTACCTGATCATTCTGCATTAAGACGCAACCATGTCCTTTCAATGAATCATCACTGTATATAACAAACTCCCCATTCCTGGAAGGTAGCGCCAAAATTGGAGCATTCAACAATCTTCTTTTCAATTCCTGAAAACAATCATCACGTTATTTTGTCCAGATAAACTAAACACCCTTCCGAGTTAGCTTATTTATTGGACTAGATAACTGTGAAAAATTTCTAACAAACCTTCGGTAATAGATTTCCAAACCAAGGAAACTATGAATATCAGTTAAATTTGTGGGTCTTGGCCATTCTTCAACAACCTTTGTTTTTGCAGGATCAATGGTTATCCCATCTTTAGAAACAATGTGACCAAGGAAAGAAAGTTGGTGCAACCAAAACTCACACTTGCTAAATTTCCCATACAATTTATTTTCTTTTAAGGTTTGAAAAATAACCCATAAATGTCTTTCATGCTCCTCTTTACTTTTATAAAACACTAAAATTTCATCAATGAAAACTACCACAAACTTATCCAAGAACTCATGGAAAATTATATTCATTATGTCCATGAATACAGCAGGTGCATTGGTTAGCAAAAAAGGAATTACTACAATTTCATAATGGCCATATCTTGTACGAAACGCAGTATTCATAACATCTGCTTCCTTTACCTTCAGCTGATGGTACCCCGATCTCAGGTCAATCTTTGAAAAAAACTAAGCTCCTGGGAGCTGATCAAACAAATCATCGATATGAGGCAAAGGATATTTGTTCTTAACAGTGATGTTATTCAAGGCTCTATAATCAATGCAAAGTCTCATAGAACCATCTTTCTTTTTGACAAATAAAACAGAAGAACCCCATGGTGATGTGCTAGGTCGAATGAAACCTTTCTCTAATAAATCTTGCAATTGCTCCTTCAACTCTAAAAGTTCAATTTTGAACCATTCGATGAGGGGGTTTTGAAATTGGCTTAGCATCAGGAACTAAGTCTACAGTAAACTCAACATACCGATCTGGTATTATTCCAAGCAACTCATCAGGAAAAACATCAGGATACTCATTTACCACAAGTATATCATTAATCAGAACAGTTCCTTAATTTTCAATGATGTGTGCAAGGTAACATTCATTTCCATCTTTTACAAGTTTCTCAGCCTCTTGATATGTTATCAACAGTAAGGGTTCATTCTTGTACACAAACTGAAAGTCTTTCTGAAAAGAAACTTATTTAGCTCTACATTCAATCATAGCATGGTAAATATAGAGGAAATCCATACCCAGGATAACATCAAACTCTACTAGAGGTAAAATAATAAGGTTTTCAAGTAGGTTCATTCCACGGATAAGGATAGGAAGATTCTTATAAATTATTTTTGCCACAACATTTCCCCCAGGTGTTTTTACCACAAGTTCAAGAGTCATTTCTTGAGATGGTATTCCCATTTTACTAGAAAAGGATTCAGAGATGAAAGAATGTGTAGACCCCGAATCAAACAACACACTGGCATAATCTGAAAAAACAAACAAAGTACGTGATAAAACTTCATTTGATGGCCCGACATCTGCTGAAGTAGTTGCAAAGTATTTCACCACCCCTTTTTGCTTGTAGTGTAACTGCTTCCCATCACTCGAGCTCTTTGTCGGACTCCCATTTGCATAGTGACCCATCTCATTGCACTTAAAACATTTCACTAACTGTAAATCAAATTTGGTCTTACCATCACCATGATATTTTTCAGTGCAATCATGAGCCTTATGTTCCATCTTACCACATTGGAAGCACTTTCCAGAATTCAGAATACATTCCCCAGCATGCCTTTTCCCACATTTATCACAAACTGGAAACTTAGTTTTCTTACCATCAGACTTTTTTGAAGAATTCTTCCCTTTCTCCTGCCACCTCGGTCTCTTCTTCTGCTGGTTGTTATATAACACTTGATCATCGACAAACTCCATTTCCACATTCTCAGCACATCGAACAAGCTTTTCATAAATTTTAAACTCACGAGGAGCTAATTCCCTTCGATATTTTGGTTTTAATCCTAAGTAAAAATGATTGATTTTACTATCAAGGTCTCGGATAAAATTCGGAGCATACCTTGCCAATCGAGTGAACCTCTCTTCATAGGCAACCACTGAGTCTTCCTCTTGCCTCAATTCCAAGAATTTGTTTTCCATCCTAAGTCGAACAGCCTTAGAAAAATACTTCTCAAGAAACATACCTTTGAATTCATCCCAGTTGAGAGCATCAATCTCATCAGCATCCCTGTTATTTTTAACCATCGACCACCATTTATCTGCTTCACCCTCCAAACGGTAAATAGCAAGACTAACCTTTTGATTGTCTGAACACCCCATGACATCGAAAACATTCTCCGGCGCTTTAATCCACAATTCAGCTAGCACAGGTTCAGATGATCCTCTGAATGATAGGAGATGTTTCCTTATAAAATGTTCCATCACTGACATGTTCCTCTGCGGTTGATCTGGGTGATCTTGTGCATGGATACCACCACCATTTATCGCTTGATTCAACTTCGCCATTACTGCAATAAACTGTCCAGTTCAAATTCCGACCATCTCAGGATGCTAACTCGGAAGGTTATCTCCTTTTGTATGCCTTCCTAGCACTTCTTCCCTGTTTCCTCTGCGGAAAACCATTCTGAACAAACATGTCTTAGATGAAGCAACATGGTAATCTTCAAATTCTATATGATTTAAAAAAAAAATATTTTTGGATAATCATTTAATAGAATTCTAACTCCTAAAGTTATCTAAACCGACCTTTGATACCAACTATAAGGCCCCAACCTTAATCATTTCTTAATCTTGAGTTATTACAAGATTACACCTTGAGGATCTTTTCAGGTTTAGAGTTTTAGAGAATTAGATCATAAAACATTCATTACATTCCACATTTAAACAATGTGGTTACATAAAAGATAGTATTCATTTTTCCCATCAATGGAAACATATTTAAAATAAAACATGGATTCTTTCTTGACACATCCTTAACAATATCATCATATCATGTACATTTCCCTTGACGTGTGAAAAACATTTCAAAAACATGGGATGAGCATAAAAAGCTCAGTAAGGGATATAAAAATATGGAATGGAAACATGGGTACATATATACATAAGAATGAAATCATACTTTACCCATAAAACATAATCACTTTAACATACCTCATCAAATCATGAATAAATCATAGAAATCATAAGACATAAAGGTAACTTGAGGAATTCATAACACTCTTACGTAGGGAGTAACCCTCTTGGTTACGTTTGGAATACCCATCACAGTATATTCCCTAAATCTCTTCGGAGAAACCTTAACGTTTCACTCCTTCGCGTTACCCAATGCATTGGAGAGCTATATCGGGCTCGCCTACCCTTAGTTTATCACTGAACCACTTGTCTTCATAATAATTCCCAAGAACCTCAACATAATCGTATCACATAAAACATGCATAAAGGAAACATAACATTTCCACATTGATATAAAAACATTATGAAAATAATTTTCAATACCAAAATAAAAGAAAAGTAAAACATGGTATTTATTTTTCTTTTAAGAAAATGGTATAGCTTGTAGAGGAAGCCGAAACTCAAATAATGGTCACGGCAGCGGAGAAGTCGTTGTCGCCGCATACGTACGACAAAAACATTCCCTTTTGTCGTTTAGTAAACGCTTCATATAAAAAAGATTCCTTTTGAATAAATGTAAAATTCAAAGGGCTTTATACACCGTATAAAAGAAGGTTGTGTATAAAACAAAATATGCCTCAATGAAAGGAGATTGAGACGAAGTCCCATACCTCGGGTCCGACTTGATTCGGTCATTCTTTAATCTCCTGAATAATAAACTTGAGTTAATTTATACTTGTTTAAGAACCTTTTTCAAGTACATTATTCCTTTTATATCACTTATATCCATGTCATGAACACTATGTAATTATTTAAGTTAATAACGGTCGTTTTAACGATCATTGGTAATTGAGTAAAAAAACCATTAATAATTACAAATTATTCATGTATAAATTATGTACAGAATTGTATTCATTATGTAGATATCATATATATCATATATATCCATTACATGCATGCATTTATAATATTATATAACATTTATAGTTAAGAAATGAAATGCACCGTTCATGGAGACGGTAAGATGTACGTACGCATGAACGTTGCTTCCATTTCTATTTCGTATTTTTGAAATGGAATCATAATGATATATAGGTATATTAAATTCCAGTGTAATATCATATATAATATCATAACTCCATCCTTTATACGTCCCAGATACGGTATTAACGAATCAAATCACTTTGAGGGGGCGGTAGTCCACACTTCTTAAATGAAGATATCGTGTTTACCCATAATGGAAACCATAAAGGTATGCCCAAAATTAAAAATACAGAAGCTTAAGGAAAACATAAACATATTATATATCATATATAAATATAGTTTCATCTTAATGGCCACCTTTGAAGGTGATAAAATAATGTTGAACAATCATCGTTTCGGGAGGCAGAAATTCGCCATCCACGGAAACAGTATGTTCTTTAACCATTAGATGTAGGTGTGTGTAAGTGTATCTCTAATCCTTCTTATAAAAACATCCTAGTATATGTAATATACTGGTGTTGTTACAAAAGAAATGAATAAAAAGAGTTTAGGGGGTTGGAGAAGCAAAATAAAACAAAAGTACACAAGTGAGGACATTACCTTAAAATCGGGTAACTCCCTTTGGTTTGAGCTCAAAGGCTTCATTGGGAAGACTTATGCCCAAAGTGAGGCTTCAAAGAGTAAGATAGGGAAGTGGAGAGACAAAATTGGCAGGGTTTTGCCAAGCCAAAGGCTTTGGATGTGTGGGTAAGGAGGTAGAGGTGGGGGACTTTTATAAGAGGAGAGGAGGGGCACTCTTGGAAAGTAAAGAAATGTTACTTTATTTTAAAATGAGTTTCGGATTAAAAAGGTCCCACATTGATATAATTCGAGTTTAAGGTGATAAGTGTTCTAAATCCACCCATAAAATAGGTTTTGGACATGTGTAGGTCATAGATTTTACATTATCTTTTCATTTTATTTAAATCCTTTATTAATGAGGTAATCGCTGCATCATCATGATGTCATAAATAATTTAATTTATGTAATGTCTAAAAATTATAAAAAAATATCATTATGTAGGAAAGATATTTATCTTTATAATGAATATTTATAGTCAAAAATATGACTTGTATAACCCCATTTAAAAATTGTTTTTGTAAAGCAACTCATGTTTGTGTCATTTTAATTTTAACATTAAATAAAAAGATATTAATGTCATTTTCCAACCAAAGTGGCTATATGGGGCCCCCAAGTTGAACCATGGCTTGTATTCATCGGCCATGACACATCCAATAAGGGTAGGACATGTGTCTAGGTATTTTCATTTTATTATAATATCATTTTTGGCTTAAATTGCACTAATTATCTCTAATGGCGATTAAAAAACTTACAAGTTACTATTCACCAAAAAATTATTTTAATCCAATTGAACCACATTTTACCTCTTAATGACAACCATGTATTTCATATTTTTTATATTCAAAACACAGAGGTGGTAAAATTTCATTTAAACGAAAAATCAGTTTTTTATGTACCACTTAGTGGTTTCACTATTCATAAAAAATTGAAGTTTTTCAGAAAAATACCAAAACTTCACCCTAAGATATATTTGATATTACGAAATCAAAAATGATGCCTATTTTGAAAAATTAAAATCATATATGTTACATTAATTAATTTAATAATTAATTCCCGCTGCCATGAAGAATAGCGTGTTTTTATGAAACAATAAGTATCAAAAGACTGACACCAGTTTAAGTCCAATTTCAAAGTGAAATTGATTCCAATGACCACCATTGGATTAAATGGTAAATATATATTCTAATTTCACTACAAAACCAATTCAAAAGATAATCTAATCATAAAAATAAATCAGATTAAAAATAGGTTTTGAATTAAAATACAACATTTTTCACTATTCATTAAAAAAATGAACTTTATCGGAGAAATACCAAAAATTCACACAAAGTAAATTTTTTTGTCCCAATCATAAATAATAAGTTTATTTTTACAAAAATAGCTTATAAAATTGTCAAAAGATATATTTAAAAATTGTTTTCCATCAAAAGGCAGTAAAACAATCTTTTAAAAATATCAGTGTATTCCATGCTTAAGATTGGATTTATTCTCATTTTAAACCTCTAAAACACTATCTAATTCACTAATAGACATAGATAAAAATATATATTATTCATTACTTACTTGGGATGTTACACATAGAATATCTCTAGAAAAAATTCAACATCTTAAACCCATGTAGCATTATTCAACTTATTTGAACATTGATTTTGTTTATTCTTTCACTTTATCCATTCTAATTAGGTGTATAAGGAACACTGTATTTTTTATTAATACCATTAATAATATAGTGGGTTTATGAAGGGTGTTAATTAAACTCTTTCTATTTTCAGTCCTTAGATTAATAATATAAACACTAATATATGATTTAGATTCTCTATTGAAATCCCTAAACATCTTTACAATTAAGAAATTTTGTTTCTTGAACCAAACTCATTTAATTATTTTATTTTCATGTTCGAATGTAATGAAATATAAGTTTCCTATGGAGACTAATTATATCGTAGGTCTTTATAAATATTAGTGAACTGACTCATGTGGTCTAGTTGATTGTATCTCCATTATTTTATGCTTCCATTATACCAAAGATCGCTTTTTAAAATAGGTAAAAACTAATTTTTATCTTTGATAAATCGGTGTACTTAACTCACATAAAATTATTTTGATATTTTTATTAAAATATTTTTAATAGGGTGTCCAAAAAAAATTTGGTACAGATTATTATCATTCATAGAGATGAGGTAATAAGAGTTTCTAGGATACATTATATGAAATAGTCTCTAATTTGTTCTATATTATTTTATGATTATTCGTATATATATGATTCTTTTGATGTGGCATGAGTTTTTTTAATAATAAACTCATTACCCTCATCATATATCTAACTTTGTCTCATTAGGTTATGTATAAGTACATAAAAAAATAACACATCTTCAGACGTTGACCTGTGAAGATCAATTTAAACTGATCGAATCCATTGGATCTTAAAGAAGACTTAATTACTAAAGGTCAAAACACCACCATTATTCACTTTAATGTGTTTTAGAATATTAATATATCTAGTCCTGTGTTATGGTAATCCATTCCCAAGTATCTAATTCTTTATCCTTTTTATAACTTTAAGAGATACTTCTGAAAGAATCAGATTTTCTATCTTATTCATCTTTTTAGTATTAATTATCTAAATATTTTATTGTTTTTAATAAGGATGAATGGTCATACCTTCATCTATATAATGAGAATTCATGTCACATCATCCACAAATCATAATAAGAAACTCAAAACTATTTTGAACTTGTACCATTTATGAGTATCATCTTCAATATTATTCATCGCATGCATGTTGATTCTATTATTTGGATAAACCCCACTTTAATATAACCTTATTTGGTTCCATGGGAGAGAAATATTTTACCATAATTCAAATGATTTATTCCTAAAAAAACCACATCACTAATAATGACCCTTTAAACCAATTATTAAATGAATAAATTGTGTATGTCTTCGAGTTCTAGGTTACTTTTTTGGTATTAATCCAATATTACATCACATAAGTTTGATGAAAAAAAATTTTCACATTTCAATCGACATTATATATTTTATTTATCATCATTTAAGGGATTTTATTAACCTAGGATTTCCCATATGTTATTTTAAAACCAACATTTTTTGCAAAAATATATTTTTCATTTTCAATTATCATTGGTGCATGTTTTACCTAAACTAATGTACAAATTTAGTATTATTACTTAGTAAATATAAAATTACATCAAAACGCATGTAATAGTCATATTTCATTTTTTCTAGAGTATTCTCAGCCTTAAAAAACCTTAATTGAATCACATTTATCGGTTCATCTTTAGAAATAATTTTATTACCATGTTCCTACACCATTTTATTTTGATTAGTCGGTTTCACTGTGCCAACATTTATTTTCTGAATATATTCAGTCTTAATATCAAAAATACCATATTATTCATTAGTTATAATTATATACTCTTATTTGGGGATTTTATATCCATTCTTTGATGTGTGTTTCTTTCAAAGAACACTTCAGTCTAATTTCATTTCTCATGTTCCATATATATTTCTTCTACTTATTATTAATTTCATAATATTTATTATTTCCTTAAAATATGTTATTTTAAGTAGGTATATATTAAAACATATTATTCCTTGTAATCAATATTCAATGTATAATAGCCATCTTGTTCTTTATTTAGTATACATATCTTTTTTCTTCATTGATTTTTTTATCGTCACCAGACATGTTATATTCTTTCAAACCTCTCCCCGTTGAGAATTTTGAGGTTTCTTTTCATCTAACTCATATTTATATTAGACAGTCTTATTACTTATACATTCTATAAAAAACTATCCAATTATAACATACATGAAGCACTAGAGTATGATTCTTCCATTTCATTTTCCTGTAATCTTTTATAGATTTTACTAAAATAAAAAGAATTATACTCTTGTGATTCTCATCTCATTAATCATATTCTTATTAATCCCTTAAGTAATAAATTTCATTATCATTTATACTCATATTTTTTATGTATTTGATGACTATTATGTAAATCCTCAAATAAGAGATCTTATTTTTCTTATATAGATCAATTTTTTTGATTGACTCGTTTTGGAAGTTTTATAATAAATTTTTTTAACAATTGAGGAATCATCCAACTTGTCTCTATATCGACTTATGTTAGTTTTATATTCTTTATCCTGATTAAATATTCATCAAAATATTCATCATTATTCATTATAATGTCTTCAAACTTATCCTTCTAATTTTATTTTTTCCTCATTTGATATTGGAATTCCCCTCATACATATTCAATTAATTTCCCCACATCCCTTTTTCATTAATTAGTCTCATTATATTAGTGTAAAGATATCATAAAAGGAATATAAAATTATATTTTTTAATTAAACTTGTAACCCCAAATTTATTTTATCTATAAAGGTCTTGGAAGAATATCTCCAACGAAGTGGAAAACCCACAGTCACAACATCACTAAACTCTAGACCTCTTAATAGAAAATAAAGAATCATTTATGTATTCTATTGAAGAATGTTATTTATATAAAAAATGGGAACCCCCATATAATCAATATATTAAAAAGTTACAATTAAAAATAATTGGATATCAGAGTAAACCTGGTAAGTTCTCATACTAATTATAGAGCCTCGGTCGATTGGATTACCGAGGAGAAGGGGGGGTGAATCAGTGGTACTTGTTGCACTAATTATTTTCAGATTAATCACATATATATTAATATGGTATAGATATATTAAATATAAACACCCACTCAAATGATAAAAAACTAAAAAAATAATGCACAGTGCACATGTTTTCTATAAAGGTTAACTTCAATGTGAGAGCCTACACTTTGCTAAGTTTGACTCTTATTGAGACACGAATTTTTTATCACTATTAGATTATGGTATTAAAAAATGTTGCTCAATTCATATTAAATGGTTTAGTAATGTATCATCCAAGCCAAAGGAATGAATCATCCACCTTATGAGTATATTTTTAGGTCTTTGTACTGGGACCACCAATGTTCAAGATTATCTCATCTCTCTTATTTGTGAAAAAAATCATCAATTCTCTACCTAATACCTTTACATAAAAAATAATATATTATTGTACAAACAAGTCATTGACTACTAGGTCACAATGATCTTAATTTGAAAAATATCATTTCTTCCTTCTATATTTTTATTAATTATTATTGCATGTGTGAGATCATACACCCAGGAGTTGGTCTTGTTCCATAGTAGAAATCCTTCAGATGATGACACCCCACCATCCTTACTTTAGTAGAGATAAATTGAATAGATAATGTCGTCCCCAATATCCTTAATATTTACTATAACGTTGATACAAGACCTCATCAATAGGGAATGGTTTATGATTTTAATCTTAATATCTATATTTTTTTAATTTTTTTCACTTTACTTTTTTAATATTCATAATAATCAATGTATAATATGTTCACAAAAAATTATAGAATCTTACCCTGATTTTATGTCTCACTATATCTCATGAATAATTGCATCATAGGATGATATTATTGAATTTAAATTATTTGAACATGAAACCTAAATGTATCTCACTTCATCCCGACATTTAAGCTCAATAAATTTTTCTACTCAAATATGCCATAAGACTTTGGACATTTCATTATTTAGTAATTCTTAATGATTTAGTGATATAATAATTTCTTTAATCTCCTTTAATGAATTTATAATGTTTATCTCTATGATGTGTCTCATATTATGATGTAATATAACTAAAAATAAATTTCTATAATCACAATACCTTTGTTGTGAGTTAGATACAATGATGAAAACACCATGGAATTATCTTATTGTAATTTTATTTTTATTATCATGAAATGATCCTTAAAATTTTGATTGTAATGGGATTCTTTATAGGCGTAAAAATATGACTCTTATGAATTCCTCACCTATTTTTAAATTTTTTACCTAAAGATATTTTCTATCATTTAATGAATCTTATGGGAGATGATTCGATTGAGAATAAATATTATTGAATAAATCTCTTACTGTAGGTCACTATTATCATTGATGACTCTTAAAGAGATTGTTTATTACACTTAAATACTCCCACTATAGGAGACTCTTGTGTGAAAAGATTATTACATCCATATTACTATAAGATTGATTACTCTTGTGCTGAATGAATCATATAACAAGATAACCCCAAAAATAGATGACTCTTACACTGAATGAATATCTGAACAATTGAATTTTATAGCCATAGGACTCTTACATCTATATGATTTATAATATTATCCAAAAATCATTATGGATTTTCAGAAGTCATCAAATAACCATATATTTACTTTCATTCATTCATATACTTCTCCAAACACCAAAAAGCACATTAAATAAATTCTCAAATTGTATTCTTAGCCTCTAAAAAAATTATCAATAAATACACCCATAATTAATAATTCTAATGGGAAATTCACAATTTTTATTTAGTCAATACTATATAATTTATATATAATAAACATTATCAAAAGTCTTTTATATAGTAGAATAAATAAAATTTATTTAGTATAGACTATATAAACTGCATACAGAAGACATTGATTCAAATCTCTTAAATAATCTAGAACAAAAAGGGTTTTTAGTAAAAAATATATAAATTATACAAGTTAATTAATATTATCTCATTTAATTCTCATTTATAGGATGAGTTTGAATGTATAAATGAATATATTATATATTAATAGTTCATATATTGAAAAAAAATATTATTTAGACAACACTTATTACAATAAAACAAATCTCATGTATATAATCGAATAAATAAAGGTTATATATTCAGTAATTCATAACATTATATAGAAGAAACTAAAATAAATCCCATGTAAACAATTGAATAAAAAATGGTTATTTAGTCAATATTTCATGAAATACACTTTAAAATAGTTACACTTTTTGTGCTTTCTCATTTACCATCATTATGTGAGTGATATCCAATAATAGTGTGAATATTTTTTAACTAATTTAAAATAATAGTTTATTTAAATTCATAATATATTTACTCAAGGAAGTTGATATCAGTTTAGTTTATCAGTTTATAATGTAATAGAAACTGATAATCAATTTACTATAAATGATAATCATTTAAAGTATATATAATTTATATTGTCTATTAAATAGACTATATTCAGCGTATGAATCTATTTTATTTAATTAATAGATTATTGTTTATTAAATAAAATTTAATAAATCAAAAAATTCTTATATATTATATAATATATATTCTATAGTCAGTTTATTAAATAATGTTTTTATCTATATAAGAAAAAAATAACAATTAAATGGAAATAATTAAAAGTGCATACATAATATACTTTATGATTCATTGGAATGATTTAAAATATATACCCAATTGAAATGATCAATTTAATAGAAATAATAATAATAAATAATTCATTGATCTTTTTAATATAAAAGTTTATAATATAGTGGAGATAATTGTATGTACTATTGGGTAAACTGATTGTGATTGACTATTACTGGAGTTATTTTTTTGGGAACATTCATCAGAAGAAATATCATTTAAGGAATTAATGTAAAATAACTTAGATATGATGAATTATTACATTTTTTAGAAAATTTTATTTTTGGAAGAAAAAATAAACCTAATTTGACCCCTTATAACACTAATAATTAGTATGGAGGTAGTAACTTGGTTTGATGTGTGAAATTTTCTAAAAATTCACACTTTGAAAATTTTCTTTAATAAATATAACATTGAAATTATTTTTCTCACAAGATATGTCATTCTTTGAAATTGTGTATTCAGAAAGATCAATATTTGGGAACAATTATTTGTGTTTGAATACATTCAACTCTGTTGAAGGCCCAAAATTATAATAATGTTACAAATTAGAGATTTAATTCAGTTAGACATTTTACAACATATTATAAATAATTATATATGAATATTATCATGTTATAGGAGTAAGAGATTTTATTACATCATATTCTATTTTTTATATTAATTTCATATAATTTTTTTCTTGAAGGGAAATAAATATAAATCCAATATTTCCACTAACCAATGGTTTCACTCAATATTTAGAAAAATATATATTATTTTTTATTCATGCTAATATGTGTAATGATTTTACTAGGATATATTTTCCCAGAACCTAAATATCTAGAAATACAATATGTAAGATCTAAATGTGATTTCTATAAACTATAATAACATTCAAATGTTTTCAAAATATAATTAGTGTGCTGACTATATTGACATTATATAGTAATAATGGTCAATAATTATCCATTATTTTGGTCCCGAAAATATTTTCCATACAAAAATATCATAACTATATAATAACGAATATATTTTATTCCAACCACATGTCATAAATAATATTAAATAAGTGTCTCAAAAAAGAAATAAGTATGTTGGAATAGTTTATTTTGTAGATACATTATTGTTTTACCCCAAATATTTTCATTTATGAACTTTAATTTCCATCTATAATAGATGTATGATTCATAAAAATAATTGTAGTTTTTTGATTTTTTTACATTAGATAAGCTGGTACACTTCATAAAATCTAATATATATTCAATGAAATTTATTTTATAAGAGATCTTAAATAATCACATAAGTTAAAAGAGGTTGAAATATTATAATAAATTATATTAAACTCCTACAATAACTTTTAATATGAGCTATTTTCTTATACAATTTTAACCTTATCAAAATAACTAAATAATGTTCTATATGGGGTTTTTTCTTTCAATGAAAATGTACTATTATTTATATATGACTTTTAATTGGTTTTCATCATATTTATTAGAAATTTATCTGAATGAGTTATTTAGAATTAAGTTCATCATAAGTAATAAAACAACAATTTTTTGATGTTAGTTGTTTTAAATATTGGAGTATAAAGATATATGAAAAAACACTATGTAATGATTTTTATGTCGTTTTTGTAGATAAACCAGTTGAAGAAATATCTATAGAATATTACTTAATTTTTTGGAATTCATATCTTGAAGGACGGTTGTGTTTTGGATTTATTATAGAGTAATTTTGGAAAATTCATTTTTAGGCAGGCTGTGGTGAATTACGATAAGTCCTCGACATATTATGGAATAAATAACTTATAGTAGAAATGGTAAAATGATAAATTCCAGGGTATATCTTAAAATGTAAGAACGTTCCCAAGTTTGTCAAATAGTAGAATGAACCGATTTTAGGAAATAATTGTATTTCCTAGAATATGTATGATGTACTAGGGAGGAGAATAATTATGAAAGGAAGAATATTAAATGTATATGTATGTTTTTTGTGTTCGTATGTATAATAATCATCTTAGAAATTATAAAATTTAATAGTGGCAAGGAAAAAAAATTTTGTTGATGACAGATAAGACATTTTAGGGTGATATATACAAAATATGATCCATGGTGAAGGATAAATAACATATAAATAATTTAGAATACAATATTGTTCATCATACATATATTAAAGATATACCAAAGAGATGTGCAAACATAAAAGGTGAAGAATGAATAATTTGTCACTCTAAGAGTTGTATATGTAATATGCTAAAACATAACATGTTGACATGATTGATAAATCTTCATAATTGATAGTTTTTCTCTAGAATAAGTTGAAGAATATTGCACCATGGATTGTATATTTTCAATGATAAGAATACTATAGAAAACCAGCCCCATGGAATTTTTTTCTCATTGATAATCATGATATATGGCTGCTTGATTTTTAAAATATGGAGAATAAATATTTTTTTTTTCAAGATTATATACTTCAATAATGAAATGAACTGACGATAAAATAATATATTTAGAAGTGTGTATTTATATTGTTTTCATATTTAAAGTTATAAGAGATATATAATATAATATTGAAAGAGAGAAGTTGGACATTGAATTAATGAAACATAACGGAAAAGGATCCTAATACCTAGATTAACATATAATTTCCGTATTCAAATGTTTTCTCATTACTATATTAATAAAATAAAATGAGATATATTCTTTAAATTTTGATGTAAGATAAATTTATAAGTGTGTAGTAGAGATACCTAGATTTACCAAAACTGAATGTGAAGGATTCCAAAATTACACTAAACGGATTGTAAATTAGAAGAAGTAATTCCATGAGAATCTACCACTATAAATTTAAAGATGCTATCATATGTGATACAGTATATCTGGTATTTTTTCCAACCTATTTTTTAATGAAGATAATGTTAGTTTCAGGAGTAGTGTGTACCAACTCATAAGTAGAACAAAACCTTCTTTTCTTATTTGGTATTTTTTGTGAATTAAGAGGGTCAGTGTAACCACTTCATATTGTAAAATGAAAAATTAGTTATCTTTTAATTTTAATAGAATGGTAACATGGCCTTTACATGATCCTTCGGTTAGTCTAGTTTGGGAACGAATTAAAAAAATCCTATGTAACTCTTTACTGATTTACAATTTCATATCATATGTAAGGATGAAATTGGACTTTCTATTAAAATTTAGATAAGATCATCAGTAAGTGTAATTTAAAATAATTTTAATACCCTCATTCACCCCTGGATATTCATATTTTTTAGGAACATAATGGTGTGTCAGAAAAAATCTTCATTGTGACATTTCCTTATATTTTTCAAAAGAGAATGGGAAATTATTGTTAACTATAATGGAGTTCAAATCTTCAATAAAAAATATTTACAATTATAGAATAAATGGATGCAACAATACTTCTAATTTTTCTTAATGGTTTGATACATGGATAAAGTGCAAGAGATTATATCCATCAGTGGAAAATTCATTATTAGAGAAGGATTCAATGGAGATTGATGATAACTTTAAAGAAGTTAATAAATTAAGTTATAATTATTATATAATTATAAATATTCGAATATGGTTTCTTGTAAATAATCACATTCCATACTTGAAAAAATTACTTAATATCAGTGAAGGTAAATCTAGGGTTTGTGATGTTATGTTTTAGGTGCTATTGAAAATGCATGAAGATTTTAAAATGGACTTGAACAAAACTGATGATGCCTTATTTGATTAGATGAACATCCTTAAAGTATATATGCATTTTATTGAATAAAATATCAATGATCAACAAATATTTAAGTGGATAAAGATAAAATTTCCCCCATTATTCACTTGAATGCCCTAGTTCTCGAGGAAAAATATATATATGTGGTGGTTCTGGATAGTCTTCCCTATACACTCATTGCAAAAAAAATGAGAAATAACCATAATTAATTTTTTGTAAAAGAATAATTATTTAGGATTTTCACTCATAGAAATGAATATTCCTATTGTATATGATGATTCACAGGATATGGATGTTTTTTCTGATGACTAATTTTCTCTCCTTAATTTTTAAAATGGAAGAGAAATAATCAATGGAATTATTTCACTTTGTTTCCCTTACTGTGGAAAATTTGGGAATCTCAATATAATATTTTGAGTGAGATTTCATGACAATAATGAAGAGTAATATCCCATGAATAATCCATTTAATAGTGATAAGTGAAATAGAATATAATAATAAAATTCTTCTAAAATAATATCCTCCTATCCCAAGAAGATGTTTTCTTGGATGAAATAAATGTTGAAGAATATGAGGGCTAGGAATACCTTAGAGATGATGTTTTAGTGGTCATAATAGAAAAAAGTGGGGGAAATTATGATAAAGGTGTTGAAGTTGATGGAAGAGTCAACCAATATTATAAAAATAAAGTCACACTTTATGAAATTTTTATTTAGTGGGAAAAGAAAAACAATGTTACTATATTGGTATGAGACTCTATATTATTTATATTTTATAAATAAGAATATAAATTTATTTTCAAATATGAAATCGAATGACTAAAAACTAGAATTTAAGAAAAATTAGGGAAATAAATTGATCTTAATCTAAAAAATTGAAAAATTGCTTCTATTAATGATAAAATTGACTAGCTCAGTGAAATAGAAAGTCAAATTAATTGATGGAATTGAAATGGAATGCATGATGATGTGATGAAATATTGATTGTTAGTAGTGAATTATAACCCCTAAAATGACATTAGAGAGTTTGAGTACAATAGTCAATATAAAAACACAAAAGTATATGGGTAGTTAATTAAAAAATTAGTTTCTTCACCACATGTTCATCATTTGAAACATAATGGTAATCATATTATGGTAATTAATTATAAGAAAATATAAGTGGTGGTTGATGAAAAACTATATACACGTACTCCTCAGAATATGTATGGATAAAGTGACTCATAATGTTTACTAAATTCTATATTTTTTAGCAAGGAATAAACACAATAATTCACCATGTATTAGGTATTTTTTTTATGGAAGGATAGGGAACGCTGAATATATGTGTTCCAAATAAAAGGTGCATTTAAGAGATTAGGATGAACAAAAGTAGATGAGAAAATTTACTCTTTAATCAATAATATTTCAATTACTATTGTTTCTATTATTAAGGTTTAATACACAATGACATACATGAATCATCAAGGGTCAATGTTTTGTGCAATATTCCTTCCCGAGACACTCAAACGGTGACTGAGTAGGGGTCACTAAAACACCTAAAGGGAACCTACCATTATTCCAGAGTCTAATAAATATAAAATAGATCCAAATATAGTCATGGGTATATTATTCCCACGAAATAATCATAATGGTTCACACACAAATTCTATAGAAAAATTAGTATGACCCATACATAAATTGGACAGCCCAAAATACCTATAGATATAAAACCAGAAGCCTCATTTCCCTACATATTCTATAATGTAATGTAATAAATATATTTATATGATTTTCCAAAAAAATAGAGAAATAATAAAAAATATGAATGGAATAAAAAACGATATATATTTATAAAAATAGAATAGTGGTTCACTGGTCCGTATATATGTTAAAGAAAATTGAAAATATCGACACTTTCCACTAGGCCCAATTTATATAGAATCATTCTATGTCCATAATCATCATGAACTAATGATATAAAAATTTGTCTATATTTAAGAAATACCATTTTTCTAATATGAAATAAGAAGATTTACTCATATACAATAAAACCCATGTTGTGTACATCAGCATGGGATGAGCCAAATGATCGATTAAGAACCCCAAATTCATCAATAATACCATGTGCTATTGTGATTTAATGGATGTGAATTAAATACTTATAATTATGGTGAATTTGTTTCCATTAAATAAACCCCTCTATAAATATAACACAAAATACACAGAAAATCACACCATATAAATTTTCATGTGTTAACAAGTCCCTCATTACACATTGACCCACCTGCTTTATCATTATGTGAGAATGAAGAAGTTTCCAGACATTAAAACATGACTCATACCTGAATTCATTGGGTAAGGTTTCAACCAAGATAATTTTCATATCACAACAAAATAATTATATTGGAGTGTTTTCTAATCCTCAACCCACTAATTGAAGGTACATGGGGCAATCATACACCCATAATCATTGAACCGCCCCATTTTCACTTGAGGGAGGTAAATCATATATGCATCACACCATCCTATATTTCAACATACATGGTGTTCATAGACCCAATTTAACTAAGAAGAAGTCAGATAGAACATTAACACAACCTCACATGTTCTAGGTAGTTCATGTCATTCAACCCAACACATCCCTACTAACTAAATTGATGTTGCAATCAGGAACAACTACCCATCCACACAGAATCTACGAGGTCACAATCAATATCACATATATAATGAAAAATAGAGATCAAAACCCATATCACGACCCAATAACACACCATTAGTAAACGTGTTCCTTATGATCTAGTCCCATATCATTAACACATTGATGACCCATCCTGAACCTCTAAGGGGTTTTCAAATAAATTTGAACCAACCATAGTTTTTATAACATTAGAAATGTTATAATAGGGTTAATTATAAGACACATGCATCAACATAATCAATCCATAGGAATTAAAAATAGTAATTAAAATAAGAACACAAGATTTATAAAATATTGCTCCAATCTCCTGAGTTTGAACTTACCAAAACAAGTTTAAAAAATATCTTCCAACAATACTTTAAAAAACTAACTCAAATAGCATTTTTAAAAACCATTTAAGAAGAAATATTTTGATTCCTTAATCGCAAATACCCTAAACAAAAACCCATCAAAATTCATTGAGGAACCCCATTCTCATTTGGAAATACCATTTCAAAACTCATTTTACCAATCAAAATTTTCCTTTGAATTTTTTTTCTTAATAAAATATTTTTTATGAAATTTTAAAAAGAAACATTTTTTATTTTGTTATAAAATACGTGCCACCCATTTAAGCCATAATTATTACTAATATCAGTTGTTCAACCAAGGCACAACCATAAGACTGTTTAGTAAGCTATATCTCCATGTTTACTATTAGTCAAATGTGGTTATATCAAAACCTTTTGGAAATAAGAAAAAAATGTAAAATGATGGAATATATGTACTAATTAAGTCACAAAAACATTAAATTACTAAATATTAAAGGAACTCAAATAAATTCAATCCCCTAACCTCAAATGTTATTTCGATAACTCATCCCAATCTCATACCATCTTCCATCATTTTCATGATCAATTATCTCATAAATAAACCAAAATACATTAAATAAATATTTAAAACCATTTTTCAAAACTGGAATAATAGGTTCCAGATTCACTAGAAAGTTCAATGATTCCAAATAAACATGAGAAAACAATTTATCTCTATTCCCAATGCACCCCAATCATAGAAAACACAAAATCACCAATTTATAAACCCAAATCATTGAATAATTAAACTATATTTTTTCAGAAACCCTAAATAGATAATACCCATCATACCATGAATCAAATAATGAATGAAATTTATTTTATGGAATATCTATGAATCTGAAACGATTTTTCGGAAAAAACCTCATTAGTAGAAACACTTTTTCCTTACACTGGTGATATTTTTATCCCGAAATCCTAGCTAGATGAATTAATATTAGTATTGAATCTAGAATAGAAACAAGGAGTATAAGAAAACATATCTCACCATGAATCAATATGATTAATCATCCTCGAATTACGTAGAACGAAGGGGACAATAAGAGTGGAGCGTGGTTTTGCCTCCCCAAATAGCATGACCATCCAAGTGAAGAAACTCCACATTATTTGTAATTTTAAAACCTCAAGGATTTATAATTTAGAAATACCCTTGGATCATAAAAACATTATCCCATAAGAATTGTTATAGTGGGAACTAGAGGATTACAGAGTCAATATACAATGTAGTGTATCCCTTAACCAACCAGAGGTTCTTATCATGATTGACCCATTCACAATAGGAATGGCCTATGACATCCCTCTTACTTCATCCTTGTCTCCTAAATCATTTCTAATTTCCTCTTGAACCCTCACAATTCCAACCTAAGCCTCCAACATCATTTGAAAACACATATTAATGATTCTCATATGCTCTAAAACCTAGTCAATGGATAAATTAAAAATTAGTTCACCAATTGAAAATCTCAAATTACCTGTTTAATTTCAAACCTATAGTGTTGTGGGTCATTAAAAATTCCACACAATATTGCTTAAAATACTATTGAAATATTGGCAGTCCTTATACCATGAATCTGGACACTCCATGGTCATCAATTCAACACTAATGGTAAGTATTTCATCTATAAGAACCCATTCAACTGTGAAAATCCAAACACCATACCAGGATAAAGGAATTTTTTCCAAAAACCCCATTTGGATCCTTGAATCACATTAAATAAATTCAAAATTATAATCTCAATATGGTTTCTAACAAACCTCATCCATTTTTCTTTTCAATTCCTGTGATTCCTCCCTTGAAATACTTTTACTAAATCACTCTGAATCCACCACCAATACTCCAAATAATCAACCAAACATTATTCCATACTCCAAGAGTCACCACCACATCATTCAAATGTATGAACTAAGGTTAGTTCCCAACACATGGTTTAATTCTTCAATTTGTTTTCCAAATGTCCACATACACCATTCCGTTATACTATGACCATTGAGGAATTATCGATCTAAATCACTATATGATCATGTCACCTCCAACCTTGAGTTGAATGCTACTTCACTGACTCCATCCACTAAACGTAATTACATATACATCGACAGTCTCCATCTAACAGGACATCCAAACATACAATCTCGTATTCACCACAAAATCAGATCAATCAGATCCACCAAACATTTTCATTTCCAACTCCTACTCTTGAGTCGCCCCTAGAGACATCCAAAAAATCAAAATAGCCAAATTGGAGTCACTACCTTACATTGCTTCCATTTCCATGATTTATAACCCAAAATGTATTGTATTCCCCCAAAATGATAGTTGGTCATAGTTCATCACATGATTTATCCCCTAAATCCTGCCACACACTACGGTTCACCATCTGAATCAAGTTAAAAACATTAATAGCCCTATTTATTATGTCACAAACACTATTTAACCCCTAAAACATTTCATGAATTGGGGTTCTCCGAAATAATTATGTTATATCACACTAGGGTACCAATCAAGAAACATTAATTGCTGAACACCCCTATGGGGCTCCACAACACCCATTAATCCCAAAATAATGATGATTTATCACCTGATTAATCTCTAAGGCTCATGGTTCTACCAAAAATAATACTTCACTAATAAATACTGAATATAGAAAATGTTTCTCCTTACCATAGGAATCAGCTATAAAAAAAATTAAACTGATCCTAATCAAAAACTCATCAAAACACACACTAAGATTGTCAATAAAAATTTTAAAATGCATGATCCTACCATAAGTAGATCCTATAAAGAATCTATCTCATGATCCTAACACATGTGTATCTCTCAAAATTAAAGTAGAATATGGTATTAATTCATGAATCAATGACTGAGGTATCTCCCAGTCAACCAACAAAAATTCCCCAAACATGCCTAAACAGACACTGCAGATTGATCTCTATGCACAACACTAGGTAAATCCTGATAACATAATACAAGACAACATCACATAGTGGTCTCCATGAAAAAATAAATACAATCCTAGTTCACAATTCAAATATTTTGGTCACCCTCTACCAAATAAAAAATCCCAATAAAAATATTTTCCATGGGTTGTAGTCCATTATTTTCATAATAGTGTCTAAAACATTTTATTCATAGAAAAAGTAACATAATTTTTTAAATAACACCTTTAAATATAATGGTTTTTCCTAAAAAAAAGTCTCAAAAATTTCTTTTCATATCTAGTTAGCTTCCCAAATACCAATCTCAATTTGCAGAAACTATTATGAAATCCAATTTTAGAAAAATATAAACTTTTTCTCAAAACCAAAATATCCCAAAACCATTAAAAATAATTATTTCTATGAGAAAATATCTTATAAGAAACATTGAAATTAATCTTACACACAACTTGTGTGACCGTATATGATTTCATTTCAATATGATGTTTTTCTAGAAATTAAAAAAATCCCCAAGACCATATCCCTTGGGAATCCAAAAAGGGACATCTTAATAAATTTCCCATGACCATTGTATCAATATTAATCTAATCACCCTTTATAATATATTTTAGAAAACATCATTTATATTATATGTTTATTTAATTAATATTGTTTTAATGAGGAATAATGTTAGAAAATACTACCCATGGGGAATTACATCATGTGCTAAACATGAAACTATCAAACTTCTTGAACAATTAAATAGCTCTTAGTCAAGGACTAAGACTCATCCTATGTCCCATCTATCACTCATTGGGATTATCAATCAAACCCAACATCACACTCATCAAAAATATCCTTATCCCAAAACGTGTTATCCCTTAAAATATTAGGTTTTAACTAATGTCATTCTATTTAGACATACACCTGATCTACCTCCCAAGACCTGAAAATGTGACTACAAATAGAACTACACTACCCACAAACTATAGGCTTTGATTAAAAAAAACATTATCCTCTATCTTGGGCTTCCAAAATGTATCTTGAGTGGTCGTCGCTAAAACACCTTATGTGTGCCTCCTCATACACCAAAAGGTTCCAACTGGAGGCAAGGGAATAATAATGTCATGGGGAGACTATTCCCTCTAATTTAGAAAAGAGGTTTATTCCCAAATTATTTAGAAAATGTGGCATGATCCAACTGTATATCAGACTTCCCAATATAACTATTTTTATTTAAGGGATCATAATAGGCCTGTGTAGTCCATAATAGAATACAGTACATCTATATATATGATGTGTAAAATAAAAAGCACAAAAAAATATTTAATTAGCATGGAATAATAGGCATCATATGTATAGAAATTAGATGGTGATACACGGGATATTCTACATATAAAATATCAAAAAAAAAAAATAAATCATCAATTTAGCCTAACTCATAAAGCATCCAACCATATCTAATGTATGTATGAATTATTTACTATAGTATTTGTTTATATCCATTAAATACCTATTCTCGGAGAGAAAATTGGAATATATACTCATGTACCAGAAACCCATGTCGTGTACATGGGTAGGGGTGAGTCCAACAACCTAGTAGAAACCCCTAATGATTTAATAACAACATGTGATGTTACGATCAAGTGTATTTTCATAAAATACAAACCAATAAAGGGTAATTATATATATTCAACTCTCCCACATAGAAAAATTATACATAATGCATATAAAATCATACATGGATGTTCTTCATCTTCTAACATGACATCTTGGGCCCCTAACCAAACATTCTTCAACTCCATGTCTAAAGGAATAAATTACCAAGAACCAAAACCTAATCCATATCTAAATAAATAAGGCATGGTTTTAACTGAGATGATTTACATCATACACCTAAAGACTCATGTTGGGTGATCATCCAAACCTCAACCCACTACCTGATGGGATAATGCATGGTCCAAAATCCATAGACTGTAACTCATCCCTTCCAACATGATAGGGATCCATCATCTATGCATCACATCATACCATGACACATCCCTGAGGTCAATCACTGACTCAATTATATTAATGAATGTTCCATAATCCCACTGAACCATCCCTGCATGTTCTTGGGAGGTCATGGAAGACATGCAGACCCATCCTTGTACACTCTAGGGAGGTTAGAGTCAATCACACAGACCAATCCCAACAGAACATGGTGAGGTAAAAATCAAGAAAAATCAGGAAACATTAAATATGAAACATGTACTACATTTAAGATCAACAAATAATCATTATGTAACTAGTTCCCCATGACCTAGTCCTACATCTCAAAACAATAAAGATCCATATTGACCCTCTAAAGGGTCTATCACATCCATCTAGACCAAAAATCACATTAATAACATAGAAATATCAACTAATAGTCCACCTAAAAAATACATTAATCAACATAAACAATATATAAGCAGTCATAAAATATAATCCCATCAATAACACAATGTATGGAAAATTGGTCATCACCTTCATGTGGTCAAATCGACCAGAAAAATCAACAAAATCCATTCATACTAAACGTTAAAAAAACAAAGTAAAATACACTTTTTTTTAAAACATTTAAAATGTATTCTCTTTCAACTGTAGTAATTTAAGGAAAATGGTTCAAAAACCTTTAGAACTAACTAAAAAATCACATTCCCATTTTTAAATACCATTTTAAAACTTATTTCATAAGTCACTATTTTCATTTGAAATTTCCAACTCAATAATATCTTTTTTTATTTAACATTTTAAATAGAAAATTTTTTTATTATGAAATATAATTCCTAACATCAATAAAAACAAAATATAAGGATACCTACAACTGTTATACAAGGGCAATACGTCATTAATTTTATCTAGATATACATCAGTATGGATATTAATTCGACAAAACTCTATCCTAACATTGTGGAATCTCTTGCAGAACATGCATTATATAGGTAGATGTACTAATAAAGGCACATGAACATAAATAAACCAAATAAAAAAAGAGACTAAAATAAATCCAAGGCCCTCTACCTAAACTAATGTTCTAATAACTCATCCCAATCCCTCATTATCATCCATCAAGTC
Organism: Viscum album; assembly: GCA_963277665.1. NCBI lineage: Eukaryota > Viridiplantae > Streptophyta > Magnoliopsida > Santalales > Viscaceae > Viscum > Viscum album. The sequence goes on along the minus strand of OY728161.1, from coordinate 2,001,883,077 downwards.
TATGAAAACATATCTCATCCATAAACACCTATACAATCTGTAATTAATTAAAAACTCCTTCAAAAAAATCCTTAATAGGTTACAAACTAATGAAGTAGTCCAAAAATTCAAAAAAAAAAACATGTGACATTAGTTGTTACCCACCCTTGATACATACCCAAACCTAGGATAAACAAAATCCCCAATTTTTTAACTTGAATTGATGTCCAATTACAACACAATTCATTATAAACCCAACCCAAATAATAATAAAACACACCATACCTCAAATGAGGTGTCACAACCCATCCCTCAGGGATCGTGTCATGACCACCCCAAGCCCACCTTCCATAGGCCGGGGGCTGGTGACTTGCACCAGAAAGGCGTATCCCTGTAAAGGGAAATCATTTCCATTAAACATGTAGAAACTGACATACTAGAATGAAACAAGATGCATCCATGAAGTATATTGTTGTAGTAAAAGTGTGCTGAAAGTAAAAGAGTGCTAAAAGAAAAAGGGGATGAAATACAATCCCAACTAAAAAAGGTACAAGTACAACTGAGAAGTACAAAACCGCTCTTGGATCATCCACCGATGATCCTACCTGAGGGTAGGAACAGATCATCTCCACAAAACTCCTTGTCAGCCCAAATAGTCTACCTCTGAGAATCATTCGGTCATGGCTCCCTTAGTATCAATCAACGCTGTACGTCATTTTCACAAGACATAACACAGTGCAGGCGTAGCCCATGTATGGGTGAGTATAACGATACTCAATATGGACCTCGAGACCCCCGTAGGTCTCCTAGAGTTCCACAAAAGGAAAAACACAAAGCAAGAAATAAAATATACTTACTTATATGCCCATAAATATACCTATGTTATCAATATATACTCATCTAATACATGAGGAAGAAATACCAACAAGGTAACACCCCATTGGTAGAAATACCACATAGGTAACACAACGAAGATAGAAGTACCACACTAGTAACAACACGACGACGACACCACAACGGTAGAAGTACCACACAGGTAACACCACAAAGCTAAAAGTACAACACAGGAAACACCACGAAGAAATCACCATAAAGGAAGAATTACCACACTTGAATCACCACAAAGACAACACCACCAAGGTAGAAGTACCATACAGGTAAGGCCACAAATCTAGAAGTACCACATAGGTAACACTGTGAAGATAGATGTACCGCACAGGTAAAAGACTCAACTCATACTAATTTATAACTTAAGTATATAAGTACATATGATTTGTCGTAAGCTAGACCATCTTATCCTGTTAATAGGTACTCCTACTGACCCACACATGATCGATAGGTAACTAACCCATGTTGTCCCACACATGATTGGTATGCACTATCCCACACAGGATCGTTGAGGGCTGACAAACATAGGATCTGATAGAAGCTAACCCACACGGGATCAACAGATGTTAACTCACACAGAATCGATGTTCATTCGTCATATTATAGTCTTCCACAGGATTCCCCACACCTAGTGTGCTCATGTTCCATAGAATTGGCCCTGTGGGATATTGTTCGTACCATTACCTTCACTATGATCTAAAAAGGAGTTATCCAAAAAATGGCCTTGTCATAAGGGTTCCAACACGACAGATGATGCATCAATCGAACGCCCGGTGTGTGAGTCATAAGCATTTTAGTTCTGAGGGCCTGGTTGGATTCAGGTTTGATCCAACCCGGTCATACTCTAACTATATTAAAAACTCATGTGGAGTATACTAAAAAGGCCATATCGATCCAAGGAACTCAACACTGCCGAGGGTTCATCAAACGGATGTTCGATTCTCAATATTTTTCCCTTTATGTGTTTCAGAGTATGGTTAGGCCCGGGTCCGGTCTGACCTGGATAGACCGCCCCAACCCGACACGGTCAGGGCTGACCGGACCCTATCCATGTCTGACCCGGCTGGGAGGGGTTGCGGCGAGCTCAGCCCACTGGGCTGCAGTCTGGACCGGCCTGCAAGGGGTGTGACCCGTTGATGTGTGGCCCGCTGTGCAGGCGGCCCGGCTGCATGAAGCATGGCCCACAGAGGGCGTGGTCTTCTATCTCACTGAGCTGGAAGGGGGGATGTGTCCCTCAGTATTCCAAATGGTCTGGAGGCTATTTGGATTGTGAAACGGTGGAGCCATATGGCTGTCACCCGATCGCCGCAGAACCCAACGGAGGCGCGGGGTTTCCCCCTCTACCGGGATTCGGTCACAACCCCATTCTCACCAGTGAAGCGCTAGTCGCACTTCCCTTCCCTTCCACTACCGACCGATGCATGAGGTGCCTACTCCAACTGTGGCGGCTGACGACCCACGTCCCCTTGCTAACTGTCGGCGCGCGATGGTGTGCCACACCTCCTCTGCGACCGGCCCGTTCCGGCAGCTCTACTGACCGACACAGCTTAGTGTTGTAGCATCCACCTGCAGCGTGTGACGGTGCACCACCTCCATCATATCCGGTAGGTGATTCTGCACTAACGGTCATCCATGGAGGCTCAAAGTTAACAAGGTAGAGAAGTGTTCGTTACGGGGTCAATAGGCCCGCTCCCCCCGTGTTAGATTTTAATCTTGAGGGAGGATTAAGGGTTCAAGAAAAATCACATGAAATAAACAATAAATCAAACCCCTTCCTCAAGAATGATGGATAACGCCTGCAATTGAGGAAGTGGGTTGGTGTTCTCGATCCCCAAAATTATCCTCCAATGATGTCTCTTGATCGTTGATTCCTTGGTTTGGGGGTTCGGTGTCGCTCATCACTGCTCCCTGGAACCAGGTCTGTCCTCTAAGGTTTTTTTCATAGCACTTTACCAGCACTTCGTTACTTGGTGAAGCATTACTGATACCTTTTCTCAAGATCCATATAAATTGGATAGGGGGAGGGTATGTAATGATGTTGGGAATTAATGGTGGCTCATTTATTAGGAACCTTTCTAATTCCCCAATGGTCCAGTTACTTAGGATTGAAAGGTCATGCCATTTATTGTCTTAACATAATGTTGGTCCCACATTTCCACTTGTCCATTGGAGGAAAAGATGAAAATACAAATTAACAATGTTATTTTTATTATTCCTATAAAGTTCCCAAATCTCGTTTTTTTCATACCTACTTTGGTCAAATTAAACTCACCATTAAGTGAATCCGAGTGTTGCAAATTCAATGGTGCCCTCAGATTTTTAATCCGATCATTGGTTAAAAATATAGATTTTTCCACTCACACATTTACTAAACGTTCCTAAAAAATGTTCAGAAATTAAATCCTGGCATAGAGGGCATCGAAATCACACATTTTCAAATTTTACATACTCGTAATAATTTCATTTAATTAAAAAAATTACATGGAAAATCCATGTCTTTACCTGATTAATGAGATTTTTTTATAACTTTTTATAATCTCTTGTAAAATACATACGAAAAATCCCATTCAGCCTAAATGAATTATCTATACTGTAGTGGAATAGTTCACCAAAAATCCGAGAAAAACAAATGAAAATTAGTAATGAATGCAGAGTATATGCATGGAGTATAATAGAATTGATATAACAAATAATTTTCATGGATAATAATCCCCAAATCACATAAAACCTATGGGAATAATGGATTGGATAAAATTCAATGATGGTTCAATCACCTGGTCCTTGAAAAGAAGAAACTCCATGTATTTTCTTATTTATATACACCAGAGAATCATTTATTTTAAAAACCCTTCAGTTTGGTTCAAAACATGAACCATAGGCTCACACCCTTTTGTTTTGAGGAAATTTTCCCTTTTACCAAACCACCTATTCATGGATTTAAATTCACCCATTAAATTCATTCATGTAATTGATGACCCATTCACAATGTTAATTTCTTACAACTTCCCTTTCCCATATCTCATTCTCTTGGTTCTTCCATGACATCCCCCCAAAATCCTTGACAAACTACCACATACATAAACCCTATCCAAATACTCATTTTAAGGATTCTAATATTCTTAGTAACCTATATTAATCATATATTATCTAAAAAAACCCCTCCAATAAATGAAGACTTAAAATTCCCTCAAGAATTATAACCCCTAACTATTTGGGTCATTACAATATGTACATCAGGGGACTCAAAAAAGAAAATATTTGTAACTGCAAGAATACTAATACAGCATAAAAAAGTAATTAATATATGTTCATGAAAAATAAAAAATATCTTATGGATGAAGTGGTTGAATAATTTCAATCACCACTAAAAGAAGTACAACATTGAATGAGATTCAAGGAATGAAAACCTATGAAAACCAATGTCACCATAATAAAATTGAATGTAATGGATTAAGCTGGAGTATAAATTTTTATAGTGATTTCACTTCCCATGTGATAGGAAAAAACGTTCTTTTCATGAATATAATGCACAAAAAATTAAGATTCATACTATTTTCAAAGATGTAGGTCTGAATATCATTATAATTTGGTAGGGAAAATATTGGAGGTTAAGATCTGAGGATTTCATATGTATTTGTTGATAAAATCATTATTCAAATTATAATATGTGTAATTCATCAATGTCACTCATTGAATGTAGTGAACTATTAATAAAATGAACTCTTTATCAATGGAATAGGAAATTCAAATATTTTTATTTGGAATAACACTAAAGGGAACCTCTACCTAATTTATGATCAAAGCTATTCAATAATTTTTACCTAATTTGTTAACCCACAACCCCTGTTTATGAAAAGCTAACCATAAATATTGAAACAAATTAGCCCTATATAAACATTATAATTTCCAATAATGTAATGTTTCTTTGATTTTAGTCCCCAATTTATCTTATTATAAGTTTATAATTACAAAAAATACACTTAGGAATTTATAATTGTTTGAGAAATTGGGTTATACTAAAACACTATGAATTGATCCCATGTTTATTAGATTTTATGATTATTATGTTACGCTAACAAATCACACATGCCCAACCCCACATGCTATGTGTGTATCATTAAAGTTATTTATAAACTAAAAAATATTATTTTATCCATATTTTTATGAATTACATATATTAAATAGATTCAAAAAGACTAATTAAGGGATTAATTATTTGACCAGACACAAAAAAGAAAGACACGCATATTGGTGGAATAGTCATCACAGAGACGATTTGAATATGAAAATGATTGAAAGGGTATAACCCAATATCATCTCTACTATTATATTACCAATCCAATAATCAAAATAAAAACATTAAAAAGTAATAAAAATGAACTTTTCCAGAATATAAATTGATATTATAATCATAAATGTAATCGAACTAGATGTATAAATAGTGGAAGAAAGCCTTCTTTAAATGTATCCTTCCCCAATTCCTCTCTTATTGCAAAAGAATATAAAGGTGGAAGATAACCACTCCCTTTTTCAAAAAATAATAAATCCACAACTAACACTACCCATGTGTGAAATAGTCAAATAAATACAATGGTGGTGGCTAGGATTTGAAATTTTATCAAGTGTAAATATGGAATTTTTTCACTAAACAATACTCTACACTATGATTCCTTTTTTACTATGTTCCCATGCTAACCATATATTACACTAGTTAAATGAAATTATATAATGTGATTCTTTTAATATATTTCATGAATTCATGATTTTCTAATAATTTATGATGAATATATGTCTCAAATAATGTAAAAGTTTCAGTCTACCGAATCTATACCATCACTAAATTAATGGACTCTTTTATCCTATTAAAATTGGGATCAAGATTTAATTTTCAAAATAGAAAATATTAAAAAATTCTTCAATAAATTGATCATAATATTTATATCAATAATTCTTACCAAATAAAATTTAATGATAAAAATACTCTAGTGAAATTAAAATGGAAAACACAATTTTCATGTAATTTAAAAATTAAAGATCAAAATATTAATTTACAAAGATTATTTAAATTAAGATCAATTTGGGGAGATTATTTAAATAATTATCAATGAAATATAAGATAACATAGTTTATAAACATTCCCACAGTTAGTATAATTAATAACCAATGTACAAACAAAACAAAATCAAAATTAAAATAAAAACAATGATCACTCATTCACTAATCACAACATTTTATATTCACCAATTAGGGAGGGGGCTTAATAGGTCCTCTCATATACAGTAAATCTGAAAACATATTTATTTTTAAATTATAGGACAAAACCCATTTTAATTTTTCCCAAAAAAATTTATAATTGGAAATTGTTCAAAAAAAATGATTCACTTCTCTAATAATGTTGTGATTTTTAAATGTAGTTCACTGATTCACCTACCTAAAATGAGTATCTTTGAGTTTGTTAGACCTCTCATCATTCATTCCCATAATTATCTAAAAGTTTATAAATATGACTTTTTTAGGGGGTTTTTTATTATAGGATGATAGGAAAATGGAAAAAAAGTGGGAAAGTGACATAAAAACATTAGCATGGATAAAACAATGTGAGACAATGAAAGGGGATATCAAAGGATTTCAAAAAAAATACTTTTTTCATATAGAAAACACACATGATATGGAAAACATTTTTAAAATACATGAGTGGAGAGGAGAGGGAGAATGAAATCAAATAATAATAAAAATCTATGAAATCAGATAAATACAAATGTTAATCTTTTTCTTTATTTCCATTTAATTTGCTTTAATAATGTTTAAAACAAATTGATTTTTTGATATTTTATCTTATTTTTTTGGAAGATTCTTGTAATGATATATCGAAAAATACATTAAACAATTTTAAAATTATTTTTTTTTCAAACATATCTATAAGAAATCATCTAACCTAGAATTAAGATGAAGCATTTACCCATGTAAAATAAAACTATATAAAGAAAAAGGAATTTAAATCATCAATGAAAATAATTCCACCACAATTAAATTTCATGAAATTATGATTTCATTATTCTTATGAGGGTTGGGTGGGACAATTTCAAGGACTTTTAATGTAGAAATAAAAAATGGGGTCATCATTGAATCAAATGGGATTTGAAAAGTATATTAAATGTAATGTTATAAGAGGCTATTTAGATAATGTTTTTCACATGTGGAAAAAAATTTCTTCTATCATTTCACTAATCAAAAATGTTTACAAATTATTCTTGAAGGTAAATAAAATTTAGATTCACAATTAGTGTTGAAAAAAATAGATGAAGAAAATGTTTTCATAAATGGATTTTTAATTAAATATTATTTTTTACCTCATAGGAATGGTAAAAAAAATTACAATTAAAATATGGGCACTCAAAAGATAGGGTCATTTATAAAAACTATATTTATATACATTTTGGGTAATAATTAAAAATTATTTAGAGTAAAACAATTCTTTTGACTCCACCAAAAATATTTAAATTTTTTTAAAAAAATTATTTATATTATTGAATCACTTTTTTAAAAAACTGAAGTAAAAGGAACCAAAAAATAGAAAAATAATAATAAAATATACATAAATTTTTATTCCCTACCCCTCAAATAAAATGTAACATGTTCATCAATAAAACTAAAATAAGATTTTTCAAATGAAACATATGAAAATAATAGTACAAGAACAAGACATTTATGACATATGGAAACTACATAATGATTATCTCTAACATGGTAGAAATCACTATCCTTAGAGATAATCATTATGTGGGTTCCATATATCATACATGTCTTGTTCTTGTACTATTATTTTCATATGTTTCATTTGAAAACTCTTATTTGAGTTTTATTGATGAAAATGTTACATTGATGAAAATGTTATTTTTTATTAGAAGGAATCCATAATATCAACAAAAAAGGATAGAAAAATTAATACTATAATTAAAAAATATATATATAAGATAATTTTGGAAAACAAGAAAATAAGTTATCCTCCCCAAAGGTCTAATTCATATATTATATATTAGAAAGTCATTTTGGTATATTTGAAGCTTGATGTGGATTGGGGTGTGTCTTTTTTATTTTGAACCACCAGATATTAATAGTTATAATTACCTATATAATACATTATAATTTTTAAAGACCTGACATCATGTTAAATAGATATATACATCTTCAATGATATAATTTAAGATTTGTTGAGGTGGAAAAATATTATACGGTTCCTTCTTCTTCTCTTCATCTTAACAAATATTATTTTTAGTGGTTATTAAATGGAATTTTTTTGTTTCATTACTCTATCAATTGGGATTTAAAAAATGGTTCCTTGTGATATTCATAGTTTTTCCCATTTCCTCTATCATTGAATAGTATAAAGTGTTCCTCTATTTGTTCATTAAAATTCACAACACCTTGACTTCTCTAAAAATTTTCTTCCAGAGAATTCATTTTTTACATTTCAAATTATAAATATGGAATATTATTTTTATTTTAAAATATGAAATATCATAATATTCTTTTTAAAGGTGTGTGAAATATTCCACAAATTATTAAACCGTTATACCATTTTTATTAAACAAGTTTTATGGAATGAAAATTATGAATGGATATATTGTAATTTTTTATATCAAAAGTATTATCCAATTATTTAATTTCATCATCACAAACTAGAAAAAAAATTGTTTACATCATCTTAATTATATAGATCATAGGGTTGATTCTCCATTTATCTTATGTACTCTTAGACATAAGTGTTCATCTCAAAAAATTGGATAGTTTTTTCCACCAACTAACTTTTCAGGTTAAATAATTCAACATATTGTTCCCTTCAAATATCACATAACTTACCATCAATTACTAGACGAGGTACTAATTTAACATGTTGGAATTGAAAAGGGATGTTCTCCTTTTTGTATATGAAATATTAATCATTTGGTTGGTTAGATATATAGTTATTGTTTTTGTAAATACTCTCATTCATGATTTAAAAATTGATTTTTTGGGGGGATCTGAGTGTTTTTGTGAAATATAATAAACCAATATTTTAGGCCTTCTAAATTATTTTACTTAAATATGGTATGATCAAAATAACAAGCCTAAAAATTTTATTTATAAAAACACTTGGCTCCATGATAATAACAACAATTTTATTAGCGATGATGTAGATGCTTCAAAAATATTTTCTATTTTTACGAAGTTCTTAATAATGTATTTCTTAGGTCATTATTTCTATTATTAAGTGAATTAAAAAAACCCTTAAAGGTTTGAAGAATAAATTAAATTAAATTAAATAGGGAACCAATGATAGGGGTTCTTTAGTGATTTTGAAACAAAACAAGGAAAACAATAGATCGAGTTATTTAAGAAAACAAAAATATGAATGATTGTGTATAATTTAATATACCCCTAAAATAGTCATTAATCACTATAAATTATGATAGAATTTATTTAATTATGGCTTCATTTTTTAACCCTACAACCCTATGGAATAAAATATGACTGTAGATATTGGAACAAAATAACAATATGTTAACTTCTTGATTTCCAATCATGAAGCCCAACTTGGATTATTATCCCCAAACCAACTTAAAATAAATAAAATATTTTGGTAGAACCTCCACACTGAAAATTAGTATGTTTCAATTATGGTTATTAGATTCAAACTTTATTAATTGATCGCATGTTGACTATATATTACGATTAAAGTGTTGATTGCACAAATGATGCCATCCTAAACTCACGTACTATATGTGAATCATTTAAGTGATATAAACATTAAATAATTATTCAATTAACCATTTTTTTGAGTTATATGGACTATAATAATGATAAATTTCTACTTCAGGATGAAATAGTTATTTCCAACATAAAAATAACTACTCTCTCATGGGTGGAATTGTCATTCTTGATATGTTTTGCAGAAGAAATGGCTTGAAAATGTATAACCCAAAATCTACTTCATTGTTATATTCTTATATCAAGAAGAAAAATAAAAAAACTATATTGATGGAAAATAATTTTTTATTGAATATAAAGTGATATTATAATAATAAAAGTAAATAAATATGATGTTGAGGAGGAGGAGATCAGCCTTATTAGATGATATCATTTCTATAAGTCCTCCTTCATCAAAATAGAAAGAGAGGTGGAAAATAATCATTGTATTTAACCTCTCCCTAATAAATCCTTATGAAACCTCCGAATTTTTGAAAAACTAAAATTAATATAATGGGATAGGTCTAGGGTTTGAAATTTCATTAAGGGTATTTGAGTAATTTTATCTCCAAACATTACTCTATATTGAGCCGCCTTCCCTATTAAGTTCCCATATGCGCCAACTATCACTGCAATATAATGAAAGTTTAGAGAATTATTCCTATAATATATGTTAAAATTTAATCCATATGTAATAAAAAATATATATGGTTCAAATAGTGAGGCAAGATAAAATTTACTTAATTCAGTCCATCAATATATCAATTTCCACTTTCAACCATTTTATAGTGAGATCAAGTTAGCATAGACTGGATAAAAATGATAGTAAAATAATTTTTAAATTGACTATAAAATTTAAATACAATATTTCTACCAAAGATAATTTATTGAAAAAAATAATGTAGAAAATTTAAAGGTGAAAAAATAGGGTTTTCGTGGAATTTAAAAATTGATTCTCAAAATAAAAATTTCCATTAATTATTTATATAGAGATTTATGTGGTCAAAAAAATTATAAAAAAATATTTTTTTTATTTATAACTATGGTACTCAAATCCATCTATGGAAATAGGTCTTATGTCTCATTCATTGGTGATTATAGTATGATGGCATGGATGAGGGTTATTATTCAAAAAATTTAAGTGTTTGATTTTATTAATTGTAATCGTAGGTTAGAATATATGATTTGTGGTATTAAAATTTATAACAGAGATAATGATAATTAAGATAACTTCTCTAATAATAATGTCGAAGAATATATTGAGAGGCATAGGATAAGGAATTATGTTCTATAACTGAGGACTCTTCAAAGAAATAGAGTCAATGAGAGGAGGAGTTGAATTGTTAATGACATGGCTTATGAAATTCTCAACAAAAAAAATCTCAAAGTAAATTATTTGAAAGAGGATATAATTACATTACTATACATGTCCAAAAACTATTTTTTATGTTTTAATAAATATAATAATCCCAATAATATGTGGTGAGGGAGGAATCCAATACATATTTACATTTGATTTTTTAGATTTAAGTGTTTTATTCTATGCAAAGAGAAAATCCAAAAGATAAATTCTCTTATGTAATAAGGTATATTACTTGAATATTTATCCATGTAATTTTTTTAAATTAATTTAATAAATTATTTTTAAAATCATTGAACTCTGAGATGTAACCATTATTTAAAACTAGTAGATTTTGGAAAATATTTAGTGAATTTTACTACTAAACAGTGATGACATGGTAGAGGATGATAATCATTATGTCAGTACCCTTGAGGGAGAACATGGGTATATATAAAAATAAGAATAATACCCTTATTGGGTGGAAAATAAAACGAGATAAATATGTAAAAATAATTTAAAAATAAAAGAATAAATCAATGAAAGAAATATTATTGGTGACCAAACCGCTCTGGTGAAAACATAGTGAATGCATGAATTACAAAAAAATCTCTTTTCTATAAAATTTTGATCCTAAAATATTTTATATAATACCAAGTAAATTAATTGGGTCTTTTTAAAAAATTAATTACATGATAATGTAAAATATAATAAATCATTGGAATTTGTAGTATGGTCGAAAAATAAAAATTCCATCAGAACCATGTGTGTGTGTCGAAATAAACATAATGAAGATGACAAGCTGAAAAAGAACAAATAATGGTGGATGTAAAAGAGATATTACCAATTTAAAGGTATTTATGTAGATGAGACATTTTATCCCATTACTTGGTTTTAAACCATTTGATGTTTCTACAAATATAAATGAGAAAGTGTTTCAAGCTATACAAAATGGATGTAAAATCATTATATTTTAATAGACCCCTTTGTGAGGAGTATTACATTTAATATACTAATGGATTTATCATATATGAATATTTAATCCAATTATGTATGTTAAAGAAGGCATTTTATAAATTAATGAATGATCCTATATCATGATATTCTATACTCGATCGACACTTTATTAATTTGAAATTATATTGAGAAGGATTTTATGATAACCCATACATGAAAAAGTAAATAAAAAAAAGATGTTTGTGCTTATTTATGTGGGTGGAAAAAATTTAGGGTTACAATATGCTCAAACAAATATATTTTCAGAATATATATGGTGTGAGTTTAAGATATCATTTATTGGTGAGTTGACTATTTCCCTTGGTTTAATGGTGACTTAAGGAAGGGATGGATCATTTATTTTACAACAAAAATATTCCACAGAAGTTCTTTAGGAATTTAGGACGGAATATTCCCAGGCAATGAAAACTCTAATGCCTACATGAATGAAATTATCAAGAGATGATGTTGTAAAATAGTTCAATATCATTGATTGTATATTGTTTATAAGTAGTCTCATATACATAAAAATGATACCAAGATTTGTTTTTTCAACATGTTAGTATTCTTGGAAAAAAATATTTACCAATGAAATTCCCATACTCTAATTTAATATGATACATCAAAAAAATAAAAATATATGGTATTTTAGGCAATTATTACACAAAACATCAAAATATGAGTTTATGGAATTCAGTGATGCATATTAAATAATTTCTAATATTGATAACAAGATGACATTGGTAGGGTATTTGTATATTTAAATTTCATGCTATTATTAGATAAGTAATTAGTCAATATTCATTTCATTAAACATAGAGGTGGATTGATATATTTAATATAGTCAATCTTGTACTCAATTGATAAGGATTAAATAAAAATTTGAACATTTTGGGGTTAATATGAAATATCCTATATCAATTATGGGTGATAATGTGAGTGTATTCAATCTTAGAAAAAATTCCACTCATCATTCAATAAAAAATAAAATAATGATAAAGTGTCACTTTATCTAAGAGAGAGAAAATATTGTGATAGTTAAGATTGAAAATATGTCAACAACATTGTCTTAAGATATATTGACAATTTAACTACCCTAAATTTTTTTCGAAAGGCATCAGTTGGCTCTTGGAGTCTAACAGACTCCCTCTATTGAAACTAGTTTGACAAGGCAACCCCACTGCTCTATGGTATTTTATATTTATGGTAATTTGTGTTTAATAACTTAAATTAAAAACATATATTTATAACCATCATTTTTTAATAAGTAAAGAAGTGATATTTTGGTTCATTGAAAAAGGGGGAGATTGTAGTCTATCAATTCCATAGGATAATCTATTTTGAAAATAAAATAGGTAGGTAATGTTCTTTATTATAAACAAAGGGGGATAAATTATATACTATTTTCTTGTTGTGGCAGTCAATATTTCTCATTTTTTAACGGGGATCATTTTTGTGGAGTTGTTGAAGAGTGTGCGATTCAATGAAGTGTTATCATGATGATATTTTATTTTTCAATATTTTCTCATGAAGATAATAAATCATGAGGGATTATTTTTCAAGTTAAGTAGACCAATGATGAGTTATTTAGAAAAAATACAATTTAATACTGGTTTTGGTTAGATCATGTTGATTATAATTCTTATACATAATGAAATGGTAAATATGTTTATGAGTTTTGACTAATCCTAAAGGTCATATTTTTATTAAAAATAAAGTTGGAATACTTTTTGGGTTGTGATTATTGTCAATAATGTTGAATTAATAATAAATAATATTATTTAGTATTATGGAACTCATATCTTGAATGATGTAGGTGTTATAGAGTTAAAATATATTGATTCAAGAAAATATTATTTTAGGTAGACTTTGGTGAATTTGTATAAGTATTTGATACCTTACTGAATACATAAAATGTAGAGGAAATAATTAAAATTATGAAGTCAGAGAGTGAATTGTAAATGTAATAAGAATATTTAGTACACAATGTGGTGTAGAGACACAATTTAGGAAATTTTTGGATAGTCAAAGAATATGTAAAATCAGTTGGGGAGGAGAATAATTTACGGAGGGAAAATATTCATTATATATATATATAACATATGTTGGTTTTTACATATGTAGATATCCCTAGAAATTATATAATTTACAAAAGGAAATTCATATATAATATTTTTTGTAGATACATAAGATGTTATAGGGTGATGTATATATAAGATGAAATAGGGTGAAGGATATATAACATTTTAAATATTTATATTACAGAAAATATAATATCTTATATATGAAAGTTGTATCAGGGAGATATGAATATATAACATGCACATAACAAAGGATATGGAAAAGGTAGAGTTTATATGTAATATATTGACACATATGTTCTTGACATGATTGGTGATACAATAGAAGTGATAGTTTGTCTCAGGGGGATGTAAGGAACTATTCAGCTATAGATTAGATATCTTCAAAAATATGTAAAATAGTTAAAATATGCCACATAGATTTCAATGATAAGTATCATTCATGATTTATGGTTGATAACTCGGTAAAATTTGATGAACGGAGTTATACATTATGTTGAATATTGTAGTCAATGATAATTGAAGGAAATCAGGAGGACATTAAGGGTTTATAAGAGAGGATTTATGATGTTTCCATATTCTATGAAATGGGAGATTCATCATGAAATATTGAAGGAAACATACTGGGATGATAATCATGGACACATAAATGGAAAGGAACTCAATAATGAGAATAAAGTTGGATTTCCATATTATATGTTTTCTTATATGGATATTCATAGAATAAAAATAAATAAATATGAGATATTCTTTTGACTTGGAAAAAATAATATGATAAGTGAGAAGTAGAGATATTCAATTTTCCTATAACTAAAAGAAAAGGAATCAAGAATCATGCTAGAAGGATAGTCAAAAACAAGAATAAATTATAATAGAATCTCTTACTAAAAATTATAGGAATTTATGTTAAGCGCTAGATAATCTATAGTATAATTTATAACTATTGTTCCGGGTTGATAGAGCGAGTGGTAAGAGGACTAGGTCATTACATATTTTAAGATAAAATTTTATTCTTTATTTAATCTGTGTTATTTATGAACTAGGTGGGTCAATGATTCTACCCAATATTTTAGAAGGAAACAAATTTTTGAACATAGTTTATCATTTGTTTTGGCACATTGCCAATGTACAATTCTTGGATTTTCCTTTTTTTTATCCAATTAGAAAATATTATCTGTATCTTATTTCTAAATTTCTGGTTCATATGGATTATGTGGAAGAGTTAGGTGTCCCTATTCAAAGTGGCACAGTATATTCAACAAGGGTGATTTAAAATAATTTATAATATCTTGATTTGCCCCCTATTGAGATTATCCAATTTGTTTGGTACCAACATTAGAATCATAATGGAAATATATCGTCATAGAATAGGTTAATATAGAAAAAAAAATTACAATGATTAAAAATAATTTTATAGTTTTTTGGAAGATACAACACCAATTTTGGATGCAGTTCACTACTAGAAAAATGGGATTCAATAGTAACTTCTTAGCATTCAAACATATTCTAAAAAAACTATATTTGATTAATATTATTAGTTACAGTTTTAATAACATTTGAAAACAAATTATTTATCAATATATAAATTTATTGTACATGGTTTTGGAAATATCATACTAGTGATGGATTTTCATGGAAAAGTTGCAAGACCAAA
Source organism: Viscum album (assembly GCA_963277665.1). NCBI lineage: Eukaryota > Viridiplantae > Streptophyta > Magnoliopsida > Santalales > Viscaceae > Viscum > Viscum album. The sequence continues at coordinate 2,001,867,413 of OY728161.1, read as the reverse complement.
ATATTTATTGTCGACATTTTATCTAAAATTTGTGTGGTATGTTTTTCTGTATAGTCATCCCAAATTTTTCAACTAATAGTAGCTACTTTTGAATTTAAACTATAAAATTTTATTTAATAATCTATTATTTATTGTAGATTAATGTTATTGGAAGTGTGGTTTTGATAACAAATCTCATTATTCAAGTAAATCTATATCATCTTGTTATTATTTCCACTGATTTCATATGTTTATGGTGATGATGTTTTCAACTGAAATATAATTTCTCATAAAAATTACTCAAATTTATAAATAAAAATTTAAATTAATAACTATTTTTGGAATGAATTTGAAAAAAATATAATTATATTATATTTAGAAACATTAAATATTATAAATTATTTAATATAGTAATAAAAAAGGTGTGTTAGTTTTTATATAATCTACTAAGAGTGTTATCATAATGTATGGTTGAATAGATAAATTAAATTAATAAAAAGATAGAATATATTAGTGTAATTAAAAATAATTAAAATATTTAAAAAATATTTATCATCAAAAATTTACATTTTGAGTGAATTTTATTAACATAATCCTGTGATGAATCTTTTAGGAACCTTATTTTATTTGATGTCATAAAATGGAAACAATTATAATCTAAAAAGTATAAAATGGTCATTATAATATCTAAAATAAATTCTCTAGTTAAACATTATATTTTAAATATCGAAAAAAAAATTCAAAAAAATCATTTTTATGTGATTTGATGGTTCTATATTACATAATAGTTACCTTAATGAAGATTTTATTTTTACAATTAATTTACCAACGAGCCTATAAATATATATTTAATGTTTATTTCCAACAAGATTTAGTATCAAATTGTTTTATATTAGTTAAAGTATAAATAGTACATTGAGTCGCATTACAGCCAATAATATTAAAAAATGTCACAATTAAATGATAAAATATTAATAATATATAAAATTAAATTATTGTAAATAATCACCAATATATTTTAATTAATATTATATTGCTAGATTTTAACTAATTTTATAAAAAACATAAATTTAAGGTTCACAAAAACTATTTCATTTGACAACATTGATGATTTTTTATATGATATTTATATGACCTATACTAGAAAATTCAACTTCACTTAACCATCAATTGAAATATTCCATTTATGAGTAAAAAATGATTCATTTGTTATAATAAAAAGATGAATATTAGTGAGTACCTATAAAAGAATTTATAATAATGTTGACTGAAAATATTAATGTATAGAGGGTAGCAATGATTCTTAATCTATAACATTTAAATTTTTATACCTACTGTATGTTCTGGAAAATTTATTTTAAATTTTTTTACACCTCAAAGGATTTTTTTAGCTATCACATAAAAAATATTTGAAATTCTTTTAAAACTCTATAGACTATTACATAATGTTGACCATGAATAAACTGGCTTCTGAAAGTATAATCAAATGGAATAAAGTGACTGTCATAAGATTTTGTTAATAGACATTGTATATGAAATATTTAATGGATATTCTCTTGTTAGAATCATTAATAGACACTTTGAATCTATTTATGACATTTTGATCCTTATTATAAAATCCTTATTTCCAAAATGATTCTTTGATATAATTTTTTTTAATCACATGTCCTCCCAAATCATTAAATAATATATTGGTTCAATTAAAAAGTAAAAAAATAGTGGTTATGTTTTAATATTAACATAACTTTAACCCCCATAAAAAATATTTTATAACTAGTCAAACTAGAGATATTAATTCCATTTCAGATTTATAATATTTATATATGTTTTATAGAGTTTCTGTTATAAAAAATTTCTCTAAATACATAATCAAAACAGAGATAAAACTTATATTCTCCAATAGTCAACAATATACTATAGTAATATAGGTATTTTACAACAGAATGTGTATGTGATAAAGTATTTTTCTCTTTTCGATGTTCCATTAACATTTAATTTGATCGAAAAGATGTGTGTGTTTATTGAAGAGACACATATTGTAGAATCTAAAAATTAGTTATCAAATAATGTTTTATAACTTCAATATCTACCACACCATAACTTGGGTTACCAACCATGACATTTCCTAAATTAAGAATCCAATATTCAAATTAATTTAATTATACATATTTAGTTGTTTTAATATAATAAATAATTTTCAGGTTCCTTTTCAATGTAAGAATATAACTATGTTTCTAGAGTAAATAGGATTTTATTATTTCACATACTATATGAATTCAATTTAAATGATATACTATGTAACTTAATCCCATCATCTATGACCACTAATTATTGGCCGAAGTAAATGAGTATTCACTGAGACCACATGCCTCCTCCTTATATGCTGGAGGCTACCGACTAGTAGTGGGGGTCTTGGGTAGTACCTTGGGGAGACTATACCACTATGTTTGAATCCACAACAATAGATAAAAAATAAAACATCATTGATTACATAAACTAGAATAAGTTGGAGAAATAAAATAAAACATGAAATATCAATTGAACCTGTTAAATAATATATTCACACAGACTAATTGGTCATCCACCAAGACGATTACATACACACTAGGAAGTACAAGAACAAAATAAAATTAAATGGTGCTCTACTTCATCCATGATCCATAACTAATCTCAAAAATGAATCCCAACTGATTTATCATGCTTGATCATTCAATATTGTGAACATATCCAACCTTAACCTATAATAAATTATGCTTTCTCAGGTACCCATGTTCCATGGATTCTCATGTAGTGAGTGAATAAAGCTCAGTATAGAACTATCAATTCAGTCCCATACATAACCAGTAAATTTTTTTCAACCATATGATATGCCCAAATTAATAAATAAATATAACCATATAAGAAGAAACAGGTAACAATTGTTGATCCTTGGGTTCCCACATGAATCCAAGGATCCAACCAAACCTTATTCGACTAGTGTCGGGGTGTCTTCAAGAATGTCACACAATTGTTCCTTCTAATCTCTTGTACAATGGATGACTTATATGAATGTGTCGCAAACAATCCAAATAATTCTTGTTGGTCACTCATCATGAGGACCTAGAATACACCCTACCAAGAGACACCTCATCTCGAGCTAGGTGTGTGCCTCTCCAATTTCGGAATTCTCAGTGGACTATATATCCCGCCACATAGATACATGGAAGGTGTCCAAGCCATCCCAAACTATCACTTGGAGGTAGAGATTACCTTGTGTGGATATTTATCACATGGATATAGGGGTGTGTTTATAACGACCCGGAATTTTCTTACATTACTATTACATCATTTTAAATATAAAAAAACATAATATTATTACACATAGAGGATTCGAAGGATTATTTTCTTGGGAAAACTAGGACCATACATAACAATTACAACATCAGGAATAAACATTTATTTAATTTCTTCTTCTCCAACTTCTTATTGGCATTTGACCTCTCTTAGTACATGTATTCACATGAGGATATACATCAAAAAATGTGAGATGAAATCCCAGTAAGAGGATATATAATAATAATATAACAATGTCTGATCACAACCATAACATAGGAAAATGGTAATGAACATGATAGGAAACATTAATAAAAGGTTTGAAATGTAGAAATGATTAAAAATGAAACATCATGTATCAATGGTAAAACTACCACACAAACTTGTGAGAAAATCTATCATATTGTGAACACATAACTCCACATTAACTCATGATATTATTTACTTTACCTAATGAATTGGAGTGATGTATAATTCTGAGCGCACCCGTCACATTGAAACAATCATATTGCGCTATATAATTCCAAGCACACCCATCAAATCATAACATTACCATTTATAATGCATGAAACAATGAACATATATAAAAAATGAACATAACTAACCCATTAAAATGAATTGGTTTTATCTTATAAGAACATATTAATAAACATTGGGTTCCTAAAAGAAATAGGGAATAACATACATGTATCAAGAACCGTCAACCTTGAATGAGAAGTAAAAGGTGTGTTTTTATAAGAAGTGTTCTTTTGGAAAAAAAAATTTGACATAGAAACCAATAATAGAAATGTATATCCCAAAAAAGAAAATAAAACGATGAAAAATTATTTTTATGGAGTAACCATATAAAAAATGAGTGAAAGAGGAAGAATCTGAAGGATGAAAGTTGGATTTGAGAATTCCCCCTTACCTTATATCTAAATGCTTATTTCTCTTTAATTCCCTATATAACCACATTAGATTATTTAATTAAAAATTCCATAACCTTTTGTACATTAATATTGTTCATTGTGGTTTCATTCAGTTATTTTATGTGCCTTTGGATGAGTTATAGTGTTTAAAAACATTGTTCGGGAATATTTGTTTTTATGTTTTTTCTTGAGTAGTTCACTTGTAATCATAAATTGAAGTTCGAGTAGAAAATGGATAAAAATACAGAACTGATATTATAGGAGTTTAAATTATATTATAATGGATTATTTAATATAACATGTGGATGAAGCATTATATAGGGATTTAATGATGATCATTTGGGTTAATTTGGGTGGTTTTTCAACCACAACGAAATTGTTTTGATTAATAATATAGTAATATGTAAATAAGTTAGTTTTGGAACGTTAAATAGGACATAATACATATAACATATTCTGTTTCACCTATAAAAATAGTTTCATGACCAGATCTGAAAGTATAAATGGAAAAAATAAAACATGTCGTTCTTGAAGGTGGTAAATTAACACCTTACGAACAACATTTTCTTTTATAAAATAAAATGAAGAGGATAAATGGGTTATATGGTATAATATCCCACTATTATCACAAAATTACAGTATATATATGATAATGGATTTATTATACCATGTGGATGAAAATATGTGGGGAGATAATATGAAAAAAACTATAATTTGAAAGGAAATTAAAGGAAAGGTGAAGCGAAATTACCACTTCAATCCTCCTCATAAGATCCTCTTTCTGGGACCTAAGATTGTTATTTTGATGAGAACAGAAGATATTGAACATGGGGGAGGGGATAATAAAGATTCATAGGGAGATTTTAGACATATCTTGAAGCCTGAGAGGTGTGAGGAAATGAGGGTGTGAAAGGTGGTATTTATAGTGGAGGGGAGGGGATATTTCTCAATATAAAATTCATTAATTTATTTTTTCCCCACAAGACAATGTATAGTGAGTCTTATATGACTAATAATAGAAATTTCATCATGTGAACACGAACCAATTGGTCTTAGATTAGTATAACATCATTCATTACTCTATAATTAGCTTGTTTATCTTATTTTGTAAATTATGGTATTTCACCATTCATAAAAAATAATGTATTTCAGAATAATCCCAAAAATTTACCACCAACAATTTTTTATGTGTAAAATCCAAAAATTAAGTCCTTTTTCAAAATATAATTTTCTAAATATTATTATTTTAATATTTAATGAAAATCATAATTTATTATAAAAAACTAGTTTTAAAACATTCATATATATATTATAAAATATAGCTATATCATATTTTCAACTTGAATATTATTTATATATTATCATAGGTATGTTTACTATTTATTAAGGTATATCACTATTAATAAGGGTATGTTTCTATTCATAAGGGTAGGTTTTTATTCACCAAAAAGTATATTTCTCTTATTGGACTCCAAATAACTTACAGATTGGAACCGTGAATGTCGGATTTTTAAAATTCAAAACATAGAAGTGCCAAAATTATGTGCAAAGGACACTTAGAACTTAGTAGTTCATTATGTTTTCTATTAATGTGATTTTATAACACATTTATAAGAAGGTAATTTCCATTGAAAAACATTTGGTTGTTACATTCTTCTCCTCTTATGAAAATTCTCCCTCGAAATTTCACTTTACACTTACAGCTGAGGGTACTTCTCCTACATCGCCTTTCCAGTTCCCAAGTAGATTCTTGAATCTTATGGTTCATCCTCAACACATTGACACGGTGGGATGTCTTTTTGCGTAGAACTTTATCACTCTGGTCTATAATATCTACTGGATGCTCCACATAGAAGAGATCATCCTCTAGTTATAACACCTATGAGTTCAGTGCATGTGAGGGATCAGGTATGTACATTCTCAAGAGTGATACAAGAATCACATCATGAACTTGAGCCTTATTCGGTGTAAGTTCAAGCTGATAGGCCACGGCTCCTATGCGGTCAATGATCTCAAAGGGGCCAATATACCTTTGGCTTAGCATTCATTTCTTTCAAAACTGTATGACTCTCATTTATAATGATATTCGAAGGAAGACTTTATCTCTATCGTCGAACTCCAAGTCCCTTTAACAGTTTTCAACGTACCTATATTTCTATATTTTAGTAGCTATGATGTGTTTCTAGATGAATTTAATCTTATATGTCATCTCTTGCACAAGATCGGGTCCAAGTTTCTTTCTTTCTCTAACTTCATCCCAACAGGTTGAAGTTCTACATCACTTTCTAAAGAGGGATTCATATGGAGAAATCTGAATACTCGATTGTAATATATTGTTGTATGGGAACTAAAACATTGGGAGATGTTGATCTCATCAATCTTTTAATTCTATAGAGTATTCTATTAGCATATCTTCAAGCATATGAATAGTGATTTTAGATTTTCCGTTAGTTTGGGGGTGATAGGCCCTGCTGAAATTCAATTCAGAACTCAAATAATATTGAAGAATCCTCCAGAATTTTGATATGAACCTTGGATCATGATCAGATACAATTGAGAGTGGAACACCGTGCTGTCTCACCACTTTTTTCACATATATCCTTGAAAGTTGCTCAAGTGAGTGATCTCCACGAATAGCGATAAAATGGGCTATCTTGTTAAGTCGGTCAACAACATCCCATATCGCATTATTTCTCTTTGACGTCTTTGGGAGACCTATGAAAAAGACCATAGTAACATTCTCCCATTTTCACATGGGTATAGGAAATGTTTTCATGATCCCTTTGAACTTTTTTTGCTCAGCTTTAACTTGATGACACACCATGCACCTTGTGATATATTCCGTGATCACCTTTTTTATGTTATCCCACCAGAAGTCTTCTTAGATATCATGGTACATCTTGGTACTCCTAGGAAGGATAGAGAATGTTGAGCTATGTGCATTTTCAAATAGCTCCTCCATTATCTTGGGTGATGAAGGCACACAACTTCACATTCCAAACCGAATCACACCATCACCGTCGATATAGACCTCTTGCAGCTTTCCATCCTTTACTTCATTCACCATCTTTTGTATTTCCACACCATCCATTTGTGATTCCTTAATATTTTATTGGATGGATGGTTGCACAATAATTTGGGAAAGGGAGGATGTATATCCTACCCTTGTGATTTCCAAATCAATCCTTGGCATATATAAGAAGATAGGGTCATTCTCAATCCGTAACATGGATAGAGTAGCATGTTATTTTCTACTAATAGCATCAGCTACCTTGTTTGCCTTTCTGGGATGGTATTGAATGTAGAAATATTAATCATTAATTAGCTCTAACCATCTCCTTTGATGCATGTTGAGATCCTTTTTTTTGAATATATACTTTAATCTCTTGTGCCTGGTGTATATGTCACACTTAATGCCATAAAGGTAGTGCCTCTATATTTTCAGAGAAAAAATCATGACTACTAGCTCTAGATCATGAATCGGGTAGTTATACTCATTTATCTTCAACTCACATGAGGTTTAGGATATCAAATTATTATTTTTCATGAGTACGCAACCCAATCATTTCATAAAAGAATAATAGTATTTAAAAAAACATTATCTATTTTTCTGTAGAGTGAGTATAGGTGCAGTGATAAGACTTCTATTTAGATCCTTGAAGCATCCCTTCATTCTTCCATCGAGACATACATTACGCCTTTCCTTGATAAATTAGTTATAGGGCTTGACAATCGTGAGAAATTTCTCAAAAAACTTCAGTAGTACCCACCTAATCCAAGAGGATTTCTATGACACTAGAGGGCGAGGGAAATTCCTCAATCACCTTTGTTTTAGAAGGGTCCATAGAAATTACCTCATTTGTGATCACATGTCCCAAGAATGCGACTTGATTTATCCAAAAGTCAAACTTTCGGAACTTGGCGTACAACTTCTCCTTTCTAAATGTCACCAACACAAGTCTTAGATGTTCTTCGTGTTCCTACTTACTATTAAATTAGATTATAGTATCATCAATAATCACTACCACAACTTTTTCAATGTAATGTCTAAAGACTCCATTCATCATACACATGATGATTTCAGGGGAATTATATTGTGTAATGGGAATCACTAGAAAATCATAGTGACCATACCTTGTACAGAAGGCGTTATTCTTAATATCTTCCTTCCTAACCTTTAATTGATGATATCCAAAACGAAGATCCACCTTTGAGAAGTATTGAGCTCCTCTTAACTGATCGAACAAATCATCAATACTTGGAAAATGATACTTTTACTTTATGGTGATCTTGTTGAGTTTCCGATAATTGATACACAGCTGCATTGTTCGATCATTCTTCTTTACAAAGTTCACTGGCGCACCCAAAGTTGATGCACAAGGTCGTATGAACCCTTTGTCCAGATGTTCTTGCAACTGCTTCTTTAACTCCTCTAGTTCGATAGGAGAAATCCTATATGGAAACTTTGAGATAGGATTATCTATGGGTATTTGTTCTATTGGGAACTCTACCTCACAGTATGGGGGAATTTCGGTTAACTCTTCAGGAAATATATCATTTTATTCCCTCATGAGGGGAATTTCTACAAGGTTGGAACTTTCCTTTCACCCAACCATTTGGGAGAGGTATGATTCTTCATATGAAATCAACACCCACAAAGATGAAGGATTTTTCAAAGTAGATTCATGATCTTCCATGAATTTGTAGAGGATCAAGGGATGGTTCCGAATATGATAAGATATTTCACATTCCCGATAGTTGAGATGTGATATATATAACGAGAGTTAATCCATTCCCATTATAGCATCGAATCCCACCAAGAGAAGTATTACAATGTTCACTGGAATAATCTACCCACATACGCTAATAGGAGAAGAGTTAAACACTTGGGGTGCAATGATTACACCACTTGGTTTTTTTACAGATATCTCTACTTCAAGGTTTTGGGGCTTCGATTATATAGTTCTACCAAATTTCATGATATAAAGGAATGCATAGAACCATTATATAATAAGACTTTTTGCATTATTAAGTGATTAGGAAGTGTACCCTGTATGACTTCATTTCCTTGATTCACTTTTGTAGTAGTGATGGCTTAACCCTTCCCCTGTTCCTTTGGCTTTGGTGGTTTATGACACCGATTACCCTCTAGAACTCAAGGTTTAGTATACTGTCTTGCATAGTGCCCTAGCTCCCTACATTTTTAGCATTGAACCATGGGTGGTTCCCTCCTTTCTTCACCTAAATTATCCTTCCTTTTCATGTCTTTTCGACACTCTTGAGCATGGTATCCTTCTTTCCCACACATGAAGCACTTCCCCATCCATTTGAGGTAGTCCCCATGGTGCAACATCCCACATTTTTGGCATGTGGGTCGTCGAGTTTTCATCCCACATTTTTCATTAAATCCTCTGGATTGAAACTCCATATTTCGTTTCTTATCACCATATCCATGGGAAAATTCTCCAAACTCTATCTCCACTTTCAGATCACATCGAACAACTTCTTTATAACTCCCAATATCTCGAATTTCAAGAGCCTTTAGAAGTTGTGGTTTCAATCCACTAAATAATCTATCAATTTTGTTATCATTATTGATAATAAAACCAGAATCGTACCTTAAAAGACTTGTAAAATTCAGTTCATAAGTTGTGATAGAATCTCATTTTTTTGCATGAGCTCAATGAATTCTCTCTTCATCTTCGTGTGAAGAGTTCTTGGGAAATACTTGTTAAGAAACATTATTTTAAAGTCTTCCCATTCCATCTCTTCAATTTCCTCCCTTGTCATGGGTTTCTTAATCAAATCCCACCGTTGATCGGCCTCTCCATGTAGATGATAAACTTCTAGAGTCACCTTATTTGTCTCAGAAAAGTGGATCATAAAAAAGATCTTCTCCATAGAGTTGACCCACTATTCTGCAACAAGTGTATCATAAGATCCAATAAACATTGGTGGGTGTTGCATCGTAAACCATTCGATTTCCAGTTTCTCCCTATTTGGTGAAGGATGAAGTTATCCACTATTATCGTTATTTTTTATAACCTGGTATAGTTTGATAAGCATCTCCATGATGTTTTGAACTCCACCTCCCAAATCATTGGGGATGTCGTTCAGGCAATTCTAGCATTGGCCCTCACACAAGTTATTATCCTAGTTTCAAATGGTTCCCACCATTTTCTAAAATAGAAAAGGTTAGAACAAAACATAAATCAACAGGTCATGATTAACTTATTCATTTGATCAATTTATACTACAATCATAACATATGGGTTCCCTGTGTAAAGATTCTTGTATTCATATTTGTACTTAGTCTTATACTAGAGGTTTTCTCTAGGGTTCACTAATCCTTATTCCCAAATTCACTAAACCTTGCCTCTGAAACCAACTATAGAGACCCAACCCTTTCATAAATTAATATTACTTCAACTTAAAAATAAGAAACATAATATTATTACAGATATAGGATCAAAATGATTAGTGTCTTGTGAAAACTAGGACCATAAATAATAATTACGACATCAAGCATAAACATTTACTTAATTCCTCATTCTCTTTCTTATTATTGGTACTTGACCTATCCATAGTACATGTAGTGAAATCAGGATATAAATAAAAATGGGCAGGCTAAAAGCCAAGTATGATGATAGATAAGAACAATAAAACAATGTGTGATCATAACCATAACACAAACAAAGGATCATGAACATGAGAGGAAATATTAATACGAGACTTGAAATGTGGAAATGAATAATAAAGAAACATCATGTCTTAGTTTTTAACTACCAAACATACATGTGGAAAAATATAGAATCATTTTAACACATAATTTAACATTAACTCATGAGATTCATCACTTTACCTAATTCATTGGAGTGCTAAATAATTCTGGGTGCACTCGTTACATTGAAACTTTCATATTGCACTATATAATTCTGGGTGCACCCATCAAATCATAACATTATCATTTATCATGCATGAAACAATGAACATATATCAAAATAGAACATAAATAAGACTAGAAAAGGAATGGATTTCTTTTTATAAGAACACATTCAATAACATTGGGTTCCCAAAATAAATAGGGAATAACCAACATGTAATAAGAACTGTCAACCTTAAATGAGAAGTAAAAGGTGTGTTCTTAAAAGAAGAGTTCTTTTGGAAAACATTTTATTTGAAATAAAATCTAGTGATAAACATTTATATGCCAGAATAGGAAAAATATGATGAAAAAATTATTTTTAAGGAGTATCAATATCCAAAAATTAGTGAAAGAGGGAGAACACGAAGGATGAAAGATGGGTTCGAGATTTTCTCTTTACCTTATATATGAACGCTTACTTCACTTTAATGTCATGTATAACAACATTAAATAAATTAATTAACAATTACAGAACCTTGTGTACATGAATATGGTATATTATGGTTTCATTAAGTTATTTTATTTGCCTTTGGATGAGTTACCGAGATTAAAAACATTGTTCGGGAATGATTGTTTTAATGGGTTTTCTTGAGCGGTTCACTTGTATTCATAAATTGAAGATCAGGTAGAATAGGGTTAAACATCCCGAACTAATATTAAATGTGATTAATGATATTCTATGATTTTAAATTATCTTATAATTAATTGTGTTATATAACATGTGGATGAATCATTATATAGTAATTTAATATTCATCATTTGGGTTAATTTTGGCGGTTTTTCGACAGCAACAAACTTGTTTTGATTAATAATTTATTAATAAGTACATAAGATAGTTCTAGAACATCATATGTGATGTAATACACATAAAATATTCTGGTTCAACCATAAAAATGGTTTCATGACCAGATCTAAAAGTATAAATGGAAAAATAAAACATGTCGTTCTAGAAGGTGATAGATTAACACCTTACAAACAACCTTTTCCTTTATAAAATAAAATGAATAGAAGAATGGGAATGGATGGTATAATATCCCATTAGTATCATAAAATTACATTATATGTATGATACTAGAGTTTCCATACCATCTGGATGAAGATATGTGGAGAGATAATAAGAAAAGAACATGAAATTGAAATGAAATTAAAGGAAAGAGGAATAGAAATTACCTCTAGAATCCTCCTCCTTGAGATACTCATTAAGGGACCTAGGATTGGGCTTTTGATGATACTAGAAGCTCTTAGACGTGGGGGAGGGTCTAGGGAAGATTCTTGGGAATATTTTATAATATTATTGAATCTTGAAAGGTGTGAGGAAATGATTGAGTGAAAGGTGGTATTTATAGTGGAGGGGAGAGTAGATTTCACAGTATAGAATTCATTAATTTATTATTTCCCCACAACACAAGGAATAGCCAGTCTTTCATGACCATGAATAGTAATTTTATCAGGTTAACCCGACCCAATTGGTCTTACATTAGTATAAAATCATGCATGACTCTTTAATTAGATTATTTAGCATATTTTGTAAATTATGGTATTTCTCTATTCATAAAAAATTCATCTATTTTAGAAAAATCCCAAAAAATCACCCCAATGATTTTTCAATGCGTAGAATCCATAAATGAAGTCCATTTTTCAAAAATAATTTCCTAAATATTATTATTTTAATATTTAATTAAAATCATCATTTATTATCAAAAACCAGTTTTAAAACATTCATTTACTTATTCAAAAATATAGGTACATCATACATTCAACTTGAATATTGATTATATATTATCATAGGTAAGGTTAAAATTCAGTAGGGTATATCACTATTCATAAGTGGATGTTACTATTGATAAGGGTATATTATTATTCACCAAAAATTATGTTTTTCTTATTGAACTCCAAATAACTTAACGATTGCAACCGTGTATGTTGGATTTTTGAAATTCCAAACACAGAAGTGACAAAATTATGTTTAATGGAAACTTAGCACATATTATTTCATTATGTTGTGTTTTCATGTTATTTTATGAAATATTTATAAGCAGAGAATTTCCATTTAAAAACAGTGGTTCATTATTATGTCTATCACTTCCAGGAAAAATACATCCAGATTATCAAGGGATTTCCTTACAATAAAATCAAAACCCAGATATAGGTTATGCACTGTTTGGAATCAACTCTCTTATGTCAAGGGGTGGCTATCCGTTATGTCATATATGTCCTCATCCAAGTCTAAGGGTGTGGTTCCACCTTCAATATATAAAATATTCTGAGTATATGGGTGTGGATCCCCTACGATATATCACATCATTCATATCCAAGGAGTACTTCCAAGGCATCCTGAGCCATATATCAAAAAATCTTGATGGGCAATGAATCAAAAAAAACACATCACATACATAGTAAATGAAACATTCTCATACATGCAATGTCAATAGGGGTTCTAAAGTGATACTCTTGATCATGACTACCCATTTCCATATGCACCGTAACATGGGTAAATATATAGGTGTGGTTCCCCTATGTTATATCACATCATTCATATCCAAGGAGTACTTCCAAGGCATCCTGAGCCATATATCAAAAAATATTGATGGGAAATGAATAAAAAAAACACATCACATACATAGTAAATGAAACATTCTCATACATGCAATGTAAATAGGGGTTCTAAATTGATACTCTTGATCATGACTACCCATTTCCATATGCACCGTAACATGGGTAAATATATTACTAGGGAACCCTCAGTGGTCCTCTAGGTCTCATCATATCCCGGACACCCTTCATGGGTTCCATTATTGAAAAAATTCTCTTATATTTATACCAATCACTAGTAGGTAATATTTTCCCCCAGTATTGTCAATATCTCATGATGGTCTCACTGGACTCCTAAGAAAGTCATACATGTGAGATAACCTCAAGCACATTGCTTTTACAAGTCACTATAGGCTTATCCAATCACCCAACTCATCCATCACTCTAGGTTGGGTCTACCCACCCATGAAATCAAATATCATTGGTACGTTAAATACTCAACCAATGATTATATCACTATCTATTGGATCTAAGGCCTTTCATGGTTCTACTAAGACCTACCGGGCCTCTCAGTACTATCTCATAAACCCCTCTACATGTAGGTCATTGGGACGCATGTACTAATAGACACTGTGCTTATATAATACAATTTCATAATATATGGTGTCCATGTATCACAATACATGTAATTATAACCATGTATTCAGACATTGATGTCTGATTCAATAAATATGGTGCACAAGGGACTATCTTATCACATTGTAACTTTATTCAGTTTATCAAATATTTTCATTTTAAAGAAAAAAATTACTCAAATTAAAAGGGGATTGTCGCCATCAGTAGTGATACCATACATTATATTTAAATCATAAATAAATAAATCAATATACGATTTTGATGTATATAATAACACCAATATAATTTTGGAGATATGCCCTTTTTGATTTAATGCTTAAAAGCTTATTCCATGGATTTTCCATATTCATATAAACACCACCCATCATTTTGATTCCATATCTCACTCCAAAAAAAATTATTTAAATATAATTATTTATAATTTATTAAACATTTTATAACTAATTAAAAAATTTAATCCAAATTAATTTAAAATATTATAAAATTTCCAAAACCTCACTAAACCATAACTACTCACCGAAACCCCTTGTATTGGGGTGTATACCACTCTTAGAGAACACCCAAGGTTAAACCATAATAAATACCAATTTTAATTCCCTAAGTCAATGTTCAATTTCATCAATTTCCACCAATAACTATTTTAAAATTTATATCATGACATACCTCTATCAAAACAACACAAAACAAAATACATGCATCATCTCGAGACACCCTCAATTCATGTAGAGAAAAATTCCCATATGAATCAATTGATTCAAGCATACTCTAGAGGAATTATGAGAAAAACTCTAGCTAAAATTGAATATATATCAATGGCTATAGAAAATTAAAAAATATAGAAATAAATGACACCATACATTGTTCCTACCATAATAATGAACCAATATTCATTCCACTTCATGGGCATTCATTGGAGACAGGAAGAAGGGGGATGATTTGACAAATGGCCCTCCCCTAGCACCATTCCCCCTTAAATCCATAGTGGTGATAAGTAAATTATCATTATACCCCTCCTATAAAAACTCCTAGTACACCATTCATGATAGGAACCAAAAGGATTAATCTAAGAAATACTCAGAGTAGACGAGGAATCCCTCTAACACAACACTATGAAAGTGTGAACCAATGATCACGATTAGAATAGTTTTAAGAAATGGATCCCCTATTAGACAACCCATTCACAACCTATAATCACCCAATGAATTCTATTCACATCATGAACTACCATTCACTATATGGCTGGCTATAAAAACTAAAATTTTATCACCTAATTCCCCTAACCCTTCTCTATTTCTCACAAGATGACCCATTCCACCAACCTAATATAAAACTACATCCAAAAGACACTTTGTAAATACGTTCAAACTTTCATAATATATTTATGAGCCCTGGTACACAAAAATATACATCCACCAAACTAAAAATTCAAATTCCATTTTAAATTCATAACTCAAAAAGGTATTGGGGTTTACAGCCTCCGAGCATTAGAACATCTCATCCCAAGGAAGTATCATTCACCACTTTATCACCAATCCTAAAGTTTACCAATTGTAATTTCATTAATTACTCATTGCATTGTACCTCATAATATCAATCAATCTTCTACTTGTCAATTCCAAACATGAGATGAACTATTCATTAAATATAGATCAACCGCTAATCACAATCACCGAAACACTAAGACGATACTCACTTGTACTTGTCTAACCTGTAGCAGAAATTTTTTATTCGATGTTGGAGTTTTAATATTGGTTACTTAATAACTATTATTTAAAAAATTTATCACATTTTTTATCTTTAATCAACATGAAAACATTTTTTTGGATGTTTTTAACATCAATTATTTAATAATTGATGTTAAATCTAATATTTTTGGGGGTTTTAAAATATGTTTTTAAAATGAATGATGTTAGAAGTAAAATTTTTGAGTAAGAAACAATGGAGCTTCAATTTTTTAAGAACACACCTTTCAAATTTAACATCCCACAATGAATTAATTATGATATAGAAAACTATTCATTAGTTTGTATATAATTTTTACCACTCTATGTTTTCACATTTATCAAACCCTTATAGAATTCATATCTTCCGTCCATGGGTTTATTCCAAAAATATTTCACAATGGTATTTATTATGATTATTAAATTATTTAATATATTCATTATTAATTTTTTTAATCAATAATCTTATTAAAGAGTCATATTTATTATGAAAAACAATTTTCCATATCTTGTAAAAAATTAAAAACATCTATATGTTATTCAAAAACAATATTTTGAAAATATTTATAATATATAACTTTGGTTTCCTCATGAAAAATTTCTCTCAAAGAAAATTTCAATGAATTAAAAAGAAACAAGGATGGAAATTAATTCTAAGTTTAATGTTTTGTTTTCTTGATTTCTATAACACCCCCAATTTCTATTAGTTACTATTATTTTGAACAAATTAATATTATTTCATGGATTACAATGCATGATAGACCATTTCAATGTATATTTATATGAAAAAATAATTTTATACAATGGTACACATAAAAATTAAAATATTTTTTGTAACATTAAACATTGATCTAGCCTTTGTTACACACAACAATTACTTTTTTCAATGACTTGCATACACGCAAGACTAGGTTTTATCGAAAGATATTAATATTATTATTTAAAATTAAAACTATAACTTATCTATTGAAGAGTAAGTTATGAATATTATTTACTAACATATGAAAATATATTATCGAATGCATTGGTAAACAAATAAATATAAATAAAAATGAAAAACCAATTGAATTTAAAGGGGATGTTTTAATAAGAAACTATTCGTATGTCCCTAAATGGGTTTCATCATAATAAATTAAATTAAATACTTTTATTAAATGATATTAATGAAAATTATTTCTAATATATTAAATAAAAATTTATTATATTCATCCAATATATATTATATTCATAAGATAAGAAGTAATCTAATTTTAGGCATAAAAAGCAATATTTTTGTAATGTCAATTTCACCACCTTTTAAGAGAATACTTATTTTAAAACTATATTTTAACACTATTAAATATTTTATAGGAAAAAATAAACCTAATTTTTTAGTGGGTAATTTAAAAATTACCTTAGGATGTATTTTTGGTATTTTTCGAAGATGATTTATTTTTTATGAACAGCTAAAAATGATAAATTATAATTGAAAACGTCTAATTTTTTTAATATATTTATATTGATAAATTATATTTTAATTTTGTTTTAAAGAATATTTATTTAAAATAAAAAATTAGTAATAAAATTTAATTAATTTTAATCCATTTGATAAGTAAATCTAATATATAAACTTTTTAAACTTTTGATCTTTTAGTTTTAAAACCCCACTTCTTCGACATGCCTGTGCGATTAATATTAAATTAATTTCTACCACATATTTGAATGTAATTTTTAAAAAATAGATTCCAAATTTTAATGGGAATATTTTCTAATATCTAATAAGTCCAACTAAATTTTTTACCATAATTAATTTAGAATCTAGTTAAATTTAATCACGGTTATTAAGTTAAAAAATGAATTTACTATGGGACTAATCATTAAAAATATTGGGTAAAATGAAATTGAAACCTGTACATAACCAATTTTATAGTCGTAATTATACAATTTCCAATATTTTATGAAAAAGTGTTAGTTATTGGAGGCACATTATGTAAGAGATACTTCCCAATATTATTTACCTTTTTGTATTTACAAGAATTTCACTCCCCCTCCATTATAAAAGGGAATTCACTCTCCCCCATAATTTACACATATCAAGACATTTTAATTGAAAAAAACTACCAAAATAACTTAAAAATATACATCCTATCATTCTTTAGGACTTATTTTCTACATAAATTCATCCCTAAATTCCATTGTTGAAAACCAAAAACAGATACTCGAAGAAGATGTAATGTTTATTAGCAAACATTTTCGTTTTATTTCTTATTCAAACACAATAAATTATTATAATATCATTATTATATAATAACCTAACCACATTAAATATACTAATATGTTTTTATGTTAATTTTATGACCCAAAACCAGACACTTCCATAAAATGGGATACACAGTCATTGTTTTTGTGTACGACGAACTACCACCTTGCGAACCGATGTCATCTGTTCTTCCATTACCACCTCATAAGGTTGGGAATAATTTTGGGAATTATATTTATATATTACATATATATATATAATAGTTTTAATTTAGTTTTGTTTATGAAACAATTTTATAACACATACCTTCATGATTATCATTTTGTGACAATATGATAACGTCGTTCATGTGTACGGCGAACTACCTCCTGATGAAGCGATGTGATTCATTAACTCTTTATATTTAATGTATTAATTATATGTTCAATAAAAATATATGATATATATGACATAAAAATTATACTATAATGTTAATATGTATAGAGTATAATTTTTGAAATATGACAACAAAATGGAAAAAATGTTCATGGGAACGTACGACCTACCGTCTCCATGAATGGTGTATTACATTTCTTATAACAAAATTTTATGGGTTAATATAAATAAATATATATATTGACTATATATTATATTTTTACCATTTTTATAATTCATTATACGATTAAATTGTTATCTAATTAAGAGGACCGATAATAAAAAGTCCAAACATGTATGAAAAACTAGTCAGTTCTTAACTAAAACATAACATAAACATGGAATTATTAATGAAAGGGTAATATAAAGTCATAATTAAAACATATATGGAATTATATATAGTGATTTTTTTCTATAATACACGTATAATAATAATTTATTTATTATAAAGGATGTTTGAACAAGTATGATGATCATAAAGACTTAAGGAAAGGGGATTTATAGTCTCACCTTTATTTCTGTGAGACTTATCTGATATTAAAAACTCATTTATTTTTTGTGGTGTATATATTAACAATTTATATTTTATATCATGAATTTATTTTATTTTATTATATTAAAATTTTAAATTTATTTGATTCTTTCATTGATCATATTATTCCTAACTTACTCAATTAGTAAGGGATATCTATCTCACTTTTATTTTCTGTGAGAGACAATCCATGTTCACCACCCATTTCTTATATGTGGTGTGAATAATGAAAATTTATGTATTTATTTATTATTATAATTAAAATTATTATGATTTTAAAATCAATTTTATGATATCACTCTCATAAGGTTTATGGTTTAAATTTTACCAAAGCAGTAAGGGGATTTTGTCTCAATATTCCATCTTTATCAAACCTGTTTTTATGCACTTATATTATTTTATGAGGTTTATATATTGTTACTTTTACATGTTATGTAATAAATATACTTCTTTAATGATATTTTAGGTTCATATAATGTTATTATTTCATGTATATTATGATTAAATGTTATATAAGTGGTAAATGTTTATTACTAAAATCTCATTATTTATTAAGAGTGTTTAACATTATGCTTCCATAATTGAAATATTATAATAAATATATCAATAATTCTTAAGAACTCTCTTATACTATGTTTCTTTATTATATATACATCTAAAAATACCATTTTAACACTCTTTGGTAATTCATATAATTAAGAAAATATTTTTAATAAAATATTAATTTATTTCTCTCTTCGGTCATAAATATTTTCTCTCCCAAATCCATGTTTTCTAAAAACATTTTCAAAGATGATATACTATGATAGTATGATTTATTAAAAGAAAAATTTTACCCATGTTTAAACTTTTAAATAAACGGATTTGAAATGAAACTTCATGTCATTTTCAAATCAAGACTCTTCTGACTTCTACCGAAAATATGAAAGTAATATTTTTTATGTATATGTCTTGTGAAAATTCGTTGTCATGAGGACCACTCTATTCATTCAATTTTCTATTATAAATTTTATATTATGAATTAATATAAAACAATTTAAAAAAAAATCATGCATAATTTATATATTTTCATTGTTATTTTTAAAGAAAATGTATTTCAAATAGTTTCATGTTTTAAAAAGATTCTTTTCAAAGATGAAATGATATGTTCCTCAAGAAATGTTTTAAATGATCTTTAAAAATTATATTCCATCTATGATGAAATATATTTGTGTATCTCATGGATTTATGGGTATAGGATCGAAGTTAATTATTCATATTCTTTCTCAAAAAAATTTATGATTTAATTGTTTGATGTTTGTGAAACTCTTTTCTCTTCCACATGTTATATGCTTTGAAACCCACTATTATTCATGGATTATGCTATAATGAAATGATTTTAAAAACCTATCTCTTTTCAAATTGTTAAAATATGATTAACTGTTTATGAAACCCATTTGAGTTCATGTTTTATGACATGATGAATTTTTATGATCTTATAGAACACATTTGTATGATTTAATTATGTGATGGGTGATACCTATATCTTCCTACAATTAATTGGGTAATGATAAATGTTATATAAGAACATAGGGTACACATGTTATTATACCAAGTCCAAAACAAATATGTCATATGGATTATTACCATAATATCCCAAACAAGAGGGTATAATGTTTGTTCTCCCGTGCCCAAAAGCAAGAGGGTATGTGGGTTGTTATACAATGCTTGAAAATAAGGGGATACGCTGGTTGTTATCCCAAGCCAAAAAACAAGAGGGTACATGGGTTGTTAACATAATACAAAAAATTAGAGGGTGCATAGTTTGTTATCCCAAGATCAAAAATAGGAGGGTACACTGGTTTTTAAACGAATATCAAAAACAGGAGGGTACATCGGTTGTTATCCCATGATTGAAAGCAAGGGGGTACATGGGTTGTTTTCCCAAGAATGAAAAAAATAGGCTATACAAGATGTTAAACCAATCCCAAAAACAATAGAGTACATGGGTTGTTTTCCCAAGCATTAAAATAAGTTAATGCATAGGCTATTAGCCCAAGACCAAAAACAATATGGTACACATGTCTTTTTCCCATGCACAAATTAGGCAAACCGGTGGTCATCCCTTGGCTAACACATTATGAATATATTGGTGGAAAGCCTTGACATATAATTTCCTACTCAAAAGTGTATGCCACAAATATATGTATTATGCCTATTTTATTTTCTAATAACACATGTTTTTTTATTTTCTTATGATTCATGTATTATTCTCTACGAATAATTCATCCATGACTCATGATTATGATATTTGATATGAAAGTTATGATCTTAAAATGTTATTTTCATGTTCTTATACCATTATATTAATGTTATTCTTATGAATCTATTTTATTTACCCTTACTGGGTATCCAATCCAACCATTTCTGAGGTTTCATATCCTTAGGTTATTAAGAAATGTTTTTTGTAGGAGTGATAAATAGGATGATATTAGTGGGAAACATTGAATATATTTCTCCATGTGAGAAGATTATGATTCAAGTTTCAAAATACACTAAACTATTATGGTACTCAAGCATGTGTTCCTATAATATAATAAATCATAATAAAAAATGAAGTAATATCCATGTATAAGAATATTGGTCCTTTATAGAAGGTGTCAAAGGATAGGTTTAGTCAACCTTTAGAATCTAGGATGGGAAAAATTTAGTGAGATCCCAAAGGATATTTTTTAGCATATTTCTAGGGATTCCTCTAAGGATATGTTTATTGATGTTTCAATGTTTAGGAATATGTATTTTAGTTTTCGTAATGGATTGATAGAGTGGTTTCCTAGTAATAAATCCATGTATAGATACTAAAATTGGATGCTGACTTGGAATTGATGTTCCTAGGGGTAACAACCCTAAAAACCCTATATTTTGTTAGACTTGTCTGGAAATTAGTGAATAAAAACAGGACTTACTTCACACCTGGTTTTACACTCTCATGGGATTTCCATTGGAAAATCACAAACAATTTATAATCCAATATGATGTATTAAAATAGATGATGACTTTGAATTTCCTATATTAATTGTATGGTTTCATAGATTGAAAAGAAGGTGTCATTATTTAGACACCCTATAAGTGATTTTCTTGATCACATGGTTTCCCACTATGATTATTGTTTCTCATGGTATGACTTTTTGTTTTTGTTACTGGCTAGAACATGAAGGAACCATTTTATTGATTAATGAAATGTAATATTAAATGATTTCCTCTTGAGAAACAGAACATTATTGGGGTTTTAATGGGGAACGGTTTTTATATGCTCACAAAAATTTCTGAAGCTATGAATCATGTTGAATATAAAAACAAGAAATACATGGAATAACATTCTTTTGATTCTATCATGAAAAAAATAAACATTAATTTAGTGGTTCAACCAATACACTAGTTATTGAGAAATATATTTGTACCACGGAAGAGATATTTTACATTATTTAGTCTTCAGATCATTAAAATTAATTTTGAATATTTATCATTTGGAAGGTGAAGCAGATTAGTGGTGGAAGCTTATTTAGAAGATGATATAATAAGAAAAATTTGAATATAATGAATGGGAAGGGTTTGAGGGGATATTTCTAAATATATACTTCCCTAGGGTTCTACGAACAATGAAAGAGAAGGAATTTCTACAGCATA
Organism: Viscum album; assembly: GCA_963277665.1. Lineage (NCBI taxonomy): Eukaryota > Viridiplantae > Streptophyta > Magnoliopsida > Santalales > Viscaceae > Viscum > Viscum album. Next base: position 2,001,844,546 of record OY728161.1, on the reverse strand, counting down.
AATAGAAAGATGATGAATTTATTGGTGCTTATGATGAAACTTTACCAAGACATGGGAGGTACTATTTAGTTATTATCATTCAATATGAAAGTAATTTTGACCAATTCATGAATTTTGTAAAACCAAAAATTTGTATGGAGTTATTAATAAGGGAATTTGGATTCTATGAACTGATTTTTTGATGTTCTATTATGGTTGAAATGGTGGTTTGTGTTATATATAAATCTCATGGTTTTGATAAGAAGATAATAATTGAATTCAAATAACCATATATGATCTATAGAGAGAAGATGACGAAATCTCTTTTATTGATGATGTATGGGAAGAAACACGGAGGGAATTGTATTAATGATAATACAAAATTTTTTATGGGAGGAAATGAATTTAATCGAGTGGAAGGATGCTGAAGTGATTGGAAAAATTTATCTAATGAAGACAATAATGAGAAATCATCACATAATTCACCTCCCACACATATCTGTTTCAATTGTAAGGAGTTTTGTAATTATGATAAAAATTTCCCAAATTTGAGGGTTAATAGTGATAATCAATGCTAAAAACCTCTAACTAAAAGGGAAAAGGGAATGAATTTTCAATGATAATAAATAAACCGAATCATGATAATTAGGTCACTCCATAGTGGGGAATTTCATATGAGATTTTAGGAAAATAAGATCTTTGAAAATATTCATGTTCATCCTTCAGTGGAACTTGATATGATTCTAAGAATTGATTTTCTCTCTATACATGGATTCCAGAATAATAAAATCATATTGATATTCAACTAGTGGAAGAATGAACCCAAGATTCCAAAATAATTGTTTTTATTAATAATATCATATTTATTGAATATAGGGGTTAATTATATTTTGGTAGCATGTATATTTTCAGTAAGTATTAGGGTAATTTATGTTATTACTATGTTTTAAGAGAATAAATGATAATGTTATTCAGATGTTTGGTATGTGATAGTCAAGAGACACATTATGATATATTGGGGATAAATGATAAGATGATTTTTAAAATGTTATTGATCATATTTCTAATGATATGAATTTTCATCTTTCAGAAGGGTTAAAAGGATAAACATTTATGGAATGGTTTAAGTCAAACTTTGGATGTGGTTTTAGAGATTAATTTTTTATCTCACCACATAAGTACTTAGGCATATTGGATAACCTATGTTAACCATTTTTCTATGATGTTAACTAAATATATTTGGAATGATATATCCTTATATTTATGGATGTCATGATATGTTAATGATTTAGGAATGAAAAATCCACCTTCATCTCTTGGAATAAATTATGAAGTAGAAATTGATCACGGAAAACCAAAGGGAGAGATTGTGCCTATGAGATGAAATGAAATAAAGTAAGTATGTCCTCTTGTGAAAATCATCATCTTCAAGAAAATGGTCTCGAAAAAAATGTTATCCTATTATCCTCATATTTTATGATATCAATGACCTTTTTCAATCCTATTTGGTTTATGAATTTATGATCATTAACCATATACTTCCCATTTTCTTTATCACTCTCCATCAATATTTGTGTTTTAGTTTTCTCTTTTATGTTTATGTTTCCACTTTCCACCTATGTTCTCAAATGTGGAATCTGAGTTATGAGTTACTTTGGGTAACTGTTATGTTTCAAACATTCTGTTTTGAAAGGATAGTATAGTATTATTTTTTTGATGTGGGTTTCTATGGAAGTAAATATTATGTATTAAAACATGTATGAACCATATTAATTTCAATGGTGAAATTCATTTTATGGGGGTAAAATGTAACATGTTTAATTTTTATGAATTGTTATTTTTAAAATAATTTAAAAATATTTGATGTCTTTAACTACACACTACACTGATTTAATCATGATTTATTCGATGAACCATGATTATATTCTGTTATACACAACACCGAGTATAGAATGCATTATAATCACAATAAGTTAGCCTATGTCAAAGACATCAATGACTTTCTTCGCTAACTCGAGTACAAACATGACTGAGTTTTACCGAATAATATTAATATTATTCTTTTAAATAAAATTATCTCTTAAAATAAAATTATAACTTATTAATAGGGTTAAATAAATTCTTAAAATATATGTCTAAATTCATTGTTTACCAATTAATTAGAAATTCAAACAATAAACCAATTGAATTTTAAGGAAATGTTTTAATAAAAAACTATTTTTATGCCCCCAAAGGCATTTTATCCTAATAAATTAAATTAAATACAATTACTAAATTATATTAATGAAATTAATATATTATATATTAAATATATTTATTATGTACATAAAATATATTTTATATGAATAATATAAGAAAAAATCCATTTTTATGTATAAAAAATTTATTTCTCTAAAGGTTATTTTTCCGAAATTTAATGGTATAATTAATAAAAAAATAAATATTAAAAAATTAATAAAATTTATATGAAAATGTAAAATTTATTTTTCAAATCACAATTTCAAAATTTTTATATGATGATTTTTCAGTATTTTTCTAAAAATATTCATTTTTTATGAATAGTGAATGTTTTGAATTTTAATAGAAAGCATTTGTTTCATTTCATTTATTTATATAGTTAAATTATATTTTTACTTGGTTTTATAGAATATTTAGTTCCATTATACATATATTATACCAATTTATGTCATTGGAATCAATATAATATTAAAATTATTATAAAAAGTCTTGTAAACATTTGATATTTTGTCTTTAAAACACTGCTTCCTTGACATGTGTGTGTGATAAATATTTGTGTGAAAATTCAATTAAACTACTGGAATTTGAATTATTTATAATGATGTTTTTGCTACGGGGTACTGTTGTAAAGACCTCCTTGTAGAAAATGGCGTTGAAAATATTTTCTTTGAGTTTTAAAAAAAACATACCACAATGAGCCCGTTGCAAAAAAACATTAAAAAAATTAGAACATTAATATTAATAAAATTTAGAAAATTAATATTACTAATAATAATAAAATGTTATTAAGGAAACAATATTGATAAAATAATATTAATAATAATAAATGATAATGCTAATAATAATAATAAAGTATTAATAATGTTAATAAAATTAATAATAAAGAAATAATAAAAATAATAAAATAATAATAACATCAATATTCCCAAATATTTAAATACAATAATAATAATAAATACTAAAAATAATAATAAAATAATATTAAATAATAATTTTAATAAAATAGGAATACAAAACTAATATAATAAAAATAATAATAAAAATAAATAGATATTAATGTTTTAAAATATTAATAAAAAAATAAATAAAAAAATAAAAAAACACAAAAATCGAAACAAAAAAACACACTATATAGAAATATAAATATATATTATTAACAAAATTGCATCCAAATGTTTTATCATAAAAAGTAAATACATCACTGAGGGGTGGGTCTTCTAGAGGATCTAGAGGAGCTAGAGAAGAAGGTGGAGGGAACTCCATCCCTAAACTATGAGTTAGATATCGAATGTACTCCATCGTCTACTCGTGTTTCATCTACCATCGATGTATCTCCTCCTCCTCCTCCTACTGTCGACAGAGCTCTTTCGGATCCTTATGCATACTCTTTATTAGCACACCCAGAGCTTGCAGCTTCTCATAATACTGTCCAGAAGATGATAATGGCTCCCCATGATCTCCTCTTGAAATGCATGTCGATATCGTAGCCATACCATAATAACAACAAATCGCCATTCGAGAGCCGATACTGACAATTAGGCCTTTATCAAAGGAATACTGGGTTGCATGTATCCATTTTTCCTCATCAAATCTTATTGCATTGGACTGATCATCTGCCTCAATATGACTCTAAGTCTTTGCCTGATAAATTTTTTCCTCATATGTCTCATTTAATTGAAATTTAAAATGTAAATAGTTAAAAACAATTTTTTATATTAATTTTAAAATACATAACTAAATTATATTGACTACAATCTGATTTTAGTGATCACCTCTAATCTCTGCAGTGACATGATCACTGTACATCCTCTTATAAATGTTGAACTCCATAATACTAGTTTGTTACACTACATGTATGAATATAAAATAAACATTTTACATTTAAAGTTATATAAATAAATTAAAAAAATGTACTTACCATATGTTCCCTATACATACTAAATGTTTGACTTCCATCTCGATGTGTCACCTCCTATATCCACTAGTTTTGGCAACCAACTGATGATGTCCTCTGAAAACAAACACCCATCTAGTGCGAACATAATCCATACCAAAATAGAGAATAAATATAATCAGGACGGTGGGTGTCGTAAGATTCGTCAAACTCTAGGACTCATTCTTTTCTTATTATTGTATGCCACAAATTGTGTAAAAACTGACGACAATGATCACACATGAAACCCTCCCATGCCTAGTAGATATATTCATGCATGATCTCATTAATATGATACCATAAAACCTACCATAAATTTATAATATCAAGTTATTAATTAAATAAATTTCAAAATAAATATTATTTATTTACTTACCAGCCAATGATTGATCATACGGTGTTGAACATCATTGGGAATCTGATCCCATGTAACCCCTGCTCCAGAAAATTAATTTCACAATATATAACTCCCATGTCTAAAAGCTATATGTGAAATGCTATGAGAAAACAAAAAATTCTATATAAAAGTATATAAATAAGTTAATAATAATTAATGAATAGTAACTACAATAAACAAGTAAACATTCCTCTTCATGTGTGGATAGAAGCCAAGAAGTGTACATCGCTCGGGGATAGAGTCAAGAATCATCAATCTCACAAGACCATGTCCCCTCTAAGTCATCACTAAACTACTAGTAGTCTGTTGGTCAGATTATCCAACATCATTCTCATAATTAGGTAGATCAGCGCCCTCTAACTCACGAAATAGATCAGATCCTATATGAAACATGAAATGACTATTGTTAGAAAATAGTTAAAAACAACTACTATATATAGATATATATCATATATGATTAATACTTGCATTTAATTGAGTCATTATTTATCTCTATCCTCATATTTGTATATGGTTTTTTCAATATATTCATATTCCTCCTCAATGTCATTAATTTTCATAAGAGTTTTAGTTTAATTGTCTCTTATCATTTCCAATTCATTTGTTACATCAATAACATAATGATAACCATTTACCCTTAATTATGGGGTGTCATCATCAATATTTTTTCAATTTGTGTAAAATATGGAAATGGAATAGTCTCTTGAAAATTTTCAATTCCCTTCACTTCAGCAGAACCACATTCACTTTGAAAAACTGATTTTTTTGAGATTTCATTTTATTATGCTCCACCAATCACTCAACTCTCTTGAAGTAACACAGTAATTTTCATAATAAATTTGATGTCCTTGATTATAAAATGAAACTGGTTCATTTACTGCATGAAGGATTTTATATTTAATATCAATGATTCCTTGGCTCAGATGAAAATGTAAGCCTCTCTTAGTATCCAACAACTAAGATTTAAACATCGTTATGTAATTTTATCCGAGTTAAAATAGTTCAAATATTTCTTACTGAATTTCATAAAAGTCAACTTAAATTTCTATATAATTAGATCTTATCATGTAAACACTAGTATTATTTTCTTTTTATTCCCCATATGTATGTGTATGAAATCGAAAACCATTTACCAAATATGAATTATAAAATTTACCAATTTTAGATAGTGGGTTACTCAATATAGAAAATCGATTATCAATTTTATCATTATGTTTAAATACCTTAAAATTTGTAAAAAAAATATCAATATAATCGGTAATAAATTGATCTTATATTTTTAACCATAAATAATTTACTTTACTACTTTTTTAAATCATTTGGAAAAATTATTTTTCTGATGTTCTTCCAAAATAGTTACTTTTATTTGTGGATATTTTTTATTTATATTATTAACATATAACCTAAAAATAATATAATATTAACTTACTATAAAAAATATTACGGAATAAGTGATAGGATCACTCACAGTACAAAATGATTCATCTCTTCAGAGTTGATCAGAACATATATATGAGCTCTGCGATTTCCATCATTTGAAAGACATCATTCATAAACTCCACCAAAAACATGTTCAGGCTGATTAGAAACTGATAATTTATTGATAATTTCATCATCAAAATTTCCCTCTTTAAATCCCATATAGTTGTGTTTTAAGGGATATTGAGATTGAATATAATGAGAGTTTAAAAAACTTCCTTCTACAAAAAATCTTCTAGATTTGATCCTTCAACTGATGCTTTGTTACAAACATTTTTATTCAATTTATGCATGAATCTCTCGAATGGTTCCCTCCATTAAAACTATACTAGACCTCAACATTTTTCATCAAGTCAAAATTTTAATATCAAAAGTTATATAGAGTCAATGAAAGCCGATGGGAAGATTTTTCCTAGTTTACATAAAATAAAAATAATATATTCTTCTAGTCTATATAGGGAATCATAATAAGTTATCACTACTAAAAAGTCTTACAAAATAATATGATATGTTTGTTAGTTCATCTCAAATTACATAATTCAACAAACCTCTTAATAAAATTGGTATAAGTCATTCCATTATAACTTGACATTCATGACTTTTTAATCCTATAATATGACCATTTCTAACACATCTGTCCATATTGGAATCATAACCATCTGAAATTCTCAAATCTAGAATAAACTGAAAAAATAATAATTTATTTTCTATGGAAAGAGTATAATCATATTTTGACATCATTAACTTTTTTAAATTTTCAATTTAAAATTATTAATGTTCTACTCTCCAATAAATTTAGATAATATCTAATCATTCCTTTTAATTATCTTTAGTCTTACCTGGTGTATCCAAAAATGTATAAAATATATTATCAAAATAGGTCTTCTCAATGTTCATGACATCCATCTTGTGAAATATCAAAAAAACAAACTAATATAGAAGATCCTAACAAATGCAATGTTTTATCCAACTGTGTTCTTTTCCAAATATATTAATTTTTTTGGTTTGTATTTGTCCAAATGTAATGGAAGGTAGTGAAGAGACAAATGGTTTTAACACCATACATGATATAATTTTTGGAGGTCCATATCTTTCAATTTTGCATTTTCTATAATGGTATATGTTCCTCTGAAAAGGTTGATCGGTTGGAATGAATTTGAGATGACAATATAAAAACCCATTTTTCCATTGATGAGCTTAAACACGTTTTTTCTCTCATACAGTACATACTTGATTTTGGACCATGTGTAATACATCTAGATAACATGTCATATGCTGGGAAGTGACTAATTTTCAACATCAATGCATTTTTTAGTAGGAAATTTTGTTTCACTAGTTCATCATATTTATAGAAACCATTACTCCATATAAAATTTAACTCCCCAATCAATGGATTCAAAATAACATCAACATTCTTTTTTGGATGTCCCAAAATAAAAAAGGTCAAATAAAAAATATGGATCCTACATCAACATCCGCAGAGGTAAAATGTACATTGTTATACAGATAATAAAACAATAATATTGACTACCTTAAGAACCAAATGGTCAGAAACCATCATTAAAAAGACTCAGTCACACGTTCCAGGATTCTAAAGAAAAAGACTTATTTACATGGTAAAAATTTTTCCAGGAATCACTGTCATAGAAATAATTTAATATTTTACTAGATGAAATATTGGTTTTGTGCCACGACATTATTGATATTGTGTTATGAGACATAAATTAATACTGAAATCTGGGTGTAAGGGGTAAATACCTCAACTATTTTACATAAAGCAACCAATACTACCCTAGTAAAGACTCTTTGTATCTAAATTATCCATATGTAGGACAACAATCAAATGAATAATTTTTACCATAATATAAGATGTAATCAGTTAGGAATTCATGAATATTCTACTAACTAAGAACCATATTAAGTACCATCCTCTTTCACACATTGAATTTTTTTCGTAAAAAATATCCTTATAGTAACATTATTTTTAAAAAATAGAATATCTCATCAAAATAGCTATTTGATAATCAATTATCTGGTTTAATTGCCTTAAATTTTACAACCACTTCAAATTTGATTATCTTGTCACTAGGATAAAAGTAATATTTAACAAACCTCGAAAACTCATAAAATTGATATAGTTACAACTCAGGGGTTAGATCAATATCATTCGGAGTTTCAGTTTGTTAAAAAGGTGGACCTACCACATCATGTACTATATTTTTATACCGTGATGGATCTAGAACCAAATTATTAGTATCTTCTCTGCAACTGCATTCCCCACGTTGATACCAAAATAATAATCTTTTTGGAACCCAAAACGAAATAGATGACCCCCAATGTTCTCAAATGTGTCAAACATCCTTAAAACACATTTTTTACACAGACTCATAATTATACATTCTAAAACAAATTCTTGTTTTGATGACGTAAATGAAAAATAGGTTTCAACACCCTTAACAAATACATGATTTATACTTGAACCATTTCGATTCATTCATTAATTTATCCAAGCGTGATCATCTGATAATGACTATTATGGACATATGTTTTCCCTATCTCACTAAAATTTAAAAAATAATTATTTTATATGATTAATTAAATATAAGAAAAACACAATCTAAAAAAAAGAAAAAATTATTAGTAATTCCAAATTTTTCCTAATTATTAGTTATTATTCCTACATATTGCTAATTATTTATAATTATTGGTATTTATTATTAATTATTCATAATTAATGGCAATTATTTTTAATTATTGATTATTATTTATAATTATTTCTAATTATTTCTAATTATTGGGAATTATTTCTAATTAATGGTAATTATTGCTAACTACCACGAATTATTTCTAGTTAATTCTAATTGATGCTAATTACTTCTAATCACTGATAATTATAACAAATTATTCCTAATTATTACTAATTGAAACTAATTATTACTATTTAATACTAATTATTACAATTCTTTACTATTTATTACTATTTATTACAAATTATTACTATTTATTACTAATTCATACAATTTTTTACTAATTATTACTAATTATTACTATTTATTACAAATTATGGCTATTTTTTACTATTTACCACAATTTATACCTAATTATTACTAATTATCACTATTTATTAATATTTACTAGTATTTAAGTCAATTTATCACTAATTATTTCTAAGTAGCACTATTTATTACTAATTAAAACTAATTATTACTAATTATTGTAAATTATTAATTATTATTACTAATTAGTAAGGTTTATTATAAATTATTAATATTTATTACTAACTATAACTAATTGTTACTTTTTTTTACTATTTATTCCTAGTTACCACTATTCATTACCATTTACCGCTAATTATTACAATTTAAAGCTAGTTATTACAATTTACCACTATTTATTACTATTTACCGATATTTATTAATATTTATTGTCATTTAATATTTATTATTATTTACAATTTATTAAAAAAAATTACTATTTAAATCTATTTATTAATAATTACTAATAACTATAAATAAACAGCTCTTATTATAACTAGTTACCTCTAATTAGACGAATTATTACTAATTATTAACATTTATTGCTAATTATTAATATTTATTAATATTTTTACTATTTATTACTATTTATTTCTTTTTATTACTAATTATTACTATTAATTTCTTTTTACCACTAATTATTACTATTTAACGTTATTTATTACTATTTACTGCTGTTTATTACTATTTACAGATAATTATTACTATTTATTACTAACTATAACAATTTATTTCTCCTTATTAATATTTATTCATAATTATTAATAATTTCTGCTAATTATTACTAATTATTGCTAATTATTAAAAATAATTTTTAATAACTAATATTTTTAACTATTTATTAATATTTGTTACTATTTATTATTATTTATTACTAATTATTACTAATTATTACTAATTGTTGTTATTTAGTACTAATTAGTACTAATTGTTAACACCCCTAATTATTACAAATTAACACAAATTATTATTATTTATTACTAATTATTATTAATTATTAGTAATTATTAATATTTATCGATAATTATTATTATTTACCACTGATTATTAATATTTACCACTATTTATTACTATTTATTGCAAATGGTAATTAATTATTGCAATTTAATTGTATTTATAAATATTTATTTCTATTTATAACCATTTATTACTATTTATTACAATTTATTACTATTTGTTACTAATAATTACTATTTATTACTCTTTATTAATATTTATTACTATTTATTAATATTTATTAATGATTATTTCTAATTATAACTAATTACTACTAATTATTACTATTTAAAACTAATTACCAAATATTATTAAAATTTGAGGCTAATTATTACTATTTAATAATTATTATTACTATTTGACGCTAATTATTACTATTTACTGTTAATTATAACTATTTATCACTAATTATTACTAATTATTACTAATTAATTCTATTTATATTTTATTATTAATATTTATAACTATTTATAACTATTTATTACTATTTATTAATATGTATATCTATTTATTACTGTTTATTTCAATTTATAACTATCTATTATTACTTATTACTATTTATTCCTACTGATTACTATTTATTATTAAATACTGCTAATTATTACAAATTACCACTAATTATTACAAATTGCTGGAAATTATAACGAAATAGTATTAATTATTACAAATTACCACTAATTACCTCAAATTATTTCTAATTATTACTAATTATTAAAAAATATTACTAATTAGTTCTATTTATTACTATTTATTAGTATTTATTACTATTTATTACTATTTGTTACTAATTATTACTAATTATTACTATATATAAATATTTATTTCTATTTATAAACATTTATTACAATTTATTACTAACTATCGTTAATTATTAATAAATACCACTAATTGTTACAAATTATTACTAATTACTGCTTGTTATTCATAATTACCCCTAATTATTACTAATTAAAAAAAATTATTAAAATTTATTACTATTCACTATTAATTATTTTAATTATCCCTAATTATTACTAACTAATAATAATTTAAACTAATTAACTTTAAATAAAAAAATAAAACATAATAAAACAACAAAATTATAAAAATAAATAATGAAAAATAAATCTACACAATTCCAATTTAATTTAATTGTCACTAATTAACCATAATTATAACTAATATAAAATATAAATAATTAACTAAAAAAATAAAGCCATAGATAAATACCTTAAAACAAAATCGTTCGAATGATGCATGGTTTGAAAATTACTCCAATGTAAAATTTTAAACATTGAAAAAATTTAAGAGAAAAATATGAGAGTTGGGAGGTGGACAAGAGATGAGAGAGTTGTCAAATTAAAAACCGGATGGTGGTATATATAGGTAAGATTTTTTTCAACGGGAAAATTTGTGATGAGATTCCCATTGCAAATGCTAACCCTCTATTAATTTGTGGAAGCGGTGGAAAAGGACTTTGCGATGGGACACATTGTAAATACTTTCCTGCCAACCGAGCATTATCACGGGACTCGTCGCAAATGATGGTAGTTAAAAACGTATTTGCGACAGCTTCCTTGGCAAATACCTACCTGCCGACATAGCATTCGCGAAGAGAGATAAATTTTATCGCAATTGCTTCAAACCACCAGAGGGTATTGGCGACGGGTTTAACCACCCATGACAATTACCCTTCTCATGGATTGGTGTGCACCGCATGTGAAACATTTTTCCACATGATACCTATTCCCATAAAAAATAACAAATTATTTTCCACATGACCCTTCCCCATCAAAAATAGCCCATCAAAAATACCGATTTTTTCTGTAGTGTTATATTAATTTCTACTACTTCGGTGAATTCAATTTGGAAAAATGGATTCCATATTTTGAATCGAAATAATTTCTAATTTCTAATAAGTTCAGCTTATTTTTTTAACCTGATTATTTTTTTTAAAGTTAAAACTAATCGTGATGATTAAGAGGAAAACATGTTTAATAGGGGACTAATATTTACACTTATGTGGGAAATGACATTGAAAATTGTAAAAACCTCATTGTATAGAGTTCACCATTTTGTTATTTACAAGTATTCCACTCCTCCTCCATTATATATGGGTGGTCACTCTCCCCCAATATTCACACATATCAAGAATTTTGGTTCGACTAGCACATGAAAAAATCACATAAAATTTGAAATCTAACCAAGGAAGTCCTTTGGTTCAAACTAAAATCAAATACAAAATGAAGAGGTAATGTTCATCAATGAATGCCATTTGTTTTATTTCTTCCTCAAATCCATTTAATTATTTAAATATCATTCTTATATAATAACCTCAAGATCATCAAGATAATAAAGTATTGTTATGTTAAGGGTGAAACCAAAAACAACACACATTTCAATCAAATGATATACGCCATTATTCATGTGTATGGTGGACTACCAACTTGCGAACCAAGGTCTTCCATTATTCTATTACAACATATTATGGTTGTGAATAATGATAAAAAATATATTTATATACGATGTCTATAATATTTATGATGTATTTATGCCTTTTAAATTATTATATAACACATGCCTTCATGATTTCCATTTTCTTAGAATGTGATAACGTCATTCGTGTGTACAATAGACTACAAAAAGATGAAGAGTTGTGATTAATTCACGTGTTAGAGGGAATATATTAAGGATGGGTTTAATAAAATTATGTGATATAAATGACATTAAAATTATTCGTTAACGATAGTATATATATATATATGTGACTTTTACTTTTTTCAATATGAAAAGAATATGGAAACATCATTCCTATGTATATACAATATAGTTCTTCAATGAATGGTGTAATTCATTTCTCATCACTAAATTTTACGGGATACTCTAAATAAATTTATGCTGAATGTTAATTACCCAAATTCGGTTAAATACCCTGAGAGGGGGATGAATCAGGGTATGTATGATTAAAAAAAATCCCCTTCAGATATTGTTTCATCGTTAAACCAAACTCTATTCTCACTTCTTATCCTAGAAATATATGAACCAAAATGAAACCATGCATGAGAAAAAATGATTTTTACATGGTTCACCCTCATTGGGGTATGTCTAATAAGAATATAATGACATTGTTCCAATGTACCAAATCCACTAAAGATCACTCCCAAATTGTAAGGTTTGAGATAGATCAGTTTTATGCCTTAGGTAACTACTTTTAAAAGACTTAGGGTATGATCACTTCATTCCCAATGGTTAATCCCTATATCTCATTCTCTGAATCACAATCGGTGTAATGAATCATCGTCTTTCACTTCCATTGATCACTACTCTTGGAAGGGATCCATTCATTGTTTATGGACTTGTAGGTCCTTTCATTTGCATGGAATCATGTATCTTCCACTGTTGGTAGATGCTCGGAAGTCCCATTTTCACTCGTAGATGAAATCAACTTTCTGTGAACTCTTAGGTTAGGGAAAATCATTTCGCAAACTGTTTTCAACCTTTCATGAACCTCCATGATTCCACTGTGGACTATGATACACTACAAACTGTGACTCCATCGTGGCACACCTCTTCCATGCACTACCTCATCTTTCCACCTTCACCTACCACCTCCACATACCATCTCCATGTACTGCCTCCATGTGCCACCTCTGCATACAGACTTTATGAAGCACCTTTGGGAACTAATTAATACCCACATTCTATTTCATCTCAGAATAAAACTTTTCTTTTCCCACTGTTGAGCCCCCCAAGAACAGTTTTTCATACTATTACCACAAACTACTTCACCATTTGTGGATTACTCCCCCATGAGACACTTCACTTTGTGGAATCCTTCCCTGTAAACCACTTTTGGACTTTGGTGAATTCTTCCAGAGTAATATTTTTTAAAATGAAAATCTCCCTTCTGAATGATGGGATTAGCTCTTCTTATATCAAAAAATAGATCCTCAAAATACAATAATCCATTTTACCCAAACATTCGATGTGGTAAATCCTTCACCATCTACTGAGCTTTCCAAAAACCATTTCTCTACATGGTCTGCATACTGCCACACTTCCTCAAGGTGGCTGATCTCTTCTACAAATGAAACACTTCATGGTTCATCAAATCACTTCCTCTTTTCTGCAAACACTGATCCATCCCATATACCGCTATCCTCCCACAATTCAATCCCCCCCCCCCACAAACTGTAAACCTCCCCACGAAATTTTTCTCCTATGCGGTATGTGTACCATGATTTATGGTTTGCGTACCATCCAGGGTGGTCTGTATACCATTTCTATGCATAAAACCAAAATTTTCCCATTTTCTTTTTTCCATTCAGAAAACACTTTTTCAAAAAATCATTCCTTTACCATAAAACAAAATCATGATTTTATGGCCCAAAAATTTGGAAAATACTGGGAAATTGTGCTACATTAAACAAATTTTTCAGAAAATACAAACCATAATCATTTGCAGTCATCTATATTTTTTAAAAAACATAATCGCATCCTAAAAACACTGAGAGGATGCCTTGATTTAATTTTTACAAAAAATATCCCCTTTGGGTGAGTCGAAAATTCTTTCATAATTTGATACCTCGTTAAATCTTCTTAAATCATCAACCAACATTTGCTTCTTCCAATTAAGAAATTGATAAAATATTTACTCAACACATACTCTAAGAACACATGAGCCATGATTGATGTGCAAAACAAGATTATAAAACAAATTTCATCAATGAATCACTCATTTCATTCCAAAACCACTCCTCTACTTTCATCACAAACCTCAGCTATCATGATATATAATATTTTGATCTATAAAATACTAGCATTTTCAGATTTAATAATTATCCTACGTTAATGCTCCGCCTAATAACTTCAACTATCCCTATCTTGTTTCACAACCTTGTAGCTTCTACCCATGTCATTACTATGAAATTTTCTCCCATTTAAAAGCTACAATTTCTCCACTTTTTTCAATGAACCCAAAGTCCATTAATCTTAGGCATGTAATAGGGTAAGTAACACATATTATCACTTAAGGGAAAACACACCATTTCTCAGGGAGGGTGGGTCTGAGAACCACATTTTTTCATGGGTAGGTGGTCAACTGAACTCCCAGAGCTAGTTGATTTCTTTCAAATTATTCATTTGGTAATGCATTTGTAAGAATTTCTACAACCTGTAGTTCTATAGGCACATAATCCAACTTCACAGTCCATTTCCATGCCTTCTCTTTAAATAAATGATACTTGATTTCAATGTGCTTTTTCCATGAGTGACGGACTATATTTTTACTATGATTTATTTAACATTAATTATCACAATGGATTCCAATCAGGGACATCACGTTAATTCCCATATCCTCAAACTATAGCTCTATCAACAATAACTATGTTCATGCTTGATTAGCCAAAATAAGTTCTGTATCTTCAGTGCTTATTGAAATGCAATCTTGTTTCATGATTATATAAGAAATACACAATCCTCCAAGACAGAATTCACCTCCTTATGTCAATTTTCTATCATCTGCTGAACTATCCCAATATATATTTGTATATCCCAATAACATTGTACATGATTTTTCTTTATACATCAAACTGATATCGATAGTTCCCTTAATATACCGAAGTAATCTTTTCTCTACAAGAATGTTGGTTTCCTTGGAATTTCGTTGATATCTTTATTTTTGGAATGTGGAAAAAAATATCATGTTTTCCCTCTCTTGT
Source organism: Viscum album (assembly GCA_963277665.1). NCBI lineage: Eukaryota > Viridiplantae > Streptophyta > Magnoliopsida > Santalales > Viscaceae > Viscum > Viscum album. The sequence continues at coordinate 2,001,828,790 of OY728161.1, read as the reverse complement.
AAAATGGACTACCAATGATTGTACTATATTCGGCGATATGGACTTAATTGCCTTCATCATCTCGTGAATGTTGAATATGGGTATCCATTAGATTTTTGGTTTCCTTATAATTATCCATTACAAATCATTTTTGAACCACATTATCATATTTGTATTAAGAAAAGAATGTGTCATTCTTTCCTTGTGTCCCCTGTAAACTGGGGAAAAACGTCAGTTCACCAATCATTGTCATTTTGAACTCACATTTATTTAATTCATAAATTTTTTTCATTATGATTTATATGATCCACTTAATATTATGTCATAGAAATATACTAGCTTCATAATCCTTTGATAACATTCATTGTTGACATACAAATTGTAATCAAATACACCACACTAAAAACCAACCCTCTTCAAAAGCTGATTTATCCTTCAATACCATGCTCATGGTGCTTGATTCAAACCATATATGGACTTCTCCATATAACAAACTTGTTTTTCATCTTAATTAATGATAAACACATCTATCTACTTTATATAAACTTCTTATTCTCGAACCCCTTTCAAGAATGATGTCTTGACATCCATCTCGAAAACCTTCAACGTCTTTTATACAATAATGTCCTAAAATAATATGATTGTCTCTAGCCTTGAAACTGGTGAAAAGTTTCGTCAACATCAATACCCTATATTTTTTAGTACCGATTGCACACTAGTTGTGCTTTGTTTTGATTCACTACCCCATCTTCATTCATCTTGTTAGGAAAGAACCATTTATTCCCATTGGAATTTTTATTTTTTGGCCTCAAAACAATATCATAAGTCTGATTCTTCTCAATTTTTTCAAGATATTCATTCATATCCAAAATAGAATTATCATATCCATCTACTCCATTAAAACATTTTGGCTCTACCTATAATAAGTATGATGCATGTTGTATAGTATTTATCCTCTTAGCCTGTACTGGAGCTCAATTATGTTCTATCTATCAATTTTTTCACTTCTATTATATCATTTTCTAGATATTGAATTATTCTCATTATTTTCATTATCTCAATCATCTTCTGAATTGGCCTCTAGAACTAGATCATCCCAAATCTTTTCATCTCTTCATGTCTATCCTCCCAATATTGATCATGTATCTAATGAATATTTTACACATTACCTATTATAGTTACATAACAACTATCAATAACCTTTCACAGATTCTTATTGAAGATTTTATATGATTTTATTTTCTTTTAGTATTCAATAAATATTCTGTCATCTCTATAAGATTAAAACTTCGTGTGTTTCTCCTTATTGTGAATGAATCACTTACTTCTGAAGACTTGAATGTACGTCAACGTCATCTTTTTTCTATACAATATATCATATAGAGTCTTATGTGGTTTTAGAAAAACCAAATATCTCATTGATGTGTATACTAATATCATCACTTCCTCTTTAAAAAACTTCTTTGGTAGGTCTTTCTCAAATAGAACTATTCTATCCATGTTTTTAGTAATTCTGTTTCTTCTTTTAACAACTCCATTTTGTTGTGGAGTTCTCACTACTGAAACTTGATGCCTTATCCCATGTTTGTCGAGATAATCCTCCGATTTGATATTCATGAGCTAAGTTCCATTATATTTTCTGATCATATGTATTTTATGACCAAGAATCCTTTCAACTTCCCATCGATATCTTGTAATGAAACTAAACACCTTAGACTTGTAGGTTATGATTGATACCCACACCATTCAACTAAAATCATCAATGAATATACCATAATATATCCTATGATCAATAGATCTTAGTGAAATTTCTCCATACACATAAATATGAACTAACTCAATCAATATTGATGACCATTTATATTTTTCCTTATATTTCTTTCAAATGGTCATCACTTGTTGGAAGGAATTGCACATACGGGTACAATCACATGATAATATAGGGAGATCTCGTGTAGCATCATATTTCAAAAGATCTTCCAAGGATGTTTGTATAAAGTGTCCAAGACATCTATGCTATTACTAGTTTTATTCTACCTTGTCCAGAAAACAAAAATCTTCTTCTCCACTCACAAAGTAGATATTTCAATTTGTACGCTTTCCTTACAAAATAACTTCACTATCTTTTTCCTGGATGACACATAATTTATTTCAAAATATTATTGAATGTCCTAAGTCACACAGTTGACTAACACTAAGAATGTGGTGATTGTGACCTTCCACAAATAATACATTAGCATGTCTCATGTCTTTTCCCCCAAACATAGATTTTTCTAAGCCAACAATCTTCAATCCTTCATCACTTCCAAATATACCTTCCTTATCATACCCGATTTTGGTCACCAAATCATTTTTATCTATAATATGAGAGGTGAAACCACTATTTATAATCCATATTCCAGTGAGATGTGATACTTTAAAAGAAATATGTGGAACCAATTCTTGTTTAACTACATACTTATTTTTCTTCTAGGTTTTTTACTTCATTCCTGGTTGTGATGGATAATATTTATCTTCCTCAAGGTATAATGGATCCACATCACATTGATATACTACCAAATGATTTTCCATTTTTAGCTCATTTGATGATACATTGAGTTTCTTCTTATAAACACATCCATTCTGTTTCGACACATTTCTATACATTATTAATGAAAAATATCATTCCATGTTCCCAAATCCTACACTCATGAAACAGTTGTCATAAAATGATCTTCTATATAATTGTGTTCTATATGGATTCCTCCATTGATCCGATTACCTTAGGATTCAATTGGATATGAAACAAAATTTTTTTGAGTGTCCATCCTTCCACAACAATAACATCACATATGAGTTTCATTCTTCTGTGGAAATACCACACCACTTATTCACCGTTGGGTTCCCTGCTTTTTTTATTATGATTCATTACCAAATCAATCATCAAACTCAAAGTGGTTTATTGTGATCTAACTTAACCCATTACTATTTTATTTTTGTTATTAATCCCCTTACGAGTTGTGTCATTCAGATAAATGCTTTTCCTTTCCAGAAAAATACTTCTTCTAAATCATTAGAACTCTGAAATATACTTTCCCTTTTTCTATTACATTCACGTCCTTCTCTTTAAGAATGAATAGTTTCTCTTGATCTTTCACTTTTCTTCACATACTAAAAACGTCTTCTTTAAGATCTTTGTTATATTTCATCTAATCTTTTATAATGATAGTTATAATATCAATATATATTTTCTATTCTTCAATTTGGAGTTTATACTCAAGCACCTTTATGATCATTATAGAATTTAAGACTATAGTTTTTGCAATTTATTCATTCTACTCACGCTTATTTTCTTACAAATATTTCAAATAGTGTTTGGAATCACAGACCACATTATTGGTTTTCTTTGTTTTGTATCCCCAGAAATCTATCTATTCAATAGAAGGTTCTAATTCAGCCTAAAGGTCAACTCATCCTTCTACTCATCCTTCATCACTTTCTCTTTCTTCCTCTATTTGAGTATTTCTCATAACTTCCACCAAAACATCTTCTATATGAACCTTCTAATCCTCTAACTATTCTATGTTAGATTTTTTTTAACTTTCATATTCTATTAAAAGAAGATGCATATTTTTGAATAAATTCCATTTTTCACTTCTCATACATTTCACATTGGTTGAATACTTCTTCCAAGGAATTTTATCATTGTCTTTATTGTCATCTTCAAAATTCATAGGAATGTTTGCAAAAAAAATTCTTATCTATCCAAATTGGAAACATTCAAGTATAATTTTCCCTATGAACTTTCCTCTTCATCATTTCAGATTTCAAGAGAGAAATGACATGACATCATCCCAATTTTCATCCTCCTAACTATATTCAATAGAGATCTTCTTCATGGACTTGAATTCCACTTCTTTGGACTCTCCCTTTTACATAGCATCATTATCATCATGTATCAATTCATATGAAACTAAAGTACTGTGAATGTTATCCAATTTCAACTCCTTCATATCTTTAGATTCTAATACATAAACTGACATATTAAACCAAGGTGGAAGTTTTCTCAAGATATTCTTGAAAATATTTATATCGTCAATAATTTATCCAAGACAACTCATTTCTATTAGGATAAAATTCAACCAATCAAGGAATGTATCGAAAAAACTCATTAGGTTTCTTTCAGAGATCCTTATATTTGTTCCATGGAACCTAAAACTTTTCTTCTATGACTTTTGTGTCACCCTCATAAATTTTTAATAGATTTTCCCACATAGCATGTGATGGTTTACATGAAATCACCTTCATAAAGATTTCATTAGATATAACTCCACCTAAATAATTTTTCCCTTTAGAATCAGCATCAAATTCCCTTCTATCGGCTTTTGATAAAGCACCGCTATCGATATTGGTTGATATTCCATGTGATGTTGTAGTAAAGACATCCATTCCTAATGTCTGAAAGAAGTGTTGCATCTTATTATTCCATAATTGAACATTGTTTCCATTCATTATAGTAATCCTTATGTGATTGAAATCCTCTATTTCTTCCTCTAAGAGAGAACCATTTAATTTTAACATTTCCCTATGATACTAATTCTAATCCCAATTAGGTTAAATACATTGAGGGTCAGGGGTGAATCAGGGTATGACAGATCAAAATAACTACCCATTCATATTTTGATTCATTATTAAACAAAACTCTATTATCTCTTCTACAAGTAACAATATATAAACAGAAATTAAATCATGAATGAGACACTATGATTTTTACTTGTTTTATCATCACTAGGCTATGTTCAATTAGTATAAAATGGTGTTGTACCGATGTACCAAATCTACTAAGTATCACTACAAAATTACAATGTTCAAGATAGATAACTTTTATGCCCAAGATCATTTCCTTTACAAGATTTAGGGTCTTCTCACTGCATTCCCAAGTTTCACTCCCTATGTCTCCTTCTCTAGACTAGTGTCAGTGGAATGGATCATTGTCTTCCCCTTATTTTTCTCACTTCTCATGGAAAGTATCTACTCATAGTTTATGGACTTGAAGGACCCTTTTTTTATGAAATAATGAATACTTAATTTTAGGTAGATGCTCTATTGAAGTCCCCTTTTAACCCAGAGAGGAAATACACTCTTCCACAAACTGTTATGTTGTGGAAATTCCTTTCACAAATTTTTGTGTACCTTCACGAACCTCCATGATTCCACTGTGGACTGTGCAGCACTGCGTACTGTGAGTGCTTCGTGAACCACCACATCTACAAATAGCAACCACATACATCCCATGTGTACCACCTCTACATACTGCCTCCTCGTAATTCCTCCACATACCACCTCTGCGTACAACCTTTGTGTACCGCCTCTGTGTACAGCCTCCGCGTACCACCTCCTTATACTGCCTCCCCTTACCACCTCATCGTACTGCCTCCATGTACTGCCTTTGTGTACCACCTCCACATACCACCTCTGCCTACCACCTATACTTACCTCCTTCGTGTAATCCCTTAGTGTACCCTCTCTGCCTACTACCTCCCCACACCACCTCCACGTACCCCCTCCGCATACCGCCTCGTCGAACCAACTATTCCCAATGGAATTTATTTTGTGAGCTACAGAGCCTCGTAAAAACACTTTCACATACTGTTATCGCTAACTAATTCACCCTTCCCAGTGTATTCCCTCACGAACCACTTCACTTCACAAAATACATCCTCATGAACAACTTTCAAACATACCTGAATTCATCAGGATAAATATTGTTTTCTATTGAAAATATATCCACATAATGATGGTATTATCTCTCCTTATATAAGAAAATAGATCCAAAAAATCTGCAAATCCATTTTACCCAATCATTCTATATTATAAAAATTTCACCACGTACTGAGCTACCCACAAACTGTTTCCCTACACTATCCACATACCGACACTCTTTCTCGAGGAGGCCATTCTATTCCACAAATGAAACACTTCAAAACTCCTCAAATCACCACCTTGATTTCATGAACAATGATCCATCCTAGGCACCACAAGCCTTCCACAAATGATTATTCTCCCATGAATCTCTAGCCTTCCCAAGAACCATTTTCCCTATATAGACTTAGAACTGTGCTTCATGGTATGTATACCATCATTCGCGGTCTGCATACCATTGCTATATGGAAACCATGACTTTTCTGATTTTGCTTTTCCATTATGTGTACTCCTTTATGAGAAAATAATCTTTTTCCAAAAAACCAAACCCTGATTTTGAGGCCTAAAATTTTGGAAAAGTCTTAGAAACATCGCCACCTTAAACACCTACTTTGGTAATTACTGACTGTACTAATTTTTGTTCATCTGTCTTTGTCAACTATCATGACAAGTCCCCCGAGACCCATGTCGTGACTACCCCGAGCCCACCTTTCAAAGGCCATGGGCTAGAAAATAACATCGAATGCATTATATCATGAGTGGGAGGCATTTTCCTGAGTACCTCTATTCACACACACACACAACCACATCCCAAATAGTTGGAAAGGAAAACATGCTTGCCACTAAACATCCACTGAGTGAAGGAAAAAGATGAAAATCAAATTGAACTGAATAAAAACCCAAAAAAAGACAAACTGAAAACAAGAGAGTACAAAATATATCTGTAAGACATCTACATAAGACCCCTCCTAAAGGATAGGGACAGAGTGGCTATCAGAAGTTGTGAAAGTACTTCCTGTCTATCATATATTATCGGGCGCCACCTAGTTCCGCGCCGCTAAGGTCCTTATTGAATTGTTTTTCATCTGAACTTGACACAACATGTGCGGGTGAAGCCCGTGCAGGGGTGAGTAACATGATACTCAATAGGGATCCCAAAACTTATGGTAAAGACTAAAAAGTAAATTATCCATAGGGTATTGTTATCTCACTCATGTATAATATAATTTATATAAGGAAAACCCGTCAGTTGTCCACTAAACACCTTGGAATGCTAAGTTACTCATCACAGATGAGTATCGTGGGTCTGTTGGGTCACACATAGCCACTCACCACCATGGTCCTATCGGGTCACACAGAGCCAATTCCAACTTAAGACATCATGTTGAGGTACTTGTAACACCCCATGATTTCATAGAACATTTTTTTTCAAAGTAATTCAACAACATGTGCTACACGCAGCACTGAGTTCAAGCGGGACACTGCTTTCCAAACTAGCTGTTCAAAAGTAGTTGTGAATAGTATTAACTGAATTTTGAATTTTACATATTCCATATAATTTTAACATCCATATTATGTGTTTCTTAGACACAAAATAAGAACAAATTCATTTTTTTCACATAAAGGAAGTATTTTTCAAAAAATAAAATTTTACCACCTTTTAATGGAAAACCCTTTTTGAATCCAGTATTTGGTAATTTAATATATTCAATTTCACAAAATTAACTACTTATTTCGAATTGGGACATAAAAATTTAGTTTTGATAAATTTTTTGTGTTTTTTTGATAACTTTCATATTTAGGTGAATAGTGATGAATACTAAATTTTAATTAAAACAACATTTTAATCAAAATAATTTATAGTGCTAAATTATACATATGAATGGTTTGGAATTATAATTAGATTATATTTTTATCATTTAATAAAATGTTGGTCATTATAAGTAATTTCACATTTAAATTTGACATAAACACATGTCAATATTTTGATAGTTTTTTCTTTTTAAAAACACTCTTTTTGGTTTTGACAACTGGAAATAATATTAAATGAATAAATAAAACTTCAATGTTTTGAATTTGGTATAATAGGCTTAATTTTTGAATTCAGAATATCAAGGATGATATTTTGGTATTTTTCTGAAAACATTCAATTTTTGATGAATTGTGAAAAACACTACGTTATTGGTTAAAACCGACTTTTTATTTAAGTAATTAGTTATTTTATTTTATTTTATTTTAGGTAAAAATAGATACATAATACCTATATATGTTAAATTTAATTCATTAGATTCAATTTATAATGAGATTAGTTATATAAGATTTTATTGAACTTTTTGCTGTCTTTTAACCACCTTCTAAGAGAATTTGAAAATTTACGTAAAACATAATTTTACTACTTCTGTGAGTTTTATTTCAAAAATCCTAGAGACACGGTTAACATCATTAAGTAAAATTTGGATCAATAAGATGAAAATAATTTTTTTGTGAATAGTAACTTTTGACTTTTATTTACCATGGTTAAAAGTAAATAGGGTAATTAAGGTAATAATGATTTTATAATTACCCTAACAAATGTCCTAATTCTATTGGTTAAGTTTAATTAGACCCAAAACAGACTTAGGAATAAAATATTATCCTTTAGGCTTACTTGGATTAGATTAGAACATTTATTATTATTTTATTTAAAGAAAAGTTTAATGTGTTAAATTTAAAGTTTATTAACTAAAAAATTTTTAATATAGGGTAATACATAAGATAAATTTGACTATAAATATTCAGTATAAATATACAAATATTTCATACATAATGATATTTTATTTATAAATTTTAGTGATTAAATAATTATGTTTATTTATGACACAATGATGATGTAGTGATTACCTTCATAATGAAATATTTAAATATTTTATATTATAAATATTAAAATAAATAAAATTAAAAAGTTTTGATGCCATATATGAATTTTCATGGTTAATATGACATGTTAGGGTTTACTAGATAATTTTTTTCGAAGTGATAATGTTGTTATGACTTTCACAAAAACAAAATACCAAATAGTGTAAAAAATGACACAAATTATTTTCTAAACCAAATTCTATATTATTAGTTGATATAATATTCCTAAAATTCCAAGGTTTGGAAAAAGGTATTAAATAATATTATATATTTCATTAATGAACCACTTTAGGTTCTCTAGTAATTTTAGTGTAAGTTTATTGACCACATTGTGTAAGAATACAAGAATACATAGTAAAAGATAAACTACTTCACTAAGAGTTAAATCTAAAAGATAAGGTTAAAATGGTAACCTAAACATGTATAAAACCTATTGGTTGAGAGGATTTAGACCCATAACCACCTATGTGTCAAAATAAATTCATTTAGATCCATATATAAACAGAATATGTTTGTATAATAAATTAATATTTTAATCTTTTCCTAAAGTAACCCTCACCCCTCTTATAAAAGGGTACATCCCCTTCTCACAAAATAACTCCTCCAAAGCCATTTGGCTCATCCAAACCCTGCCCAAATATCATCCCAATTTCCCTAAAATCAACCTATATTCCTTAATTTGATCATAAACAAAACCTATGTACCCCTTTAGACCAACTCAAAAGGAAACACCCGAAGAAGAGGAACTAATTTCATCACCCTCTTTCATGTTCTTTTCTTCTTCCACTTCCTCTTTCTTAGTTGTCTCCATACCAAAATAATTAATCCAGTACATTCTACATACTTTAATTTTATTATAAATATAGTAAAACCATATTCATTATTCTATCTATCCTATAAATGACAAAGTCAACAAACGTGTGTATGTACAGCTTACCGTCTCCACGTTGTGGTGTAGTTTGTTATTCAAATACTTAATTATTTTTATGGTTATAATAATGAGTATAAAAGATTTAAATAATAAATGTAACATGTTTATTATTCTGTATATATGATATTCAATCCAATTTCATACGATTTCACCGTCAATATAATGATATTTTCTCTCGTGCATACGTACGGATTACCGTCTCCACGAACGTGATGAGATTCATTCCCCATCATAATATTTCAAGAATAATTTTCATCTAATGATTAAAAATAATGTTTAAGAACTTAATATCACTCTGGATATGAATCAAATAAAACCTATCTATTACAAATATGGCTTACGTAACCAATCATATAAAGGAAAACTGACCAGTTGACACCCGAAGCGATGATACTACTAATATATTATTATCAAAGCAATATTAGAAGATCATATATGATATAATATTTATTTATGTGCTTGTTTTATAATTTAATAACAATTATTTAACTATTATAATGGAGTTTAACGTACCCTAAACCAAGTAAAAGTAAAAGGTAAGGGTTAATTCTTCAATCTCATTATTATCCGAGATTGTTTCTGAGTAAGTATTTACTCGGACATATTTATCTTCAATGTCATTATTTCATAAATTTTATTCAAAAGGAATATTTTAAGGTCATATGGAATGGTCTATTTAACTATATTATCATTTTAAATATTTAAATATTTATTTTTCTAATTATTTTTAATTAATTTCCATGTTTTCAAAATTATTTTAAGGATTTATTTATATGGACATCATTGTTTTAAAATGTTAATACCATTCAAAGTTTCAACGTAGTATGGGAAACTTTGATTAAAAATGCCTTTAAATGTATTTATATATAAATAATGTTAAATTTAAATGATTTTTAAAAAAAAGAAATAGATATTTCTCACAAATTGTTTTTATTTCCTCTATGTCTGCATCTTTTGATTAATTATTCACTTGTTTTAATTTGACTTATTATGATACAAATATTCCATATTGTATTGAAGGTTTTCTGATATGTTTGAATATGGATGCATCAAATTTATTCCATTCATGGTTTATGTATAAATTATTGACATTTTATAATTTTAATACGAATGTTTATGTTATGTTTAAACCTTTTCATATGAGGAATGCATTAGACTTAAGTATGTGCTGGGTGGAGCTTGTTATAGCTCCACGATGCATCATTAGGTCTCATGAGAAAAAATAGTGTCTTGGAACAAGGCCTTGAAAAAATCTTATTTGTAGTATTGTCAGAAGGCCTTGACTATGTGGTCATGAAGTCTGCATTATGCATTCCATCTTTATGAAATTTGTTGTTGATATTTCATATAATTATTCGACTATTATAATATCCATATAAATAAGTAAATGGAATTATTCGATTTATATTTTCCATAATATGATGAATTTAAATTTAAAAGGCTTGTGTTTTATTCATATATATTCCCATAAAAGTTTATGCTTATATATGAATGTTTCCTCTATATTTCAATCCATACTAAGAATCTGATCTCACCCCTTTATGATGTTTTCATTTCCTAGGATTCCAAGAACTATTTTATGATTGATAATAAGGGTTAATCTAGTGTACTAATGGAATTATCAAGGGATCATTTATGTTTTGTTTCATTTTATAATGTATAATGCAAAGTTCATGTTTTTAATATATTTTCCAATACTGATAAACTGGTCAGTCTTTCAGGACCTGATTCCTTGTAATCATGTCAATGCATTAAAATAATGCACCAACTCTGGGCTTCTGAGGTCAGGTCATTACAGTTAGTATCAGAGGATTTTTTTAGTAACCGTGGAAATAGATTTAGATAAACTCAAATTAGATAACATTACCCTAAGATAGATATTGAGGAGTAGTATATAAGAACTTCTAGGAATTTTGGTAATGTAGAGATTTTGTGTATTTTTCAAGATATACATCCCTATCTGGATACGATCTTGTAGAGGTGACTCTGGAACATATATACCTAGGAATAAAAACTCCAAAAATGAGTTTCAGGCTTGAACCAGGTTATCCTGGTAGATGATAACGGGCCTTGCTGCACTCGAGGTTATGACACTCCCAGGGGATATGCTTACGATGATTCAAATTTTCATTACAATCCATTAAGAAGGATTTAGGATTAAATACTTCCTCAAAGAAAACATTTTATGAGTATAGATTATATGCACAATCTTTTCAATTTCGGTTAGGTATTTTACAAGTTTGGAATTATGAATTGTGATTCATAAACTAACCTAGTGTATTATATTGTTTAGAAATGGTGCCTAGTAGAATGAATGAGAATTCCAACAATAAACATGATCGAAAGATTAAGGAAGATCATATCTTTTATGGTATTACGATAAAATTTAGAAGGGAAATATTTTTCCATGCTTTCTTATAATATGAAAAAATAGTATTATGTATTAATAAGATAAGTAAATAATTTTTTGAGTTCTATGACTTTTAAGGGAATCAAAATAATAAAACAATGATAGAGAGAAATATAGATAAAGGGAAGAGGGGAAAGAATGATTTTTTCATACATGATATCTTTGGAAAGAATAACCCTGGTAAATGCTTGATGTAAATGAGAGTTTGGTATTAGTGTAGAGAAAAATGAAACCAGTTATGTGATTTCATGGATAATTTTTTTTTTAAATGTACAATTCTTCATCTGCAAGGATTTGGGACACCACACGAATCAATGTCCAAATCATAATATTATGACCCAAATAATGCTATTAGATAATAATCAAGGTATGATACTATCATAGATGAAGAGGAATGACTAGTGTTCTTATGTTGTTATTAAAAAATTATTTCAGTTGAATGTTGAATAAATGATGTTCTCGTTATAAGAATTATGGAGTATATAAGGATTGTACTACAGTACAACTTCCTTAAGTATTTGAGATTGTGTGGTACTAAGAAAAGTGACTCAATGGAAAGTTAAACATTTTGGAAAATACATTATTAAAGGAAAGATAAACTTTAATATGATCCTGATACATAGGTATTGATTTTGTAATAGGATATGATTGATTAAGATAAATTATATTGGATATTATTGACATCCTAGGAATAGATTAATGGTTTGTTTATTCCATCATTGTTGGACTATTCAAAATATTTGGATTTAAGGAGTATATCTAGTATTCTATAATAAAAAAGAGAGCATGAATGTATTCAATAATGGTTTATGGTAAATTAGGGTGTTAAAATGTTTTAAGAGAATACATGATTACGGTTTTCAAATGTTATTACGTGAAAAAAATATCTTCATTGTGTTTACCTTCATTATAAATTTTGGGCTGTGAGTTTGGAAAAAAATATTTGGGATAAGTCTAATGGTTGGAATGGATTATGTTTGACATTGGATACAATTTTTAAGGTTAAATCATTACTTATAGTTATTTTTGGATTGTTAGAAAAAGGACAACCTAGAGGTCGGGCGACAACCAGTCACGTCTGGCAAGTCCGTGAGACTCGAACCCAAAACCGAATGGTGAAAAGGGTGAATAACCTACCACTAGCTTACATAATTTCCTATTTTGTATAATGTAGTTTTTTAAATATCCTGACGAATGAATTATAAATTCATTATTTCTATAACCCAATACGATTAGGATAAATATAATAGTTTTGAATTCTATTACCTTTTGAAGTGAAAGATGAGTTTGTGGTATGAATTATTTGAAGGATGAAAGTGTACTTGTCAAGTATATTTTTTCCTTATTATTCTATGAATAAATTAATTATCAAACATTAGGGAGGGGATATTAAAACAAAAAATGTGTTATCCAAATACATTATGTTTTGTTGAACTGAAGATATTCTAAATCATCATAGATTGATGGCATTGAGGCCCTCAATTTTACAGTTGTGTGTGATTGATGACCTCAATAACTCCCTATAAATATCTAGGTTTTCCCTGCAATTATGTGTCCCTAATTTCCAACAATGTTCTCTTTATCTAGATCATAATTTGGTGGTGAATTTTTCATTTCCCTTTCCCTCTTATTAAGATTAAATTTTATTAACCCAATTTCCGATGTGGCTTTTCCCCAAAGGTATTTTTCTATTTTTAACCATTTATTTTCAAAAAAAATTGTTAGGACACAATTTATTAAAGGAGGTGAGAATTTAATAAACCATGATTTCATAGTACACAATTTCTTCAATGCAATACAATAACATGCGCTATACAGAACACCAAGTTCAAGTGCACCATGACTTAATAAAGTAGTCGTTCAAAAGCGATTATGAATAGTATGAACTAAATTTTGAATTTTATATATTCTAAATAATCTTAACATTCAAATTATGTGTTTCTTAGACATAATATAAGAACAAATTATTTTTTTCAGATAAATGATATATTTTTCAAAAAATGCAATTTTACCGCCTTTTAATGGAGAACCCTTTTTAAATCAAATATTTCACACTTTTATATATTTAATTTGAAAAACTAAACATCTTCTTTTGAATAAAGACATAAAAATTTATTTTCGATAAATTTTTTGTGTTTTTCTGATAACTTTCATATTTGGGTGAATAGTGAAAAATGCTAAATTTTAATTGAAAACAACTTTTTAAATCAAAATAATTTTTAGTGTTAAATTATGAATTTTAATGGTTTATAAGTATAATTAGATTATATTTTTATCATTCAACACAATTTTTGTGATTATAAGTAATTTCACATTTAAATATGACAAAAACACATGTCAATCTTTTAATATTTATTAGTTTTTAAAAAAACCCCTTGTTGGTTTTGGCAACAGGGAATTAATTTCAATTAATAAATAAAACTTATATTTTTTGAATTCGGTAAAATAGTATTTATTTTGAATTCAGAATATCGAAATTATCTTAGGGTGAATTTTTGGTATTTTTCTTAAAACTAACAATTTTTTTTGAATAGTGAAAAACAAAACGTTATTGTTTAAAACTGACTTTTTATTTAAGTAATTAGTTATTTTATTTTAATTTATTTTAGTTAAAAATAGAGACATAATACCTATATATGTTCAATTTTATTTATTGGAGTCATTTAATAATGAGTTTAGATATATACAATTTTATTGACCTTTTTACCGTCTTTTACCAACCTTCTAGGAGCATTTGAAAATTTACATTAAACATAATTTTACCACTTCTGTGAGTTGAATTTCAAAAATATTAGACACACATTTAACATCATTATGTATAATTTGGTTCAATAAGATGAAAATAATTTTTGGTGAATAGTAACTTTTGACTTTTATTTACGATGGTTAAAAATAAATAAGAAAATTAAGGTAATAACGAAATTATAATTACCCTAACACATGTAATAATTATATTTGATAAGTTTCATTCGACCCCAAACAACATTAGGAATTAAATATGATCCTTTACGTCCACTTGGATTAGATTAGGGAATTTATAATTATTTTATTTAAAGAAGTGTTATAAGTGTTAAATTCAATGTTTATAAACTAAAATTTTTTAAATATTGGGTTATACATAAGATAAAGTTTACTATAAATATTAATTTGAAAGATAAAAATATTTCCTACATAATGTTATTTTATTTATAATTTTTAGAGATTATATAATTAAATTTATATATGACACAATGACGATGCAGTAACTACCTTCTTAATGAAATATTAAAATAGTTAATATTATAAATATTAAAATAAATAAAATTTAAAAATTTTGATGCAATCCAAAAACTCCCTAGGTTAATATGACATATTAGGGTTTATTAGATATTTTTTTTTCTAAGTTATAATGTTGTTATGACTTTCACAAAAACAAAATACCAAATAGTGTCAAAATTGACATAAATTAATTTTTAAAAAAATACTATTTTATTAGATGATATAATATTCCTAAAAATATAAAGATCAGCCATAGGACTTAAATAATATTATATATTTCATTAATGAACCACATTAAGTTCATTTGGATGTTTATAGAATGTTTATTAACCATATAGTGTATGAATTCAAGAAGACACGGTAAAACTAAAACTATTTAACTAAGAGTTAATTCTAAAAGATAAGGTTAAAATGGTAACCTAAACTTGTCTAAAAACTATTGGTTGAGAGGATTTATACCCATAACCACCTAAGGATCTAAATAAACTCATTTTTATCCATTATAATCCAAATTTTATTGTATAATAAATTATTATTTTAATCTTTTCCTAAAGTGACCCTCACCCCTCTAATAGAAATGAACTTCCCCTTCTTTCAAAACAACACCTCCAAATCCATTTTGATAAGACAATACTGACCCAAATATCCTCACAATTTCACTCACATACACCTAGATTCATTACTTTAATCATAAGTCCAACGTATGGATCCCTTTTGATAAACTCAAAAGGAAACACCTGGAGAAGAGATAATAATTTCACCACCCTCTTTCAAGTTCTTTTCTTCTTCCACTTCTTATTTCTTTGTTTTATTAATTTCAAAATACTTAATCTAGTACCTTTTACATATTTTGATGTTATTATAAATATTTTTCAACCATCTTCATTATTTTATCCTACCTATAAATGACACAGTCACCATACGTGTGTATGTACGGCTTACCGTCTCCACATCGTGGTGTAGTTTGTTATTCAAACACTTCATAATTTGGATGCGTATAATAATGAGTATAACTGGTTTAAATAATAATTATAACATGTTAATTATTATTTATATATGATATACGATCCAATGACATACTATTTCACCATCAATATAATGATATTTTCACTCGTGCGAACGTACGGATTACCGTCTCCATGAACATAATGAGATTCATTCTCCATCTTAATCATTCAAGAATAATTTTAATTTTATGAATAAAATTAATGTTTATGAACTTAATATAATTATGTATATGGAAAAAATACATACTATCCATAACAAACATGGCTTACATAACCAATCATATAAAGGAAACGAATCATTTAACACCCGAAATGATGTTAATATAAAAATATTATTAACAAAGAAATATTAGAAGATCATATATGATATAATATGTATGTATGTGGTTCTTTTAAAAATTAATAAGAATTATTTAATTATTATACAGGAGGTTAATGTACGCTTGACCAAGTAAAATTACATGGTAAGGGTTAATTCCTCAATCTCATTATTATCTGAGATTGTTTATGAGTAAGTATTTAGTAGGACATATTTATCATCAATGTCCATATTTCATGAAAATGTTTTCAAAAGGAATATTTTATGGTCTTATTGAAGGGTCTATTTAACTATTTAATTATTATAAATGTTTCAAATATTTATTTTTCCATATCTTTTTAATTAATGTCCATGTTTTCAAAATGATTTAGAGGATTTATTTATATAGACATCATTGATTTAAAATGTTAATTCCTTTCATTATTTCCAAATGGTATGGGACACGTTGATTCAAAAATGTCCTTAAATTTCTTCCATTCAAAATTATGTGACATTTAAATGATTTCATATAAAATAATGATATATTTCTCTCAGATAGTTTTGATTTTATCTATTTCAACATCCTTTGATGGATTTTACAGTTATTTGAATTTGATTTATTATGATACAAATCATCCATATTGTATTGAAGGTTTTGTGATATGTTTGACCGTGGATGTGTCATTTGTATACCATTCATAGTTTATGGATAAATTATTGACATTTTTTATGATTGTTTTAATATGAATGTTTATGTTATGTTTTATCCTTTTCATATGAGGAATGCATTGGACATAGTATGTGATGGGTAGATCCCACTATAACTCCTCGATGCATCGGTAGGTCTCATGAGACAAACTAGTATACTAGCCAAAGGCCTTGAGAAAATATTATTTTTAGTCTTGGAACAAGGCCTTGACTATATTGTTATAATGTATGGAATTATACATTCCATCATTATGAAATTGGCAATTGATATTACATGTGATTATTCAACTAGTAGAATATACATGTGATTAAGTAAATGGCATTATTTGATTTATCTTTTCCATATTATGATAATGTTTAAGTTTAAAAGTCTTTTGTTTTAGTCTTATACATTTCCTTAAATGTTTACGCTTAATTATGAAATCTTCCCCTATATTTGTATCCTTACAGAGCATTCGAACTCACTTCTTTCTTTTGTTTTATTTTCCCAGGATTCCAAGAATTGAATTTTGATTGATAAGTAGGGATAATCTAGAAGATTAATTCCATTATTAAAAGGATAATTTATGTTGTGTTTCATTTTCTAATGTGTAATGTAACATTCATGAATTTAATATATTTTAAAAGAATTCTAAATTCTTCGGTCATTCGAGACTTGATTCCTTGAAATCATGACAATGTATTAAAATAATACACCGACTCTCGTCTTCTGAGGTCGGGGTGTTATAGTACTCATCCCTAATGATTACCTTGGGACTTTTAGGACACACAGAGCTGCTCCCCACCATGGTAATGTCGGGTCATAGATAGCCGCTTCCCACTTAGTCAATCATATGTTGGTCCACACAAGGCCACTTATTGTTGGTCCATATAGGGCATTTAATTAGCAATCTTTGGGTCATATCCAACTGCTAGAATGCTAAATGTGGCATGATTGATTATTTTAGAATCCACTACTCAATCCATTTTTTGTATCACAACACCCATGGAAATCTCCTTAGAAAATTACAAAAGATAATTCTTATTTCTAGGATTCCAACTCTGTAAAATTCTTGTCAATCAGTCATACAGTTTGACAGATCTGGTCAATTTTATGAAAAGGGGTTTGTCATGTCTGGGTCCAATCCGACCAGGTCGAATAGACCTGACCCCACCTGGCTTGGGGTCCACTAACCTGAACTGGGTCTTCAAGACCAAACACATCTTGATCCGGCCTAGCCCATTGGTCCATGGGTCTAGCCCACTAGCAGCCCGGCCTGCCTTCAGCCCGACCAAATTGTGCAGGCTGGTTCACTCTTAAACACGGATACCAAAACGCCGTCCAGTTTGTGGTTTTCTTCGATCATCTAAGTCGGCCTCCCTTCCTCATGAATGCAGTTCCCACTGAACCATGTGCCAACACACTGCGCTATGGGATTCTCCACTTACATGGTCGGGTGGCTGCGTCGCACCTCCTCCAGCTGCTGACCTGCTGGGTGAGGCCCATGCTGCACCAATACAGCTCTATCCACTGCAGGTCACTACCGCCGTTCACCAGTGCACTGATGGGATTTTCCGCGGACCATTCAGTCCACTTCAGTGGTTCATTCCTTGAACCGTCTGTGCCTCTAGTGTCCTTGAGGCATTGTATTTCCTACTATGGCCTCGGTGTAACCATTTCGTCAAATCGGATTAATGGTTATAATGAAAGCACAAGAACACCCATGATGGAGGGGCCCAGTCCTTGTTCTTGTTGGTCCACAACCTCCTCGTTATAGGTTTTGAAACCTAGGAAGGGGGATTGAGGTTCTATCCATAAATAAATAATTCTCATGTAATAATCAAGAAAAACACCCTCCCTCAAGAACAAGCGATCCATGAAATAACCTGTTTGGGTTGGATACTCATTCATTGTTTTAGAAAGTTTAATTTGACAATCAATTCAAAAGTACCCCCTACCTCAAGAAGATTTGATTGGAGGTAAGGATCTTCACTAATGGAGATCCATCTGCAGAGATTCACAATCCATTTTAAGCCACTAGCATTCATCATTTTTCTGTCCCAGATCCTTTCTCTAAGGTGTCATTGCTGCTTTTCTAATTTTCCATCATTCATTATTAGAGATAATTCTCTCATTGTTTTTCAGAATAATTATAGATCTAAATGTGTTTCTCCAACACAATCATCTCATTTAAAGAGAAATGTTTCATATCATTACTGTAACATTTAGTCATCATGTAATTTCACTTCTGTTAAAGAGAGGTTGTGTTGTTTTATTTTTGGAATGAAATAGTCAGCTCATCAATAAATTATAGTGAAACAATTTTTGAATAAAATAAACTTTTTAAGTTTTTTTTTTCTTAAAACTGTTAAAAATTAACCTTATCCCTTGATAGGTTCCAATTGAGGTGAGTTCCATTCTAGGGTAATTTCATCATTCTGGATGCAATAGAGCTCTTATATTTCAAATCTGGGCAACAATTTAGAAGTTATCAAAATTGTGCATGTGTGCCATTTTAATTCTCTTAAAAAACTCTCAAAATTGTCTTTCACCCTCGACCCATGTCGGTCGAGGTTAAGATATCCCTAAGGAAAACACGCCCTCATGAGATCAACAGTACTCTCTAATTTCAAATCCATGTTACCATTTATGTGTTATAAGTATTTGAAAATAAAATAACTATTTCTTAATTATTTTATTTACATCCACAAACTAACATTCACCGTTGGCCCATAGTTTCCAACGTTAGGCCCTTTCTAGCTAAATCCTGATACTCTGAGTTCGACGATGCCCTCAGATTTTTTATCAAGGCACTGGTTAAAATGTTAGAAAAACCCACTTACATGATTATTTATTTAACCTCATAAATGTTCAAAAATACTTTCCGTCCAATCCAAGACATGGAATTATATGTCATCTTAGATCTTAGTCTCAACATAATACATATTAATTAAAAAATAATTTAATTATAGGGTGCAAAATTACTCCCCCATTTTAGGGATTTACATCCTCATAATCCAAAATAAGGGTTAATCATACAGAAAGGGGCACTAGGCACAAATTTGATCCCCCCACTCCCATGTTCTCTCCTTGAGAATCATGTGCTGCCAACAAACGTGCATTAGTGGAATCGACTTACCATGAATGTCCCGCTCCTGTCGATCTTTTATCTTCATCGGGAACTCTGAAAACGTTGCTCCATCGTTAATGTCTAGCTCACCTCAACCGATGACATGTGATGGGTCATGCGCATACCTCCTCATCTACAACACTTGAAAAACATCATGCACTCGATCCATCTATGGCGGAAGAGTAAGGTGGTACACCACCTCACTAACTCTACTACGAATATGTAAGGGTCGATGGGACTTGGAGATAACTTTCTAACACAGCCAAATATCCATATCCCTTGTCGAAGAGAGACTCATAGGAATTTGTCGTCCCCCTAATCAATCTACAAGGGTCTGTTTAACCTATTAGTATAGGACTTCTGTCTACTCTGTGGAGTCTTCAACCGTTCTCAAATGATCTGAGTATTCTCAATGGTAGAATATTCCATCTACGGACCTATTAGTGATGATTCACCTAGGTCTATCCATCATAATAGTGACCAGCATGGTCATCTACAAAAATCCTCGAACGATGCCATACTAATGGTAGAGTGGTAGCTAATTTTTTACACAGACTCCATCAGTGGTAGGTGGTCCTCCCAACTACAACCAACATCTAGGACGCAAGCACAATGAATATCCTTAAAGGCATGTATGGTCCACTCCATCTGACCATCATTCTGTGGGTAAAAGGTTGTTCTCAAGTGTAGTTGAGTCCCAAAAACCTCCTGTAATGCCTTACACAATCAGAATTTAAAACTAGCATCACGATATGAGACTATCATAGATGGAACTCCATGGAGTCGAACTATCTATTACACATAGAGGCATCCCAATCCCTCTATTGATCACAGCTCCCGAATGGGTAGGAAGTTACATGACTTGGTGAGTAATTCATTAATCACCTAAATAGTATCATGGACCCAGGACATGTATTGTAACATCATCACAATGTCCATTGTGATACCATAATACTGACACTCTAGTACCTCAAGTTGGTGGGCCAAGCCTGCTGGAACCTAATGCTTTTCTATAACATGTTGACAAGTGAGGCACCGTGAAACAAACTCTTCCACCACATTCTTCATCCTTACACACCATTACTGATGTCGGAGATCCTAGTACATATTTGAAACTCCCAGATGTACCTCTAAAGGGTACATATTGAACTCCCTCAAAAGAACCTCTCACAATGCCACTAGTATGACTCTGCATCTTCTAAAAATGATGATTTGATCTCCTCCCATCAAAAATCCCTCAGGATCCAGTTTTGAGGATAACTGAGCAGCTTAAGCATCATAGTCAACATACAAAATCTATGCCTCTCTAACTCGCTGTAAGAGTGGTGGTGTGACAATCATCAACTGAAGGTAACATTCTCCATCATCGTCTATGAAAAATATCTGCATCGTGGCTAGCCACTTTGTCACCTCACTACGCAACTGCAAACCGGACCTCCTACTGAGCTTGTCTGCCAACACATTTCCCATCCCAAGAGTATAGAATATCTCGAAGTCATATTCCTAGAGGAACTTTATCCATCACCGCAACCTCATTTTCAGGTCCTTCTAGGAGATGATATACCAGTGAATTTTGTGGACGGAGAAGACAGTAAACTTCTCACCCATCATGTTGTTCCGCTACATATTCAATGAAAAGGCCACTATTGCTAGCTCCAGGTCATGGGTTGTGTAGTTATTCTCATGTGGACTCAACTTACACAAACCATAGGAAATCACTACTCACTCCAGCATCAGGACACAACCCAATATAGTTTTGGATGCATCGCAGAAAACTACATACCCAACGCCCTCCTCTAGTAGTCTCGAGATAGGGGCACTAATTAGTCTCTTCCTCAGCTACTAGAAACTCTATTGGAACATCTCCATCAACATTAATTGTTTTCCTTTTTGCCACAAGTTTGATAAAGGTTCTTCTACCCTTGAAATGTCAGGCATGAATCTCTGGTAGTACCTGGCCAATCCCAAGAAACTTCACATCCCATTCACGCTCATGGGTTGATCCCAAGCAAGCACTACCTCTATCTTTTTTGGATCCACTACAAATCCATATTATAATATAAAATGAGTTATAATGTGGACTTCTAGTATCCATAACTTACACATTGAGAGCTTACTATAAAGCTGGTTCTCTCAGATTGTATCTAGGACTATCTGTAGGTGCGTAGCGTGATCCTCCTCGGATGCCGAGTACCCCAAGATTTCATCAATGTAGACCACCACGAAATAATCAAAGAAAGGATTTAAGATCCTATTATGAATCTAATTAACATTTCTGGGGAATTGGTCATGCTAAATGACATCACTAAGAACTCATTGAGTCCATACCAACATCTAAAGGCTATCTTCAGTACATCATCATTCCGTACCCCGAAGCTGGTTATAACATGATATAAAGTATGTCATTGAGAAAAATATCACTCCATTCAGCTGATCAAATGGGTAATAAATTCTCAATAGTGGGTACTTGTTCCTCATGATCAGCTGATTGAGGCATATTAATTCCATATGAAACCTCAAACTCTCATCTGCCTTCTGGGAAAACAAATCCATGGCTGCCCACGGTGAAACGCTAGGTCTCATGATGACCTTCTCATGAAAGTCCTCCAGTTGTACTATCAATTCACGAAGCTCCACAGGAGCCATATTATATTCTTTTGTGGATATAAATGTCATCCGAGGGTATAGATCGATGTATATGTTTACATCCTATAGGGAGGTAGTCAAGGAACATCTATAGGAAAGACATCTTCAAACTCATCCACCACTATAGGAAAGTGAGGACTTCCCTCATACACCCCACTGAGAGTGAGGCTAACAACTAGTGAGTGATCGGTTGTAACCTCCTCTGAGTAAGTACATCCTGTGCTGCAAGATCTCCCTTCTCATAGGTGAAAGAAAACATGGCCCCATCATCGTAGACACAATGAAGTCAACGCCTAAGACAATCGATCTAAGAATGAATGGTGGGTAAGAAGCTCATATCAAAGATGACATCATAAGGCCTCGATGCCACTAATAGGATATTCTATCAGAATATCTCACCTCCAAGAGTGAGGTCACATTGTCGGCACCAGTGTGTGATCCTCGAATCCCCTCCCATAGAATTATTTAATCGTAAGGATCAATCCAACAACTCCACCGAAATCTCTGAGCCTCGAATTAGGTTTATGGAAAGGAAAGAGTGGATGAGAACTATGTCTATAGAAACATAATATAAGGTGGAGAAGACACATATCATACCTATAATGATCTCTAGAGAACCATGGTCATAGGCCCCCACTGCCTGAAGCTGAGTCTGCCACTGTGCACTGACTCCCTGAGCCTATAACTGACTATTCGGTGGTGGTGGCGGGAGTACCTCGAACCTAAATCCACCACATACCTCTCCGCCTAATCCTCTTCCATGTCCGCCTCCTTGTGGACCTCCTCACTTGAACCTATGCCTCTACCTCAACGGTCCATCGACCGTATGTTGATCATCTGTGCAGTGAGTCAGACAATCACAAGCCATATGTCCCTACCTGATGCATGAAAAGAAAACCCTAGCCAAATGTTGACTTCATATGATCTAGGATCCCCAAACTACTAAACCTGAGTTTTTGGGTTATCCACTGAAAGGACCAACCTACTTATGTCCACGCACCTACTTCCTGCTTCCCACCACTGAAGTCTCTCCTACCTGGTGTCTGCTGGTGGCTCCATCTATCAGTGCTCAATATTCTAGGATGATCTCTTAAATTAGAGATCCCTCCATCACCCCATATTTTTTAGGGATACTAAGTGACACCATGAACCCCCTGATCTCCTAGCATAGCCCTTGGTCAAATTATCATTCCCTGAAAAATAGGTCTCAAACCATGCCTGTAGAGTGGCGAGAAAGCTCAGTGAATCTCACTGAGTATGCTGCGACAATAATTCTACCCTGCTGTAGGTGTAGTAGCTTATGTATGCACACAGTGCGTAGCTTTGACAAAATAACTACTCCTTGAAGAGGCACTCAATGTCTCTATTAGTTAGGGTCACCTCATCATGTTTTTGAATCATCAGGCTCCACCATCTCCCTACTGAGCCATGAATAAGGCTTCTACATATGATCTCCATCTGGTCAAGAGGCATCCTCACATGATACAAGACTTGTGTAAGAACCTCAATCCAATGCTCGACCACCTGGGGGCAGTCTCACCACTAAATCAGGGAGGTATCTACCGCTAGAACATGTGCAAGGAACTAAGCATACGTGTATCCTCTACTGGTAGCGCCAGTAGTAACATATGATCAACAGGTGGGCATCACACTGGTACACAACCCAGTGGGGCCATAATATAAGTGGTCCTAAACTGATACCTCATCGCTAGGTGGGTTTTCTTACCTGTCATGTATCAAAATCCTTGTTGGTTGTCTGCATGGAAGAATCCTAAAATACATCAAGATGTTCCATTATTAATATATTATACCAGGTTTTCTAACTTAAGAAGGACAAGAGGAGTAAAATACACAAAATCCAACATGACTCATGTACCTATTTTCCACCTCAACTAGTGTTTCCATCTACCGATTGATAAAGAAGGTTTCCAGAGTCCTTGTGTATGGATACGCCAGCTGCCACACCAACACTAGATTCCTTGGACGAAAAGTAAAACATGAAACATTTAGATTTATTTCCCCAAAAAACCCATAGAATACCGGTCATTCAAGTAGAACTGACGTCTTCTGAAAACATTTTGTCACGACCCATCCCCTGGGACCTGTGTCATGACTACCCCAAGCCTGTCTCTTAAAGGCCATGGGATGGTAACTAGCACTAAAGGCATTATCTCACGAGTGGGAGAAATTTTCCTATGAACCTGTATGCATGAACACTCACACAACAACATCTCACATAGATTGAATGGAAAAAATTATACCATTAAACAACCACTGGGTAAAGGTACAATATGACAGTCAAATGATCCATAATAGAAACCAAAAAAAGACAAAGTAAAAATAATATATTACAAAATATCTCTATAAGATGTCCGCAGAGGACCCCACCTGAAGGATAGGAACATATTGGCTGTTAGAAGCTACAAATGTATGTCTTCCCTATCGTATCTCACCGGGCACCACTTGGTCTAGGGCCTCCAAGGTCTTTATCGAAGCGCCTCTCATATGAACAATACATAACATGTGCAGGTGAAGCCCGTGCAAGGGGGGTAAAAAAATACTCAATAGGGATCCCAAGACACATCGGAAAGACCACAAAGGAATGTATATATATGGAACTGTTAGATCACGTAGGTATAATCTAATGTATATAAGGAAAAACTATCAGTCGTACATTGAACACCTAAGACTGCTTAGGCATTCATCCCTGATGAGTATCATGGGTATGTTCGGTAAAACAGAGCCACTCTCCACCATGGTCCTTCCATGTCACACAGGTCTACTTCCTACTTCGAACATCAAGTTGATTACCCATCCCTGATGAGTATCATGGGTCTGCTTGGTCACACATAGCTGATACCCATTGTGGGCTTGCCAGGACACACAGAACTACTTCCAACTTATGCCATCATAGATGGTCCACACATAGACACTTATAGCTCTTCCACATAGGGCCTCATATCAGTAGTCTTCCGGTCTCAGCTAGCCGTTGGATTCTGATACGTAGTGAACATGATTCTAGGATAGTACAATCCTTAATACATCCATCGTATCATCCACTTTCATGAATGTATCCCTAGAACATTCATAAATATCGACATTGTTGTAAGGGTTCTAATATAGCAAACGTCTCTTCAATAAGGCATACAGTTTGAGAGTTATGATCATTTTTCCAAAAAGGGGTCGGTCGGGGTTGACCCGAGTCTGATCTTGTAACACCCCAAGCTTCTACGGTACGTTTCCCTTCGAATAATGCGATAGCGTGTGTTGTACGCAACCTCGAGTTCTAACACACACCACAACTAATTAAACTAGCCGTTGTGAATAGTAATACCTACTTTTTGAAATCATATATATTTTATATTTCAAAATGGACTTCATTTTTGGATTCGGAATATCGAAATTAGTCTAGGGTGAAATTTTGGTACTTTTCGGATAACTTTCATATTTTGATGAATAGTGAAAATTACTAAATTTTAATTGAAAACAACTTTTTTAATCAAAATAATTAATAGTGATAAATTATGAATTTGAGTGGTTTTAAAGTATATTTAGAATATATTTTTACCATTTAATATAATGTTGGTCATTGGACATAATTTTACAATTAAACCGAACATAAACAAGTGTCAATCTTTTGATAGTTATTATCTCTTAAAAAACACGCTTTTTGTTTTGACAGCGGGAATTAATTTTAAATTAATTTCTGCCACTTCTGTGTTTTGAATTTAGGAAAATGGATTCCATATTTGGAATCAGGATGTTCAAATTGTGTAAATAGGTAACTTTTATTTTTACACATTTTGAATAATTACTGCGGTAAATATTTTATTTACCATGGTTAAAGGGTAAATCCGGTAAATAAGGGTTAAAAAAATAATATTATAATAATACTAAATTACCCTAAAACGTGTCTTAACCCTATTGGTTGATACATGGTCGACCATGGGCATCCTTGTGTCAATTTTGGGACCCCATGGATCCACTTGTAAGTGATAATGACACTTTATTTTAATTAAGTCAAAATGAATACAAAAATGACACAAGCATATATCTTTTAGCAAAACAATTGTTACATAGGGTTATATAAGTTGGATTTTAGATTATAAATATTCATTAGAAAGCTAAAACGATTTTCTACATAATGATGTTTTATTTATAATTTTTAGACATTAAATAATTTATTTTATTTATGACACAATGATGATGTAGTAATTACTAAAATAGTAAAAAATTAACATAATTGATATTATAAATACCCAAATAAATATAATATGAAACTTTTAATGAATTAAACTAATTTTCTAGGATAATATGATATATTAGGATTGATTTAATGGACTTTGTTCGAAGTAATCAATCTGTTATGAGTTTCACAAAAATCAACTATTGAATAGTGTCAAAATTGACATAAAAGAGTTCTTAAAAACAAATATTATATTATTAATTGATATTAAATTCCTAAAAATCTAAGGTTCGGCCAAGAGACTTATATTATGATAGGTTAATCATTAATGGACCACTTGGGGGTCGCTTGGATGTATATAGTAAGTTTATTAACCGTATTATATAAAAATACAAAGAGACATTGTAAAAGTGAAACTAATTAACTTAGAGTTAATACTTAAAGATAAGGTTAATATAAGTACCCAAACCTGTCTAAATTCTATTGGATGAGTTGTTTTCGACCTATCCCCACCTCATACTTTGAATAGTCAACTTTGGAGCCTTTGGAAACCGAATATGAATTTATTATAAATTAATATTTCTAGCTTTTCCAAAAGTGCCCCTCACCCCTCTTATAAAAGGGCACTCCTCCTTCTCATTTCTTCACACCTTCAAAGCCTTTTGGTTCGGCCACACTGTGCCCAAATACTATCCCAACATCCCTCACTACAACCTAGAGGCCTTAGTTTGATTAGAAAGCCAACCTAAGGAGCCCTTTTGATCAAATCAAAAGGAAGAACCCGAAGAAGAGGTAATGATTTCACCACCCTTTTCTAAGTTCATTTCTTCTTCCACTTCTTCTTCCTTTGTTCTTACCATTCTGAAATAATAACTCCAGTATCTCACATATACTGTGATGTTATTATAAATATGGTACAATCATATTCAGTATTCTATCCACCCTTTGAATAACATGTCACCATACGTGCGTACGTACGGCTTACCGTCTCCACGTCGTGGTGTAATTGTTATTCAATATAATATTATTTGGATGGGTATAATAATGATGTGTAACTCATGTAAATAATAAATATAACATGTTAATGATTCTTTATATATGATATACTATCCATTTATATATTATTTTAATATCAAAAGAATGATATTGTCGCTCGTGCGTACGTACGGACTACCGTCTCCACGAACGCGATGAGATTCATTCTCCATCGTATCCATTCAAGTATAATTATCATTTGATGATTTAAAAATGATGTTTAAGGACTGTATATCATTCTAGATATGAATAAGATACAATAACCATGGCTTATGTAACAAAACATATAAAAGAAAATGAGTAAGTTAACTCCCGAAACGACGATAATTCTAAGATATTATTAACAAATCAATGTTAAAAGATCATATATGATATCATATTAATATATATGATTCTTGTATAATTTAATAACAACTATTTCACCATTATACAGGAGGTTAACCTACCCCAACCAAGGAAAAGTACAAGGTAAGGGTTATTTCACAATCTCTTCATTATCCGAGGTTGTTTATATGTAATAATCTACTGGGATCTCTTTATCATCCACATCCATGTTTCTTAAAAATGTATTTCAAAACATTTTTACTATTTACAAGAATATGGGTTAAAGTCATTTATACCTTTTTTTGACTTTTTATAAGAGGTTTATAAAGGAATCTTTCCGTCGTTTTCAAAACAAGGTCCTTTTTAACCTTTTCGACAGAATTGAGGTAAGAATGTTTTTTTTAACTTATACGGCGGGTGCGGTTATTTTACGCTGTTATAAAATCTTCAAATCTTTCCTTACAAGATTATAAGAATATTTTCAAAGAAAATGTTTTATTTTATATGGATCTTAAATGATTTCAAAATAAAAGGAGATATTTCTTTAAAAAGAATTTTGATTTCATCTATGTCAACATCCTTTGATGGATTTTAAGATTATTTGAAGTTGATTTATTATGATACAAAACTTCTATATTGTATTGAAGGTTTTGTGATATGTTTGACTGTGGATGTGCTATTTCTATACCATTCATAGTTTATTGTGAAAGTATTGACATTTCGTATGCTAGTTTTAATACGAATGTTTATGTTATGTTTAAACCTTTTCATATGGGAATGCATTGGACTTAATAAGTGACGGGTGGAGCCCGCTATAGCTCCTCGATGCATCGGTAGGTCTCATGAGACAAACTAGTGTCTTGGCACAAGGCCTTGACAAAATCTTATTTGTAGTCTTGGCACGAGGCCTTGGCTATGTGGTTATGATAGTCTGGCATTATGCATTCCAACATTATGAAAGTGGTTATTTATTTTTGCATGTGATTATTCGATTAGTGGAATATCCATGTGAATAAGTAAATGGCATTATTTCATTTTATTTATGCCATACCATGTTGAAAGTTCATGTTTAAAAGGCTTTTGTTTTAGTTATACATTGCCTTAAATGTTTATTCTTATTGATGAAAGTTCCCGCTATATTGTTATCCTTACTGGGCATTTGAGCTCACCCCTTTTCTATGTTTTATTTTTCCCAGGAAGTGAAGATGTAAGTTATGAATGACCTGCAGGGATATTATGAGGGGATTGTAGTGTGGACTGTGGAAACATTATGTTGTTGTAGTAGTTTTTGATTTTATGATGTAATGTAAAACTTATGAATATATCTAGTGTTTCCAAGGCTACTAAACCAATCGGTCTTTCGAGATTTGATCTTTCTTGTGATCATGCCAATGTTATGTAATAATGCACCGACTCTAGGAAACTAGGGTCGGGGCGTTACAGTTGGTATCAGAGGAAGTTTAGTACAAACCTTGGAAACTAGATTTAGATAAACTCTGATTAGAGCACGTAGACCTAAGATGAACTTTGAGGATTAGTATAGAAGAACTTCCTAGAATTTTGGTATTGTAGAGATTTTGTGAGTTTTCCGAGCAATACATCCCTGTCTGGATACGAGAAGGTAGAGGCGGCTCTGGCACAGATGTACCTAGGGGTAAAACCCGAAAACACCGCTTTGAGCTAGACTCGAACGGGAACTGGTGCACGACAACGGGCCTTGCTGCACTCTTGGTTACGACACTCCCGGGGGATATGCTTAGGATAACTCTCATTATCTTTACAAATCATTATGAAGGGTTTATGAGTATATACTTCCTCAAAGAAAACATTTTTATGATTATGGATTATATCCATAAATAGTTCAATTTATGTTTAGTGTTTTATAAGTATGGGATTATGTATTTTGATTCATAAACTGATCTAGTTTATGCCATTGTTTAGAAATGGCGCCTAGTGGAAGAAATGGAAACCGTATCAATGCACGCACTCCATGTAGGGATTGCCCTCCTGCTCAAGATAATTATAGTGGGGCTGGTGATGCAACTGGTGCTGATCAGCTAATCACCGTACTGGGACAACTTACTCAGGTTATGAATAATAACCTTACCCGTATGGAGCACCCTGATCCGCAGCGTGGAGGATCAATGTTAGATCGATTCATGAGACAACAACCACCAACGTTCAATGGGAGTACAAATCCCTTAGTAGCTGAGCAATGGATATTTTCCCTAGAGAAAATATTTCAGGCTTTGGGGAGTAGTGAAAGGGAAAAAGTTACCATGGCAGTTTACCGCCTCACTGGAGATGCTGATCAATGGTGGTCATTGATTCAAAACATGAAGGAAGATGATGAAGTATCAAACATGGAATGGAGGGAGTTCAAAGATCTGTTTTTAGAAAAATACTTTCCTCGCGACCATCGAGCAGATATGGAAAGGCAATTTCTGAGTCTGAGACAAAAGGAGGATGATAATGTCACAAAGTATGAGGCTAACTTTACAAGGTTAGCGAGGTATGCTGGAGATTATATTCGCAACCCAAGAAGTAAGATTGATCGTTTCTTTGATGGGTTAAAACCATTTCTCTGTCGAGCATTAGTCTCACAATCCTTTTCGTCGTACGAAGACATTGTCTCATGTGCTATCAAGACCGAAAAAGAATTCTCTAAGTCTTATGACTTTAAAGCGAACCAAGAGAAGAAGAGACCTGCTGATCAATCTGGGAATGGAAATAAGGGGAAGATGGGAAAGGTTGAATATCCATCTTGTGGTAAATGCGGGAAGAAACATCCTGGTACTTGCTTGAAGGGAATGGGAGACTGTTACAAGTGTAGTGAAAAAGGCCACCAAGCTCATGATTGCAAGGGGAAGAAGGAAGCTACCAACGTTCAGTGCTACAATTGCAGGGAGATGGGGCATTATGCAAATGCATGTCCTAAGCGTCAGGAGAACTTACCTCAGAAAAGGCCAAGGGATCAAGGCCAGGCTTATGCTATCACTACTGCTGAGGTAGAAGCTCCGAAAGACGTGGTGGCAGGTAATTTAATGGTTTCCTCAAGTTTAGCAAATGCATTATTTGATTCTGGATCATCGCATTGTTTCATATCTTCCCAGTTTGCTAAGAAAATTAGATATTTCCAATTTGATTTAATAAGGGAGTTGTCAGTTAAAACTCCTAAGGGAAGTATCGTTGCAACAAAGTTTTGTGAATCAGTCCCCATTAGAGCACATAAATTTTCTTTATCTGCTGATTTCATCGTCATACCTATGATTGAGTTTGATATAATCCTCGGTATGGACTGGCTTTCGGACTATGATGCGAAGATTTATTGTAAGAAGAAAGAGGTTACGATTCTTGATGATAATGATAAGGAACACCTTATTTTTAGAGCAGAATCGTCACCACCTAATTCTTATTTAGACCCACCCCCAGTAGCTCAACTTAATTCAATTATTGGGGAGGAAGAGAATGAAATAACTGTCGGTGAGGAAAGGAATGTTCAAATAGAGGATGTACCTGTTGTGAAAGAATTTGTAGATGTATTTCCGGAAGATTTACCTGGACATCCTCCAGAACGAGAAGTTGAGTTTTCTATTGATTTGATTCCTGGATCAAGGCCTATATCGAAGACCCCTTATAGAATGGCCACTGTAGAGTTAGTCGAACTAAAGAAACAACTAGAGGAATTGAGTAATAAGGGATTTATTCGCCCTAGTGTTTCTCCATGGGGAGCCCCTGTTCTTTTTGTTAAAAAGAAAGATGGATCTATGAGGTTATGTATCGACTACAGGGAGATCAATGCTATAACGATAAAGAACAAGTATCCCCTACCTCGTATTGATGATTTATTTGACCAACTGCATGGAGCTCAATACTTTTCAAAGATTGACCTTCGATCTGGATACCATCAGTTGTGTGTGAAGAAGGAAGACATTCCGAAAACAGCATTTCGAACCAGGTACGGGCATTACGAGTTTACTGTAATGCCGTTTGGATTGACTAATGCACCCTCTGTATTCATGGATCTGATGAATAGAGTTTTCAAGGAGTATCTCGATGAATTTGTGGTGGTATTTATTGATGATATCTTGGTATACTCCAAAACCTACGAAGATCATGAAAATCACTTGCGCATTATCTTGAAGACTCTGAGGATGCATGAATTATATGGAAAGTTTAGCAAGTGTGAATTCTGGCTTCAGGAGATTTCTTTTCTTGGCCATATTGTCTCTAAAGATGGAATCTCTGTTGATCCTTCTAAGACCAAGGCAATCCAAGAATGGCCAGCACCTACGAGTATAACTGAGGTACGTAGTTTTATTGGTTTGGCAGGTTATTATCGACGTTTCGTCCAGAATTTTGCCCGATTGGCTAACCCATTAACGAAGCTCACACGTAAAGGGGTTAAATTTGGTTGGACAAAAGAGTGTGAAGAATGTTTCGATGAACTGAAGAGAAGATTAGTCAATGCTCCTATATTGACTCTACCATCGGGGAATGATGGGTTCGTTATTTATAGTGATGCATCGAAGAAAGGACTTGGATGTGTCCTTATGCAGAATGATAGAGTTATTGCCTATGCATCACGACAGTTGAAAATTCATGAACAAAACTATCCTACTCATGATCTTGAGTTAGCAGCTGTGATCTTTGCTTTGAAGATATGGAGGCACTACCTCTATGGTGAAAAATGTGAGATTTATACTGATCACAAGAGTTTGAAGTATATTTTCTCACAAAAAGAACTCAACATGAGGCAAAGGAGATGGCTTGAATTACTCAAGGATTATGATTGCACGATACACTACCACCCAGGGAAGGCAAACAAGGTGGCAGATGCTTTGAGTAGAAAAGACCATGGAGTTTTGAACAATATGAGAATTGAAAGGGATCCAATTTTCATGGAGCTAGTGAAGATGGACATGGGAATAACCAGGGAAGGTGAAACATCAATGCTTTTTCAAATGGTTGCCAAACCATCTTTACTAGAAAGGATTAAGAGTTCTCAGACTGATGATGAAGAATTCCAAAAGAAGATTAAAGCTGTGAATGATGGGAGATTGAGAGACTTTGCGTATGAAGGTGGAATTTTGAAATTCGGGAAGAGACTTTGTGTTCCCAATATACCTGATCTAAAAAGGGAATTACTGGATGACGCTCATAGTTCCAATTTCTCTATACACCCTGGGAGCACCAAAATGTATAGGGATTTGAAGGAACATTTTTGGTGGGACAACATGAAGAGGGAGATTGCTGATTTTGTGTCAAGGTGTATGGTTTGTCAACAAGTGAAAGCTGGAAGGCAACAGCCTGGAGGAGTCATGCAACCTCTTCCCATACCGGAGTGGAAATGGGACAATGTTACGATGGACTTTGTCATGGGGCTACCAAAGACTCCTAGAAGGAATGATGCAATATGGGTGATTGTTGATCGTCTTACCAAGTCAGCACATTTTCTTGCTATAAGAGAAGATCTACCCCTGGAACGTCTAGCAAGACTATATATTAATGAAGTTGTGAGACTTCATGGAGTACCCCTATCGATTGTTTCTGATCGTGATCCCCGTTTTACTTCAAGATTTTGGAAAAGTCTTCAGAAATCCCTGGATACTGAACTTCATTTGAGCACTGCTTACCACCCTCAGACAGACGGACAATCAGAACGGACTATTCAGACCTTAGAAGACATGTTGAGATCTTGCTCACTTGACTTTCAGGGTAGGTGGGATCAATATTTACCACTAGTATAATTTTCCTATAACAATAGCTTCCATTCGAGTATTCAGATGGCACCATATGAAGCGTTATACGGAAAGAGATGTCGTACACCAACCTGTTGGGATGACGTTGGTGAAAGAAAACTTGTAGGCCCAGAACTGGTGGAGGAAACGGTGGAAAAGGTGAAGGTAATCCAAAATCACATTAAAGCAGCTCAAAGTAGGCAGAAGAGCTATGCCGATAATCGAAGGAAGGATTTGGAATTTCAAGTCGGTGATCATGTTTTTCTGAAGGTATCTCCGTGGAAGGGAGTCATACGTTTTGGTAAGAAAGGTAAATTGAGTCCCAGGTACATCGGACCTTTCGAAATTCTAGAACGAATTGGGGTTGTAGCTTACTGATTGGCAATGCCGCCAAGTCTCTCCAAAGTTCACGATGTATTCCACGTATCTCTATTGAGGAAATACATGCCTGATCCGACGCATGTACTCACCTATGAGGAATTAGAACTGGAACCCGATCTGTCTTATTGCGAAGAGCCCGTCAGGATTCTTGATACAAGAGAACAAGTACTGAGAAACCGGACGACGCGTCTGGTAAAAGTTTTGTGGAGAAATCATAAGATGGAAGAGGCAACGTGGGAACCCGAGGAACTTATGATGAAGAACCACCCGAGTCTTTTTATGCAGTAATACCCTAGAAATTGCGAGGACGCAATTATTTGAAGGAGGGGAGAATGTAACACCCCAAGCTTCTACGGTACGTTTCCCTTCGAATAATGCGATAGCGTGTGTTGTACGCAACCTCGAGTTCTAACACACACCACAACTAATTAAACTAGCCGTTGTGAATAGTAATACCTACTTTTTGAAATCATATATATTTTATATTTCAAAATGGACTTCATTTTTGGATTTGGAATATCGAAATTAGTCTAGGGTGAAATTTTGGTACTTTTCGGATAACTTTCATATTTTGATGAATAGTGAAAATTACTAAATTTTAATTGAAAACAACTTTTTTAATCAAAATAGTTAACAGTGATAAATTATGAATTTGAGTGGTTTTAAAGTATATTTAGAATATATTTTTACCATTTAATATAATGTTGGTCATTGGACATAATTTTACAATTAAACCGAACATAAACAAGTGTCAATCTTTTGATAGTTATTATCTCTTAAAAAACACGCTTTTTGTTTTGACAGCGGGAATTAATTTTAAATTAATTTCTGCCACTTCTGTGTTTTGAATTTAGGAAAATGGATTCCATATTTGGAATCAGGATGTTCAAATTGTGTAAATAGGTAACTTTTATTTTTACAGATTTTGAATAATTACTGCGGTAAATATTTTATTTACCATGGTTAAAGGGTAAATCCGGTAAATAAGGGTTAAAAAAATAATATTATAATAATACTAAATTACCCTAAAACGTGTCTTAACCCTATTGGTTGATACATGGTCGACCATGGTCATCCTTGTGTCAATTTTGGGACCCCATGGATCCACTTGTAAGTGATAATGACACTTTATTTTAATTAAGTCAAAATGAATACAAAAATGACACAAGCATATATCTTTTAGCAAAACAATTGTTACATAGGGTTATATAAGTTGGATTTTAGATTATAAATATTCATTAGAAAGCTAAAACGATTTCCTACATAATTATGTTTTATTTATAATTTTTAGACATTAAATAATTTATTTTATTTATGACACAATGATGATGCAGTAATTACTAAAATAGTAAAAAATTAACATAATTGATATTATAAATACCCAAATAAATATAATATGAAACTTTTAATGAATTAAACTAATTTTCTAGGATAATATGATATATTAGGATTGATTTAATGTACTTTGTTCGAAGTAATCAATCTGTTATGAGTTTCACAAAAATCAACTATTGAATAGTGTCAAAATTGACATAAAAGAGTTCTTAAAACAAATATTATATTATTAATTGATATTAAATTCCTAAAAATCTAAGGTTCGGCCAAGAGACTTATATTATGATAGGTTAATCATTAATGGACCACTTGGGGGGTCGCTTGGATGTATATAGTAAGTTTATTAACTGTATTATATAAAAATACAAAGAGACATTGTAAAAGTGAAACTAATTAACTTAGAGTTAATACTTAAAGATAAGGTTAATATAAGTACCCAAACCTGTCTAAATTCTATTGGATGAGTTGTTTTCGACCTATCCCCACCTCATACTTTGAATAGTCAACTTTGGAGCCTTTGTAAACCGAATATGAATTTATTATAAATTAATATTTCTAGCTTTTCCAAAAGTGCCCCTCACCCCTCTTATAAAAGGGCACTCCTCCTTCTCATTTCTTTACACCTTCAAAGCCTTTTGGTTCGGCCAAACTCTGCCCAAATACTCTCCCAACATCCCTCACTACAACCGAGAGGCCTTAGTTTGATCAGAAAGCCAACCTAAGGAGCCCTTTTGATCAAATCAAAAGGAAGAACCCGAAGAAGAGGTAATGATTTCACCACCCTTTTCTAAGTTCATTTCTTCTTCCACTTCTTCTTCCTTTGTTCTTACCATTCTGAAATAATAACTCCAGTATCTCACATATACTGTGATGTTATTATAAATATGGTACAATCATATTCAGTATTCTATCCACCCTTTGAATAACATGTCACCATACGTGCGTACGTACGGCTTACCGTCTCCACGTCGTGGTGTAATTGTTATTCAATATAATATTATTTGGATGGGTATAATAATGATGTGTAACTCATGTAAATAATAAATATAACATGTTAATGATTCTTTATATATGATATACCATCCATTTATATATTATTTTAATATCAAAAGAATGATATTGTCGCTCGTGCGTACGTACGGACTACCGTCTCCACGAACGCGATGAGATTCATTCTCCATCGTATCCATTCAAGTATAATTATCATTTGATGATTTAAAAATGATTTTTAATGACTGTATATCATTCTAGATATGAATAAGATACAAAAACCATGGCTTATGTAACAAAACATATAAAAGAAAATGAGTAAGTTAACTCCCGAAACGACGATAATTCTAAGATATTATTAACAAATCAATGTTAAAAGATCATATATGATATCATATTAATATATATGATTCTTGTATAATTTAATAACAACTATTTCACCATTATACAGGAGGTTAACCTACCCCAACCAAGGAAAAGTACAAGGTAAGGGTTATTTCACAATCTCTTCATTATCCGAGGTTGTTTATATGTAATAATCTACTGGGATCTCTTTATCATCCACATCCATGTTTCTTAAAAATGTATTTCAAAACATTTTTACTATTTACAAGAATATGGGTTAAAGTCATTTATACCTTTTTTGACTTTTTATAAGAGGTTTATAAAGGAATCTTTCCGTCGTTTTCAAAACAAGGTCCTTTTTAACCTTTTCGACAGAATTGAGGTAAGAATGTTTTTTTTAACTTATACGGCGGGTGCGGTTATTTTACGCCGTTATAAAATCTTCAAAGCTTTCCTTACAAGCTTATAAGAATATTTTCAAAGAAAATGTTTTATTTTATATGGATCTTAAATGATTTCAAAATAAAAGGAGATATTTCTTTAAAAAGAATTTTGATTTCATCTATGTCAACATCCTTTGATGGATTTTAAGATTATTTGAAGTTGATTTATTATGATACAAAACTTCTATATTGTATTGAAGGTTTTGTGATATGTTTGACACTGGATGTGCTATTTTTATACCATTCATAGTTTATTGTGAAAGTATTGACATTTCGTATGCTAGTTTTAATACGAATGTTTATGTTATGTTTAAACCTTTTCATATGGGAATGCATTGGACTTAATAAGTGACG
The DNA here is from genome assembly GCA_963277665.1 of Viscum album. Lineage (NCBI taxonomy): Eukaryota > Viridiplantae > Streptophyta > Magnoliopsida > Santalales > Viscaceae > Viscum > Viscum album. The sequence goes on along the minus strand of OY728161.1, from coordinate 2,001,790,732 downwards.
GGTGGAGCCCGCTATAGCTCCTCGATGCATCGGTAGGTCTCATGAGACAAACTAGTGTCTTGGCACAAGGCCTTGACAAAATCTTATTTGTAGTCTTGGCACGAGGCCTTGGCTATGTGGTTATGATAGTCTGGCATTATGCATTCCAACATTATGAAAGTGGTTATTTATTTTTGCATGTGATTATTCGATTAGTGGAATATCCATGTGAATAAGTAAATGGCATTATTTCATTTTATTTATGCTATACCATGTTGAAAGTTCATGTTTAAAAGGATTTTTTTTTAGTTATACATTGCCTTAAATGTTTATTCTTATTGATGAAAGTTTCCGCTATATTGTTATCCTTACTGGGCATTTGAGCTCACCCCTTTTCTATGTTTTATTTTTCCCAGGAAGTGAAGATGTAAGTTATGAATGACCTGCAGGGATATTATGAGGGGATTGTAGTGTGGACTGTGGAAACATTATGTTGTTGTAGTAGTTTTTGATTTTATGATGTAATGTAAAACTTATGAATATATCTAGTGTTTCCAAGGCTACTAAACCAATCGGTCTTTCGAGATTTGATCTTTCTTGTGATCATTCCAATGTTATGTAATAATGCACCGACTCTAGGAAACTAGGGTCGGGGCGTTACAGATCTGGTTCAGATGTGACCCAGCCCGTTAGGTCGTAGGATTGGCCTACTGGTCCATTGGTCTACCCAACTAGCAGCAAAACGTGAATCCTGCCAAGCCCACTTGTGTTGTCTGGTTCCACCTCTCACACGCGGTCCCCGCTGTACAACGTGCCATTGTGTGGTGTTGTATCCCCAGCCACAGGCAGCTTCACCGAAATGGTGGGGTGGCCACGACCCACCTCCTCCATCCCCCATCCCACTTCTGGCCGCCCCTACTTCCCCATCTTGACCCCAACTAGCCGCTACCTCCAACTCAACACATCGACTTGCCAGAGGTATTTTCTACGGACCACTAGGTCCACTCCGGTTATCTATTCCTCGAATTGTCTATGCCTATGGCCTCTTTTGGGAACTTTCTTTACTGCTACAGACTTGGTGATTCCTTTTCATCAAATCGAAGGTTCATCCATGAAGAACACACAAGAACTCCTAAGGCAGTGGGGCCTGGGCCTTGTTCATGCCGGCCTGTACGCTTTTCATTAGAGGTTTTGAAACATCAGAAGGGGTGATTAAGGTTATATCAACAATTAATTAATCTGGATGCAATCCACAAGATAAAAAACCATCCCACAAGAAAAAGTGATTCGTGGATCAACCTGTTCATGGGTTGATCCATGTTTGTTGTTTTAAAAAGAATATCAGAGGAATAAAATCAAATGTAACCACTTCATGGAGAATCTTTGATCGTAGGGAAGGATCATTGCTGATGTGGATCCATCCACAGGGATTCATGATCTGTTCGAACCTATTGGCATTCATCATTATTCGGTCCCGAATCTGTTATCCCAGGTGTCTTCGCCGCATTTCTAATTCGTAGTAATTCATTATTAGAGAGAATTATCTCATCATTCGTCAGAAGAATTATAGATAAAAATATGTTTCTCCAACACCATCATCTCATTAGAAAAGAAACGCATCGCAACGTTTTTGTTAAAAATAGTCTTCACGTCATTATTCTATTTCATTTATGAAACAATTTTTTTATTACGATTCAGTTATAGAGTCATTGTGTTATTTCATTTATGGAATGAAACTGTTGGCTCATCACTACATTTCAGCGGAACAATTTTTGAATAAAATAAACTTTTTATGTTTATTTTATTTTTCTTTAAACGATAGATAATTAAATTTCTTCCTTGACTCGAACCATTCTAGGTTTGGTCCATTCTTAGGTAATGTCATCGTTCCAAATGCAACGGTGCCCTTGGATTTTCAATCTATATACCTATTTGGTAATTTCCAAAACCACGCACATGCACCATATTTATTCTATTAAAAAAACTCAAAAACCATCTTTCTCCCTCAACTCTCGCTAGTCAAGGTTAAGCTACGCCTAAGGAAAACATGCCCTCAGGAGCTCAATGGTACTCTCAGATTTCCAATCCAAGTTATCTTTTAAGAGTTATATGGATTGTAAAATTAATATAATTGTTACATAATTAATTTTTTTGTGGATAAAAACTAACTTCCAATGTTGGCCCATGCTATCCATCATTTGGACCTTTTATGAAAATCCTGACGCTCTGATTTCAATAGTTCCCTTTGATTTTTGATGTAGGAACCGGTTTTAATGTAATAAAAACCATCTTGCTCGATTATTTATTGATCCTTGAAAATGTTCAGCAATACATTCCGACCCCTCTAGGCCTCAAAATTACATGACTTATCAAAATCTGGTCTCATAATAATCATATTTAATTAAAATAATAATAAAAATAATTTCTTGGAATTCTGGGGTGTTACATCAACAAACACAATAAAATAAAAAACCCTGAGAGGAGTCCTTGAGGGAATTTTCCCAATAATATTTATGATATTTATTTCATGTTTATCATTTTGTAGATGATTAAATCATGATCTAAGTAATATGACCAAGAATAAAAAATTAGAACATGTATAAAAATAGAAGGTGGTTATTACCTGAAACATAACATAATTTTTGTATTTTAAATAAATAAGTCATATAAATTTAAAAATAAATCAAATATGGTATTATATATATGAATATGGGATGGTGAATGATTTATAAAAAAATCATATTTTTTATAAATGTGGTTTTAAGGAGTATTAACAGAGATAAGAATTATGGTAATGGGATTTCTAGTCTCACATTTATTTCTTTGAGAGTTATACCATATTCAACAATCATTTATTTTGTGTGATATATATAATAACCAATGTAATTTTATATATTGAAATTATTTTATTTTAAGATATTAAAATTTTCTATTGATTTTATTACTTCATGGATATCACATTTAAATTGATACTCAAGTAGTAATGGATTTATGTGCCACTTTTATTTTCATTGAGAGATAAGCCAAGTTCACTAGTAATTTATTGTGTGTGTTGTGTATTATGAACGTAGATTTATTTTATTATTTTTTTAATGATAATTATTGGTATTTACATATAAGTTTTTCAATTTATCTTGCATGGGGTTTATGGTTAAAATGTTACCAATGTGGTAATGTAAATTTTTCTTAATTTTCCTTCTTTGAGACACATACTATGATATGCACCAATATTATTTTTTTAGGTTTGTATAATCCTCCTTTGACATGTTATATCATAAATATATTTATTTTTATTATATGACAAGATTCATGTAATGGTATTGTTTCAAGTTTATTATGATTTTATTTTACTAAAGTGGTAATGGTTTATTGCAACAATCTCATCATTTATCAGGATGGTTTATGAATACTCTTGCATTGATGAAATATTATGATCCATCTCTCAAGAATTATCAAGAAAATTTCTTATAATCTTTTCATTCATTCAATATCCGTGTAATGGTATCAATTTTCCACTCTTTGGTAATTAATATAATTAATTTTTTTAGAAAATATTACTTTATTTCTTTCTTTAGTTGGAAATATATTTTCTCCCAAAACCAAGATTTCTAAAAATGTTTTCAAAAATGTTATACTATTATCCAATGATTTTTTAAAAGAAATTGTAACCCATGTTTTAACTTTTCATAAAATGGTTTTAAAAGGAATATTCTTGTCATTTTTTATCAAGTATCTTTTGACTTATACAAAAAATATGAAAGGAATATTTTCTTTTACGTATATGTCACGTATAGAATTATCCTCCATCTAGACCACTCCAAAAATTAATGATTACATTATATGTTTTTATAGATATTTCAAAATAAAAATATTTTCAAAATATTTTCAATATTTGAATATATGTTTTAAAAGTTATTTTCAATGAAATTGGTTTTCAAAATGTTTCATGTTTTAAAAAGTGTTTTTAAAGAAGAAAATATATTTTTCACAAGAAATGTTTCAAAAGTTCTTTCAAAATTTTTTTTCCATCAATGATGAAATCTTTTGGTTTTACTTATTCCATTATTGGTTATATGATTCAAGGGTTTCCATCATACTTTTTCTCTTCATGGTTTATGTATTGATGGAATGATGTTTATGAAACTCCTTTCTCTTCCATGGGTTATATGATTTGAAACTCACTTCTCTTCATAGGTAATTATATGACTAAATGATTATGAAACCAATCTCTTATCCATAGGTTAAGATATAATGAAATCTTTATGAAACCCATTTCTATTCATGCATTATTATATTATTAGTTTTTATGATCTTTTTCAAAAAAAATGTATGATTTCATTATGTAATTGGTGTAATATATACCCCCCTCCAATTAATTGTGCAATGGTAAATGTTATATGATCTTAGAGGGTATACTGTTAGTTAGCCAAAGACTATGAAAATAAGGTACACATATTGTTATACTATGCTAAAAAACAAGATGGTAAATGAGTTATCAACATATGACAAAAAATAATAGGGTACATGGTTTTTCTTCCAATGATCGAAAACAATAGGGTACATGGGTTATTAGATAAAGGATGAAAAGAAGAGATTAAATTTTTTTAGCCTATGCAAAAAAACAAGAGGGTACATGGGTTGTTATACAAATCTAGAAATCAAGTGTGTGCATGGGTTTTTATCCCATTCCTAAAAACAAAAGGGTACATAGGTTGTTATCCCAATCCTGAAAAAAATAGGGTATATAGGTTGTTAGCCAATGATTTAAAAAAATAGGGTACATAGGTTATTAACTCAAGTTAGAAACAAGATGGTACTAGAGTTTTTAGCCAAATAATAAAAATAAGAGGGAACATAGGTTGTTATCTGAAGACCAAAACCAAAAGGGTACACAGGTCATTAGCCCAGGCCCTAAGCAAGTACAGATGTTAGCCTAAGGCTAACACGCTATGAATTTCTTGGTGGAAAGCATTGACATATTATTTTCTTAGCTTAGATGTACGCCAAAAATATATGTATTCTTCCAATTTTATTTTGTCCCAAATAATTTTCTTTGATTTACATATGATTTATTTCTAGTGAACTTCCAATCATTATGACTGACTGAAAATTAAAATTTTAATTATTCAAACACTTTTGTGGGAAAAGTGAGAAACCATGGGCCAAAAAAAGAATGAAAAGGTAGATCCATTGAAGAACAATCAAATCCTACGAAAATGAATATCCCAAAATATTTTTTAAGAGATGATGGTTACCTAAGTGTTTGGTTTATCCCTTATCATATCATTAAGATGAAAATCCGATTTTTCCCATGATTAGATGTACTCCTCGATGTTGATATTTCCTCTATTGAAACCCAAACCAGGAATTAAGACCTTATTTTCTATCTAGGTTTATTTCCCTTCATTAAGGTCTACACTCAATGACCTCACCATCATTCAAGAATCTTCTTATTTAGTAGCATTAAGTGAAAAAACGTGATCCAACACTTCTTATTATAAGATCATAAGCAATTCCAACGATTTCTCAGTCACATCACCTAACTTCTACTACTGGAATGCAACATCACTGTAAGTCTATATAGCACACATATTCTCTATTTAACCTTACTAAGAATCTTATCTCACCCTTTATGATGTTTTATTTCACCATGTTATGAATAAAGGTTTTATGTAGGAGTTCCAAATGGGAATATATTTGATGGAAAACATTGAATATCTTTCTCCATGTTAGAAGATTAAATTAAATGTTTACAAATACACTAGACTATTATATTACTTAGGCATGTGTTTTTGTAATTTAATTTATAATCATACAACAATTAAGGTAGTATCCTTGTATGATAAGCATTGTTCGTTAAAATTTATTTATTTTTGTAATTTTCTAGGTTTGTGGATTTTATTTTCATCCACGATATCAATATTCATCTATATATTTGAATAAAAAATTCAATACGTTCAATGTAGATTTTCCAATAAATTATGACAATAGATACATTCAACCGTAGATTTTTATAAATGATAAGGAAAATAGGTTTTTGCATTGGTTATTAAAAAAATGACATTTAAAGTGTCGTAAAATTTATTGGTAATAAAATAAAAATTTAATGTATTGATTTTTTAAAATTAATTTTTTTAACATAGGTTTTGAATAATATATGTCAACATTATATTTACTACGTCACATATAATAACATCACCTAGAAAAATGGAATTAAAACCCCAAAAACCGATGTAAAAAGAATGAACTAGTGACCTATAATGGTCCATGAATGATTTACATAGATATTAATTCAAAATTAAATAATATTCATTAAAACATATAAAAAAACCATGAACGGACTACATAGATTTAGAATCATTAAATACTGGGAAGCAAAAAACAACTAGTTCATAAGATATCTATATTGTATCCCTCTTATTCCTTTATAACTAGTCCCCTTTTGTGATATATCTTACTTAATACACTTCTTCATTGCCCAGTGAAAATACACATGTGAGATGGGGAGTTTAAATGCTCAATAAGGGTAATCAAGAGAGATTTAAATCATATCATAATCATAATACATGAGAACATTACTTTGGAAAATCATACTTTGTATAACATATATCAAAATCTTGAGTCATGAGAAAAATATGGGTAGTTAATAAGAAATAAATCATAACTGAACATAATCCATGAGAAAATAACATTTAAAAAATTGAATTTTCGAAACCACATAATAATAGAAAATAATTTCCATAATAGCCCTGAATCATTTCCAAGACCATTACAATGGAAAAATTTCTTATACTGAACTGATTTTACTCTTCGTTCCAGCCATGTATTACTGAAAAAAATTTACTTTCCATTGTAGACCTGTATTACTAAACCATATTTACTTTTCATTACAATCCTCTCTATCTCATGAGATATAAATCTTTACATAATTCATTATAGGGAGATATAGATCCCACTGATCTCATAAGAAATCAATAATTTTTATTCCACAAAATTATAAAACATTCATCATAGTATAACCAAAGGAATAAAATGAGTTTCCTAAGAATAATTCCATCACAATCCATATAAAACAAATGGATCTAATAAATATAATTCTATCATAAAAATTACCAAATCCTAGTGACAATAGTTATATAAACATAAACATATTTAAATTACTACATCTTTGATGAAAAATATTTTAGATAAAACACTTTAAAATAATTCATCATAAAAATATCATTTCTTATTCAAAAATAGTTTCTATTTTCAAAATTCCATGGGATTTTAAATGAATATGGTTTATTTGAAAATAAAAATTAAATATTTCAATGAATGTTTCATATAAATAAGGTGTTATGAAATCATAAAAATATGTTCATGTTATATAAGTTAAAAGAAAACATTCTTCCCATACTTCTTCGGGAAAGTCAACAACTACATCGTAGTGAAAATGAAAAAAGATTCATTTCATAGTATTTCATAAAAAAATCACCAATGGGTAGATTTTAATTTAAATAATAGTATAATAATATAAAGAATATTTTAGATTACATATGTACAAAACATGTATGATAATTATACACTTGTAAATATTTACATACAATCAATCTTAGATAAAAATGAGATTGAAAATTATCCTTTAACAATTTATAATATGTTGAATCATATGAATCATAAGATAAATAAAATTATATTCATATTTAAATATCATGACCTTCATAATAATAATCATAAAAATATTTGTGGGTAACACCACAAAAAAAGAAATAAATGGTTTATAAGGCATGTGTCCCAAAGAAATAAAAGTGAGACCAAATAATCCATAACCTTTGGTTTGAAATCATTTGTATTTATCCAAACCTACTATATAATGATTTATATAATTTATATGATTTATTCTAGAATCAGGGTCATTTTTATGATATCATATATGATCAGATTATCATTGAATTTTGAATAATATTATTTCCCATCCATTGAGTATTCATGACATTATTTTCTCACGCATGTTTTATAAGATAAGTTGTTGTTACCTTTATTAGATTATAATTATACAATATATAGAGTCTTATTTATATAGTATTTATCATATTTCATTTAAATACATTTATATAATCATGCATTAATGGATATCATTTAGAATGATTCACATCACATAGTGGGGATGGTAGGTCGTATGTACGCACGAGTGACGATATCATTCCAATAATAGTGACATTGTATGGAAGTGGTTGGTATATAATTTTTTTCCATAATACATATTATGTTATAATAATAATATATAGTTATTATTTCTAAAATTACACCCATAAATGTAATGTGGAGGTGAAAAATATATTACACCACGGTGTGGAGACGGTAATTCGTAAGTATTCATGCATGGTGATTCTGTTTTTTCATTGGATAGATAGAAGATGCAATAGGGAAATTCCAGAATTATAATAAAACATCATTATATAATTTATAATTTTGTTATTAATTTATAATTTAAAAAACTCATTAAGAGGAAGTATAATAAAAAATAAGTTTGAAAGAATCAGTAGAGAAGATTACCTTTTCTTGGATGTGCTCCCTCTAGATCTATTCTTAAAAGAACTAGTGTTGGTATTTTGATAATACCAACATATCTAGAATTTGAATATGGAAGTTTACAAGGGAAATGGTTATGGTATGGTAAATATAAAAGGGTAAAAGTAAAGTTAATAGTTGAAGGCAGAGGTACCCTTTTATTATTCAGTTGAGGGGATTTTCTGGAAACTCTGAAAATTTTAATTTATAATAAACTCAAACCACATTAAAAACACACCAAAATATCCTTATGTAGAATATTATATGATATAAGGTTGTAATATCATTAACCAATAATTTTTATACATGTTTTGATTTAATTTTAAACCTTATCATTTCGTTTTACCCTTAGTTATTCTCTTTTAAGTTTAAATATGATAACAAATTGTTCAACACTAAAATTTTGATTTGTCTACTGATTTTATGTCAATAATACCATAAATTAATAGTATAGAACATTTTAGATTAAAAATTAATTATTTAAGTTTTTTAAAATATTCTATGATTGTAATATAATTAAAAAAAATTATTTTGACAAAATATCAATAATGTCAATTTTGAGACCAATCATTTAATGTATTTTTAAAAATATCAAAATAAGATGTTAACCTTTGAAGAAATATATAATTATATTTAAAATATGTCAACTTGATCTATAAATTTGTTGGATATATTATTTATCCAAAATAATATTTACCTTCCAATTTTAAATAACATTAATTTGATATTTCCATTAATTAAATAATTACAACATCATCTTTGTGTAATTATTTAATATTCTTATTTTTTAGTTAAAAATAAAAAATAAAATAACATGATGAAGATAAATCATAAATATTTAATTATAATTCTTATAGTATTATATATCTTCTATGAAATCAATCATTAAAAATGTTATTTTAATTAAAACATGAATGTGTCCACTTTAACATCACTTTAAATAGAATATTATAAACATCCAAATCATTTCCATGTGGCTCCAAATTTTCAATAACTCAATTGTTGGATGATTGTACTAAATATATACTAAAAAAATAAGATTTTATCAAGTGTTTTGGTATTTTAATCGATATTATTTTTTTAATTAAAATTATTTTATTGATTTTTATCACTTATATAATTTCTACATCATCATTTTATACTCCTTTAAGGAAATTATTTTATCTCTAAAAATTATAAATAAATAACAATATGTAGATAATTTAATTATATTTCTAAAGAATTTTTATTATCATTTTTGTATCAATGATATTAACTATATTAAAATTACTATAATTATAGAAAATAAGAGGGTGACATTTTATCACTTTCATGTCACCTTCTTTTATTCTAATAAACTTTATATCATTTTCAGGGACAAAAGACCACTGAATGTGTCAATTTAGATCTTTAGATGTTAAGGTTAGATGGTTACATATCCAATAGGATCTGGTAGTTGTTAAGGTAATTGTATAATTCTTATTATATTAATTTGTTACCAAAATTACCTGATTTACATTTAACCGTGTTAACTAAACAGTACCACAGTTACAATTCATAATCTCCAAAAAAACATAATTAAAATGTTAACATAGTTTGGACCCAATAATTTAAAATATTTAATAAATTTTAGAAAATTCAAAACACATAATTATTAGTAATTAATTTAAACTAAATCTCGTTGTTGGAATGAAAAGGGGTTTTTAAAAGATAAAACATTGCAAAATATTAAAATGTTATTAAATAAAAATTCAATATAAAATTAATGCAAATGACCAAGAGTATATTAACTTGTAAATATATATTATATTTTTACTTTAAATCCATACAATAATATAATTTATCCTCATTAATTTTTTTAAAATAAAAAGTTTTTTTGTTAAAATTTTGTATATTTTTACTATTCAACATTATTTTAAACTCATAAAAAAATATGAAAACATATTCCAAATTTAATTTTTATATCTATTTTAAAAATAAGAATATTATTTCATGTGATTTCATATATAAAATTTTCAAAACTAGATTTAAAATGGGTGTGTTATCAAAAGGTGAAAAAGCTACATTTTTTGAAGAATACTTCATTTATCTGAAAAATGGAATATGTTCTTATATTATGTCTAGAAAACAGATATGATTAGTTTTAATGATTATATTGAATAAATTAAATATATATTACATTAATTAAATCCAAAAGAGAGACTTCATTATTTTATAGACTCAATTATTTTCATTGAAATAGTTTTTCAGAAGAAGGTTAATATTGTTCATACCCTCCATTATAATGAATTGATTATAATGTAACATAATAATATTTAGTTTTTCACTTAAAATAGAACATTTTTTAAATTTATTCTTTCAAAATAACTTGAAATTGTGTGAAAAACAATCCAAGAAGAGTGTTGTGTATTCTGCAACCTAATTTGGTGTTGCGTATATAGAAAATTATATTTGTTTCAAGTAGAACAGAAGAAATTAATGACATTTTTAATCAAATATATCATAAAAATATTAGGGTTTTACATTATACACCCCTTAAAAATAATTTCACCCTCCATATTAAACTGAGTTGTTAAAGGATATAATACGTGAAGGATTATATCACAGAAACCCACATCATAATTGTAAGGAATAAAACTTACTTTTAAAAAGGATTAGTAAGAAAATAATAGTTACCCAAAGTAAATAATAACAAGGTATATACATCGGATAACATAAGTGAATATTAGGCATGGTTGAAAAGATTAAATAATCATAGAGATTGATAAATATTATTCATCACAACAAAGTTTGTGATCAAGAGAAAGTTAACAATCACAAAACCATAAACTAAGGAAGCATAAAATATGTCATTGATATCATACAAAATTTTGATAATAAGATACCTTTTTACATCATGATCTTTTTTCATAAGGATGATGAAATGAGAAGATATACATACTTGATTTCAGTACAATCTCACCATTTGTCATTCTAGGAACAATTTCGATTTCATCTCGTATTCAATGAAATGAAGTTGAATTTTCCATTAATGAAGAGTTATCATATCTTGAGATTCATAAATATAATGAGAAGTCATTAAATATAACTTTATAAAAACAAAACAGTTATCAAAACTTATCAAATATGCATAATTCCCCTTATGTTGAGATAATAATTTATTCTAATAATCATTATCTAAAGTTTAACTTAACTTTTCTATAAAATGATAACCTTACAATCCTTCTGAAATGTGAAAATACCACACTTTAAAAAGTTTTGAACTAAATTAGCCTAACATTTATCTCCATATATCATAAGTTATATCTTATTGGTCACATTCCAAACATGTGAAAACATTCCTCATGTATTCTTTTGGTTGATGATAATAACCTAAATTACAATACATCCTTATTGAAAACATGAACATTACATTATTCCATTGATTATTGGACTCATTCCTTAAGTCCCAATAATATTTATACATTATACAAGTTAGCATAACCCTCTTGAAAAAAAATAATTAATTAGTTCCCAAGAATCTAGCATCATCCAATTTACTTATTCAAATCCAACATATCTTTATCCAAACATCATTATCTCAATATAAGTGAAATATTAAGATTATTCATTCCCTTAATCATTTGTTATCTATATATATCACCTTACCCTTAAATTAATTTACAATTTCCTTATAAATTTTCAAAATATCCTTTATAATCCTTAATGAAAAACTTATACTGAAAACACACATATATTTCATAATTCGTATAATGTAATCTTTGAATTTTGAAACATATACACCACAATCATCCAACATTATTTTTAAAACATTACCCAGGATCCATCATCTTAGTCATTCATAAAATATGAATCATGTCTTAAGGTTCCTCAAAATTAATCTAAACAAGCTTCTTAGGTTTAAAGTATAAAATAATTCATGAACATATCATACCTTTCACATGTTGTTTACAATCTATTTATCCTCAACAGGTTAACCAATACATATACCCCCATCATGATTCTGATCATGATATATCCACTTGGGAAATAAATTTTTATAATACCCATATATTACACATCAAAAACATTCAATGCTAACTATGTTCTATCTAGTTTCATTTATTGACTAAGACCGGAAATAAAAGAATGAGAAACAATTATAATAGATGAAAATCACATATCGAAGAGAAATTACTTTTAATTTTTCAATCTATGAAACTATGGGTTTAATTATAGTTTATTTGGGATTATTGAAAAAGTATATGATTGTAACTTATTGTTAGACTTATCCTTAGGGACATCCCTAAATATATCCTTATAAAATATCTCTAGTGATATCACTAAAGTTTTTGGATCCTAATTTCAAAAGGATAACTAAACCTTTTCTCTGATTCCAACTATAATGACCTAACATTGAAATACATAGAAATTAATTTAAAATTAATGAATATTAATTACAAAATATAATAAAACCATGATAGGAATTTATAGTCATAGTGTACTTATAAACTAAGAAACATAAATAACTAGTTCATAAGACACCTACATTGTCTCCCTATTATTCTTCATAACTAGATCCCTTTTTGACAAATCATACTTAATACCCTTCTTCATGAAGTAGGTAAAAGAAACATAATAGAGGGTGATCTTATATGCTCAGTAAGGGTAAAAATGGAGATATCAATCATATCATAATCATAAGTTATAAGAACGTAACTTTCTAAAATCATACCATTTATAACATATATCTAAATCCTGAGTCGTGAAATATATCATGGATGTTCTTAAGACATAAATCATAAAGGAAAACAAGCCATGAGAAAGTAACATTATCAAAAAAAATGGAATTATGGGAAATAAATAATAATAGAAAATTATTTCTATATTAGCCATAGTTTATTTCCAAGACCATCATAGTGGAAAAATTCCATTACTGAACCAAGTTCACTCTTCATTCTAATCCTATATTACTAAACAAGATTTACTTTTCATTCCCTCCTTGTATTCTTGAACCAACTTTATTTGTCCTTCAATTCCTTTCTACCTCATTAGATATAAATCATTACCCAATTAATTAGAGTGAGATATAGGTCCCAACCTTCTTATAATTAAATGAAACTTACGTGTTCCAAAAAACATAAATCATTCATCATTGCATAACCCAAGGCATAAAATTGGGTTCTTAAACACAATTCTATAATAATCCATATAAAAATAGATTTCATAAATATAATTCCATCCAAAACACAATAAAATCATAGTGATAATAGGGATAGAATCATAGTCTTATTTAAAGAATGTCATTTTGATGAAAATTTAGTTTGATAAAACACTAAAATTTATTTCTTGAGGAAAATATCTTTTCTTCTTCAAAAACGTTATCTTTTCTAAAAAGGATTCAAAATTTTTAAAGAAATTATTTTCTTTTAAATAAACATGAAATCTTGTAAATTAATATTCATGGTAATTAGTCATTATATAAGAATAAAAATCTATTCATGTCTTATAAGGTGAAATAAAACATTTATCTCATACTTTTGTTGAAAATTCATAAAGTAACTCATTTTAAAAAAGGAAAACGATTCCATTCAAAACATTTCATAAAAAATTCACCAATGGTTAATATTGAATTTTAAAAATAGTAGAAAAATATAATGAATATTTTATATTACATATTTATAAAGCGTGGATGATAAATATACCCCTGTAAATACTTAAGTATAATTAATCATGGATGAAAATGATATTTCAAAATTATCCCTTCTCACATTATAATTAGTAGAATCATATGACTCATAAAATAAATAAAATTATGTAAATATTAAAATATCAGGGGCTTCATATTAATAATCATAAAAACATTCATGGGAACACTAGACAAAATAAACAGGCGGCGTATAAGATACTTGTCCCATAAAAATAAAAGTGAAACAAAATAATCCTTCTACTTAGGTATGATATCCTTTATATGTATCTGAAACTCCTTTATAATGATTTAAATAATTTCATTGATTTATTCTATAATCATATTAATTTTTTTGATATCATATATGATTATATTATCATCAGTTAGGTAATAACATTATTACTCATCCATCCGGTATTCACAAATTTGTTTTCTTACACACATTTCATCAGTTATGTTCATGTTACTCTTCATATATTATAGTTATATCATTTACATAATTATATTAATATCATATATATCATATTTATTCTTTCAATACGTTTATATAATAATTTATTAAAGAATATCAGGTAGAATGAATCACATCGCATCGTGGAGAACATAGTCCATACGTATGACTGCGCGACGATATCATTCAGAAAATTGGGAAATTATAGGCAAATAGGTGGTATATATTCTGTTAAAAAAATACATATCATGTTATGGTAATCATATATAAAAATTATTTCCATCTTTATACGCATACATGTAAAGGGGAAGTGAAAAATATATTACACCACATCGTGGGGACTATAAGTCGTACGTACACACATGTGGTGTTTTTTTCATTGGATGGATATAAGGTTGATTTTGGTTATTCATTAATTATAATTAAATCTTGGTATATATTTTATATTTGAGTTATTTCTTATTAAGGGAAACTAATTATGAATAGAATGTTGAATAAAAACTAAATTTAATAGAATTGGTTGATGAGATTACCTCTTCTTTGATGTTCTCCCTCTAGATCACCTCTTAAAGGCACTAGAGATTTTCTTTTGAGAATAAAAATCAATCTATAATGTAAATATGGAAATTATAATGGGAAATTTTAAGGGTATGGTTGAGCTTCAAGGATAAAAGTTAAGTGAATAGGTGAGGTAGGAGGTTCCCTTTTATAATTTAGGTGAGGGGAACTTTTGGAAACTCCCAAAATATTAACTTATAATAAACCAAAACCATATCCAAAATCCTCTAAAAAATAATTGGTAATATTAGAATAAATAAAGATGTAAAATAATCAACCAATAATTTTATACATGTTTTGATTTCATTTTAAAACTTATCATTTATTTTTGCCCTTAATTATTCTCTTTTAATTTTATCAAAGGTAACAAATTGTTCGATATTTAAATACTATAATTCTTATATATGTGATGTCAATCAGACCATAAATAAAACATATATTACATTTTTGAGTAAAAAATAATTATTTTATATTTTTAAAAATATTTCATGCTTTTAAAATAATTTAATAACTCATTATTTTGAAAAAATATCAATAGTGCCAATTTTGAAACTTCATTTATTGGATTTTTAAAAATTTCATCATGAGATGTTAATGTAACATCCATGTTTCAAAAAAAATTAAATTCAAATGGATGAAGCTTTGTTTTATGTAGATATTTATAACTGTCCTTTAATCATAATTTTTTTGATTCAATGTTTTGAATTTTGAAAAACAGTCATCTACAATTGTGATCATTAGGTTATTTGGAGTCTAATGTAATAAACATGTTTTTTCTGAATAGTAACATACCCTTATAAATATTAATATTAATATTAATATTACCCTAATAAATAGTATATTGTATTATTATTTTATTTTCATATGGATTTAAGAGAATTACATCTTGATTAATTTTTCAATGTGATATAAACAAAGCTATAGTTTTAAAATTGTTAATTTTTTTTAATAAAGTATGATTTTATTTAAAAATTAAATTAATAATATCTAGAAAATTATTTTCAAAAATAGATTTCATTTTTTAATTCTACGCATCGAGAATTAGTTAGGCTGATTTTTTGGGAATTTTCTGAAATTCTAGAACATTTTGGGAACAGTAAAATACGATAAATGCTAAATATTTGATTTACTACATCATAGGTGATACAAGGCTAATGTAAAACTATATGGTTTGAAATCACATACCATTATTACTATTTAGGTTGCATGAATTAATATTTTTCATAGTATTGAGGAAAAAAATTATAATAATGATTAAAATAATTTAAAATACCTCCTCCCCTCTACTATAAATACCACCCTCATTCCCCTCTTCCTCCCACACCTTTTAAGACTAGATAGTTACCTATTTTCTTCCCTATAATATTCCATAGGCTCATCCCCACGTCCTAGAGCTTATGGTCTCATCGAAAGGCCATAACCAAAGGCCTTAAGAAGGATCTCAAGGAGTAGAGATCAACAGGTAAACATCCTCCTTTGTTTTCTTTCTTCTCTTTAAATTTTTTTATTTTTAATTTCCGTAGAATTATGTTGAGATATTTCATTAAATATCACCCATAAATCCCATATTATATAATAAAGAGGAGATACCCATTTTCTCTCATGAAAATATTTTATAAAATTGTAAGTGACGTCATTAGGCCGCAAAATATTTATAAGGGATTTCTCAACATTCTTTTATTTCAAAATTCCCATATTTTATTTTTCTTTCCTTACCTCCCCTTATAGAAAAGGCATGAATGATCATGTATCTTAAATATTCTTGATTTCATCTTGTTTATGGAAAAATCACCATTACATTTCATCTCCTTTACCACTTATTCAAGAAATTAAAACACTCTCTCTAATGTGTTGAATTACCGACATCATGGATGATGTGATTTTAATTTATTTTACATCCTTCAAGATGGGTCCTGAAACCATTATTATGGTTCAACCAGATTATAATTTATTTATTATATATTATATAGGGTTATGGAACCTTTTTAAACAGATTCTATTAATTTATAAAACATATGAGTTCATTGCAATCAAAGAATCTCTAAAATGACCTGAACAAATATCAATAATGTTTTAACTTATGAATCATCCTCATGTTAGAATTTAAAATGCTCAATGCTATAATTTATGGTTCTATAATTATGTAAATCCCACTCCATTCCAATTCTTATTTTTATATATCAATCTATAAGAATTTCTGTCATGAACCGATCATGGAAATCATGTATAGAACACACCAAAAACAATATAAGGAACAAATACTCTCAATTAAAGGGTGAAATAATGAAATGAAATGATCATATAAGGTATTATAAAGATGGATATGTTTGTGTAATATATTAATAACACTGTTTTAACCATTATACATGAGTTTTAAACAATCTTGATGTAAGAAAAACCCGAGGTAAGGGAATTCATAACCCGATTTTTATTATTTGGGTTAACATTATACTTCATTATTTACATGATATTGAAATTTTTTGTGAGAGGTATTTTGTTTATGTTACGTTTAATTATGAAAATATAAAAAATCCATCCACTCTATTAAGTCTAAATTAAATTATATAATATTTATAAGGCAATTTTATTTTAAAAATCCCATTTAAAATTCTGTTTTTAAAAGTAATATTTTTATGTAATTATTAGTGATGTATGATTGTTTTTTGGTTCTTGGGAACTTATTATGATGAAGGGTGGGACCTATATCTCCCTCTAATGCATTGTTTATGTGTATGTTTAAGGTCGGCCATATGGATACACAATGTGTTACTGCGATGGTTACACAAAATGTAAGGTAGCTGTGAGGGTTACAAATTTTAAGGTAGCCGAGAGGGTTACCAAATTATGTATGTAATGACTCAAGATACCACTATGGTTTAATTTATATTCTTAAGTAACTTGGAAATATTTTTTAAATATCATGTTTCATAATGTAAATATAAATGGTTGATTAGTGTGTCTTTGAAAATGATTTCATACGTTATAACTATTCATGGACAAATCTGTTATTTCTTTTTTAATATACCTTGTTGTGCTCTTTGTGTCTATACCATGATTTCAAATGATTTTCACAGGTTATAATTATGTGTAAGAAAAATAATAAATCCAAGTTATTTGTTTTAATAACATTCAATGAAATCTTGTTTCATTTTAAAATATTTATATTTTAGAAAAAAAGAGTACAATATTTATGGTATCCACTCTGTATTAATGATTAAGGTCATGAATGTGTTATGTACCTTTCTATAATGATCTAAATGTTAAATTATCCCCAATTTGAACAAAAGTTACTTCCAAACTAAATTCAATATATTATAATGTAATAAGGTCAGGTCCTTATAGTTGGTATCAGAGGATGGTTTAGAAAACTTTTGGGGTTAGGATGTTGTTAGTATAATAAAATAAATGTTTCATTACTATATGGATAAATTGAAATGTTATAGAATTTAAAGATTACCATGTCACTTCGACTAAGATATTTTTGTTCAGAATGGTTGTCTATAAAAGAAACAGGGAAGAAGAAGAGGAGATGAACTAACAGAAAGACATCCTTCTGAATCAATATCCCAGAATGGAAGGGATTGGAACCAAGTAGTTAGTGAGAGTAATGGCTCAGATGATGTTGGAAATAAATGGTGTTGTAATCCATGCAAGTAAAAAACCAAATTTACCAAAACAGAACATGACTATAGTGGAACATATTATGAGACAACACCCACCTGCATTCAATGGATATTGTGACCCAGTAGTGGATGAAGAATGGATTAAATACATTGAAAAGATATTCTATGTTATGGGATGTTCAGATGATGAAAATTTAAGTCTTTCCATTTGTTGTATTGAAGGTTAATCCCATTAGTTGTGTTCAATGGTAGGGTATATTAGGGATAGAGAGCATATTTATGCCATATATTGGGATGAATTTAAAATTACCTTCCTTGAAAAATATTTTCATAAGGTGGTGTGACATAGGATGGAAAAGAAATTAATTTAATTGAAACAAAAGGTGGATGACTCAGTGGTTGTTTATGAACCGAACCTCACCCATCTGCCGACGTATGCCCAAATATTATTTTGGATCTTGATAGAAAAATCAACCACTTTTACTCAAGATGAATGCCAATGTATTGAAGGGAATTGGCCTCCTGTGAATTTAGATGTTATGATAAACTTTTCGGATGTGCTGAGAGGGTAGAGATAGATAATGTTGATGATCACATGCATTTTGAAAACAAGGAGAAGAAGAGCTCCAGAATAGAAGAAATGATTAAGAATCTACCAAAGAAATCTTATAGTAAGAAATTATAGTTTCCTGTTTGTGAAATTTGTGGCAAGATTCACCCTCAAGAATGTCTTACCAAAACTGGGAAATGTTTTTGATGTGGTATGTTTGGATATGTGGCCTAATATTGTAATGAAAATGATCCTAAGACTAATTCTGATAAGAAAACTATTAAGTGTTTTAAATGTGATGGGATGGGTCATTATGTATTTTCCTTCCCAATAAGAGATCAGAATTAATCAACGAATCCATACAATAAGAAGAAATCTGTAGTGAGATCATTTGTGACTATATTAGCAGATTTTCGGCAATCCAATGTAGTTGTATGTTGTTCTTTTTTTTCTTATATTTTTGTAATTTTTTTTCGATTCAAGGTCCACACATTACTTAATTTGGAAGAAATTTTCTGGTAAATTAGAAATATCACCTCAACAAATGAGACTAGAACTTATTGTTAAAACATCAGGGATAAATATAATAAAAAAGTGGAATTATAAGAATCTTTCTATTGTAGTGTGAAAAAATACTTTACCTACAAACCATGTTTTTTTTTCCTTACTCAAGTTTGTTGATATTATGTGAATGTATGGTCTTTCTGTTTATCAGGCTAAGAATGAATTTAGATCTAAAGAAGTTTTTTTTTGAAAGAGTTTCACTTTATATATAAGAATGAACCCTTGAAATTGATAACATATTAAGAAGATGAGAAACTGTTGAAAGATGGAAATGAACGATATCTTGTATATATTTTTGAAAACTAGGGAAATGTTCAGATTAATGATGTATTTTTGGTAAATGAGTACCTTGATGTTTTTCGTAATGAGTTACCCATTGTCAAACCTGATCGGGAAGTCGAATACACAATTTACTTATTTACTGATGCTAATCCAATTTCAAAACCCCCCATATCTTATGGATCAAATAGAACCTATTGAATTGAAAAATCAGTTGTAGGATTTGATTGATAAAGTCTTAATTCATACTAGAACTTCACCCTAGGTGCTCTATTTTTTCTCGTTAAAAAGAAAGATGGTCCCATTAGACATTGAAATGATTATAGAGATCTGAATAACATCACTGTTAAAAAATGTATCTTGTTTCATCACATTGATAAATTTTATGATCAGCACTAGGGAGCTCAATAATTTTCAATAATTAACATGAGATCTGAATACCATCAAATTATGGTGATGGATGATGACATCCAAAAATACCTTTTAATACTAGATATGGGCACTATGAATATGTTGTTATGCTATTTGGGTAAACTAATACACCCTCTGTATTCATGAATCATATGAATTGAATATTTGATGAGTTCTTGGATAATTTTGTGGCTGTGTTTATTGATGACATTCTGGTATTTTATAAAAATAAATAGGATCATGAAAAAAATCTATGGATTGTTTTACCAACCATAAAAGAAAAGAAACTCTATGGAAAATACAACAAGGGTGATTTTTTTGCAATAGTCTCCTTTTCTTGGTCACATAGTAAATAAGTATTTAATAATAGTTTATCCTTCCAAAAAAGTGGATGATGAATTTCCAAGACCTAAAAATGTTACATAGATTAATAAGTTTCTTGGATTAGTATGTTTTTCATGAGGATTTGTAAAGAACATTTCACTATTATCTAGCCCGAAAAAAATTTAACACGAAAAGGGGATAAATTTATTTATATAGAAGAATATAATGTTTATTTTCTGTAATTGAAGAAAATATTATTCAATGTTCCAGTCTTGGCCTTACCTTCCCTAAATAATGAGTTTGTCATCTAAAGTGATTCTTTGTTGAAATGAATTGGTTGTGTTTTGATGTATAATAATCAGGTAATTTCTTATGCATCAAGACAACTAAAACCTCATGAGTATAATTATCCTACACATTATTTGGAATTGGAAGCTGTGGTTTTATTTTGATAATTTGGTGGAGTTATTTATTTGGATTCAAATATCAAATATATACTGACCATAAAAGTCTGAAGTATATATTCACTCAAATAGAATTAAACATGAGGAATAGTAGATGTCTTGAACTAATAAAAGATTATGATTTCGTGATCAATTACCATATAGGAATATCAAATAGAGTGGATGATGCCTTGAGGAGAAAACATCATGCATCATTAACCATGTTAGTTTTGGAACATGATCCCATGATTAATGATTTGATAAATTTTAGTATAGAAGTTGTTGGTGCAAAAAATACCTCTATTTTGCTTTAGGTTTCAATGCAATCATCCATATCAGACAGAATTAAGCATTTTCACATAGAATACCAAGAGATATAGAAAAAGGAAGAATTGGTTAATATGGATAAGTTTATAGAATTTATCCTTGATAAAGATTGTGTTTTAATATTAGGAAAAAGTTTGTGTGTTCCTTCTGATTCCTAGTTAAAGAAATATTTGTTATGTGAAACTCATAGTTCTCCATTTTCAGTTCCACCTAGCAATACTAAGATGTACGTAGACCTTCGAGAGTATTATTGGTCAGATAGATTGAAAAGAGATATTGGTAATTCTACCATGAAAAGTTTAACAAGATAACAAGTTAAATAAGAGGTGTAGTTACCAAAGGGGAAGCTTCAAGCTTTTTCAGTGCCAGAGTGGAAATGGGAGGATGTATACATAGACATTGTTGTGGGACAATATAAGACTTCTTGAGGTAACAATTAGAATTGGGTTATTTTTGATCGGCTGACTAAATCTTCACATTTTTCTTTCTATTCAAGATAGAATGTATTTGGATCATCTTTCTCAACTATACCACAAAGATATTTTAAGGTTACATAGATTTTCTCTTTCCATTGTATCTGATCGGGCTCCCAGGTTCACATCTTACTTTTGGAAGGGGTTTCATAAGTCATTGGGAATAGAATTAAATTTTACTATTTCTTTTTATCCTCAATTAGATTGGAAGACCGAAGGAATGATTCATACATTAGAGGATATGCTTTGATCTTGTTCAATGGACTACCAGGGATGTTGGGATCATGATCTTTCTTTAGGTGTGTTTTTTTATAATAATAGTTTCCATTTTAGTATACAGATATTTCCTTTCAAGGAACTATATGGGATGTGTTGTCGGACTCTAGATTTTTGGGATGAATTATGTGAAAGAATGTTGATGGGGGAAGAATTAGTTGAGGAATTAGCTATGAAAGTGATGTTAATCCAGCAGCACATGAGGACAACTCAAAGAAGGCAGAAAATTTATGTTGATAAAAGAAGATAAGACTTCTCTTTCAATGTAGGGGACCATGTTTTCCTTAAAAATATGTCCTAATAAAAGTGTGATGAATTTTGTAATGGAAGGAAATCTAAGTCCAAGGTTTATCATTCGTTTTGAAATCCTAGAGAAATTTGGAAAAGTTTCATACTGAGTGGAATTTTCATTGAGTTTTTCTCAGGTACACAATGTTTTTCATGTATTGATGTTGAGAATGTATGTTCCATATTAAACTCATTTCTTTAGAATAGAAGCAATTCAACTAGAATAGAACTTTTGTTGTGAAGAGAAACCAGTTCAGATTCTTGATCAAAGGGAACAAGTATTACGGAATAAGGCAATCCAAAAGTTAAAGGTTTTGTGGAGAAAGCACATGGTTGAGTAAGATTCATGGAAGTCTAAAAATTATATGATGGAAAGGTACCCTCACTTTTTTTAAAAGTAAATAAATTTATGAGAATGCAATTTCTGAATGGGGGGTATAAATAACATCCATGTTTTTCAAAAAAAATTGAAATTCATAAAGCATTGTTTTCAGTTGATATTTATAACTAGAATTTAATAATAATTTTTCTACTTCTATATTTTGAATTTATAAAAGTGTTCATCTACAATTACGATTAGTAGGTTATTTGGAGTCTAATGGAACCAACTTGTTTTTTGGTTAATAGTAACATAACCTTTTCAATAGAAATGCGAATAGTAATATTACCCCAATGAATAGTAATTTTTTTATTATTTTATTTTATTAAGGCTTTAAGATATTGAAATCTTGAATAATTTGTCATTGTGATATAAAAGCATTTATAGTTTTAAAATTGTTAATTTTTGAATAAAGTATTATTTTAATTAAAAATTAAATTATTAATATGCAGAAAAATATTTTCAAAAATGAAGTTCATTTTTCAATTCAACACATCAAGAAAGAGTTAGGGTGATATTTCTGGAATTTTTTGAAATTCTATAATTTTTTATGAATAGTAAAATATGATAAATGTTAAATACTGAATTTTTTTGCATCATTGGTGATTAAAGTCTGATTTAAGACCACTTGGTTGGAACTCACATGCCACTATTACTATTTGGGGTCGCATGAATTAATACAATTCATATTATTGAGAAAAATTATTATAATAATGATTAAAATAATGTAGAATACCTCCTTTCCTCCAATATAAATACCACCCTCATTCAAGTATTCCTCCCACACCACTCAATCCTTGAGCCTTACCTACGTTATTCCCAATAAACCTCCCAAGTATCTTCCCCATCTTCTATATCTTCTGGTCTCACTAAAAGTCCAAAACCAAATCCCTTAAGAAGGATCTCAATGAGAAGAGATCAAGAAGTAATCGTCCCCTTCTGTTTTCATTATTTTATTTCATTTTATGTTATTCTTTTTAATTTCATTTATATTATGTTGGGATATGTCATTAAATATACCCATTACTTCATATATTATGCATGAATTATGAGATAACCCTTTTCACTCATAAAAATATTTTATGAAATTTTAAGTGACGTGGTTCAGTTGGAAAATTTTCTTAAGGTATTCCTCAACTTTTCATTTATTTAAGGATTCCATTCTTTTCTTTTTCTTACCTCACCTCCCCTTATCCAAGAGGAATGAATGATCCAGTATCATACATATTATGGGTTTCATCATGTTTATGGAATAGTCACTATTACATTTCTTCTCTTATCCCACATATTCAAGAAATTAAAACATCGTCTGTGATGTGTCGAATTACCAACATTGGGGAAGATGTGATTTCAATTTCTTTTACTTCTATCGAGATTGAGTATTTTTATATTCACATATACATGGTATTTTCCTATATGTTTCATGTCATGTACATACAAGGGTCCTTATGACGTGGTCTAGGGCAGACCCTGACTAGATAGAGAATTGTGAGTTTAGGCAGGCTGATGTGTTCCTACAACATTGAGCAGTAGTCCTAGTAACTATTTTTGTATACATTTTGGACTTTTTAATTTGTATAATTTTTATTTTGGTGGGCTCTTATTATGGCCCAGTGTACTTTACTACACTTTTAATTCTTATCATACATTATTGGTTTGTTTTAGTAGTAAGTATGCATTATGTTCCTTAGTGTTTTTTACATTTTATTATTTTTGTTATGGAGATGTGTGTGTGTGTACAAGTACTTAGGTAATGCTTCCCATGTTAGTGATATGCTTACATAGTGCTAGTAACCAGCCCCTAGATTATTGGAGTTGAGCTTGGGGAGTCACATCATGGGCCCAATTAGGATGGTCCCTGACACATTAATTCTACTCTACTAGGGATATGTTGTATTGATAGATTCCTTAATCTTTCTCTTGATGGTTTATGATTTATTTGTCTAAGGATAATAATCACATTCACATCCTTGATTCCTTTTAATATCCTTGAAATATTCAATTTCCTATGATCATTTAACATTAAATTTCTCCTAAATAATCATATCATTTTTCATGGATATGATGATTTCCTAAACCGTATACCAATTTTCATATGGTGTATAAATTAAATGTTATCTAATTATTTGCATAAATATTGATAAATATGTATCTATATTTCAAAAAGGATATTTTAAAAGTCATATTTCTTGTTCGATATGATGAATGATTATGATATAAAATTCTTGGGTTGTGGACTGTTTAAGGAATTCCTTACATGTTGGCGATTAGTTAATTTAAACCCCGTGATGCATTGGTATCCTCATGAGAAAAAATAAGTTAGTGGCATGACTTTTGAGTTTATTTCCCAGCATAATAGACATATTTTTTCCCATAGAGTTTAATTGACAGAGGATATATCATGATAATAGAGGTTCTCATGTTCCTTAGATGTGATTTACAATAATTCTTCATTTTAATAATTTTAATTTAGTATTTATTTATCCATGAAATTTTTCAGTGACATATCTATGGATGCATTTCATTTTCTGGCCATTGATTAAATATAACATGTTTCATTTTCTTACCTTTCCATATTGGTTTTTCTATATATAGATATTTGAATGGAATGTGTTATTTGTTATTTATATTTCTATATTATTTACTCACATTCTTATCAATTATTGATTACATAGTTTGTGTTCTTATTAATTAATCTTTCCATATTTATTATTCCCATTTATTAATTATTTTCCTATCCTTATATTATTATTTTAATCAAATGTGTTTCCATTTATTTACCATTATATATGATTATTCTCACCTATTCATTATTAATTCCACTAAAGATTACCCTTATAGAGAATTTGATCTCACCCATATTATGTTTCCTAACACAAAATATCAGATAAGTGTAATATTAATAACATGAATGGATATAGTAGATGGAATAAAGTTATCCTCAAAAGAAAAGAAATATTGTAATTAGTGTATTTATTTATAATACAAGACTCATGTATGTATCATGTTTAACAATACTACTAAACTCCTTGGTCCTTCGGTATTTGATTCCTTGTAATCATGCCAATGTGATAGTAGTAGACCCCTGATCCATACTATTTGAGGTTGGGTCACTATATTTGGTATCAAAAGAAGTTTAGTAGTTACCTCGGGAATAATTTTAAAAAAAACTATAGCATAGAAAATATATCCCTAAGATAATATTTGATGATATGTATAGAATAACACCCTATAATTTTGGTAAGGTATAAATTATGTGGGACTTCCTATAAATACATCCCTGTCTGGACACTACTAGTAGATGTGGTTGTGGAAAAATGTATCTTTGAGTAATAACTCTGAAAAGGTGTGTCAGGCCTAAATCGACATAACCTGGTACAGGACATCGATCCTAACTACACACCTAGATTGGCACTCTGGGGGGATATACATAAGTCAATTTAGATTTCCTTTACAAACCAATGCGATTTATTTAGAAAATGAATGTCCTAACTTAAACCTAAGGTGTTCTAGATAGAATATAAGTTGTCATGATTTATAAATCCTATAAAAAATAATAGATAAACACTAGACCAAGGAAGGACCTAAAAGAAGATAAACAGATATAGTATTTTTTATTGACGATGTATTGAAACCCATAGTTATAATGATATTTAGTGATGAACATTATTTCAAGTATGTCCTTCATATTTATATTGGAAATTATATTAATATAGTTTTAGAAAAACACAACTTGTATTCGTAGTGACAACCAATCCCGTATGAAAAGGTTGTGGGTCGTGAACCAATTTCTGAAATATTATAAGGTTTTCATTCCAACCACTAACCTACACAATATCCCAGTTAGTATTTCAATGTTTTTAGTTGAAAATTTTGATGAATAAATATTATTGATAAATTAGCAGTTTAACGTTTTAGGTGTAGATACTAATATATTAAGCATATATTCTTTGGATAATATTTAGTAAGGAATGTCAATAATTATTACTCTTTTATGGGACTTTATGAACATTTTAAGGATTATTTAGTGCATTGGGAATAAAAAGTTAATTTTATGATATACATTTCATAAATTAATGGATAAATTAGTATTAGATCAAATCTTATACAAAGGTAGAAAATTGTTTTTAAAAAAACATGTCAAGTAGGTGTATTTCCATATATTCTTAGGCAGTGAAATAATTACTCAACACTAAGAAAAGGATAAAAAATGTATTCTTAATACCTTTATTTTTTTAATCGATATTTTTCTAAATCATCAGAGATTTATGTCTTTGAGGACCTCAACCTTTAATGACCATTCACAAGTTTCACACCCTATAAATATTTATGCTTTCCTCCAAATACTATTTCTCTTTTTCACTAATGTTTTCATATATAGAGTCCTAGTTATATTTTTTCCCATGTGACCTATGTACTAACCATTCTATCTTTTCTCAAGGATTTATTACAAAACCTTCTATTGATTCCGGATTTAAACATAGTAAATTTCAAGAAATATATTACTAGGGTCATGTTTAAATTGCATGGATACAATTTAATTAAGGTTGGTAGAATGTAACAACTTAAAAATCTAATGTAGTAACACTGTATTCAATAAGGTCTATGACACACAACACCAACCACATAAGTGAGTATAATATCATGAGAATTTAAAATATATTTACTATTTTAAATAAATTTAACATATTTTATAGCTTTAAATGCACATGACACAGAGCAAGCATTACGTTCTCGCAACAATTGGTTTCATTGAAGGCTTGTGTTACACAAAAATAGATTTTCACTAAACAATGATATATTATTGAAATATTATTATTTAATATAATAAGATATAACATAACCATCAAATTAGAAGTTATGAATAGGATTAATTAACTTATGAGAATATATGGTTTATAAAAATATGAAATGATTTCTTTTGTTACTAATTAATTTGAAATGAATATAAGAACCAATTGAACATAAAGGGAATATTTTTATTGAAAACTATTTGTACACTCACAAAGTTGTTTTGTCCTAATAAATTAAATTAGTTACAAATAATTAGTGAAAATGATATTATTTAAAGATATATTGTATTAAATAAAATATTTTTTATTTTCATCCATTACACTCGATATATATAATATAAGATCAAACCCAATTTTATGCTTGAAATACTATATTTTTATTAATGCACTTTAATGAACATCCTATTTTAAAACCAATTTTTAGCAGTTTTATAAATTATATATATCATAATAAACTTAATATTTCAAATAAAAACAAAAAAAATTGGTTAGAGTTAATTTTTGGTATTTTTCTGTGATTTTTCCTTTATTAATAAATAAAGAAAAATACTGGATTTTAATTAAAAATTAATTTTACATCTAATTTATTAATAAGGTAAAATTATATCTTAAATTATTTTTGATGTTTAATTACATAAATTTTTACCAATAAATCCAATTTATGTCATTTTAATAAATTTCACATAGATATTAAATATAAAAACATTTCACGCTTTTCTATGTTTGTACTTCAAAAACTCGCATTGGCATCCCCTCTATGGGATTAAAATTAAATTAATTTCATCCACTTATGTGATTCAAATTTGGAAAAATGTATTCCATATTTTGAATCAAAATATTTTATAATTTCAAATAATTCAAACATATTTTTTAATCAAAAATATTAGTGAAAATAATTAAAATTAATTATAATGATTAAGGTGAAATTAATATTTTCAAGGGACTGAACAATAAACATAAGGGCCAAAATGATCTATAAGAAAATCCAAAGTCCATTTTATGGAAATATTTAGACCATATACTCCATTTTACTGAATTTTTAACATTATTTTATCCACATTCAATGGGAAAACATGGGTGTAATTCCATTTCCAAAAATTTACAATAGTGACACTACTCATCCCCTACAAAAGACCTCTTATCATCCCACTTCCTCAAACCTATCAAGACACTTTTGATAAAATAAGCTCGTCATAAATATTTCCTCTACATCCATACACTAATCAGAAAACATCCACTTGGGAAAAATTCCATCCAAGTAATCCCATTGGTGAAAACCAAAAGGCGTTAACCAAATTAGAGGTAACATATTTCTTTATGTTTTTGAGTTATATTTTTACTCCCCCATACATAAAATATTATTATTCCTATATTATAGAAAAACCCATTATCCTAAATATATTTACATTTTGTTTGGCTATGGGTTTGATCTACACTTACACACACTTCCATCTAATGGGTAATGACCTTACTGTTTATTTTTATAGAAAATTATCACTACACAAAACAATGTCGTTCGTTTTTTCCTTTACTATCTCTCATGGTATGGAATTATGATAGAAAATGTTTATTTGTGATATATATAATTTTTAAAATGTATTTACTCATCATTAATTTTTACATAACAGATACTCGTATATTGTTCATTTTGTGTAAATACGTTAACATTATTTGTGGTAGTGTGGTCTACCGCCCTTCAAAGTGATGTGATTCCTTTACCTGATACATGAAATATATAAATGATGGTTTTAATTAATAATATGTGAGATAAAAATCATATATATTATATTTATTACATAATTAACTTTTTTTAAATATAATATGGATCATTTTCATCATTACCCATTCACTCACTAAAAAGTGATAACGTCAGTTGTGGATGAGTGGACTACCACCTCCCCAAAATGATGTGATTCCTTTTACACCACAAGAATTATTTATATATATATATATGTTTATATGGTAAAATAAAATATATTATATTATAAAATGATAATTTTAGAGATTTAATGTGTTCTTACCTTCATTCCATAATAATCATTGAAAAATGAAAAAATTAGTCATCTGTACATACGGCCTACCATCTCCATGATGGTAACGCTGGTTCATTTTTCCTAACCATATTTAATTATTGTTTTTAAAATTATAATTTATATAAAAATAAAATAATTATTAAATGATTATTATTCTTGTGATGTTATATAATGTCCCTTTTGGCCATAGTTACCCAACAAAAGTTATTTTTGATAGATAAACTGAATTTGGTCAGAACACTCAATGTTAAGATATTTGATTAAGTAGTTGCATAAAACATTTAAATAACTGAAATATAATTTATGATATACATAAAAAAGGTTTTTAATCATGTAAATAAATTAACATATGTCTATTATTCAGGAATATAAAGACACACAAGACAGTTCAGAAACAAGATAGGGGATTTGATTTAAATTTACATTCCATTGAGACTTATTTATTGTTATACACCAAACTACATTTATTATGTGTATATATATCACTTTGATTTGTTATATTAGGAATTTAATCATTATCATGATATTATAATATTATTTAATGTTTTTACATCATGTAGATTATGATTTACATATTTTAATGTGGTATGTGACACTTTGGAATTTAAAAAGTGTATCTTCCTCAATAATGTTCTTAATGATTACCTTTTCAATATCATATAATTTTTTGATTATTAAATTTATATTTGAATACTTAATTAATAATTTTGAAAATAATTTATTATATATGGTGTACGTACATCAAATTTTTCATATAATATCAAGATTCATTAATTCTTACAGATATATTATGTTTAAATTTGAATTATTTCATTAAGGGGATTATAGTAAAAAGTCACCAAGTTGAAAATAATTTCATAACCCAATTTTATTTTAATTGGGTTATATTATATCCTCATTTTAATTATTTTTCTATTATTATATGTAAAATGATATCGAATATTTATTGAGTTGTTTCCACATATATATATGGATTTATAATTGATATACATAATATAATATTTAATCAATTCTCACTACAACATTATAATATTTTCATGGGATTACTTTAAAATATCATTTTTTTTATTGATTACACATTAATTTATATCAGATGAAAATATTTTATCATTTTATAATATAACCATTCATTTTGTTCTCCAGTGGTTATTCATGACCTTATTAGGTATTAATACCATCTTCACAGTCATTGGTATACAAAATGTTTTAAAAATGTTTTTAGAAAAACTTTTCTTTATTTATTCTTTAGTTGGAGGATCTGTTTTATTCTAAAAACAATGTTTTATTAAAAAAATTAAAAACTATTTCAAAAAAATTCAGAATTATTTAGTAAATACAATTCTAACTATATTTACATTTAATCTTGTTCCCAAAGAAATATTCTTTTTTTCTTTCCATATATGGTATTTTTATAACCTTTTACTATCAAAAGGAATGTTCTTTTTACCTCATACAACATGTATATATTTTCCTGAAATCATTTCTATGAAGATTCTTTTCATGTTTTAATGTTCAATGCTAAAAAATGTTTTATAAAATTAATTTTAAAAGTAATTGTTTTCCAAAAAAAAATTAGAATAAAAAACATATTTTCCTTAGGTTTTTTAGATATATTGTATTTCAATCCATCAATGAATACACTATTTATTTATAATACATTGTGGATATGTTGTATTGATATGATTTTTATTCTTCCTCTAGATGATTTATGATTTATTTTTCCAATGATAGTATTCATATTCACCTCCTTGATTCTTTTTAGTCCCCATGAAATATATAATTTCCTTTGATGAATTGACATTGAATTTCCCCTAAATATCCATATTTTTTTACTTAGATAAGATTATTACATGAATGATATACCATTTTTTATATAGTTGTTACTTTGAATTATATTTAACCCTTTGGGGAAATATTGATAAATCACTATTGTTTATTCAATACAGATATTTAATAATGAATTTTGTTTATATGATATGCGGAATTGTTAGGACATGAAAGACTTGGGTTGGGGACCAATTAAGGAATACCCTATGGGTTGGGGACCAGTTAATGTATTACCCTAGATGAATTAGTTATCTCATGACACAAAATTAGGTGGAAAAAACCCTTCATGTATGTTTCCAAGCAGAAAAGACGAGTTTCTACCCACAGTTCTAAACTGTTCAAATAATAGATATTAATTACAGAGGTTTTCATGTTCCTTAGTAATAACATCCAATAGTGAATCGTTTCCTTAATTTTGATTCATTTATTAATCATCCATGATATCTGGTATTGGCATATCTAGTGATGGATTTCATTTTTAGTTCATTTATTAAATTTCATGTGTTTCAGTTTCATAACATTCCATATTTATTTTTCCTTATCTGGTTATCTGAAGGGAATGTGTTTTTATTTATTTACCTTTCCATTTTATTATACCCATTAACTAATTATGTTGTCATCTATACATTACCCTTATTGGGAATTTGAGCTCACCCTAATTATGTTACCTTTCCCCTAGTATCCAAGAAGTTTACTATAAAACATGTGTAGGGATATAATACATGGAATATAAATATCCCTGAATGAAAAAAATAGGTAGTAATTTTTTTATTGATTTGTAATCCAATAGTCATGTATGTATGTAGTTTAACAACACTACTAATATATTATGTCCTTTGGTATTTTATTCCATGTAATCATGTCAATGTAATATCGGTAGACATCAGCTCTAGAAACTTTGGGTTTAGGTTGCTACATTATGTATAACGTAAATTATCTGAAAGGACATAGATGATATAGGCTCTCATGTGTAACAGTATTATAGTACATTGATATTTATTCTACTGAAATACATTCTTAGTAATATCTAAGAGTATATTTTTATGAGAACTTTACCTACCAAAAGTAAAAACATTTATTTGTGTCATTGGATATTACTATCTTTCACGAACAAATCTGGGATGCCATCCAACCAAGACACATGACCCAGTCTCTGACATGGCCTGATGGGAGTTTTTTGATCGCGATGGGATAGAAACTAGTGTTGAGCATAAAATTAATAAAAAGGGGAATTATTTTTTCCCATTAAACAAGGATCACTTAAATTAACAAAATAATGGGCTAACCCAAAATAACTAAATCTCAAAGAAATGTATAAATAGAATTTTTTACAATATATGAATAAATTAGAGAACAAAATACAAAACTGAAACTAAACCTTGGTACCAGGATCTCCATGTGACCTATTGGTCACCATAAACCATAATATTGACCCACTCCAACAACAATAACACACTCCAAGAACCGAAACATATGAAACAACTTTGGTATACCTACACGAAATGGTACAAGATGGGTGTAAACATCAAAGCTCAGTAGGAAATCACCACAGATTCCACACATTTCCATTCCCAAAACAGTCCATAAACACTAGTGTGAAAAAAGAATATATATTACTATATGTTCTTGTCATTTTAGATAAACCAAAACTTCCACTTTTTCAAAAACAAAATTCATCCAATTTCCATTAATCAAAACAATTTGTCTTTTGGGAAACCCAAACACAAACCAAAAGTTTTCTAGGATCAACTATCAGGCTATTATTAAAAGAAATTAATGTGCAGGATAAGGGAAAAATATAATAGAATTTAAAAAAGCACAATCTATTCAGTAACCATGAGAATTTCTTAAA
Source organism: Viscum album (assembly GCA_963277665.1). Classification (NCBI taxonomy): domain Eukaryota; kingdom Viridiplantae; phylum Streptophyta; class Magnoliopsida; order Santalales; family Viscaceae; genus Viscum; species Viscum album. Next base: position 2,001,757,102 of record OY728161.1, on the reverse strand, counting down.
CATCCCTAGAGAAATCTTAGGATGTACTCAGTTCAAAACCACCTACTGGTATATGGTGAAGTGTTGTAGTCAATTGCCTACTAGCCACCCTAAACTGACCAATCTAGTGGCACATACCACTTGGCCTTTCATCCAATCTAGGGGTACCAACCCATCTAATGAGGGATGATCAGAAACCACCAATCTACCCTCTAAAAGATTCCCAGGAACCCATGTTAAAAATATACTATGTAAGTTGGAGTCCCTCACATGTGTGACTCGCATTACCATCCATCAATGTACTTGCCTACCCCAAACACTAACACCACTATATGATAACCCATATAAGGAAATACCTCTATTGGTGTTCCAAACATACAAAAATCCATAAAAAAGTACCAAATGGCCTATTACATCACATAATATTCTGAAACATTTCTCAAGACATTCAAACATGCCCAACGATCATTTATACATTCAATGTAGTAATTCATATCCAAAAATTATAATGTTCCAATAGGTCCATAAATTATTTAAATTAAAATATATACCAAATCTTCTATAAATAATTTCTTGAACAACATTAAATACCAATTTTACAATCATAATTCCAAACAAACACTTGAGTTCTTAATACAATTTCACATACAACACTATTTCAAAGAAAATATGATGTGCATATAAAATAACCAAAGGTACCAAATGTGATTTCATAACATTTAGAAAACAACCATTATTTATAGAGTACAAAATGGGTCATGCATTCGTTCATAACACATAAAACAACATTTTAGTTACTTTAGACAAAGATGAATTTATTGATAAATCCAGTGTATAAAAGAGGGAAAGAAGGCAGAGGGGATGCTAAGTGTTTTAAAATCCAATTTTTAAGTTGTAAAGATTAATCCATAAAAAATATCATTTTTCACATAAAATTCTGCACCTTGTGCACACATGTATGTTCCCACATCAAATTTTACACCACAGGAATCTGTGAAGTTTCCCAAATATCATTTTCAAAGAAACACCTCGTTGTCTCAAACCAACACAACAAACCACAGATGCTGATCATTCCATAATAACTACCTAACCAAACATCCAGTGACAAACACAAAGAGAAATAATGTTATCATAATGCAACCAATTTTTAACACCATTAAAAATGAATAGTTTTTTTAAGGAAACCAATTTATTTTTAACAGGAACCTAGTGTGAATACCATGTATTGAAATTAAATAACAAGTTTAAAAACTACTTCATCTAATTTTTCTAATTCATAAAAATGGAATAAAAAGCAAGTAAAATATACCAAAATATTGAGAAACCCATTTTTATTATTTAAATTTAAATAAACATCAATTTATATAGTTGTAAAATAAATTTATGGAAACACCTACCACAAAATTGTGAGAATTCGATGAGACTTTAGATGGAGGAATGATACACAACAAGATCCAATCCCCACACCCTAACAACCAATAAGAATGACCCAGAAATCAATCCTTGCTTCTCAGATTCATCCAAGATGAAACCCCACTAAGAGAATCCATGAATCAAGAGATGGAAAATATGATAAGAGTAATGGGGGGGATTTGATGAAGATATAATGAAGAATCACTAACCATTGGTGACAAATAACCCAAAGAGTGGCCCAAGATGAATAATAGTGAAGGGGATTCCCTATGGTCTATAACCAAATGGAAGGGATTCAAATAGGATGTGAAAACACTTAAATTGGTTTTTTAAAATAAATTTATTTAGGTCTTAATGGTCTCTATATTTTTGCTGAACGGTTTTCAAAACCATATACAAACCGTGTAAATGCTTTTGGAAATGATCTGAAAATTGATGGATTAGTTATCACGTTTTTGGTAAACCATGATCAAATAGAGTGACATAAAAAATTGTCCTAAACCTCCAAAATGACACCCTAAACACTGGGGGATTCAATCCAAAGAGCCTTGAAATATTTAAATGTAATTTAGCGACCTCATGGGTGTCACAAACTCCCTAACATGGAACATTACCTCCATACCATTCAAATTAACAATGCATCAGGTTAAAATCCCAATGAAAATACAAAAAATCAAAGACTATTATTATACACTCTCCATAAACCTAAATCAAAATATAAGACATTGGGAAAATAATATATATAAAAGAAACTCATGGTCGAAGTGTGACAACTATTTTTACCACAAACAATATCTTCCCCCATAAATTCATCCAACCGAATGGTAAAAATAACTTCATCCTGAACTCGAAATAAGATAAAATAAACCAAAAAACATTGGGTCACCTATCACTTCACAAGTCACACCCAACCCACTCTAATAGAATCGACAAAATGTTGAACAAAGAGAAAACATACAAGAGTTCTCCCAACCACAAGAACCTAACAAACACCATTGACCAACTTTAGACTTTCCCAATGTGGAAACTCTAAACACAAAACTAGAACCCCGGGAATAAGGAGAAACCTAAATTAGGGTTAAAAATTTGGAGGTAAAAACATGAAATTTCAAATTTATAATGATATACTTAAGCCACACAATTTTACCACAAGGTTTTACAAATCTTGTTCCAACCATGTGATATGTTACTGCTTGATTCTATAACCATACTGCACTCTTACCTAATGGTTCCTCTAATTATGCACATGACATGCATCAATCTATAGGCACAAAACTCAATCCATGTAGTTTCCCATAAAAATATTTATGGTTTTCCCAAATCATGCGCTAACTGTGTACCAACTGCTACCAAGCCCAAAACATTTCATTTCTTAATAAAACTGACAGTAAGGCTCCCAAAACATAAAATTTCAATATAGGACAATAGGAAAATGGGATCACCAAACCTCTTACATAAATAAAATGAACTCATACTAAGATGAAAATTATAATAGGAAACATAAACTATATTTACTCCAACATTAGAGACAAAAACTAGGCCATGATTTCCCTCATCCTCAGTAACCTCCTAACTGCATGTGATCGTTAATCCAAGGCATATGGATGGAGCCCTGATATCTGAAGCATCTCTTTACTCACAATTATGCATTTAAATCCTCTGGTCAATGGTGAAACACTTTTTAGAAATATCTTCCCGATGACCTAGATATCCACAATGATTATATGACATTGGAGGATTTCTATAAGAGGATTTGAATTCCCAAGACATCCTATCTTAAAAAGATATCGGGACAAACACCTTCCACTGATCAAAACATGGATCATCAAAGAAACCCAAAATATCACACACTCTCAATCATTGGGAATTTTTAATGAGATAATGACACCTTAATTTTTATAATCCATTCTATAGCCTCTAACAGACCCCGATCACCATGGTAGATAGACAACAATCGGAAAGAACCAAAAATAGGACGAGATTCACTAGAAACCTTGGGGACCATTCTTGGTGGAATAATCTGAAAAACATCAAATCATAAGGCCACAAATCAATATCCAATCAAAACTCAACCAATAGTCCATCCAAGGCCATAACAACTGGATTAGAATCCAACATGAAAAAAAACCAAATCCACTTTTAAAAGATCAATATGTTCATTTTAGATTTCAAAAACTCATTTTTCCAAGGCCACTTCCAAAATCAAAAAGGTAATTCTTCATAAAACAAGAACACACTTTTTATATAGAAATCAATTTTAAAAACTATTTGAAAATAAAAACCACCATGAAAAATCGAGTCAAATCTTCAATTTCAATTACTCACCACTAGAATCTTATGAACCACTACAGGCATGTGCATATCACCACAAGCCAAAATGCACTTTATATTCATACCCACAAATATTTGAACATCCATAAGGAACACCAAGGGTCAAAAAAAATTCCATCACCAAACCCAATCATTCACCCATTTTTCAATCCCAAACACTTTCTCATTTAAAACCCTTTTTTCCAACAGAAACCCATTTGAGAGAATTAATTTTCACTTCAATAACAATTTTATTTTTGAAATCCCACTCACACCATCCATAACCAAAACATACCACAAGTCACACCATACTACCAAAATGAGGAATGAGTTGTTATGCCTAACTGAGTGACATGGTAGTAAGCCACGCCGCATGTAAGTATCAACAACTAAGAGGACCTTGAACCGTGAACTTGGACATCACAAGGGTCACTACTCCATGTTAGATCACAACATGAAACTGACTCACCCGTATTGTCATTCCTCAATCCAAACAAAGAAAAATGGCTCAAATCCCGGGTGACCCCTAGAAACATGGAGATCCGAATGAGTAGGAGTTTATGACCCTCTTCTAGAACCTACCAACCGAGTCCAGAAAATATTAATATCAAATATACTAGACACCTCATATAAAAATGGACTCATTTTATAACATTTTTTCACAAACCATGTAGGGATGACATCTTTCCCAGACACCCGGCACAGTCAGCAACCTAACCTGAAGGGCATTCCCGATCCCCATAGGCTAAAAACTGGTTTTTAGAATTAATGAAATCACTAGGGGAATGATTGTTCATGTTAAACCAATTTCACATAAATAAAGGAAGATGATAAGAACCTAAAATAATTGAATCACATATAATATAAAAATAGATTCAGTAATAATTGCTTAAAAAAGCATAAAACTACAAAACCAGAAATCGAACCATGCTACCATGATCTCTATGTCACCTATTAGTCACCACCAACCATGAGAAAGACTAACTCCAACAATTAGAATAGGAACCGGGAAACTAAACCTACCCAATAACTCAATTCTACAAACATTGAATGGTACATGTAGGGTGTGAGCTTCAAATCTTACTAGGCAATCACTATATAATCCATTTATTTCCTTTCCCAAAATAGTAAAAAATGTTAGTTTAAAAATGAATATATATATACACATATATATCTTTTTTTAAAAACTGAAAATTCCTCTTTTCAAGAAAAACACACTATATTTCCATTAATAAAAAAAAATTCCCTTTCGAACCCCAAACCCAAACTAGAATCACAAATGAAACAAATAAAAAGATATGATGAAAATTAATAAATGTACAAGATAGGGGAAAATATCAGAGAATGTAAACAAGAAAAACCCACTTAGTGACCATAGGAATTTCCTTAACATATCTACAGAGATCCATGGACATACACAGTTTAGAAGTGACTATCATCATATGGTGAAGCTCCTTGGTCCATCAATAAATATCCTCCCTAAACTAACCAATCTAGTGGAACATCCCACTTGACCTCTCAGCTAATATAGGGGTACCAACAGATTTAATCAGGATTGATTATTATCTATCACTCAATCCACTAAAAGATTCCAAATAACCCACAGTAAATGTTTGTTGTGTAGGTAGGAGGACCTCACATGCCTGAATCACCTTACATTCCATTACCAAACTTTCCTACCCCAAACAATGACAACACTATACAATAACACATATAGGGAAATCCCCCTAAATATGTTCCTAACATACAATTTTCCATAAACAATTTCTAACTAGGTCGTTACATCACATAAGATTCTAAAACTTTCCTCAAAACATTCAATGATTTAAAATAGGCATTTATACTTTTGAAACTGTATTTCATTTCTAAACATTGTAAAGTTCCAATCATGAATTTTTCGAATTAAATACCTATATATAACAAAGATTCTATAAATTATTTCAATAACAAAAATAAATAACACTTTTAAATTTAAAATTTCAAATGGGACCTTTAGTTCTAAATAAAATTTCATATCCAAAACCATTTTAAATCCAAGATAAATTAAACGTAAAATAACCAAAGATTCCAAATGGGTATTCATTCCATTTAGAAATCGACCATTGTTTTTAAACTACCGAAAAATCCTTGATTTTGTGAATAACACATAAAACCAAATATGAGTTAATTCAGACAAAGAGGTATTTAGAGAAAGACCAAGATTTTGAAAGAGGGAGTGAAGGCGAAACTGATGATGCATGTTTTAAAATACAGTGTTTTGTTGGGAAGATTCATCGAGGATCATTATCATTTGTTGTCCAATCCATTTATGCACATGGTGCACACATGTATGTTCCCACATCATATGTTACACCAAAAGAATACATTATGTTACCCAAAAATCATTTACAAATAACCACCACATTTTCTAAAACCAACAAAACAAACCAGCTATATGGTCCATGCCATAAAAACCAGAAATCCACAAATCCAAGGCGAAACACACAACCCAAAAATGTTATCCTAATACAATCATGGTTTAACACCATTAAAAATGAATATTTTATTTTAAATGAAACAATTTACATTTTAACAAACACTTAGGGAGAATACCATGTACTAAAATTAAAGAACACATTTCAAAACAACGTCCACTAATTGTTTCCATCATTAAAAAGTCAAAACATGCATGGAAAACAATCCACAAATATTTGGAACACATTTCCATATTATTTAAAAGTAAAAAAGTATAAATGGAATGATTGGAAAAGGAAAATGATGGAACCACCTACCTCAATGGTGTGTGAATGTTATTATGCTTTATATGGTGTATGAATACCCCCCAAGAGCCAATCCGCACACCCTAAAAAAATAAAAAAGATCCATACATTAAACAGTGCTAATAGGCTTCGTCATAAGTGAAACCCCAACAAGGTAATACAAGGAATCAAGAGAGGGAATAAATGATAAGTGGAAAGAGAACTATTTGATGAAGAAATCATGAATAATAACTTAAATTTGGCGATAAATCACCTAAAAATTGGCCAAAGAATGTAAAGACATGAAATTTTGAATAAATTTTGTTTCCTATCTTTGTGTGTAATTTAATATTATACTCAACCAAACTATTTCATTTAACAAAATTAGTATAATTAATATAAGACCGTTGGGTTTAGACTATTATATAATTGTTGGTCAATATGACTGTTGGAAACTAAATGTTGGAATTATTGTCTATAAATTCAAGTGATCATAATTAATTAATATAGAAAGATGTTTTTATGACCCCATCTAGTAGCCTTGGGCTGATTGAAATTCCATCTCATGGAACTCAGGAAGGAGGTAGCTCTATTGGTCTTTGCTCTGGACCAAACCCATGTCGAACCTTATCATGTGAAGTTGGAACGGAATCGCCTTCGCGAGAAGTTCAAGCTGATAGAAATCACTACTTGGGAAATGATGGCCGAGCCACCCCAAGATTCTATCACCCTAGAACACCTTACTCTTAGGTCATATGCTGGTGTTATAAGGTGTCATGTAATGAGACCATAACTGCCTTGTCAAATCCATTATTTTAAATAAAAATTGTGATTTCTTCTTATGGTGATGTCTGTGAATTTACTAATGTTCGGATAAATATAGTATGCATATTATTGATGAATTTTATAAAAAGGATTTTTAAAAAATATTTATGTACACATCAAATATTTAATAATGTGGAATTATTTTCAAAAAATGGTCTTGTACAGTTATGTTCAGTAGGAAATTTACAGTCTAATAAGATCAACATAATTTTTTATGAATAGTAAATTATAAATAGTGATTTTATGCTTATGATTAGTAATGTGATCAAATGGATTAAGTAACATCACTTAAAAAAGTATTAATTTAATCTAGGAACCTTGATTAAGTAATGTGATTCAATAAAATAGGTAAATAACTGTTCTAGAATGTATTGGTTAAGTATTAGTTTTTTTGGGTGAATAGAGTTTTTTATTTTAAAATAAAATTAACAATATTTAGAAAACTATTCTTATAAAATGCAGTTCATTTTTTAATTCATAGCATCAATATTATGTTAAGGTTAATTTTTGAGAATTTTCTGAAACAGTTGAATTTTCAGTCAATAGTGTTTTTATTTAAAAGTTAAATTAAAAATATTTAGAAAATTATTTTCATAAAATGGAGTTAATTTTTAAATTCCGAGCATCGATATTTGGTTAAGGTGAAATTTTGGGATTTTTCTAAGAAAGTTGAATTTTCGTGAAATAGTAAAAATACAGTTTTTGAGTTACGAGTGTTTAATGACATCATTAAGGATGTAATAATTATTCAATAATTTCGGTCACATTTTGAATAGTAAGATAAGGTATGAGGTGTCTAATGTGGCCAATGTCAGGGAAAAATACCATGGACAATGCCATGGGAAAATACCATGGCCAATGCCATGGGAAAATACCATGGCCAATGCCATGGGAAAATACCATGGCCAAGCCCATGGTTTTTCCAATACCACCAATGAGGTGTCCCTTGGCTATTAATGCCTTGTCCCCTCACTTCCCATATAAATAACAAGCCATTATCTCATCATTTTCATTTTAAAATCCTCCTCAATGAATTTTCAGTCTCCTTACCTCTCAAGGATACCTCCCAAGGTTCCCTCAAGCCTCCCAAGGTCCCAAACTTTACGATTTCGAAGTTACTCTTCAAGGTAAGGGATCCAACCTCTAAATTTCTTTTCAAGTACTCTCGTTTATGTCATTTATTTTAGGCCCAATTTTCATATGTTGGGGGGGGTTATTTTATATTCATATTATCTTCCTTTTCATGTTCATATTATTAGAGACTCCCTCTTGCTCGCATCATTTCATTTTGTGAATGTTTAATTGGCGTTGTTAGGCTGCCGAATTTTTGTAAGGGATTCATTCACTCTTCCCATTTTCAAATTTCTATTTTCATTTAAAGTCTTTCAAGTTCCTTTTTCCCATGTTGGGGTATTATCTCTATATCCATAAAACTTTTCTTTTATTTTAATATTAAGAGATACCCTATTTGATCTCATCAATTCATTTTTTGAATTTTTAAGTGACGTCGTTAGGCTGCAGAATTTTCATAAGAGAAATCTTATTTTTGTCTTCCTTCCATGTTTCTTCATTTCATATGGTATGTCTTTCAAAATTCATTACCATGTTCTTATATTCTTTATATTCTATCCCTATACTTTTTTATGGATCATTTATGATTGGGTGACCCATGTCCCCTCTCTTTTCAATATTTTCTAAAACCCTATAACATAGTCGTTATGCTGCACAATTTTCGTCTCAAAATGTCTCTCTATTTTTCTCAAATTCTTTTATTTTATTAAGTGAATACTCAAATAACATTCTTATATATGGTTAATCGCATATATATAATAATGTTATGTTTTAATACTGGGATTTACACACATGAAACCCGCATTCCTTTTCCATGGGTTTAAAGTGACCTAATGATCATGTCTTTAAAGCAGTTTTTAAAATGTTATAATTATGAAATGAAACACATTTCTTTTTTACTATGTGGGTTATTTATGAAATTTTTATGATGATATATGTGGCTCAAATGATAATAAATAAAAATTAATGGTTCACCCTGATAGCGCTCCAACTCATTGGGTAAAGACTTAATCTCTAGATATTACCATTTTAACAATACCTTGGTGAATAACCTTTGTAATTATTTTAATGACAACTTGGGGATGGACCTTGGTGGCTCGGAAAATATTGTCTATGGAAAATGTTGTATCCATATATTCAATTTATGAAACACATTCTTTTTATTATGATATGCCTCATGATATCATTCTCATGCCTTAAAGTTAGTTATCATGACTTTATTGATGTATCTCAAGTTCTCATGTAAACGGTTTCCCTTGTTTCCCTTACTGGGAATTCTTCTCAGCATTTACATTGATGTATGTCTCCAGGATATGAGATGCAGTATTTTTACACAGGATGAACATATGATTAATCCTTAAAAGTGGATATGATGAATCCTTAAAAGTGGATTATAATAATGTTTTATGTGGTTTTCATGTTCTATGTCCCGGATTTTCAAGACACTAGACTTTAAAGATCCTCTGTTTTTATATTGTAATGAAAAGTTATGTATTAAAAAGGTGGGATGCTATAGTTGGTATCAAAGGATAGTTTAGTTATTTATGGAAATTAGGATATGAATACTTTAGGAAGAACCCTATAGAAATTTTTAAATATAGGAAATCTTCTTGGTATTATAGTGAGTATTGAGTAAGTGGTTTATCAATAAAATACATCCCTGTCTGGATACGAGCAGGTAGAGGTGGCTCCGAAATTGATGTACATAGGGGTAAAACCCAAAAACACCACTTTAAGAAATACTCGAACGGGAACTGGTACATGATAAGGGGCCTTGCTGCACTCTTGGTTATGACACTCTCGGGGGATATGTTTGGTTAATCACATGCTTTTTATGAATCATTATGAAGGAATTATAGAAAAATGTAATTGTCTAAGCATGAAGTTTTAAGACATTAAATCCTTTTTTGTTAAAATATTCGTAAATAAAATAAGGTTCTCACAAAGGATTTATTATTTTAGAAAATGTCCCCGTCGTTTAGGAATATAGTGACGTATTTCCTGAGGGGTTACCCAGACCTCCCCAGAAAGGGAGGTAGAGTTCTCCCTTAAAATCATACCTAGATCTCATCTGATGTCAAAGACCCCCTATAGGATGGAAAATGTGGATCTAGAGGAATTAAAGAAACCATTATGAGATCTTTTGGATAATGGGTTTATCTGACCATGTGTGTCTCCTTGGGGAGCACCAGTTCTCTTTGTTAAGAAGAAGGATGGATCTATGCAGTTATGCATTGATTATAGAGAACTGAATCAGATCACAATGAAGAACAAATACTCTCTTACAAAAATTTATGACTTGTTTGACCAACTTCGTGGGACTCAATTCTTCTCTAAGATTGATCTTCGTTCTAGTTATCATCAATTGAGGGTGAAGATTGATGATATTCCAAAAACTTACTTCTAATCAAGATATGGTCATTATGAGTTTGTTGTTATGCCTTTCGGACTGACTAATGCACCTGCTATTTTTATGGATCAAGAATAAGTCGATTTTGGAAACTTATGTTTTATCAAATGGATATCATTTCAATAGGAAAATGATTTCGTGACCAAATGATTAAGGTTATTTTGGATGATGTTTTCTCTTTTGGAGTACTATATGCACATGAAAAAAAAATACCACAGGATTTAAATTGACAAGGAATTGTTGAGTTTTTTTTGAAAAATCTTATGTATTTATTGAGGACGTATGGTGGTTTTGGTTATTTCTGGAAATTGATGAACCTAGCATAGAGAATATGTGAATAGGTTAATTACACTTTAGTATGATACTTTAATAGTAGTCGATGTTATTTGGAGATAAATGTTATGACTTATTGGGGAAGAATATGTGATTAAATCCTTCTGTGTTTTGGTTTTCAATATTAGTTTGGATTATTTTGATGAATTTTAAGGAGGAATGTGTATTGAATGGTATTTCTTGAAATTTGGGTACTATTTATTGAATTTTGGAGATTAATATTAGTAATTTTTTATAAAGGATTATCCTTTTTGGGGATTATATGATCTCGTACTAACCATTTTGGTTTTAGTAGATGTCTAAACACAAGGGAAATATATAGTTATCCTTTTGTGGATTATGTGATTCTCAAGAAGATGATTCTTGTTCTTTTTATGTGACCAAGTCTTTATGAATGCTTATCTTTTGGATAAAAGAGTAGTTTTTGTAGAAACTTATTAAAGGATGAAACTCTACTTTAAGGTAAGTATATTTCCTTATGTTTTGTATTCTATGTAGTAAATGAATTCCTCAAAATTATAAAAAGGAATGTAAAACAAAAACATTGTTGGTTTACGTTTCCTACTGGGTAATTAAAGACCATTTACACACATCATATGTTTGTGATTTTCTTGTGGTTAACATTCTCTTAATCATGTATTCTATCACTATCCATCAAAACATGGCCCTTTGTTTTCTCTTCCATATCCATGTTTCTCTACATGGAATCCTAGTATGGGTTAACTCGGGTGATTATTGTACTTCCCTTTCATTCTTTTAAAGTAATAGTTTTACTGACTGTTTTTCCGATGTGGTACTTTCAATGAAATTTCCAAGTCCAAATTTTATTTAATTGTGAGGATGCAATTTCTTAAGTTGGGAAGAATGTAACAACCCAAAATTTTGAATAAATTTAGTTTCCTATCTTTGTGTGTTATATTATTTTATACTCAAAATAAAAATTTCATTTAATAAAATGAGTATAATTAAAATAAGACCATTGGGTTTCGACTGTTATATGATTGTTGGTCAATTTGACTATTGGAAACTAAATGTTGTGATTATTGTCTATAAATACAAGTGATCTTGATTAATTAATATAGAAATAAGATTCTAGGGCCCCATCCAGTAGTCTCGGGCCGATTGAATCCCATCTGATTAAACTCGGGAAGGAGGTAGCACCACTGGGCTTTTCTCTAGACCAAACTCAATCCGAACATCATCATGTGAAGCTGGAACGGAATTGCCTTCATGAGAAGTTCAAGCTGATAGAAATCACTACTCAAGAAATGTTGGTCGAGCCACCCCATGATTCTATAATCCCATCACACCTTACTATTAGGTCTTATGCTGGTATTATAAGGGGTTATGTAATGAGACCGTAATTGCCTTGTGAAATCCTATGTTTTAAATAAAAATTGTGATTTTTTCTTATGGTGAAATTTTTGAGTTTTCAAATGTCCTAATAAATATAGTATGCATATTATTGATAAATTTTAGAAAAATGATATATAAAAAATATTTATGTAAACCTCAAATTTTTAATAATGTGTAATGATTTTCAAAAAAATGGTCTTCTACAGTTATGTTTAGTAAGAAATTTAGAGTATAATAAGATCAACATAATTTTTGATGAATAGTAAATTATGAATAGTGATTTTATGCTTATGATTAGTAATGTGATCAAATAGATTAAGTAACCTCACTTAAAAAAAGTATTAATTTAATCTAGGCACCTTGATTAACTAATGTGATTCAATAAAATAGGTAAATAACGGTTCCAGAAAGAATTGGTTAAGTATTAGTTTTTTTGAGTGAATAGTGTTTTTTATTTTTAAATTAAATTAAAAATATTTAGATTTTTTTTTAAATGGAGTTCATTTTTTGAATCCATAACATTGATATTAGGGTAAAGTGAATTTTTGGGAATTTTTTGAAACAATTTAATTTTCAGTGAATAGTGTTTTTATTTAAAAATTAAATTAAAAATATTTAGAAAATTATTTTCATAATATGGAGTTAATTTTTGAATTCAGAGATTTTAAATTTGGTTAAGGTCAAATTTTGGGATTTTTCTATGAAAGTTGAATTTTCGGTGAATAGTTAAAATACAGTTTTTGAGTTTCAGGTGTTTAATGACATCATTAAGGAAGTAATAATTATGAAATAATTCTGGTCGACTTCGGAATAGTAATATAAGGTATGAGGTGTCCCAAGTGGCCAATACCATGGGAAAATACCATGGTCAAGCCCGTGGTTTTTCCAATACCACCAATGAGGTGTCCCTTGGCCATTAATGCCTTGTCCCCTAACTTCCCCTATAAATACCATGCCATTACCTCATGATTTGCATTCCAAAGTCCTCATCAACGAATTTATGGTATCCATACCTCCCACGGAGTCCTCCCAAGGTTATCTCAAGCCTCCCAAGGCCCCAAACATCACGATTTCAATGTTACTCTTCAAGGTAACGGATCCTACCTCTCACTTTCTTTTCATGTACTATCGTTTATGTCATTTCTTTTAAGCCAAATGTTCATATGTTAGGGTTGTTTTTTTATTTTCATATTACTTTCCTTTTCATGTTAATATTATGAGAGACCCCCTCTTGCTCTCATCATTTCATTTTAGGAATGTTTAAGTGGAGCCGTTAGGCTGCTGAATTTTTGTAACGGATTGTTTCACTCTTCCCATTTTCAAAGTTCTATTTTCATGTCAAGTATTTGAAGTTACTTTTTCCCATGTTAGGGAATGATATCTATATCCATCATAATTTTTGTTAATGTTCATATGATTAGAGACACTATTTAATCTCATCAATTCATTTTTTAATGTTTTAAGTGACGCTGTTAGGCTGCCGAATTTTCATAAGATATATTTTATTTTTTCCTCCTTCCATGTTTTTCATTTCATATGGTATGTCATTAAAATTTCATTACCATGTTTTTATATCCTTTATATTCTGTACCTTTACTGTTTTATGGATCATTTATGAGTGGGTGACCCATGTCCCCTCTCTTTTCAATATTTCCTAAAACCCTGTAACATAGTCGTTATGCTGCCAAATTTTTGTCTCAAAATGTCTCTCTCTTTTTCTCAAATTATTTTATTTTATTAAGTGAATAATCAAAGGTCTTTATTCAATAGGGTAATTCACATATATATTATAATGTTAAATTTTAATTCTGGGATTTACATACATGAAACCCGCTTTCCTTTTCCGTGGGTTTAAAGTGACATAAAGATCATGTCTTTAAAGCAGTTTTTAAAACGTTATGATTATGAAATGAAACCCATTTATTTTATGATATATGGGTTATTTATGAAATTTTTGATGATGATATATGTGGCACACATTATAATAAATAAAATTAAGGTTTCTCCCTGATATCACTCCAATGCATTGGGGAAAGACTTAATCTCTATAGATTACCATTTTAATGATACCTTGGAGAATAACCTTGGTAATTTTTTTAATGACACCATGGGGATAGACCTTAGGGATACAGAAATTATTCTCTATGTTAAATGTTGTAGCCACATATTCAAGTTATGAAACACGTTATTTTTATTATAATATTCCTCATGATCTATTTCTCATGCCATAAAGTTATTTATCATGACTTTATTGATGTATCTCTAGTTCTATTGTAAAATGTTTCTCTTGTTTCTCATACTAGGCCATATGCTCTCCCATTACTTTGATTCATGTCTCTAGGATTTGAGATCCAGTATTTGTACATAGGATGAACATATGATGAATCCATACAAGTGGATTAGAAGAATACTTTATGAGTTTTTCATGTTCTATGTCCCTACTTTCCAAGACACTAGACTTTAAAGATCCTCTATTTGTAAATTGTAATGAAAAGTTATGTATTAAAAAGGTGGGATTCTATAAAGAATATGGAGAATGAAGAGGGGGGTCTAGTCGATACCCCAATGGTAGGGATTTAAATTGGAGGTGGAATGGCATAAATTGGGTTTTTACAATAAAATTTATTTTTGTCATAATGGGTTGTATAGTTTTTATACAAGGTTTTGTAAACCGTGCACTAACCATGCAGATAATATTGGAGTTCTTATGCAAATTGTAGGTTTAGGTTTCATGGTTTCAGAAAATAGTGCATAAACCATCAGACCTGAAATATTGACCAAAAATCCTCAAATGACACCCCAAACACTAGGAGAGTCATGGAAATGATCCTTGAAATATTTAAACACAGAGTAGTAACATCATGGGTATCACAAACTACCCACCATACAAATTTCTCCCAATACCATTCATAATAACCATGCACTAGAATAAAAAAACAAGGAAACCAAAAAATTCGATGAGTATTGTCAAAAACTCACCCCAAACCTCAACCATAATATCCAATGTTGAGAAATTAAAAAAAATAAAAGAAACCAATGGTCAGGGTGTGACAATATTGGGGGGCCTATGTAATGGTACAAAAAATATAAGATTTCTTATTTCATATCATGATTTTTTTTAATTTTAGGAATTGATGACATCCATGATGTCATATTATCACAACGATTTATGTTATGATAAATACATTTTGATTGAAATTACATTAATGAATAATGTTATATAGTATTTTCCGTTCTATTTTTTAATTAAAGTTGATATCTTAGGACCGTTATGGGAATGAAACTATTTAATTATGTTTGTGGCCATAATTATCTATCAGAATGACCATTTTTTAATATTGAAAGAAACAACGATGGATCACATTGTTTGATGACTCTAGTATTCAGTCTTCTTGATTAGTTATATAGATATAAAAGGACTATATTACATGGTTTATATTTGTATGAGTTTTTATGTCACTCTGACATTAGATTCATTCTCTTTGTGTTCCTTGGAATATTTATATATGTAAACATTAGACATTATGGAGATCTTCCAAATTCCACTGAGAAAGGGTATTAAAGGGAAACACTGTTAGTGTATCCAAAACCACTATTAAATTCTATATAAATTGAACATATTGATGTATATTATTCCCATATGTGGTTTTATAATTATTTATGTTTTGTTCATCATAAAAATTTAGTCATCTGTTATTCAATAGAATATATGTGAGTTTAATATATCTACTAAATTTATTATCTATTATAGTAAATATTATATTTTTATATTTATAAAAAAATTGGAGTGAAAATTATATATTTAAATATATATTTATTTTAAAAGGTTTTATAAATATCGAGGAGGAATGATGGGTTGAGTCAAAGATTCAGTGAGAAATGATACATTAAAATTTTTTGAATTAATTTTAACAAATTTATTCAACAAATTATATTTATTTATATATGAATTTAGCTCATTTCATGTAAATAATAATTATATTATTATTATTTATATATAGTGTTCACTAGATATTAAGAGATTTATAGGTGCCCATGTGCAATTATTATTCCCAAAACCTAGCTATACATGAACCATGTTATATTATTATCTACAGTCATAATCAGTTTTAACAAAAAATATTTAGGGAGAATGATCTTAATTCCTAGATAGATAATCCTCAAGAAAACTCTACTAAATGCATAATTTTTCTCCTCTTCCACCATCTCGATTCACAATAGAAAAAGAATAATCCATCCACATCAAAATGATTCTTATGCTGTTAAAAAATCAACAAATTATTAATTCAAATATTCTTTAATTGTACTTAAGGATTTATAATATGGTGCTAAGAGGTTTATAGTGAATTTTTGGATCTACACTAAATATATACACCCTTGAATATTCTTATTTAATAGTTATATACTATGAATCTATCATCTGACATTACATGGAATAAATAATTCCAATGCAAAGTATTTCATTATTCAAATAAATTTATAATGGGTTTTTTAGATGGTCCCATATCATGGATTATAGGTTATATATCCACCTATTTTTTAGGTGAAATATAAATATTTTATAGATTTCTATTGTTGAGAATGGTCCTGACGACTTCCACCATGCCCTCAATCCTTTATGTGGTATTATATAAGTCAAAAAATAATTACTAATTATCTATTATTCACTGATTTATTATACACATTTGATGTTATGTTTTCATTTTATGTTTATTAATTATTGAATATTCCCAGAAAATTAACCTTTATCAAAAATATAACATTCTTTGTTCAGTTTCATTTGATATAAAATAGGTTAATAAAAACTTAAGAATGATCACATATGTCATTGGAAGTTTCCAGAGATTTTGGCTAGATGACATGGTAACATGGTGTGTAACTAAAATGTACACATTTTGTAACAAGGTTCACAGAATCAGGATTGGATACAAGAAATATCATCCACTTTATAGATCAATATCTGGTTTGTAATTCACTATGTGTTGATTTCCCACACTATCATATTGTTTTTTCAGAGAAGCCAAAATTTATCATTCATACACACCATGCAGTCTATACAATTTCAAAGTGAATATCATAAAATATACATAGTCAATTTCACATTACATACTAATAAAATACATATGGGACTAACAATTGAGTAATGTGGACAATATATTCCATTTTCCTAGTGCATATGACATTTACCCTACAAATGACAGTGTTCGAAGTACAAATTGTCTCCCTGTGCATATTTCATGGACACATGAAAAGTGATATATACGATGTGTATCTTGATAATATAAAGGTTGTAGTCACCCAATATTTATCTAAGTTAAATTACATGAAAAAATAGTCAATGGAATCATTAAAACCAAGAAAAATTCAACCTAGGATAGTTATAGAGCATAGGTGGAATGATGAAACTCAAAATGGACATTGTTCGAAGTGTTTTACCAAAGGGTAAATGGTTTTCTTACCATTAATAAGATAAACCAAACATTACAAAATACCAAGATCATAACACATTATTATTTTATTTATGTTATATTCATGGTTAATTATTTATGTATGCACTATAATGATCACAGAATAAATTAATTAATAATAATTCAATACAAAATTAAATAAAATTTAACTATGTGTAAATTTTATCTAGACATGGTCAAAAAATTAAGTAAAATATAATTAATATTTACAATTATGTAATAATATAAAATGGGAAATTTACAGATAATTATATGAATTCATTCTATATAATTTTATGTCAAAAAACCTTATACTAAACGGGTTGAAATCTAACCATTGTTCAATGTGCTGGACCAACTTTTATCAGGGTGTCTCAAATTATTAGAGTATTTATAGCTTTGGTTTTATGTTGACTTTTCCTAGTTATCAATAATTATTGATCACCTCTATGAAGAATTGTTCAACAACTAGTCCTGTGTTGAGGAAATACATGTTTAGGATTTGAAAATTAGGGAGTCCACTAAAGAGATCAAAGAGTTACGAGATTATATAGTTGAAAAGACCATCCTACATAAATGACATATAATAGATTTTTAAACCCCCCATATCGTATTTAATATAGGGAATATGACCATTTCTTCTAAAATATCCACATGACGAGATATTTTGAATCCAATAGTGATAAATATTAGGTTTCAATAAAATAGTGGGAAATTGAGAAATAAAATTTTATTATATTATTTTTCATTCTTGATAAAGTAAAAAAAATCACTTATTATAGATATGAGAATCCATATGACATCAAATTTATCTATGTTATCTATATTAGTTAAGGATAACCATTTCACTCACTAGAATTTATTCTAATGGTACAAGCACATTCATGTTATACTATTACACGAGAGGAAATTATATGTGATGGAAACCCTTATTCCTAAATAGTTCAGTAATGACACTAGTAAGGAGAAAATATTTGTCTACAGGGAACACCATGATGATATATTAGATTTAAAGTGTTTCATATCATCATCCATGTACAATGATATTCTCAAGAAATATCAGGAAATGGATGCATATAGATTTTTGTCTTACCACTGATATCATTTTCAAGAGAAGGTGATATAAGATATATATATGTATATTATATCTAAGGAACTATTCATTTGAACTCATAGAGAGTCAACTACGTCTAGGAACATGTAGTCATGATAATTGGATAAATGGAGCACTTAGGAATCATAGGATTTAATCTTTGATATGTGCTAGACATTTCACTCATATTATTCTCACTGCCATTGTGAATATCTAGTTTTATTGTTAATTATATTATGAAAACTAGTGAGAAGGATCTTCTTATAATATCTCAAGTTTTTCTTAAGGGACAAATAATTTTTTTCATTTTAAATTCATGTTTTTGACATATAATGTTTTCATTTTGAGATCATGAGTGTATCAAGGGTGTTTGGGGCTTGTTTTGATCATATAGCCCCACTTTTTTTTAAAAACAAGGTAGTCCATATGGTTAGTAGAAACTATGTTGGATTTTCCACATAGTTATTCCTAAATGTGCACGGCTTGATAGAGGGGGGATATAGGTCGCACGGTTTGAGGGAAACCATGACACCTTAGGTGCATTCCCATGCTTCTTGCTACAAACATTAGACATAAGATGAGACACATTTTTTGCATGGTTAGTCAACCCATGTTCATGAAACTATGATAGGTCCTCCTTGTAATAGATAAGGGAGCATGGTTGGTGAATCTTTTGGCCATCCTTGAAACAAAATCATCCGCAACAATATTTATATGTGAAATTACCACTTCACCCTTAAAAATACTCATAACATTAATACAATTTATTCTACCTCATGTGGGAATGGTCTTTACACTTGGGAGCTACATTGAAATAAAATCCATAGGGTTTTTTTTACCATTTTGTCATTTAAACATAGATTGAAACACTATCTGTATCATTGGATTCACACTTGTGAGCTCTTCATTCACAATTTTCCATTCATCATTTGACTTCAAATCAAAGGATTTATTTATGTTGAAGATAATATTCCATATATCTAGGTTCTTAATCCGTTAGTTTTTTTCTCTCATTGTGGACCAAATTAGGTGTTGAAACTAGATGAGTTCTATTCTATGGACCTATGGAAGTCGGTCTAAACCTTTTTCTTATAGTATGGTCTTTTATAAAGTTGGTTACCGATGTTCAGTATGACAGACTTTCAGGTGATGCCCCCAAAATTAATTTAATGATTGAATTTAATAAATTACAACTTATTAGGTTTCCCCTTGAGTAAAATTTTTATGGATGGAGGTCATTTATCCTCAAAAAGGCCACACATGGGGATAATTCTTTCATTTTTTCTATGTTGAAACTCCCCAATGGGTGTTTGATAGCTCACCTAGTTGGATAGATCCTTCAGAAATTGATTGACTTGAAATGTGATGAAATGAGAGAGTTGATTCCTCCATACCATGTGATGTATTTTTTTTTCTTTTGATTGAATGAATTTATATGGGAATTATTTTATCAGTTGATGAACTCATGGAATGATTACAATAGTGAAATATTGAACGAATTTAGATGATGGATTGAAATTGATGTGGATTCCTTGGACAATTTCCATTAATCATGATCCCATTAAATTCCATTAACAATTCACCCATTGATATATTTTATTGTAGTTGATTCCTTATACTTATATACTCCTTTGATCATGATTCTATAGGAGGCCTTAGGCCTTACTACCCTTAGATACGACTTTCATAGACTCATGTTCGATATTATCTACTGACATTCTCCATGGACTCCAACTAGGTTATCACCAAATATCCATTGATATGTGCTAAGAACTCAACATTGATGTCATGGAATTCTATACCTTGGCCTTACACTTCAAGGTCTAACATTATTTATTACATGATTATTCCATTGTAGATGAATATGACTATATGTCACGGTCTCGGTTATTGTTATATACTAGGTTACGATGTGTTCATGATGGATATTATACACATGCTTTTATGGCATGGCTATGGTTGATGTTTTCTCTATCCTTTCAAATAGACCTGGTATGGGTATCGGGTTATGGTGGGTTGATTAGAATTTATTACATCTATTTAGTTATTATTTTACTACTAACCTTGTTTTTTTATCCTAATTATTGTCTTCAAGGGTCCTTGTTTTGATAGATGATATCTCTTATTCCATGGACACTTTACATTCTATTCTGTTATAACTTTTGTATGTTTTTCAGACAACCTCAATTTATATTACACAAAAATTATTTTTTATAGACACTATTGTTTGTGGCCTGTAGAGTGTTATATCACACCTTGTTTGGGTTGACGTTGGGTACCCAGATAGAATTCATGGATGCAATTAAGGACATAGTAAATAACCTATTGTACGATGATTTATCTGCTAGTTTCTTAGGACTAGAAGAGAACAAGACCAAGTTAGGATCACAAGGCTATCTGGAGATAATCATTTTTCTTTTTGGTATTTTTATACATGTATTTTATTGGAATCATGTATACTTATTATATAGAATTTTAAGGACATGAAATGACACATCATTTTTCATACAAGAATACATTTTTAATTTTTTTTATACCAATGACTTGGATATTTAAATTCTATTGGGTTAATTTACTTCTTACACTATTGACTGTTATGTTTACTACCACTCTTCTACACTCTACAATGAGGTAATAGTCTCCCCATGTTCACACTATATGCCCTCACCACTAGTAACAACATATTTCATTTGGGGAGGCCATTGAACCTCAACATAGGCTACCCCCAAGGTGATATCTTAATTTTTTATGTTATACCACCACATTGGTTGTGTGATTCTGCAAATAGTTATCGGGAGAGTATATAAATTAATGAAAATGAAGTGAGACGACTGGAGGTAGTTGATTTTTTGTTTCCAGGTGATGGATTATTTTTTTACTTTTGATTAAAAGGATTTTTTGTTTTTATTTTTTTGTATGGCTTGGTGAACTCATTGAATGTGTATTATTATGAAATAATGAACGAATATATATAATTAATAGAAATGGTAGTTGATTCCTTGTATTAGATCCTTGGATCCAATTCCATTATATTCCAAAGACATTTCACCCATGGATCATATTTAATGTTTTGGTTTCCTGGGATATATTTACCCCATGGATCATGAATTTTTTGGATACCTCAGGACTTACAACTCCCTATATCTAGATTTCATATACTGAAGTTGGATATAGTTTTTTTACATTCTCATTAGACTAAACCCATGTTGTTACCGAGTTTCCATCAAGATGCTCCAAGGACTCAATGTGGATTACATTGTCTTCTATACCTTGGATATAGACCTTCATTATAAGACAGATTTTATTACATGGTTAGGATATTGTAGATGACTCTAATTATGCAGCATAGCTGTGTTGAACCTTATATAGTTAGTTACATTGTCTTCGTGGTCGATGTTATACACGTGGTTATACGGCGTGGTTGTGGTGGATTTTTTTGATGTGCTTACAAATTGCCTTGGTGTGGATATCAGATTACAGTGGGTTGAAAAGACTATATTACACCAGTTTAGTTATGTTTTTACCACTAACCTTGTTTATGGGAGACTAATAGTTGTTTGTAGGGAGCCTTGTTTGACTAGATAGTATCACTTAGGCCTTGTGCACTTTATTTTCTGTTCTATTATACCTATTGTACATTTTTCACACTATCGTCATTTACATTAAATAGAATGTATTTTTTATAGACATCATTAGTTTTGGCCTATTGGATGTTATCTCACAAACGAATTGGGCTATTGTTGGGTACCCAATAGACAACATGGATACAGGTAGATATGGGGTAAAACACCTATTGTATGATGCTTGATCATTTTAATACATAGAAGTAGAAGACCACATGACCAAGTTAGGATCATGATTTGATCTAGAGATAGTTTATTTTATTTTTGATGTATTTATCCATGTTTTTTATTGGTTCCTTGTATACATGTTATTCATCTTTTTAGAGTCATGACTTGACAAATTATTTTTTATATGAGGTTACATCCCACATTGTTTATATATATTCTTGTCTTGGAAATTTATCTTCTGGATGGTTGATTTAATACTTCCTCTATTGACTGATATGTTTAATTATATTTTTATATACCCTAAAATGAGTACATAGTCTCCCCAGAGACACACACTAGTCCCTCACTTAAAGTCAATAGCCTCTAGAATTCAGGGAGGCATGCTTGAGTCCATGTGACCCATCGGATCGGTGAACCTCTCAGTGGCTCCCATGTTGAAATGTCACACACATGGAACTCCTGACATTGATTCTCCAAGTTGATAAGGACATGTGGAAAAAAAATGTGGTAATTATGGTTGATGAATGGAAGAAAAGTTAAAAGATCATTGGGACTCACTCCACATCTAAGTCTCTTGAGAACTATCCTTCCTAGAAGATTCATATAAAATGGCAGAAAAAAGAAAAAAAAATATATTTATTTTTTATGTGGAAATTTGGGACACTAGAAGATGAACCAAACACAATTAAATAAGAAAAGTTAAGCATTATGTGACTTCATTATCATGTGAAATATTTATATATCTAATAATTGGGTATTATATTGTTCTTATACTAATAAAATTTGTTTTCAAATATGGGAACTAAGTAGATTTTGGAATGTTTCCATATGATATTTGGATCCTCGTGATACTTATTGATCATTAGTTAACTACTTGGATATAGAATACCACCACCTTCTATTTCCAAATGGGATGATATTGTATTTCCAAATCTATTATTATGAACCATTGAAAATCATAATTTATAAATCCTTCTTAGATAAAAATGGATTGATGTTAAATTTTTTAAATAAAAGTAGATTTTTTTATAAAGACAATTTATTTTATGGTATTCCATATTTAATTAATGATCCATGTGTTTTTGATTATGAAAATCAAGTATTGTTAATTGATAATTAATTTGGTATATATGACTCATATCTCACCTCATGTTGGAATCAGGAACTGGGTCATGTAAACAAGATGTGGTTAAAAAAACACTATAAAGATGGTTATTTAGAATCCTTTTAGCTAAAACCATATAATAGATGTTTTCATTATTTATAAGGAAGGGTAACCAATGATCCTTTTGGTGGTATATGGGTGAATGGTTTATAAAGATTCTATAATCAGTACACACTAATGCATGTAGAACTTTTCCAATAGAAGTTAGAGGTGTGTATTCTTACTTCATCACATTTATTAATGACATTACCATACATGATAGAATATATTTGATTAAGTATAATTCCATATACATTGATAAATTCAAATTGTTTATGGATGATGTGGAGAATAAACATGGTATGTATATAAATAAGCTTTTTTTTGATTGAGGTTGTGATTGTATTAACCAAGAGTTCATAAATTATTAGTGAATGTTTGGGATTCTATATCAACTCACTTATACTTATAAGAAATATTGGAATAGTTTATTTTAATGGAGTAATAATACACTTCCTAATGTGTTAAGGTCGATGATGATACATAATTTTATTCAACTATCCTTTTGAGGTTTTGTATTAAATATTGTACCACCAATTCTAATCTAAGTTACAATTAAGTGAGAATATAGAATAACAAATTAATTAATGTTTTTAATGATCTATATATTGACTCATACTCATGTATGGGGTTTCAAGGAGTTTTTTTAAGCTAAATCTTTAAACAAACTAGATCCTCAAGGAATGAAGTGTATATTTGTTGGATACCCCCGAAAATGATCAATCACTATCTATATGAACTATCAAATAAAAATGTGTTCATTAAATGAAAATATATATTTATTGAGAGGTATAACATAACCAAAAGGGATAATGAGATAAATATTATCATTGAAGAAGTTTTTTCTCATGTTACATAAGATCTCGTGTGGGAACACATTCTGTAGGACCCCATGGAAGATGTTGTTACGGAGACACAAGAAATGCATAAGAGAAATATTGAGTTCATTGAACTAGAAAGATATGTTTTCCTAGTCACAAAATATGGGGACTCATTATTAGAGAAAAATAATGATAATTTTACATATAAGGATGTAATAGATAGATCAAATGTTCCATGATGGAAGGAATTCTTGAATTCTAAAATAGATTCCATATATCATAATCAATTTTGGGTTCTAGTTCATCGAAATGTTAATGTAAATCCTATTATGTGAAAATGGGTATTCAAGGGAAAACCAGACATGGAAGGTAAAATGAGTACCAATAAATAATGACTATTTGAAAAAGGGTTTAAGTAAGGTCAAGGTATATACTATGAAAAAACCTATCCATAAGATTCAATTTTTAAAATCATTATAATTCTACTTACTATAAAAAAATTTCCAGATTATGAGAATTGAAAGATGGAATCAAAAATATCATTTCTTAATTGGAAAATTTTTGAATATATATATATATATATTACACAAATAGAGAGGTTTATGATTCTAGGTAATACTAATAAGGTATAAAACTTGTAGATATCAATGTATGTATTTGAAAACATATCTGTATGATGGAAAATTCGATTTGATTAAGCTATATGAGAATTTGGTTTCATACATGATTTAGGTGTCTACAAGAGATTTTGTGGGCGTGAGATAATTTTCCTGGTGGAATATAAAATTAACATTTCACTTATTGTATATAAAATACATGTCTTACGGTTAGTTAAGTATAGTTTAAAATGGTTCTTCTTGATAATGGAATTAGGAAAATTGCCCAATATTCTTAGTATCACGATCATTATCTATATATCCAAGAGGCCTCTTGGGAAAAGTTTGGATACATACACTGACAAGATATTGAGGATCTCCACTATAGATAAATCTAAGAGGGGATTAGTTTTTATGTAAAATGGTATATATATTTTGATGAAAATGATTCCATAGACACAACATGATAGAGATAGTATGAGTAGGATATCATTCTATTCTACAATGGGATTTTTCATTTATACCATGTTATGTTCCAGGATTGATTTTGTAAATTCCATAATCCTGGTAGGTAGATATCTAGCTGATATTGGTGAACACCATTGGATTATTTTTAAATCTATACTTATGTGTATGATTTATATAAAGGATATGTTACTAACATATTGAGGAGATAAGGATCTACATTTTTAGGGAAAAAAAATTAATGTTTCCGAATAGATAGAAAAGATATGAAATCATAGTCAGGATTTTTCTTTAGTCTCAATGGAGAATATGTTAGATACAAGTGTTTAGAGTAGACTATTGTCTCAAATTCTATAGTAGAATCATATTATATTGTGTATTCTGATATATCTACAGAAGCATCGTGAATACAAATCATCTTCCAATATCATGATGAGGTAACTAACACTAAAGACTATATCACATTATATTGTGATAATACTATAGTGGTGGCTCTTGAAATGGAGCCAAGGTCACATAAAATTACAAAGGATGTACTTTTGAAGTATCACCTCTTATAAGATTTTGGTCAATGGGGAGTGGTAACAGAGAATAGATATTCCAAAAAGGAAAAAATGGTGGATCCCTTGACTAAATCCTTCTCTTAGTGGAATAATTTAAAACATATAAAATCAAGTAGATAAAATTTTGATAGTAGTTATCCCAAGTAAATGTGATATTCTATTAGAATTGGTGGTCTATAACCAACTTCTATGTATATAGGATTACATGTATTCATTGATTTGAAAATTAATAACGTTATTATCACATCATGATTTTTCTTCATCATGAAATTGTATATGATAATGTCATGATAGTACCTTTCACATTGAAATATCATTCTAGTTACTCATTATGAAGAGAACCTCGATTTTCTATAATTATATTCTTAAACACATGATCCATGAAAAAATTAAATTATTTGATGGAACATAAATAATACATTATATCATGGGTAGGAGGCACATAATAAATTAAAAATTATTCTCATGAAGTTATACCTAGTTATATTCAAGAGGTGGAGGTTATAAAAAATTAACTCACCTAAATGAAATCCATTTTTATTTGTTTCATTATATATTCTAATATCAAGACATGTTTAATGGTTCTTAGAGTTTGAGATTATAATTAATGTATACCATGAGTCACGTACTTTGACATGTTGATGAAAACTACGACGACATGTTCTCATTGCGATGTAGGATATGTTGGGTGTATCTTGATTGATATTTTGTAAATGAATAATATAAGAATGGATTTTCCTTTTATATTCATTAACTGGAATTAATATCTCAAGACCATTAATGTGAATGGAACTAACTGATTAATAAAATTTGTCATGCTCATTTATAAAAAGTTATATAAAGAGACATTTATCTTATAGGATGAGGAATCCAGTATGCAACCAGCTTGATCCATGATATCAAGATAAATTGATTGTGTTATACAGTAAAAAAATTCAATGTCAATATATAATTACAATATTAACTTCATCACATATTGGTTCCTTGGCATGTTTCAAGATTCTAATATTGGACTTTAAGTGGTTCTACCTAATTCCACTAAGAAAGTGGGTAATAGGATTACACATTATGTGCATCCAGAACATGAGTTAAATTCTATATAAAATTATCTCATTGAATAAATTTTAGTCCTGTATGCTTTTTAAAAATTCCTTATGTTTTTCTAATCCAAAATATCAAGGCACCAGTTATTCAAGTGTATATATGTTAGTTGAATATTAAATAAATATTTATTCACTATTTTAGTGAATATAATACTTTTTTTATTTACTCAAAAATAGTTTAGTGATATTTATTTAATTAAATGCATACTCGTTATTTAGGGTTTATTAAATTTTGAGGAGGAAATATCAGAAGAGTTATTGGTCTGATGAGAAATTATATATTAAATATTATTTGAATAAATGTTAATTTATTATCTCAAGAAATAATATTTATTTATCTGGGATTTTATTTCAATTCAATTAAATAATAATCATAACATTATAATTTATACATGTGGTTCATAATAGATTACGATAATTATTAGGACCGATTATAAATTATTATTATAAAATCCTAACATATATGAACCTAATTATTTCATTCTCAACCATAATCATCATCTGTATAACAAATAACTGGAGATAATTCTCTTATTCTTTATTGATATCTTCCTCTAGGATGATAACAACCTAAGTGTTTTATGGAATATATTTTTTTAAATAATGTTAATTTCATTAATTTATTCAATTATACGTAGTAGTGAGTTTTTATGAACCATGTTATATTGTTAAAAAAATATTTTGACCATTATAACCCACTTGTTAATTTTTTTGGTTTTAATATGAATAAGAACGTGTATAAATTAATTATAATGGTATTAGATAAATTATATATATGTACAAATAAGAATATAATTTTGAAATTCTTTTTATACATAAAAAATATATATTTCCTCAAAAATGATTTTTATTATATTTGTGAACTAATAATTATTTTCTTAATAAAAAAATTATAATATAAATTTTATAAAAATAACTAAATTTTCGAAATTAAATTGTAAAAATTATCATTGATTGAATTTTTTATCAATTTTCTGAACAGATTAATTTTTTGATGAATTATGAAAAATACTAATTATTATTAAGATTTGCCTTTTCTAATAATACATTTGAAAGTTAAATATTATTTAAATATATTTTAAAAATTAAAATTAGATAAATTATATTATTATTAATCAAATTCATGTCATTGAAATAAATTTTATGTTCAATTTTGATATAAAAACTTTTTATACTTATGAAATGTTTTTATTTTGAAAACCGCTTTTTATTGTGTTTGTGGGTCTTATTTTAAGTTAAATTATTGAAAATATTTTAGTTTAATTTGTTAAAAAGACTTAAATATTTGTAATTTTAATAACTAATATTATATAATATGTTCATCTTAATTTTCATTTATAATGAATATTAAAAATAAAAACATATGTTACCCAGGTTATGGTTTAAACAGATTTATCAGTGGGGGGTAAACTAAAGGGATAAGGATTAAAATGTCATAAAAATCTATAAATTATTATATATGGACATATTTCAACCATATGTCATATAATTATCAAGAATTTTCCATTTTGGATCCTTGTTCTCAAGAAAGTGACATGATATTATTGTAAAACATTGAAAATTTGCAATTATCCCACTCATCTGAATAATAAAATAGAAACCACTATCCTCTCATCATCAACATTAAATTTTTATAAAAAAGATTATAAACAAGGTAAATGATGTGAAAAAAAGCTAGGGGGGGCCTAAAGTAGAAGAATTCAACGACATCCCATTGAATCAAATCCACTCCCTTCAGTGTGAGGGAAGAAACATTATAAAAGTGTGTGACATTAGAGCCTTGATCAGCCAGGGTGACCATGTGGTCTGCTACTTTGTTCCCCTCAAGCCAAGTGTGAGTGACCTCAACATTTCCATTTAGAAACAGCTTGTACTTCCTAATGATGTATGAAATTTACCAAGTCAAGGAACATGTATCACGTAGAGATTCATTAATGATCTTTGAGTCAGTTTCAACCTGGGATAGATGTATGTTCTCCTGACGGAAAAGGATGAGACTAGAAAGAATAGATTTTTCCTCTTCTAGAATGGAGGTAAAATTTCAATAATACGTTGTGAAGACCAGTGACACACTGCCCTTGCAATATCACACAACTCCTCCACCTCACATGATCTCTGATCTACAAAATCCATCTATGTTCAACCTGAGGAAGTAATATGGGGGAGCCCATCACACCCAATGACTCTGAATCCGAAGGATAGGAGGGTGATCCAAATGGTAAGAGGCCCTTATCACCTGAAGGGAGGGATCTTCCTGCTAGTTGGGAATCAGCGACGCCATGTCCACCAAGAGATTCCTCACCCTCACAATGATCATCTTCCCTGGACCAGGACACCCCTCATACTGAGCCCTATTGCGGTCCTGCAATAAACACCAGCACCAAGCACTAAAAATCATAGTTCTCACTGTATTCGCTAGGCCCGCTCCCCGTAAACCTATGTACCATCATTCCAGGAAGGGATAACTGCTCAGATCTCTTGAAGAGTAAGAAATAAGATCACGAAGTCCCTCCAAATATCCTGCTCCCAATCCCCTTCAAAAATTGTGTTTGGTCATCTCCTCCTTCCTATTCTTAAAATAGTGGCATCATGAAACAAAGTTGTTCCCCATCCTATTATCATTTTCATCTGAAGGTAAGGCTTGTTTCTTGATCCTTCATGTGAGAAAATTATACTTCATTGGGATTTTATTGAACAAGACCTCAGAGTTCCATTGGTCGCGTTGAAGCAGAGCATTGGAAGTCCTTCAGAAGTCCTCTGAGTTGATCCTCCTGGAGTTGGAAGGGGTGAAGACACATATGTTAGGATCTGAGTTCAAGGAGATGAGATCAAACACCTCTTTTTGATTTGATATTAGTACGGTCTTGAAAAATGGCGGATAATTCATGCCTCTTTGAACGAGATGGTGGGACCAGGGCATCCTGGGTAACCAAGAATATTGCATGCCCATTTTTGCAACCAGAAGAGTATATTCCCCCCCCCTATAATCCAAAGATAATTCGCTTGAGAGGAGTAAGGAGGGAACCATGCTCTGACGAGAGGTGAGAGATGGGGATTGAAGAGTCTGTATTACCACCCCAGACACAGGACTTGGTTTTCCTCCACAATGTTCGACCGTCGATGATTTCCCACACGAGTTTCTCATGTATGCAGTGAATGGTCTCCGCAAGGATCTTAATGTTGATCCCTCCTTCGATAGTGGGCCTTTCCATATTCCCCTATGCGACCCAGTGGAACTTCCCCTCTGAGAGAGCATCCCATAAGAAGCTTGTAATCACTCAGTCAATGGATTGGATAACCGATTTTGGAACCAATGTGGAGGCCATGGCATGGATCGACATAGCTGCAAGGACATTTTTTACCAAATAGATTCGGTCCCCGAAAGATAATAAATGATTCTTCCAGTTGAGGATGTGTCTCGTTATCTTTCTCAAAACATGATCTAAGTCGTGAATGAGGAGTCTTATTGAGGTTATAAGAGCCATGAGATACTCCAGGAGGAAGGAAGCACAATGAATGCCCAGACTGAGACTAATATTAACGACACTGTTTACGGCACATCGTTTTAAAATGAAGAAGATTATATTACCCTTGTTGATAGATTGGCCGCCCCGGTGACAATAGTAGTCGAGTGTCTTGGTGAGTATGCTTAGATACCTCCTTCATTCAGTCATGAAGATGCATGTTTCTTCTGCAAACATTAAATGAGAGATAGAGGTTCGGTTCCATTTCAATCGGTAATGGATAATATCACCATTCAACATGACCCTGTTAATCATACGGCTGAGAGTGTCTTGGATTAAAATGAAGATACATGAGGATAAAATATAACCTTGCCACATCCCCCATACTGCTTTAAAAAACCCATGAGAGAATCCCATGAAGGTGACTTCCCGCCAAGAAGAGCTAAAACACCTGAAGAAGAGGTCGCATGCCAATGGAGGGAATCCCTATCTATAAAGCACCCTATTGATGAATCCCCATTCAAACTTTTTAAAATCCTTTTTTATATCCAATTTTATGGCCACATTAGACCCATGAGACTTGGTGTTTAAATCAGTAAGAATTTCCTTAGGCAACATAATCGCTCCTTGAATTGAGTGACCCTTGACGAAACCATGCTGCTCAAGGGATAGCCAGTGGGGGAGATATTTGGAAATATGCGTATTGAGGATGCTTGTGAGGATCTTTTAGGGGAAGTTTCACATAATCACCGGTCTTTAGTGGAGGAGGTAGGAGGGGTATTTGATCATTGGGATGAGGACCAGAGTTGTTGGGAATGCAGCCTGCGGTAGGAATTCCCTGCGTAAGAAGTTCTGGATAGCATCGATGATCTCTCCCTTAACCACCTGCTAGGATCCTCTACAAAATTCTCCAGGGAAACCATCTGGGAAAAACACACTTATAGGGTTTAAGCTCATCATGGCCGCATGGTTC
Organism: Viscum album; assembly: GCA_963277665.1. Lineage (NCBI taxonomy): Eukaryota > Viridiplantae > Streptophyta > Magnoliopsida > Santalales > Viscaceae > Viscum > Viscum album. The sequence continues at coordinate 2,001,725,147 of OY728161.1, read as the reverse complement.
TCACTCTCTTCTAGAATCGCTTCTTAGTAGGTATTATCAAGGGTAGAAATAGATCAAGGTATCACATCCCATAGCGTGTTGCCATCCTCCGGGTTACCAGATGTTGAGTTAGAACATGGACCCGCCATTAGATCCTTGAAGAAGGTATGATCTATTAGCCCGACCACCTCTCTATCATCTGTAAACGATCCATCCTCCAATACAATGTTTGGTTTAATTGGGATACATTTCACCTTTATGATGTCCTAAAAGAACACGGTATTTTTGTCCCCTTCACAAAGCCATTTTATCCATTAGTCCTCCCTTGCCTTTCGTTCCTGAGAATGGATCATCTATTACAGTGCATTCTTTTTGGAATAAAGGTCACTGAAAACCCATTCATTCCACACTGACTTCAGGCTAGTTTCCATCCTCTCAATGTCACATTGTAGTTCTGATAGGTCCTGGTCATCCATAAGAAAATCCTTATCCCAAGAATTAATATAGTGTTTGAGGTGGTGAAGCTTTCTGTGGAGGTTCACCCATGTGTGTCCATGGGACGGTTCACCCCAACACTCCCAAATCAACTGTTGATTGCCCTGATTAGTTGTCCATCGACAAGAAAAATTAATGTTAGCATGCATTGCTTGTCGTAGAGTCATGGAGAGAAGAAGAGGAGAATGGTAAGAGATTCTGTTAACCAAATGAGTCAAATTGGCATTGGAAAACATTGAAAAGAGTATTGAAGTTGTAAAGTTATCGATCAAAATGGCTCCAACAACGTCTGCACCCCATCTGGTTGTTACACTATTTGATGGAGTCCCCTGTATAGCCCATGTCCAGGAGACCCTTCTCCACCATGAATTCAAAAAACTCCATGATAGTCATCAGCAGAACTCCCCTATTTGTTTCCTCTCTTTGGGCTCTGTTATGGCATTAAAGTCACCCCTATAATCCATGGCATATCCCCTGGATCGAATCTGTTGTGGTCGAGCCACAAAACATGCCTTCTCAATGAGTCACAGCTACCATACACGAGGGTCATGAGAAGAGAGAATATACTAGAGAAGATCATAGTAGTAAAGTACTGATCACCCACCTTCCACAAGTCTACCAAGATGGTATTGGTCCAGAATATCCATATATGCCAGTTTATTGGGTCTACATACATTGATGCATGAATCCTATGTTTGTGCGTGAACTCGCTAATCTTTTTGGGATCCTGTTTGTGCTCAATAACTACGGCAATCTAGGCATTGTGTTTCTTGGATTCCGAGACTACGAAGTCAGTTTTCACCCATGCACCTAACCCACAGGAGTTCCAAATAAGGGTGGGAATCATTGGGAAAAGGAAGGCTGGTCTTTGGCCCCATGTGTATTGGTCTCATTCAGATTGGGGGAAGAGCACTTCCGGGATTGAAAAAGTTATAGAAAATACATTGTACGCATGCTCGGGAAATTAATAGGAGCATATGAAGCTTGGAAGTGAGGACTAGAGGAAGATATGGGAAGCTTCCCACATGTGGAGCGGGGTGGCGACTTGGCCAAAGGCTTGAGCTTTCCTAGGCTCTTTCCACCTTCTTGAGCCATGGAGGGTAAATCCTAGTGATTGATCAAAGGGGGATACACCACAGAGAATGTGGAACGAGGCTAGGAATTACATGAGGTAGGGGAAGGGTGAGAAAAGGTAGGAATAAGAGGAGAGGTCCAAGGGTCTAATCTGGGACATTGAGCAAAAGCTCCAGATTTCCATATTCAAATGAAGGTTGTCCAGGGATTAGCAGCCAAGGGAAACTGGTCAAGAGCACTTGCCAAGGGAGGGAACCTGCGTAGGAGATGAGCACCTAGCTGGAAGACTCAAGAGGAATATCGTTAGAGGCCAAAGAAGAGGATCAAGGTTGAGGAGGGCCAGTCGGAGCTGTAGATTCAGAAGCCTTAGGACCGGCTCGAGGTGCCACCAAGCCAGGGCTTTCCGTCGGACGAGGGGGGGGGAGGCGGGGCTATGCCGGTATTCCATAGGAACATTCTGGTGACCCCTGTCACATACATGACATATTTTAAAGTAATTTATTTTATTTTATTTCCATTCATACTTTGTTTTTGGGTTTTCCCATGATTTTATGGAGGAATGGGTGAGTTTTCATGAATTGGGCAAAACCACGAGTCCAATTCCATATTTAAAAATAAATTTTGTTTCTTTTATAACATTTTCATTTTTTAGTCATTTGCACTGATTCCAATTCATAAATGGCCTTTCCTAAAATATTAAAACCACCATTTCAATTTGGGGCCTTTAGAAATCCATAACCAATGTGTATATGGGTTTTTATTTAAGGGATTGGGCTATCCGGAAGCCCAATTTTAGTTTTAAAAATAAAATTTGATTACTTAATAAATTATTCAATTTTAAGGATTTTTCTATGATTCCATGCCTCACCCAATCCCATTGAACCCTGACACGATCCCAGTATCATCCCATAGACATTGGAGTTCATATCCACCGCGATTGAGTGCAGAAAATCATAGGGTTTCAAAAATAAGCCAGATTTTGGGAGGTAAGATATTTCCATAATTACTCTCTCAATTCTTAATCTTTTTCTTCCAATATAGTTCCTAAATGACCTCCTGATCCTTTTTCTAACCACCCCTGAATTTTCGATATTTTTAATTTCAGATACTAGTGTACTTCGAGAGATTCCTTCATGATCCCTCAAGTAAGTTGGTCTATTTCATTCCTCTTTCAAATTGCTTAGGGTTTCATTCAATTTAATTAGGGATTCATCCCTTTTTCATGAAGTACCAAATGAAATGGGGGTAGGGGTTAGAACTTTTGATTTAAACATGGGTTTTATTGGTCAATTATTGGGGTTTTAGGTTTTTTCTAAGTCCCTCTTAGTGCAGTGGTGGTGCGACTTGATTTTCGCACAATGATTCAAGGTTTTTCATTACATTGGTATGTTACTCCAATGTTTATGAAATCTATATGATTATAATGGTGTATTTATGATATTTTCATACCTATTTAATTTTATTAATGCTGCAAAAAATTTGTTTTAGTGGTCTTGGTATTGCAAGTGAAATTTTAATTCCAATTTCATGTAAAATTAGGGGGTTTTCATATAAATCTTTTTTTGGTTCATTAAGATCGTACCTATATTAATTTAGTTGATTTTATTGAACTTTATTAGGGATGAAAATAATGTTTTCAATGTTATTATTCTTTGGTTTTTTCTGAGAAATTGGGTTTGGGTCACATTTGTTAAGAAAGTGATTTTTGAGTAGTAATCTGGTGTTGAATTAGGTTCATTACATGGTTATTCTATGGGATTCTTATTGGGGGGTTTTTCATAACTCTTGTGATGGGTTTATTGAAACGTTTAAGGTTATTTAAATTATTTTTTGGTTAATGTGAGTATGAACATGGTGTTAATGTGGGGTTTTCAAAGTGTTCTTTGGTGAAAAACAAGGAAAGATTTGGAGAGGTTGTTATTATTGACACTCTACGTGTTTTGATGTTTGTTCTAAATGGTATAAAATGTGTGTAGCGACTATAATGGGTATATGTGACCAATAGTGTTTTTTTACATGAAAATGGTTATGTGTTGAAAGATTAAATTTTTTGAGCACAAAGGGGGAAGCCTGGGTACCTTGGTGGGGCGGATGTGTACTAGTACGACTATTGGACCATATGGGTTTGGTCCGTGTTTCACATAACATTTGGAAACAAAAAATATGACTAAACTATGTGGATGATGAATGGGGACCACTAGGTTATTGGTATGTTCCCTACTTGTGGCTCGCTCTTGAGAACGGATTTCACTATGGTTACATTACATCGAGGTATGAGGTACATGGGGCCCTAGCCTATCTAGTGCATAGTGGTGATCCTGATTTTGTTGGTCATTGTGTTTTTGGTATTTGACCTTGAAAAGGGGTGTTCCCGATTTTGTTTCTCACCATGTTTGTGGTATTTGAAATTTAATTGGTGTGTTTTTGGATGTAATTTATAGTATCTAACTTGTCTATTTAAATGTTTGAACATTCATAAAATTTTTGCCTGAAAACTATTTTCAATTGAAATTTGCATTTTTTGGACTTTATAACTGATTTTATTTTCATATTAAAATTTCTTGATTTTTCACATTGTATTGAATTATATTTGGAATAATTGGGTGGTATTTTATTGGGCTTAGGATCACACCCTACTTACACCCCTTGGGTGTAATTAGACTTTATTAGGCTTGACTCTGGTAAAGGGAAGACTATGGGTGATGGCAGTTCAGGGAGTCAGTTCTCATCCTTGGTGCGGAGTTGTGGTGATGGCTTGTGGGTGAAGACCCCATGTCTTGTGGATTCCTTGAGGATGTCTTTATATTGTATTTATTTGTATTTGGACAACTTTTATTGTCTTTAAACCAATTTATTCAGTTCTGGTTTTTTCTTAAGACTTGATTGGCTTGAAAATTTCAGATTTATATTATGGAATGTTTTTAATGTTTTAAGCATTCATACAGCAGTAAATCATTCCCAAACCTAAATTAATGATACTTGTGAACTTGTACCATCCCGTTGGGATAGGGAACTCCCTTAGGGCCTTGTCACGTGCTAGGTTTCTCGCCGGTACTTGTGGCGACCGGATTTGGATTGTGACAACTGGTATCAAAGGAGGTTCTGGTTAACTCTTTGGGTCACGTTATTTAGGGAACAGTTGGGATAGTCTAGAGTTAGTATTGTTGGCACTTTGTATTTCAGATATGGGTAGTTTTCTTGATCACCACACCTCATGTCGGAATTTGAGTCGCTAGGGGATGTCAGTATTTATATGAGTCCTTTGGTTTTCTTGGATTGAGGATGATTAGGGGAAATGAAAACAGAGCTGGGTTAATGGTCTCGGTGAGCTCGCATGGTCTGGAAAGCCATGTGGGGCTGGGGATATTCACTAGAACACTCTATGAGATGGTTAAGTGATTTGAATATGTCCTTCAACCATATGTCTAAGTCACCCACTAAAACTAGTTTCCTCTAGCATTGTCTTGTGTTATTTAGTTTTGAAATCATGGAACTTTGGATTTAAAGTGACTTGGTTTTAAGAAGCATAATGTTTTTGTTAAATTGTTATCTAATAAATAAGTAATGGTTATATGTTTGAAAATGGATAACTGAATTTTCAGAATTTTATTGGAATGGAAAATAGTGTGTTTGCACCTCTTTTGAAAGCATGTACAATGTAAAGGTTGGCTTTAAAAAATGTGTTTCCAATGGAGTTTTGTAAACTATTGAAAGGTGTTTTAATGGGATAAGATGTTTTGAAATTAAGGCAAATGACTTGAAAGTGAGTTTTCATTTAAATAATTGTTCCTTTCAGAAAATCATGGTAAGGCATAATTTGGTTTTGATTTCATGGTTAGATGATTTTATAAAAAAGAGGTATTGGTTGACTGTTTTGGTTTTGAGAAGTGGAAAGAATTTTTTTATTTTAACCTTTGGTATTTCCATGAGCAACCACATGCATGGGGTTATATGGGATGATGGATGATTTAGGGAATGGCTAGATGTGTTCTGGGATGGATATGAGGCGGGTGCCCGGTGTGGCACAAAAACATGCATATGTGAGGCCCATGGGGTACCATTAAGGGATACGCTAACCGCTGAACCGTTTGTTTTCAGAAAGATGATTTTAAATGAGAAACTTGATTTCTTTATGAATAGTTTGGGATGGTGTGTATTATGTGTCTTTTTTAAAATGTTGATTTTTTGGGATGTTTTGAGTCAAAGAACCCCTCCTGTTTGTATTGTGTTTTGGGTTTGTGTTTGGTCGGTAAGTAGTGTTGAAGGGCCTGTTAGTGGTCTCTTCTGAGAAATATTTTGGAATGCTTTTATGGTGGTTCCTTTAAGGTTTTGGATCGGGTTTGAGGTATATCTTGACCAATGGACCATCTTGGTTGGGTCCTTGGTTTAAATCGTTGGATAAGGTATGCCGCATTAAGGGTTAGTGCACAATGGATGTGAAACCTGAATTTTTTCGCCTTTTGAAGACCCTCAGGTTGATCAATTTAAGGAATCAACTTCTTGAGCTTTTTAGATTGAGTCTACACTCTTTCCATTATGGTTTTTGTGTATCCTCTTGTAGTGGGAGTGTGATCATGGAAGGTTGAAAGATACCTTAGCCTCTTAAGTTTCCTGATTTGTCGATGGTGGAAGTGGGATGAGGTTGTTAGCATGAATGAGTATATAGATGGTGTCTAAGAGGTCCTCTTGGTCCTTCGTAGTCTCTTAGAAGAAGGAGTTCGTGTTAAACTACAAGTTTGGGAAATATGGTCATGAGAGGATATTGTGGCCACTTTTTATAATTGTGTGTTGTTTGGGGATGTTGTATAATTTCCCACTCCATGCATTGTTTATATTAGTCGCAATGGTCATATTCGGTGATGCCTTGTGATTCCATGCTCTCGATTGACTGTAATGGTGAAGGTTATGCAATCCTCTAAGAGTCACTTTATATAGGGAGAATGTCTCCCTTGAAAAATTTCAAAATCATCCATTTTAGAGGAAGGAATTATAGGTGTTATTTACATCTATAGTTTCTCACTCGAAGAATCAAGGTGTAATTTGTGTGAATTTTCTAAGCCCCTGTTTCAGTGAAATATCTAGTTAGGGTAAAGTCAGTTTGGAATGTGTTAGGTCTGGGAAATCTTATCGGGGATTTAATTATAGTTTTTGGTGGAAAATAAAGAAGAATTCTCATTCAGGGGGTTTCCAAAGCCTAATTGCAAGGTTGAATATGCTTCAATAATTTGAGCTCCAGCCATAGGCCTCAGAGAGAAGCAGGCCCGTAGTCAGGGGAAATCTTAGGGTCGTTTAAACCCTTGTACAGTGTATTATCCTAGGTAAGAAATATAGGAAGATTTTAAACCTCTAGTGTCATCATCTTTCTTTCATTGTTCTCATTCGGTGAAAATAGGATGAGGGACTTGTACCCATGTCATCACCTAATGTCATTCCCTCCACCTTTGGTTTCCATTGAGTCATTATAGAATGGTTGGAAATCTGGATAGACATGTTAAGGACATAGTTTGTGCATGATTAATAGTGACCGTGTTCCAGGAATCCATGTGGAAATAATGATCTGCACAGTTAGTGCATAGTTTCCCAAACTGTGCAGACTTACCCTGTGCCCTTCCCAAATCTTTAAAAACAAATTGGGTCTTTTTGTGTCGGCCCATGCTGGTCGGTTAAGATGGTTGGTTCTTATGGTGGGGAGACCCGCTATTATTCTCATGTACATTCCTTCATAAACATTTAATGGAATTCTACCCTTTGTAATAGGGAGTTCATTCAGGAATCCCCTATTAATGTCTTGATTCTATCTCAGTAAAAAATATAGGTTTCCCCTTACAGTGGGGTGCCTATTTGTGTCCCCCCATACTAATATCTCAGATTTATCCATGGTTTTGGATTGGTGGTAGGTAGTCTTGTTTAAGACGATCTAGCTACCGACATCTTCCTTGAGTAAACCTTGGTATTGGAGAGCTCTCAATGGTATAGTTAAAGTAAGGTAAGTGTAACCTTGTTCGAAGTTGTTGTTCGATTGGGTGAATTTCTTGAGTCTTGTTTGGATAGTGTTTGAGGAGTTTTCTTTTGGGATAAATTATGATTGTGATTGATCATTTTAGTAATGTGGTGAAATTTTGGGTTGTCAGATTAATCCTTCCTTAATTGATCACTGGATGAGTTTTGGACCTTGGGGGTGAAGCTTGGAAAAGAAGTACATCTTGGTTTATCGGTTGAGTTTGGTTTTTATATCTAGCCATGATGTGACATTACAGGGATGGAATGATTTCATGGTGGGGAGAATTTTCACATACATGAAAAATTTTAAAGGTATTGTTTTTATTTAATTTCCATTCATGATTTTTTTGTGGTTTCCCATGTTTTTATGGATGAATGGGTGAGTTTTCATGAATTTGGCCAAACTGTGCGCCCAATTCTAGATTTAAAAAAAGTTTGTTTCTTTTATAACTTTTTCATTTTTTAATATCTTTCACCCATTCCAATTCTTAAATGGCCTTAACTAATATATTAACACCACCATTGCAATTTTGAGCCTTTTAGAAGTCCATAACGAAGGTGTATATGGGTTTTTAGTTAAGGGGTTGGGCCAGTCCGGAAGCCCAATTACAATTTTAAAAATCAAAGGTTGTTAAATAATAAATTATTCAATTTTAAGGATTTTTTGGTGATTCCATGCCTCACCCAATCCAATTGAACCCAAAATCATGCCCAGTATCCTCCCACCGACTTTGGAGCTCATATCCATCGTTATTGAGTGCAGAACATCTTTGGGTTTCTAAAATCGTCCATATATGAGGAGGTAAGTTCTTTCCATCATGAATCTCACAATTCATACTCGTATTCCTGTGTTATAGATCCTAAATGACCTCCCGATCCTTGTTTGAACGACCCCTGAATTTTGGTTATTTTCAATTTCATCTACTGGTGTATTTTGAGAGATTCGTTCAATATCTGTCAAGTAGTTTAGTCAATTTCATTCTTCTTTAAAATTGCTTAGGGTTTCATTCAATTTATTTAGGGATTATTTTATTTTCATAAAAGTTACAAATTACCTGGGGGTAGGGGTTCGAACCTAGGGTTTAAAAATGAGTTTTCTTGGTCAATTATTGTGGTTTTATGTTTGTTCTATGTTCTTCTTGGTGCGGCGGTGGTGAGACTTGATTTTCGCAGGGTGATTCAAGGGTTTTCATTACTTTGGTAGGTGATTCATGTTTTTATGAAATATCTTTGTTTATCATTGTGTATTTATGATAATTTCATTCCAATTTAATATGATTAATTTTTCAAAAATGAGTTTTAGTGGTGTTTGTATTGCAAGTGAAATTTTAATTCCAATTTCATGTGAAATTTGTGGGTTTTTCATATAAATCCTTTATTGGTTCATTAAGGGATTCCCTATAATTATTTAGATGATTTTATTAGACTGTATTAGTGATGAAAATAATGTTTTCAATGTTATTATTCTTTGGTTGTTTCTAAAAAAAATTGGTTTTTGGTCACGTTTGTTAAGAAAATAATTTTTGAGTAGCAATTTGGTGTTGAATTAGATTCTTTACATGGCTATTCTATGTGATTCTTATTGGATGTGGTTTTATAACTCTTGTAATGGGTTTAAAGAAATGTTTAAGGTTCTATAAATTAATTTTTGGTTAATGTGAGTATGCACATGGTGTTAATGTGAGGTTTTCGAAGAGTTTTTGGGTACAAAACAAGGAATGATTTGGAGAAGTTGTTTTTATTGAAACTCAAAGTGTTTTGATGTGTGTTCTAAATGGTATAAAATGTGTACAGCTACTATACTGGGTGTATGTGACCTGTAGTAGTTTTTTACATGAAAATGGATATGTGTTGAATGATGAAATGTTTTGAGCACAATGGTGGAAGCCCAGGTACATAGGTGGGGTGGATGTGTACTAGTACGACTAGTGGACCGAATGGGTTTTGTCCCTGTTTTACCTAGAATTTGGATAACAACAAATATAACTAAACTATGTGGATGATGATTGGGGAAAACTAGGATATGGGTATGTTCCCTACTAGTGGGTCGTGCATGAGAACATATTTTACAATGGTTACTTTACACTGAGGTATGAGGTACATGGGGCTTGAGACTATTTAGTGCCTAGGGGTGTTCCTGATTTTTTTGCTCATTATGTTTGTGGTATTTGACCTTACAAAGGGGTGCTCCCGATTTTATAGCTCATTTTGTTTGTGGAATTTTACCTTTCATTGGGGAGTTTTGGGAAGTAATTTGTAGTAGCTAAGATGTCTATTTAAATGTGTGAACATTCTGAAAATTTTTGCTTGAAAATTGTTTTCATTTGAAAGTTTCATATCTTGGATTTTATAACTTCTTTTCTTTGCATATTAAAATTTCATTCATTTTCACATTGTATTTAATTATATTTGGAATCATTGGGTGGTATCTTATTGGGCTTAGGCTCACACCATACTTACACCCCTTGGGTGTATGTAGACTTTATTATGCTTGACTCAGGTAAAGGGAAGACTATGGGTGTTGGCGGTTTAGGGTGTTAGTTCTCATCCTTGGTGCGGAGTTGCGGAGATGGGTTGTGGGTGATGACCCCATGTCACGTGGAGTCCTTGGGGATGTCTTGATATTGTACATATTTGTATTTTGACATCTTTTATTGTCATTAAACCAATGTATTTAGTTCTGGTTTTTTCATAAGAATTGTTTTGCTCGAAAAGTTCATATTTATATTACGGAATGTTTTTAAAGTCTTAAGCTTTCATACTCTAGTAAATCATTCCCAACCCTATATTAATGATACTCGGGCACTTGGGATAGCTGATGGGGATAGGGAACACCCTTCAGGCCTTGTCACAGGTTGGGTTTGGTGCTGGTATCGGTGGAGACCAGATTCGGTTCGTGACAACCCCCTGGTTATGCTTCCTACACTTTTGTAAACAGTGGCACTAGAGGAGACAAAAAGTGAAAAACTATGGAATACATGGTAGATAATTTCCGGAGACCACTCGACTGAATCCTACACCTTCACTATGATCTCCTTTGGGACTGGTAGCAACAGGTCTAGCTCAACAAAAAGTTGATCCATTAGGGTTTCCTCACCGCTATGAGTACATGCATCAGATTAGAGAAAACCATTAAGAGAGTCCCCAATTTCGTTCAGGAGGCTGCTATTCTGGAAGGGAAGTGGTAGACTGGACAATATGGTCTACATAGTTGTGCAAGGACTCACATTACCTCTATGAAAATCAAATGACCACCGAGCCAGATTGAAGTGCCAGGGACCCCATCATCTAGAAGAATTACACCAAGCCTTAACGAAATCATATTCTGAATCCATGACCAGATAGAATGAGTTTCTGTGAATGTATGAGATTCGAGCCACAGAATGTAATCCACAGGTAGCCACGATGTGTTGAAAGGTCTGGAGAGATGGATTCTCTAAGGAAAAAGGAGCCACTAGGGTCCATTATTGGCAGGAAACAGCGTCACCATAAGCAGCAGCAGGAACCACCAACAACAGTTGCACACCATCCCACAAAACAAGAGGAGAAAATAGTCAGACATTAGGAAATCAGGGGTTCTAAGCACCGTTGGCGGAGTCACTAAGGGCCACCTTGAAGGATCGATCCGGGTGCTGAAGCATAGGAGGAGATCCAAGAGAGGATCCCAAAGCACAAGTACCAGCAACTGAAGGAGTCATGCCATTATTGTAGGTATATGCAGTCGGGAACTCTTCCAGAGGATGAAAAACCTGAGGATTAATGGTCATATTTTTTTGAAAACCAATGGGTGCATGGAGCACGTACTCGGGGGTAGTGGAGAGATGGGTCATTCGTGGTCAGTCCACTATCCTCTCATCTTCACAATTCCATGGCCTTGAGGTTCTGCAAATACCTACCCAGATACATTAATTATATTCATACCTCTGATCCATAGGAAATTTTTTAAAACCCTCATTTGAAGGCTTTTGTGCATACCTAAAGAGGTTATCCGATGAAGTTGAACCGTTTTTAACCCCATTTTATTATTTTATTTATTATTATAAATACTTAAATTATTCCTAATAAATTATGGTATAACAAAATAATTATCTACCATATACTATTATTGAATTATGTTAAATTAAGAACCAATATCCATATCATTTTCCATGCAATTTAAATGAAGGCATCGATTCTGTGTACGGTGGTTACCACCTCGCAAACCGATGTAATTCGTTTTCCATCCCCACATCCCAAAAATGTATTTAATGTTTAACATAAAGAAAATATGTGATATGAATAACATATATATATGTTGGTTGTTAAAATATGATATCTATCTTCTTACCTTTTAATTCCTTGACAAATTATAACATCACATGTACATATGTGTAGACTACCACCTCTACAAAACAATGTGTTTCAATTTTTATTTTATTTTTACAATTATGGTAATTAGGATTGGTTTAAGGAATTTATATGATATATATTATATATTAATTATTCTATAAATTTATATTTATATTTATCTTTTTCTAGTTTTATCAATTGAAAAATAAAAATAACATCCATGCTTACTTATGACCTACCATCTCCACGAAAGATACACTTTATTTTTCTATCTCTATCTTTCATGGATGACTATAAATATGTATAAAATTAATTTATATGTTATTTTTATAATAAATAAAAAAATTTATATTGTTATACCATAATAAAATTCCAAGAAAAAAAACTACCAAACCAAAACATGCATGAAAAATTAAGAAGATATCACCCAGAACAGTGTTTTTAACAAATAATTGCTAATAAACTGGTGATAGTATGGTTATATATAATTATATATGGTACTATATATATTATTATGGTTATATAATATATCTATATATATGAGAATAAAATATTTATTAAACAATTTTTTATAATTTTTTTGGAAGAAATTCAAGACTTGAGATAAGTGATTTTTTTCTCACTTTTATTTCGATGGGACACATGCCATTTTCTAAAAATGTTTCTTTAAGATATTGTATATAATGATCATGAATGAATTTTATAATTATTATCATAAAAATTTTGGGAAATAAATATCCATATAACTTTTTCTTTCATAGTTTTTATAATTTGAAATTTACTAAAATTGAACGGTATCTAGCTTACAATTTCATTATTTATAAGAGATGTTCATGATTAAGTTTCTGATGATGAAATATTATGTTATATCTCTCTATAAACTCTTGAAATTTAGTATTCTATAGTTATTTCTTAAAATTATTTTATTCCTTTTATTCTATTCTCTTTTTGGGATGAAGATACCAAGATAATTTTTTTTAGTAAAATTGACTTTATTTATCTCCTCAGTAAAAAATCCTTTCACATCCATGTACTTGTTTTATTAATTTTTTAAATAATTTTTAGCTGTATCAAATGATTATATATTTTATTTTTATGATTTCTTTAATATTTTTATTTTTTAAAAGTAATATTCTTTTCCTTTTAAAATTTGGTAATTTTGGATTTTTATTGAAAATGACATGTGGATATTATTTTTAACATGTATGAAATAAATGTTATTTACCCCATTCATAAATTATAATTGTAATAAAAATTACATTACATGTTTCAATGTTTATTTTTAATGAAAATTTCACCCAGTATCTAGGATGTTTTTAGATTTTACATAAGTGATTTCAAAGAGAAAATATTATTTTCCTTTAGAAGTTTTTCAACTCAACTTTTAATATGAATTTACATCAAAAATAGAATCCTCTATTGTTTCATAATATTTACAAGGGTTATTTTCAAATGATATGATTCCTATTATTTCAGTATATGGTTAATTAATATCATGACAAGATAATAGTAGAACCCATTTTTACTATAGGTTATTCTATGCTGAAAGTTTTATGAAACCTGCTTATTTTCATGGTTTATGATATGATGAAGGTTTTATGATTTTAGTGAAAACATAGGTATATGATTCATATTATGTTAATGGTGGTCCCAAAATTATATCTCTCTCTAAATAATAGGTTAATGAAGAATATATCATGATATAAGTGGGATGTGAATGTGGAGTGAACTAAGTAGAGTAAGGGACTTTGTACACATTGATATTCATGGAAGTAAACCCTGACTTCTATGAATGTTTGAGAGTGAACCCATTATACAATTATTGTCATGGAAATGAACCATTACTACTATGGAAATATTTTTTTATGAGTATGTGTATTCCAAAAATATATTTTGTATTCCAATGTTATGCTCTCATAAATAATTTTATTTTATTCATTTATGATTCATGCCTTATGAATAGACAGTATTTGTTACATGACTCATGATTATGTTCTTTAATATGAAATTTATGGTATCAATCATATTATAATGTATCATACCCTTATTATCATGTTATATTTATGTATATCCATTTTTTACCCTTAATGAGTATCAGATCTCACGGATTCTTATGTTTCTTTTACCCTGGTTATGAAGAATGGTTTTATATATGATATTTCTAAGAAGGGTGATAGTTATGAAGAAGTTAGTGGGAGATTATGTAGTTGTCTTATGAACTAGTTTTTTATGTATCAAATTTTTTTAAAGAAATAGACCTATATTTTCTATTTTGGATTGTTATATTATGTAATCAATAATCATATAGTAATATGTGATATATATTTATGAAAATAATGGTTCACTATAGTTGGCATTACATAAAGGGTTAGTTAACCATTGGAACCAATGATGAGAAAACATTAGTGAGAATCCTATAGATATATCAATTTATAGTAAAATGTCTTAGAATTATGGTAAATCATAGATAATGTGGTTTCTATGATATTACATCACTGTAATGATACAATAAGTGGATGTGGATCTAGAAAATATATACATAGTGTTAGTACGAATGAAAAGGTATCACTGTGATTTGATTTGATCATTACCTGGTGCATAGGAAATGGCCCTAATGCACACCTTGTCTAACACTCATAGGTGATATGTTTTGGAAATTCACAATATTTTTATGAACCATAATGAATAATTTGAATTGATTATGACAATAAAAACTTAGGTTAATCCTAAGACATCATAAATTTGGTCTATGGTTTTATTATTTAAGACATAATATAAATTATTTTTTATTATTATGTGGTTTCCCAATAAGATTAATGTTTCTTCCACTTTGATATTTGGTAATAGTCAATGGATATAACCAAAAATAACAATTTTAATACTGAATGATATGGAAAATGATATAATTATCATCTTGATTAACCAATTTTTTTCTAGTTGGGATGAAAAATCTCATTTCTATCCTCACATAGCATTCTCAAGCTATGAATCTTGTTAATATTCAAAAATTAGAAAAGGTGGGAACAATGTTCTATTGAGTCCTTCATGAGAAACGTTCAACCTTATTTTAGTGTTTCAATAGATCCACTAGTGGATGAGAAATGGATTATTACCTTTGAAAAGATATTTCCCATTCTCAAATGATTAGTGAATTGACCCCACAGATTGAGATGAGATTAAAAGATTATTTTTCAATAAGTAAATTTCATGTATTCATTATAAAAAATGGAGAAATAATTAATTGAAATTAATCATAAAGATGATAAATCATTGGTCACTTTTGAGGAAAATGTTATAATACATTAAAGGTATGTTTCTAGTATTATCATCCAATGTAAAATAATGTTCAATAGATTCTTCAGTAGATTAGACCCAATTCTTCGAAGGATTTTATCAAAAAGGGATTTTTTATATATGAATAAATCATTTTATGCTCGATCATGGTGGAAACAAAGACGATAATTACCCATAAATATCATGATATTGATATAAGAGAAAGAATGAATTAAAAGGAAACTCTAAAAACTCAAGAGGGAAGAAGATAAACTTTCTTTCAAGCTCAAAGTGTGGAAGGAAATAGAGTGGAAAGTGTATTAAGGGGAATCATAAATGTTTTAAGTGTTCATAAAAAGTTTATTATATGGATTAACTCCAATGCAATGGAAACAAGTTAGCTATTGATTTGAATATAAATAAATATTTATACAATACACCACCCAAACCCCAGTGTCTCAAATGCATGAAGTGTTGAAATTATGCTAACCCATTCTCAAATATGAAGGTAAATTACGATGATTTATGTTAGAAACATTTTATTATAATAAATAAGGGTAAATCTCATGGGATCACTATTTTTAATGAGTGGTATATTAATGTTGTGTTGAAAGGTATACTTACCATCAACTCTAGAACTGAATTTTTTATTGGATTCTAGATACAGTATCTATTTAATATCTAAATTACATTATATGGGTATAAAAATTGTACCACAATTAATATTGTTTAATTAGTAGTGAAACCCCAAAATGGTATGATAATTGTATATCAAGATTGTGATTCTTATTTAGTTGAATATTTTTTGAATTGCTTCCTAAAAACCTTATTATTCTACAAATGGTTGAATTTTATGTCATATTAATCATGGATTGGAATTGTATATATAAACACCACACTAATATTGGGGAATAGAATTCATGTTTTATATTCCAAACCATCCTACGATTATCTATCAGTTTGATGATAAATATGAACTTCTGATGGAAATTATAACAATTATATGGATATTGATTCCTATTCAAAAGTAGTTCATATCTCAAATGGTTAGGGAGAAAGTCAATACCATTAATATGCCTATTGTTTGAGAGTTTTTCTAATTTATTTTGATAAGATTTATCTTTCCTTCCATTGAATCATTATGATGAGTTATAAATAGAATTAATAAATTGTGCTACACTTAATTAAATGTATCCCTATAGAATATCCCTGATTAAGTTGTTGGAATAAAATAAGTAACACTAGGATAATTTTGGAATGTGATTTATTCATCCAAGTGTGACATCATAGTGTGCACATGGTTTTTTATGAATACTGACTGATCAATGAAACAATGTATTGATTTTTGGGATCTGAATACTATCAAAATGAAGAACATGTATCCTTTAGCTTTCATTGATGACTTCATTGATCATCTTCAAGGAGATCAATACAATTATAGGATTGATTTTCATTATGTATATCATAAATTAAGGGTAATAATGGTCGATATACCCAAGAAAGTATGATATACAGTGTATGGACACTATCAATATACAGTGAGGTCAATTGATCTTACTAATTCCCCCTCTATCTTCATGGATTTGGAAGGAGAGCCTCTAAGCGGCAGGTTTCCTCCATCTCGTAGTGGCTAGGGTTTCCTTTAGAATTCATCTCCTTCACTCCTCTGGAATGATCGTGTCCCGACAGTGTCTTCCTCTGGAGTTTGGAGTGGCTCGTCATTGGCACAGTTTCAGGATTCATCAGTTTTGTTGTAGTTCAGTGTCTCCCGAGCGTCTCAATCTATGCTCGACAGTATTGGAGAGGCTCAAATACATATCTGACATTCTCAAGAGTGGCTCATCATTGGATCCGCAGTGACCTAGGAGAGGGGAGGTATTCTGGATCATGATATTGACTGTTGTTTTTCATTTGGAGTTTTTTTGTTGGAGTTTTGTTAGGTTTTGTGGAGGTCTGGTTGTCAAATTTTCATTTTCACCGGCATAGCCCTACTCCCGACTCTTATTTCTAGTGAGTTCTTCTGAAGCAGATGGAGGTAGGGTTGTGATTCATTCTACTGGGGGCATACCTCTACTAATGTCTCTTGGTCATTGTCTATGCTGTTATTCCTTAGGCTTCCTTGGTCATGGTCTACTCATGGATGTTGGTCGCCAGTTTGGGTTTTCCCCCACCTTATATCCACTTGGATTCATACCCATGGAGGCACTACTGGGTTTGATTGGCCGTGGACCCCACTCTAGTTATGCTTCATGGGTCAGTTGTTGGGTCATCCAACCCTAGGTGGTGGTGATTTGGCTTCCTATCTCATGGGGCGTATGCCTCAGTCGTGGAGGGTATGTTGATACAGTGGAAATGGAGATAATGCGGGATTTCTTGTTTGGGGATGGTCATGACGGTGGGTATCTTCTCTAGTAGTGTTGGTCGTGATATGTGGTGGTTCTGGTGTGACAGGGTGACCGGGGTAGGCGGAGAGGTTGTTTGATCCTCACCGACCATATTTCAGATATGTTGGTTTGGTATTCGGGACACTAGATTTGGGGTTACAGTTTTTTCGATCATTATCTTAAGGTCTGTTTCAATTTGTTCATACTTTCACATGATGTGAATTTGGTTTTGGCCATAGTGGTCCATTTCTCAAGGGTCTTTGCAACCAATTATCTACAATAAGATGTTTCAGATGAGGCGTAGGGAAAGGGTTTTTTCTGTGTATGGCTTACAGAATCGGATTTTTGAGAGGGTATGGCTTAGACCATTAGTTCCCCACCCGTGTGCTTTTTCATGGGATAATTATCCATTCAGCTTTGAGATAGTTGAATCTAGGTTTTATGTTTTTTATTATTGTGAGGAGATTTTATCTTATAGTGCATGTTATTTTAGTTCTTCTGCTTTTGGTTCGTTGGGGCTGTTTTATTTGTCGAAGTAAATGATGTCTTGGTCCCCCCTTACCCCTTAAATGGGGGTCTATTTCAATAATAAAAAATTAATTTTTATTCTATCCTCATGGATTGTATGAATATATTTTTTATATATTACCTTGATTAGTTTTTGTTTGTATTTATAGATGAAATTTCTATATATTCAAAGCTAAAGGAAGATAATGAATTTTAATTAAGAATTTTGTTGAAAACCTTGAGGAAAGAGACATTATATGAGAAATTTAACAAGTGTGAGTATTGGATACAAATGGTTTGATTTTTTTATCATATAATCTGAAATGAGGGTATCTCGATGGATCCATCAATGATAGAGGTTATTAAAAATTTTCCCAAACCAACCACTATGACATAGATTTGTAGATTCCTTTGTTTTGATGGTCATTATCAATAGTTTTTGGATAATTTGTCTTGCCTATCTAATTCACTCACCATGTTAACTATAAAGTGAAGAAAGATCCCTTAAATTGATTAATGTGAGGAATGTTTGAAGGAATTGAACATAAGGTTAGTCATTTAACATGTTCATACATTACCCTACATTGAAGAAGGGTTTGCAATATATTTTGATTCATCAAAAAAGGTATTGAGAATTTTTCTTACATAGATTAAAATTGTGATAGCCTATGCGTCATGAAAATTTATGTTCTGGGTGAATGATTACACAATTCATGATTTGGATTTTACTATAATAAATTTTCTTTATGTATTTGTATGTATTATGTTTATTACAAAATTATTGATATATATACTGATAATAAAAGAATGAAATATATATTCATATAAAAATATTTGAATTCACACCAGAGAAGATGGTTATAATAGATTAATGATTTTGAATTTTCAATATGTTACCACCCTGGAAAAGACAACAAGGTGTTTGGGGATTTGATTCAAAAGAATCATGTTATCATAAATATGACGAGGATTAAAAAACATAAAATATTTTTATATTTTCAAATAATGGATCTAGAAATCATGATGTAAGGGGATAAATCATATCTTTCTCCAATCAGTGTTAAATTACATCTCAATGTGAAGGATAAAGAGGTGAATAGGGAAGATGTAGAGCAGTAGAATAAGGTTATAAATTATTCTACATTTATAATTTATCATGATGGAATGATAAGATTTAGGAACTCTGTATGTGTTACACTCATACAATATTTTAGGAAGGTTTTTTAGAGGAATCTCATAGTTCATATTCATTTATTAATCCAAGATATAAAAATATTATCTGTGATCTACAATATTATTTCCAATGGTATGGAATGAATAATGATATTTCAAAGTTCATTTCATGGTTTATTCTATTATATAAAGTTAAGGATGATAGATAAAATTCTAAGGGTTTGTTACAACCATTACACTTACGAGAATTGAAATAGGAAAACATCCCCAACTATTTTATCATCAGACTACCCAAAACCTCTAAAGGGAATGATACTATATGGGTTGTAGGTGATCTCCATACAAAGTCTTCAAAATTCATTTATATTAGAGAATATTTATCTAAAGATCAAATTTCTTTAGAAAACATTAAGGAATTTATAAGGTTTAATGGAGTACTACTTTTAATTGCATATTATCGGGATTTGTGGTCTACCACAATGTTCTGGCAAAGTATCCAATAGGATATGGATATAGAGTTGAGTTTCACAACAATCCACTGGCATTTGAGATATTTTTAGTCTTATAGTACAATTCAAAACCTATAGGATATTATGAGACCATATTCTAGGGATTTTAAGGGTGGGTTAGTTCAATAACTTACTCTAGTTGAGTTTTCATAAGGAAATAACATTTGCTCAGTAATTTAGATGCATCCTTATAAATACGTTTACAGAATGAACTGTAGAAATAAAATTTATCAGGAAAAAGGATGAGAAATAATTTTTTTAGAACATGAGAAATTTGAGAATGTGGTGGACAATGTCAGTGCCATTCAAAAGAATATCAAAGAAGCTCAGAGTCGGTAGACAATTTATAATGACAATCATCAGTGTGATCTTGAGTTTGAAATTAGTGAGAAGGTCTTTCTATAAATTTATCCATGGCATAAGGTTATTATTTTCAGGAATAAATGAAACATTATGCCATGGTATATTATACATTTCTATATTCTTGATCGATTAGGGATGGTAGCTTATTGGTGGGTGCTTCCACTAAAACTCACTCTTGTCCATGATGTGTTCCATGTATCTCTCCTGAAGAAGTACATACATTATCCATAACATGTAATAAAATCATAGGTGATAGCATTGGATTGAGACCATTCCTATAAATTAAAACATGTGGATATTCAATATTTTAGAGTGAATGTTTTATGAAATAATACCACACACCTTGTCAACGTTTTGTGTTGAAACCATCAATTTTAGTAAGCTACATGGGAAGATGAGAATATGTTAAGATATAAGATTCCTAATTTGTTTTTATCAATGTTATGTAATTTAGTGAGATATATTTTTTTACGGGGATTATAATATAACAATTGGAAATTTTTTTGATGTATATTTTTAAAAATATAAATTTACATTCTTTGATAACTTGTGTTACATGAAACACCGAGTTTAGATGAACAACATTATACTAAAAAAATATATTATTATGGTCATTGTAACACAGCTGTTAAATATGGAGGTATGAATAAAAATATCTAAAATTTTAAAATTCTTTATAAATGTTTAATATAAATAGATTATATTTATAAATAATTACGTATTTTTTAAATTCTTTATATGCTTCAAAAACACATTATTCCTCAAAAATGATTTTTATTAATTCGGTCGACAAATATTAAAATTAATTTTTTTTTATTTGATAATTTTTTTAAATAAATTAATTTAATTTTTGAATTAAAAATGAAAAAATTATCATATAGTAATTTTTTTAATAATATGGAAAGATTAATATTATGATCAATAGTAAAAAATACTAATTTTTATTAAAAAATGTCTTTTGAATAAATATTTTAAAAGTTAAATTTTATTTTAAAATTGATTTAAATGTAAGATTAAAACAATTATTTTATTTTTAATATAATCTAGTTTATTTGAATAAATTTTACATTATATTTTCAAATATAAAATTTTTCTATATAGGAAAAAATTTTATAGAAATTGTTTTCTCATCACTTATGTCGGATTAATTTTTATCTCAATTATACAACTTTTATAAATTGAATTTGGTAAAATGGATTAATATATGTTGAATCATAATAAATAATTTTATATAATATGGTCAAATTATTTTTTTTTATAATGTATAGTAAAAATAATTAAAATTTGATAACATAGTTTTAAATAAAACAAATTTACCATGGGGTTAAACTAAAGATATAATAATTAAAATAGCCTAAAAACTTATATAAATCATATTTTATAGAAATATTTTGACATTACATAATAAAATTATCTATAATGGTCTAGTTTGTATCCGTTTTTTGAAGAATGTTAAATGGGATTATTAAAAACATTGAAAAACTACAAGTGCGCCACTCACCTCAATTATAAAAGTGAACCCTATATACTCTCCACTTAACAATTAAAATTCATTTTTCACAAAAAAAAATCCCAAATACATTCTTTACATCCATAACCATGACCATAATTCGTTGTTTATCATAAAACCTTCCTTGGAAGGTTTTAGGTTGAACCCTAACGATATTTCCATAAAAGATGTATTATTATTAACCAAACATTTTTTTATTTATTCATATAAGTCATTAAAATATTATTCATATATGATAATATAATTACATTAGTATATATCATATAATCATATGTTATTATGTTAAGGTAATAACCTATATCTTTCCCCACTTTAATCAAATGGGAAACGAATTTGTCGACTGCGTGTATGGTGGACTACCGCCTCGCTAACAGATGCAATTCAATTTAAGTCACCACCTATAATGGATAGACATATTGATGACTTAACATTATAAATTTTATTTTTATGACATAATTATACTTATTCAATTATAGTATCACAAATAGCTTCTTACTATCCAATCCGTTGAAAAATGGTAATGTCCCACTTGCATATGTACGGACTACCACCTCCATGAAGTGATGTGATACATTTTTAATTTTGTTTTTACATGGATTTTAATATGTGTAGAAATAATAAATATATATAATATTTATTATCTATCAAGGACCCTATAATTTGGAATTAATATTTACCATTTTTCCATTCCATTCATCAAAAAATGAAAATAATGTTCATGCGTGCGTACGACCTAACATCTCCATGAATAATGTACTTCATTTTTATAACTAGAAATTTTAAGGATAAAAATAAATAGCTATATAGTATTTATATCGTGATTATAATTCTTGAAATTATAGAACCATAATCAATGTTGACGTACTAAAACTACAGAACAAAAACAATCATGAAGAATGAAGCAGAAGTCATTCATAACAGTGTTTTTAATAATGATTTGTTAATAATTGTGTGATAAAAGAATTATATGTAATAATATATGGTACGATATATATGATTATGGTTATATAATATATTTATTTGTAACATATATTTATTATATATTATTTTTTAATGTGTATGATGAAATTCAAGACATGAGGTAAGGGATTTTCATCTAATTTTTTATTTTTGTTAGAAACATTGCATATTCACCACTGGTTTCTTTTCGGTGGTGTGTATACATAAAATGAATTTATTTTATTATTATTTTTATAACAATTATTAGTTATACATATCTAACTAGTTTTATTTCTTCCATGTTGATTATGATTAAAAAGTAACCAAAATGGAAAGGGTTTTATGTTACAATCTCTTTATTTATCATGATTGTAAATAATTAAGTATTTGATGCTGAAATATTATGATCTATCTATCAAGAAACCCCTTAATATCGTCTCCTATATAAATTTCAAGAAATTACATGTTTTCCTTTTTTTTACTCTTTTTATGTACTCAATGGACTAAATTAATTTTTAATGAAAACCAACATTATTTATCTCTTCGTTTGAAAATAATTTCCCTAACATGTCCATGTTTTATAAAAAAAATTAAATTATCCTTTAATTTTTCTAAAATGATTGTTTTAATTATTTTTTATCCAAGTTTTAATTTTTAATAAATGGTTCAAAAGGAATCTTTTGGTAATTTTCTAAATGATCTACATTTTAATTTTTATAAAAAATGGGAAAGGAATATTGGTTTTAAAATGTAAGACATAAACTATTTTTCCCTTCATTATGACCGCCCAATTATTTATTGATTCCTTCAGAAGTTAAAAATTTTATTTTTTAAAAAAATACTTAATATTTAAGAAATATTTAGATTTTAAATAAGTGATTTTAAATTTAAGATGATATTTTCCATGGGAAACCCTCGAAGGGAGAATTTAAATTCATTTTCCATATAAGAAGGAATCCAATATTTTTTTCTCATATTTTATAGGGATATTATACAATGAAACCATCCATATTAATTTTTTGAATGGTTTATGAATATGATGAAATAATAATTTTGAAACATTATTATTATCCATTGGTTATTATGTGGTGAAATGCATATGAAAGTAATTTGTTATAATAGGGTTATGACATGATCAAATATTTATGAAAACTATTTATTTTCATGGGTCTTGATATGAATAATGTTTTATGATCTTCTATCACATATCAAAATGATTTTCATTATGTGATGGGTTGGATCAGATTTATATATCCGTAAAATTCATTGTGTAATTTTTTATATCTCAAGAGATATATAGGATATGAATGGGGAGAAATCACATTCTAATAAGGTACTCTATCCACTATGATAGTATTGGAAAAAATCTTTAAATACAATGATTATTTGGAGAGTGAACCCACTCCACTATAATGGTCTTGGAAATGATCCTATAGAACTAAGGAAATGATTTTCAATTCTTATATATGTTCCAAAAATCTACGTCTTATCCCAATGTCATTCTCTCATTGAATGTAATCTTTGTTTCCTTTATTATTCATGACATATGTAATGATAAACTTTATACCATGACTCAAAATTATGATATTTGATATGTAGGGTATGGTTTTTAAATTTTATTCTCATGTTCTCAAACTCTTATTCTAATGTTATATTTACATATCTCCATTTACTACCCTTACTGAGAATCAGATATCACCCTTTCTTATGGTTCCATTCCCCTAGTTATGACGAATTATTTTATTTATTATATGTATAAGAAGGGATTTAGATATAAAGAACTTATTGGGAGATTATATAGTTCAATTATGCACTAATTATTTATGTTTCCATGTTTCCATAGGTACTAGAACTATATTATTCATGCATAGATCATTATGTTATGTAAAAAATATTTATCCAATAATATATTATTTCTTGTATGAAAAGTATATGAAACTATATAAAAATATATAAATTCTCTTCATCCACCCTATTGATTCTAAAGTAAACAAAAATAATCCTTACATCTCATAGAGACTCCTATGGTGTTTAACGATGAATGATTCAAGATTTCGAATATTCTGTGATAGCACCCATGAATTTCTAAAATGGTGTTCTGATGTTCATGATGGATTTATAGACCACTACTAGAGGAAATATTCCCTAGAATCCATTGATAAAATGATGTTATGATGTGAATCCATCATCTAATTCATCAATGATGTAATAATTCCAACATGACGTAAATATTTATTTACAAAAATTAATTATATATTATATCTGATAACCATGTCTTCTGGAATTTAATATTTATTTTAATATAGTTATGAATATAAATACAAAGAAATTGATTATATAAAATTATTATAAATGTTCCTAGACATGTCTTATTTTGCCTATAAACATTCCAGTGGTGTCAGAGTGGTATCATAATATTTTATAATTGTTTTTTAATAATTGAAATATTATAAACATTTTTTGTTAGGTTTTTCATTTTTTATTTATTTTATCTTTAACCTCAAAAGTAAATTAACAATATTTGATTAGTATCATATGATCTTAAAAAAGTTAATATTGGGTGAATAATTATCAACGATGTCATTAGGATATTTGAAAGATTCCAGTTGGCAGAAACAATTACGTGGTATATAACTAAACATTTCAGGTCATGTTATAAGGTTCACTACATCAGGATGATCTAATAGATACATATATTAACTAACATATTATAAGATAGTGTGTAATTACTCCCAACATGTTGACCAACTATATTAAAACTCATTTGTTTAGAACACCAGACTTGTAGCTGATGTACACATCATGTCATCTACTCAATTTTACAAGGAATTATATGTAATCTATGTGGTCAAATGTGGGTCATGTATCAATGCAAGAAGCATGGAACTGAAAACAAAGAAACATAGACAATATACACTGTGTGGCTTGTGTACACTACGTGTACCTCATATTTTTTCATGTCAAAATTACATATTGAGTCCCTAGGAATATTTCATTGAGACATGATAAGTGATATACATGGTGCAACTCTCACTAGTATGTGTCATGTAGTCATCTATTAATCAATATAATTAAATTGCATGAAAAAAAAAATTGAATCTTTCCCACCGAATTATATGGATAGAATCTGGTGTATTTTATATATATATTATTTTTTAATAATTAATAAATGATCAATTAATTCCATTTCATTAATTTAAAATATTGGTGAATCCATTTACATTCCACATTGCCACATATGATGGGAATTTCCAAGACATAACACGTGCAGATTAAAATAAAATAATTAATTTAATTAAAGAGTTTTTTATTAATAATACGTAATTAATTAAAGTGAAAGTAATCTAGTTTAAATTTTCATATTTGTTACATGTTTTTATGATCATGAGATTATAATGACCAATTTATGTGATTGGTTTCTTTTAATTAATTATTATTAAATTAAAATAGTGGCATGTGTGTCATTACATCCTCTATACTATGTAAGAAATAATTATCTATAGTTTCTTTTATATAAACCTCATAATAATTTCATTGGATATCCTCACCTATATGTGAGTAAAATCATATGTGAATGATATAAATCCTATGTGAT
This sequence comes from Viscum album, assembly GCA_963277665.1. Classification (NCBI taxonomy): domain Eukaryota; kingdom Viridiplantae; phylum Streptophyta; class Magnoliopsida; order Santalales; family Viscaceae; genus Viscum; species Viscum album. The sequence goes on along the minus strand of OY728161.1, from coordinate 2,001,699,017 downwards.
AGGAGACAATTCAATTATGGATCCATGGTGTAACCAACCTAAGACACACCTGGAGGATATGTGGAATACTGAAACCTGATCTCATTTTGATTACAAAACAGTTCCCCCATGGTCAAGGGTTGGATTATCATAAACTTGATAAAGAAACTATTAGAAATTATCCTGATCAAACCAATTCATTATTTTATTTCTATCAATTTCAGTTTTACTTATTTATGGATTCCCTATCATGATCAATAAATAAATGAATTAACACAAATGAAATATAGAATAAAAATAAATTTTATTATGTATAAATGTTATCTGGACATTTTCCATCACTTAAGTAATATACACTTAATATAAAAAAATTATATAATATGATAAAATTTTCAATTTATGCATAAATATAATAATACCTAAAATCAAATATTATGTTAGAAATTAATTCCCCTACATTTTTTGGAATAGAGACATAGCTTAAATTTCTTGAATAAAATCCATTGGGGTTCTTTCAATTATCAGCGAATTTATAACTTTTATATTGGGTCAAATTAACATAGAATTCTTTAAGGTTTGATGACCTTCTTGATAATTAATGAAAATAATAATAATGTGTTGAAGAAATCTATATTTAGGATTTTAGGTTTAGGGAGTCCACTAAACATATCAAGGATATATGTGTTAATGTATTTGGAAATACCTTGCAACGTAAATCCCTTTGATTAGATTGAAATGCCCCTTATTTTGTTATATTAAAGGGAATATAGATAATTTTCACAAAAATATCTATATGATAAAATATTCTAAAACCATTGGTGGGGGGTATTGGGCTTTGAAAAAATAATGGGAGATTAATAAGTTAAATTTTATTATCTTATTTCTTAATCTGGATTATGCAACAAAATATGCTCTTATTGTATAAAATGAAATCCAAATTAAATCTCATTTATCACAAAAATCAGTATTAAAGAAGTATTTCCTTCTCTCCAACTTGAATTTCCAAGAATGGTATAGGTTCTTTCTCATTATACCACACCGTGAGTGAAAATTATATGTTGTGGAAACATGTGTTCCTAAAGTGCCCAGTTAAGAGGCTTGTGAGTAGGAACTCTCTCTTTCAAATACTCATTGATGATACAGTATATGCTTATTGATTTATTATATAATCCTTGTACAATTATCTACCAAATAAAAATGAGAAAATGTATTTGTATATCATATTATTTCAACATCATGATTTTTAACAAGAGAATGTGAGAGAGGAGATATTTGAAATCAATAAATAACAATTAATATATATGATTTGATAGTCAGTGCCAGATGAGACACATGTAGTCAAGATGATTGGATATATATTGTTATTAAACATATTGGGATCTAATATTTTAGTTTAATTTTACATATTATCATATTATCCTCACCATGCATAGGCTATCCATTTTCATTGTGAATTATAATTTGAGAAATTGTGTGAATATTCTCCTTACCTTGATTCCCCAATTTATTATAGACATGGGGAATGAAAAACATACTTTCTTTATGTTGAATTAGTGGAAGAATGAAGAAAATTACCCCATGTATCACACCAAGTATAAGGCTCATGAGTACCATCCTTTCAAAAATTGGAAGATCTAAAGGCAATCAGTATAAACAATTATAGTTTGTATTGCATGTGGAAATTTGGGCTAGTGGAAGAATAATTAAACCATTATAATGGAGTATAGGGCATCATTGGTGTTCTCATTGCCTATTGTAATCCTTCAATACCTACCAATTGGGTATTATATATATCTTTTGGTTCCATAATTATTTTTGATATATACAAACTGATTTTATTTTAGAATATTTCTAGAAGAGATGTGGATTTTTATGTTTCCAAAAGAGAACAACTCGCTAATTTGGATATTGGATACTTCCACATTCCTTTTCCAATGCGGATGATCCTATTTTTTAAAAATAGTTATTATATACCCAGTTTTACCAAAAATACATTTTTCCATCCTTACTAGATACGATTGGCTTCATTTTCAAATTTGTAAACAAAAACATGTTATTTCAATAAAAAATATGTTTTGGTATAAATCCTTCAAATAATGGCCTTTATTTATTAGATTATAAAAATTAAGTGTTTGTAATTGATAAAAAACATGGTTTGTTTGAATTATATCTCACACAATTGTGGCATCACCAACTTCTTCATGTAAATGTGGTGTAGTTAAAAAATCTATATTAAGATGGTTATTAAGATTCTATTAAACTAAAACCAATTGAGAGATATCTAACTTGTTCACAAGGAATGATTAGAAAATATCCTTTTGGAGGTATGGGTGAAATTTCCACAGAGATTCTTGAATTTATTCACACTCATGAAAGTAAACAATTTCCAATAGAATATTTCGGTAGTTATTATTTATTTATTACATTTTTTAATTAATTTACTATACATGGAAGTGTTTTTTTAATGAGTTATAAGTATGAATCATTTTACAAATTAGTAGTGTTCAATAATGAATTATGCATTCAACTTGTTAATAAAAGAAGTAATTTTTTATCTAATCGAGATGGTGAGAATCTTAACCAAGAGTTTATTGATTATTAATTATTGTTTCATATTCTATCTTAACTCACTCATCTTTATATATCACAATGGGATAGTGTAAGTGAAATTAGGAATTCTACCTTTATTAATATTGTATGTTTGACTATGAGTCGTGTAGATATTTCATTATCCTTTTGGGGATATACATTATAGGATGAAACACACATTCTAAATTTACTACTAACTAAGGATTAAATTGGAATACCATGGAAATTAATTTATGCAATTAAATTTTTGTTGTCAAGTACTAATGTATAGGGTTATAAGGAGTTTGTTCAGGCCAATCGTGGAAATAATCTATTACCCTAGGGAATTAAGTATATCATATAAGATACCCAATGTAAATGAGGTTTCATTATCTGAATGAACAATCATGAAATAAATTCATTTTTGGAAATGAAATATATATTTTTTGAGAGGGATATCATCTATAAAAGTGATAGTGGGATAATGATTGACTTTGAATAAGTTAATGCTCAAGATACACAAGATTAAGTGTAGTAACACATTCCAAATTTCCTGATGGAAGATTTTATTTCAAACACACCAGTACTATATTGGAGAACAAATAATGTAAGAGAACTATAAATATATGGTTTAATATTTACTAAATATGGTGACTCATTATTTTTTGATAATAGTGATCCATTTTCCTACAAGTAGTTAGTAGAGATATTAGATGCTGAAAGGTGGAAGGAATTCATGAATTCTAAAATGGATTCCATATACCATAACCATTTATTGGTTTTTTATCTTCCAATTGAGGTAAAGTATATTGGGTTGAAATGAATATTCAAAGGAAAACTGAACATGGAAGGTAAAGTGAGTACTTATAAATAATACCATGTACCTTAAGGGTTTAGACATCATCTTGTAAAAAACTATGAAAATATTTTTTTCTCTAGTTTTGATGATTAAATGTTCACTAATTTTACATTATATTAAAAAATTATATTACTATATGATTTAAATAATAGATATAAAAATACATTTCTATAATAGGAAACATTATGATTATGTCATATGAAATAATTAGAAGTGTTTGATACTCTATATAATGAAAATAATGTATGCAAGTTCCAAATTTCCATTTATTGATTGAAGTAAGTTTCACAGTCATAGAACATTTAGTTTGATGAATTAATAAGATAAATTGGATCCCTAAAGAATAATTGAGATCCATGTCTCTATAATCCATTTATGGGGAGTGTTATTGTTTTCCTAGTTATATATGTCCATGACATATTACATATTGGAAATTTAAAAAAAGTATTACTGTTAGCGAAGGACTTATTAAATAAGATTTTCTCCATTAATGAATTTTGTAATGAAGACTATATCTTCAGGACGAAAATGATTTAATATAGTCCCAATTGGCTTCTTGGGAAATGTTGGGGTACATAAATTGACTAGATACTTAAGAGATTTAATATGGAACAGTCCCATAGGCGATTGGTTCTAGTGCCAAATGCTATAAATATTTCTATTAAACTTTATCCTCAATCACAACAAGAAAGAGATGGGATTATTATGATACCACATTCTTCTAATATAGGATCCATCATGTATTTCATGTTATATAACGGGTTCATGTTTCCTATTCCTTGATCATGGATGAAATATATCTAGTTTATCTATGTGAAAAAAATGGATTTCTATTAATGGTATAATTTTTTTTATAAGATTTAGTAAGGATATTTTCCTCATATGTGGAGGATATGATGAGATAGTCATCAAGGGATACACAAATAGTAGTTTTCAAATAGATCAGAATGATCTAAACTCATAATCATGATGTGTATTCATTCTAAACAAAGGATCTATGAAATGGACAAGTTCAAAGTAGTGAATTATCTTCGATTCTATTGTTGAATATGATTATATTTTAGATTCTAATGTCACTAAGGAAGTGTCATTGATTTTATACTTCATATAATAGTTATATATTCTTTCTTGTAGTAAATAAAATTTCACATTTTATTGTGATCACACTACAGTGATGGCTCTCAAAATGGAGGTATGGACATATCAATGGAAAAAAGCACATACATTAAAAGTATCACCCATTGAGGTAAATTTCTAAATTTGGAGTTGTCCCAGTGAGTAGAGTTTCAAAGGACAGGAATGTGGTTTACCTATTGAATACAACTTTATCTTAATGGAAGTGCGACCATTATGTGAGAACTATCAGACTAGAAGTTATTGGAAATTGGATCTAGGCAACGTGGGAGTATATCTATGTTGGTTCCCTAGAACAAATATATATATTATTTATGATTACATGTATTAATTATTTTTAATATTAATAATATTTCCATCATATTATAAATTTTATTCAATGTGCACCACAAAAAAATAGTGAGTTTTGAGGGGGTTATTTTTGACATTAGAAGGGGTTATTAACCCTTCTAAATACATTAGTGGTGGTTGTGGGGAACTTCCGCTAATGTTGTCTCCTACTGTTAGTAGAGGCAGTTTTGATGGAGCGCTAGTAAAATCATGGCAACGTTAGCGCCAGTTACATTAGAGGGGGTTTAAACCCCCTCTAATGTCAACGTAAATTGACAGAAAAACACATGTATTAGTGGTGGTTTGGATGAAAACATCACTAGTGAAGGGATATAGGGGCAGTTATAACCATACCTAATGGGGTTAACTTTAGGGGAGGTTGTGAAAACTGCCCCTAAAGCCTATTTTTTTTATTATCTCAACCCCCCATGTCTCTCCCATGACAACCATGCCTGCCCTTCCCTGTCAACTCGCGCCTCTCCCTTCCCTGTCAACCCTGCACCTCTCCCTTTCTGTCAACCCTGTGCGCCTACTCCCCTCGCTCCCCCTATCCGGTTTCAACCCCCGCACTCGCCCTTCCCTGTCGACCCCGCACCTCGCCCTTTCTGTCAACCCTGCGTGCCTGATCCCCTCGCTCCCCTTTTTCGGTTTCAACCCCCGCGCCCACCCTTCCCTGTCAACATGTGCCTCGCCCTTCCCTATCAACCTCGCACCTCGCCCTTTCAACCAACCCTAGGCTCTTTCTCCCCTCGCTCCCCTTGTCCAGTTTCAACCCCTGCGCCCTCCCCCCCTGTGTCGACTATCCCCCCTGTCAACCCGGCGCCCACTCGCCCTTCCCTGTCAACTCGCGCCTCGCCCTCGCCCTCGCCTGTCAACCCCGAGCCTCCCCCTTCCCTGTCAACCCCGCACCTCGCCCTTTATATCAACCCTGCGTGCCTGCTCCCCTCGCTCTCCCATGTCAAACCCCATCCCAACTCCCCCTCTCCATTTCTCACCCCTCTCCCATCCCCCGAAACCTTGCCTTCGGTTCCCCGCATGGTTCCCAGTCTCTGGTTAATTTTATAAAAATAAGATGCCAACGGGAATTGGACCACAGACCGCACAAGAGATCAGCCAGTGAGTTTTTACCACTACAAAAATTGAACTTTTATATACATTCAGTCATGTCATCCTCTATTTATATATATTTGGTTCCTTATTTTAATAAATATTATTTATATCATATATTTTAATACAGTTAAGTATATAAACTATATATACATATATATAAATTATTTATATATATATATGCATATGTTTATTTATTTATAAATATATTCATTTAGATTATTTATATACATAAATACATATTTTTATATTATATACATGTTAATTTATATAATATATATAAATAATTATATTTTCATATATATATATATATATATATATTTAAGTATATAATTAATTTAAATGAATAAATTTATAAATAAATTTATATTTATGTGTGTGTGTGTATTTATATAATATTTATATAATTTCTGCACAACGGTGTGGACTTCCTTTTTCCATCATTGTAATTTGAATCAGATCCTATTTCTCTATTTTCCATTGTATTTTCCCAGATTATTTATAATTTAAAAATCAAATAATTTCATGTAGATATAATATAATTATAATATTTATTTATTTAATTGTTTTTATATACTTATATATACATATGTGTGTGTGATAATGATAATATTATTAATTATTTTTATTGTTATTACACTTACTTTTTAGACAATAAAAATTATCTATCAGTTTTATAAATATCATACATTTATTTTATGATTTATATCATTCATATATTATATTAAATACATTTATATTAAATATTTATGTAAATTATTTATATACATAAATACATATGTATATATTATATACATTTTTATTTAAATATATATATATATAACTATTTACTTAATATATTTATAAAATGTATCTAAAAACATATTTATATAATGTATTTTAGTACATATATGTGTCATTATATATATTATTAATATATATTTATTTGTATAAATTGTATAATATTTTATATAATTTATATATAATTAATATTATATGAAATACACATATATGAAATACAATTTTTAAAAATATTTATATTATAAATAATTAATAGTAAAAGAAATGCAGTTTATAAAAAAATTGTATATCAAATAAAATTTATACAAACATTTATATAATGTTATATGAAATTTAATTTATACAAATATTTATATAATGTATTTCAATACACATATTTATTATTATGCACATTAATATATATGTATTTTAATAAATATAAATTTATAATATTATGTACAATAATATAAATGTATTTCAATAAATATAATTGTATAATATTGTTTTCATTTTTATATATTTATTTGTATAAATTGTATATCATATAATATTAATTATATATAATACAAATCATTAACATATTATTTAAAAATATATTTATTATTATTATATTATAAAATATAAAAACTATATGCCTGGGTTTTTATATGATATATTTTTTAAATAAATTGTATTTAGGTATATATTTATATAATAGGTCTATGGTTTTATATTATATATAATTAATATTATATGAAATATAATTTATAGAAATAAAAATATGTTAATGTTTATAAAATTATAAAATTATATTTATGTATACATATAAATACAATTAAATAAAATCATATAAATATTCTATATGATATGTTCATATATATAATGTATTTAAATAAATTTATAAATTATGTTTTAATTATATATATATATATATATATATATATATATATATTATGGAAGTTACTTTTAAAAAAATAGTTGGGTTCACAACACCCTTTACTCTATTAAATTAGAGTGGGTTTCTAACCCCCTCGAATTTAAAGACATTCGAGGGGTTTTTGAACCCCCTATAATTTGAAGACATTAGAGGTGGTTTTGAACCCCCTCTAATTTAAAGACATTAGAGGTGGTTTTGAACACCCTCTAATTTAAATACATTAGAGTGGGGGTTTTAACACCCTATAATTTAAGACATTAGAGGGGGGTTTCAACCCCCTCTAATTTAAATACATTAGAGGGGGTTTTGAAGCCCCTCTAGAATCCAATAAGATATTAAAAAAATAATGTTAAAAAATTTATCCGGGGTTCAAAACCCCCCCTAATTTAAGAAATTAGACTGGGTCTATAACCCTCTCTAAATTCAATGATTAGAAAGGGTTGTACATATATCTCCTTAATTTTTATAGAAAATGAATTTAGAAGGGGTTCATAACCCCCTCTAAATTCGAAGATTATATGGGGTTGTGTAGAACCCCCTCTAATTGTATAAAAAATAAATTTAGAGGGGGTTGTGCATAACCCCATCTAATGTACTATTTTTTGTAGTGGTGACATTTTATATGATAATATCCTTAGAGTACCTATCACCCTAAAAGTTCATTTCAGTTCTCTGCTATGATAAAAACAATGATGTTCTAAGATATTATTCTTAAATACTATCTCTATGGTTGAATAAATTTTTAATGGTAAATATATGAGAATATTTATTGGGGTAGTAGTATCAAAATACAATGATAGTTTTTAAAATAATGTTTTACTTTGGAAATCTAAAGGAGAATGTGGTTCTGAGAACATAACCCACCAGTTAGAAATCTACATTTATATGGGTCAATGGATGTTCATATATACTAATATGTATAATGGTTCGTAGTATTTAATATTATTAATAATTTATATCACGAGTTTTTTATTTTGATGTATTGACAAAAACGTTTCACAACATATTCTCATGATGAGGTACGATTCATGGGGTTCATCATGAGAGACATTATATTAATGAATAATGTGAGAATGGATTGTAGCCTTATGATAATTAATGGATGTGGATATCCTAATCCATATGAGGGGAATGAAACTACTAGATTAAGCCCATGACTAAATATTTATATCGGCATGTTCAATTTTTAAAATTTAAAGGAAGATACATTGTGTCCATATGTTGACGATAGTTGTATGTTATCTTCTTTATTATAGATATCGAGATAAATTGATTATATTACACAATGTAAATAATTATAATGTTTTTTTCTATAAAAACATCAACATATATATCTATGGGTCAATTTATATGTTGTTATATTATAACCCTGGACATTTGGTGGTTCTACATAATCCCATTGAGAATGGGGCCAAGAGAGCAACACACTAAGTGTATCAAGAACTATAGTTAATCTATATAAATTTAGCATGATGGATATTTACTATTCACTAAATCTTTTAATGTTTATGTATTCTTGGTTGATCATAAATATTCAATCCCCAAGTATTCAAAGGAATACTTGTGATTTTAATATATAATTAAAACTTTTTCCCCATTTTAGTTGATATAATATTTATTTATTTATCCAAAATCAAAGTAATGATATTTATTTATTTAGATAAATAGTCATTATTAAAATTTTGATAAATAACAATGAGTAATGAGGGTTAGAGATAATTCATTTATGAGAAATGATATATTAATTTTTATTTGAATAAATTTAAATCTATTAATTTAAGAAATAATATTAATTTATTTATGATTTTACCACAAGTCAATTAAATAATTAAGAGAATTATAAGTGACCTTGTGTAATTATTATTCTCTTACCCTGATCTAAATAAACCATATAAACTTCTAATCAACCTTATTTTATTTTTTTACAATAAAAGTATAGAGAGAATTATCTCATTCCCTAGAAAGCCCTTCCTCTAGAACACTCTCGAGAACATAGAGACACCATCATCTTCCACATACATAATTCAAGAGATAAAACAGAGAATCCTTAATTATCAATGTGATTATATTTTTTATCTATGATTAATGATGAATGTATTAGAATTTTCCATGATAACAATTGAGGATTTCTATGAACGCATTTAGATGTTCATGATGCATATGTGTATCACCGCTCTAGGGATTTTACCATTAAATACTACAACTAAGTGATGGTGTTATGTGAAGTTATCATCTAATTAATCATAGAATAAATAATTACATCATGTGATGATAATTTATGCACAAAAAATAAATTATAAATTATATGTGATGATCTCATATCATTGATTTTGAGTATTAAATTAATTTTCAATGAGGGTAAATATGAATAAGTTGATGGATTTATATTATTAGGAATAATTTACACCACATTTAATTAACATTAGAATGTTAATATATAGAATATGTTAATGTACTTATGAATAGTGGATATAATTTCTTTGAAATTAGATAATACATTTAATGTAGATTTCAAGGAATACAAAGATTTGTAAATTTTTAATGATGTGTAACATAGTATATTTAATGTTTTTAATTTATATTATTCTTTTGGGAGTAATATAAAAATATAGTAATATAGTAAATATTTTATATTTTCAAAACATTAAACACTTAGAGTGTACTATATTTTGAATATTAAAATACAATAATCCATTGTAGTTTATTCATTCCTAGAAATATATAATATAAAATCATAGAATTTTATGATTAATTTTAAAATCATACCATTTCTATCTAATTATGGTTTGATGCAACTATTTGATATTATATATTTTCAAAAATTCAGACACCTTCAATAAGGATAAACATTTAAAAGTGTTATGTATGAATGTGCTGAAGTGTTATGTGACTATTAAAAAGATATATAGTTTTTACATAAATTAGTGTTAAAGAATAAAGTTACATAAAATAGGAACTAATAATAGAAAACTAAATATTTAAATACATCACTACATTATGTACTAATCATTACAATGCTATTTTTGTGAATTTTCAAAAAAGAATGATACCATAATCCCAAGTACCAAAATGTGTTTTTAAGAATGATGGTATACATAATTGGTAAATATATATATAATATAATGTGTATGTAATAGTTATGTTGAAAAAAAAATTATTGGGTTATACTAATAAAAATATAATTATATACATGGTAATTTCCAGAATACCAAGTTCACCAATGAAGTTGAGTAACTAAATAGTAATTTTTTTCAATTAGATTCATGTAGTATAGATAAATCATATGTAATTTTGTAGTAATGTGAGTTTATGAAAATGGGTTAGTGTTTAGGAAAAAAAATATCCTAATGGAACTAGAGAGAAACTCACACTCTCAAAATGGTATCATGGAATGAGAGTTGTCATATGATAATGGTGAAACATTAGTACAAGGTTGAGGAATATTTTATAGTTTGAATATATGTATTTTCCCCCTAAATTAAGATAGGTTCTAGGGATTCTGGCACTTTTATAGTTTCTAAGGTTACCTATAGAAATAAAATATTCAATAAGTCATTGGTTGGAGTTAAACAATGATAATAATAGTTTATGTAAAATATTTAAATATGATAATAATTATAATCTAAAATAGGGATTCAAAAAAACCATGTACTTTAAATTTTGATAATCGAATTATACATATTCATGGTATATTATTACGACTAGAACATGTTTTATTTATCACATCAATAATGGATATTTCATAAGTAAAATTTAAATAAGAACAAAAAATAGTTGAACTAAAAATATAGTAAATAATTTAAATGAGTATATTTGTAAATAAAATCTATAAAATTTAATTCAGATGAGAAAAAATTTGAAAACCATAAAAATGAATTCATCATAAACGTACAGGGGTGTTAATTTTTTATATTAACTTATCTTGAAACCATGATTCCTTGAAATATGTTGTTTGATTATTACTCATTTGTGAAATATTTTTTATGGTATTAGAAGGAGGATGTAAATATATATCATTGATAAAATATATGGAATTCATGAATAAGTAATGATTCTAGGGAATATTTAATAGATTTGTAATATGAATTTTTATTAATAAGTAAGGAAGAGGAAGAACTGCCTACAAATAAAACTTTTGGAGGCTTGGATAAATGGAGGCCAAGAGAATCTAGTTTAACAAAAATACACCTATAAGGGGGGAAATAAGAAATGCTTGAAATGAAATGAAAGTTTTAAATGTGAGTAGCTTTAGAGGCTTGGAAGTATAAAACCACATTTCCATCATTCCAGGTATGGAGAATAGAAATACGGTTGTTCAGTAGCTCCTTAAATCCTATGATGATGTACTATATAGTCCAAGGGGTTGTTCCTTTTCTATAGATTGCATTATAAATAGTGAGGAAATCAGTTTCAATCAATTTGAGAGTTATATTTTTCTGCATAATGAAATCTAGATCAGTGTTCTATGCTTGAACTTCAGCTTAGTGAGCATCAACATTCCCAAATAAAGCATAGAAATTTGTAATAACAAAACCCCTGTAATCCCTAATGATCCCCATAACACTCATAAAAACCATGAGGGATAAATTATACGAGTTAATTTTGAACCCCTGAGTAGCGGGTGACCAGCTAATCCATCTTCACTGGGCCTCACTGTTGGTAGAGGCAGGGCATGGATGGAGGTATTTTAGAGAAGGGACTTTATCCAAACCACTTTATATATACATATATAGAGGCACATGGTATAAAAAATATATCTAACAATAGGGGAAAATATATATAATGTAGAAAATAGGGTTAGTTTTACATATTTAGTAATTAAATTGGAGTGTAAAAATATTAACATTGGAGGCCTATATTTTCAAAATTGATGGTATTTACACCTTTAAAAGTTTATTTACTGATATTTTTTAAAACTATAATGGATCAGAATTGAATAATACATATTCCTAAGTAAATACACTTCAATTATTGAATAATATAAAGTCTATAATTAAAAATATAATATTTTGAAATGAAACTGTATATAGATCAATGTGGAAAATGTAAGGCTTTAAGGAATTGAACGACAATTTATAATGATAAAATTTATTATAATTAACAAATAATTTATTTTTTCATGTATCCTTATTTAAATAAATTCATAGAGAAGAAAATAATTGAAATGGCCAAACCTGTAATACGAATGTTTACCTAGAAGCTCAAGATCATGTCAGTATTTTATTTTGTGTAATTTAATGCCAATATTTCTATATTAAATATAAAAAATTAGAATTTTTAAAGACATATATTTATTCAAAATAATATAAACTTAATTTTACTGGATTTTTAAATATAACTTAATAAAATTTAATGTGAATGGAATTAATGTTTGGGTAGATAAATATTTTTCTTAAAAGATAATCATGGATTAAAAAAATTAGTTAAAGTGGAAAAATAAATTTAAATAGATTAGAAACAAACATATAGTGGAATAAAAGTATATCAATACCTATATAGATATCTAGCTGTTGAAATGTATGAAGCCTGTTGTTTGAGAGGTTGGTACCTCTAATGAAACATGAGTGAGAGAGAGAGAATATCTAACCAAATTAGGTTATCCCTCTAAATCCAATGATACAAAAAGGGAAAACATTTATGAAATGGGAAATTAGACACTATGGAGAATGGATTAAATGATATATAGGATAGTGAAAAATAACATTGGGTTGATTATAAAAAAAACAAATAAGGTAATAAAACCATAAAAATATTGATACAGATATTTTCATGTTTAAATGAATGAGAAATTAGTCTAGGATGGTACCAATAATACAACATGAGACGTAATAAAAATAAAAATTAGTCCATCCCATCATGGAATGATATATAAAAAATAAAAAGTGTAACTTTTATGAAATAAGAAATCAGACTACAAGGAGATCCACTAATAAAATTAGTAGGAAAAGGATAGGAAAATATGATGGAGTAGTGATATGGGATAAAGTGATTTTTTGTAGTGTAAGACAGAAAAACATGAATAAAAATGTAAAATAAATTGATTATATTGGATGTTGAGTTTCAAATTAGTTGGTGAGGACTAATGGTCACTAAATTTAATAATAGTTGGATATGTGGATCCATCTATTTAGGGTATGTGGAATACTGATAGAACATGGAAGATGGAAGACAGAACATGGAAGATGGGAAATAACATCAATGGGTGAAAGTAAACTGGTATTATGTATAATATAGGTTTGAGATATAAAATCTAGTAGTTGTATTAGATAAGATGATGGGATTGGGTATCCAACAACCAATGGAAGGGGATTATATAAGTTAGGGGAATTTTTGGGTATTTTGTACATGAGGAGAAAATGGAAGGGTAATTACAGAAGGAAATCATGATAGATAGTGTATAAGAATTATAATAATATAGTGATTGTAAGGATTGAGTGTGAGAGGAAATTTGGGAGAGTGAGAGGGAATCTAAGAGAGGGAATGGTTTTATAGGTGTAGTAGATTTGAAAATTTAATTAAGTGGTAATCAGTGAAAGGTGGTGGTGGAATATACATAATAGGTTACGAGGCTTAACATTATTAAAGATATTATTTATATAAATATATACTTTTATTATCATATCAATCATATTTAAGAATACATTATTATGTTCATATAATGTATATTATATAGGATGGATTTAATCAATGATGATAAAGGGAATACTTCATTATAGTTTAAAAAAGAATTGATAAATGTAAACATTTATTGGTGTTAAAAAGATATTGATAAAGGGGTTCTTCAGTAGAACATAAATAACATTGTTATAGGGAAGCCTTTAAAAAATCTAAAAAATGTCATGATAAAGGTCACCCTTTATTGTGCTAAAAAATCATGGATAAAATATCCCTTTATCAAATATTTCATTTAGAATTGGTAAAATTTACCCCCTTACTAATGTTTCCATTTTTAACACTAATAATGGGAAACATTACTGATGCCTTTTAAATTTTTTGAAAATGGATAATAATTTTTCCCCTAATCTATTATAGTTCATGGTGATATAATATTTCACGGAAAGAAAACTAAAACATTATTTCAAATAATAATCATGGAGGGTTCCTTTCTTGACAAAGGTTATGTACTTAAATCAAATAGAAAAATCCATTTCCAAAATGAATAACTCAATATCAAAAAATTATAAAATTCTAGAAGAAAATTATTCATATTAATTTACTATACCATATCATCAATCTTGGTATAAACAACTAATAGTATAGTCACCACATCTTTGGGATCCATAAAAATGTATAACTCCAAAACTACCAGATGAAGGATTCCACATAACTGTAGTAGTGCTACCATAATTCCATGAGGCTACCATAGGTTTGATCCACCATCTCAAATTTCATCAGGAAACCTCTTTCTTACCTGAAAATCATAGCTCTGAGAACATATATAGAGAATTAGGAATTGTTTTTTTTTTATAAAAAAATAATGCAAACTTGGATATTTATGAAAATATGATTGAAAATGGTTCTCCCCTAGCGGGAATATTGTCTATGTAATCTGTCTATATTTTTTTGAAAAAAATTAGTTGAATGAAGGTTTTTACCACAATCCTTTAGATAATTAAACACCTTAGGTGAATGGTGTTCAAAAAACTCATTTTATTAATTTTTAATTTTTTTTATTTTTATCAAATTATCTAAATAAATGAATATAAATATAATTGAAAAACAGTAATATAATTATTATAATAAATTGTAATAATTATTAATTCATAATTAAGATATTATTTATTTATAATAATAATTAAAATTTTAATTAATGATTAATAGTATAAATAATAATTCTAAATAAAAATTATAAATATAATTGCTTGTTATTTTATCAATTATAATCATTAGTTACATTTGTAAAATATAAATTCTTTTTTATGTAATTAAAAATTATAAATAATAATTACATCATTCATTAATTATAATATTAATTATTATTAATTAATTATTATTATTTTATTCCTTATTGTTAGTAGAAAAACTAATGTATAATAAAAATATATAGGGTTGAGTTATTAAAAACTAGATCATCGCTAGTTAATTAATTTTTTTATGTAATTAGAAAAATTAGTTTGTGAAATGATATATTTGATAAAATGTGAAAAATAAATTTCATGGATATAAGTTATAAATGTAAGATCAGTGAAAATAGTGTCAATGGTTCTCACATCAACATCTCGTAGAATGCTTAATTCTACATACTATTGTATAAGTATTGCATCCACATCATGCATGTCAATGCTCATGTATTTTTTTTTGTTATTGTGTAACATCTATGGGAGGTTCCTCTACATCGCTCTATATCAGTGGAAGTAGATCCAATGTCAAATTTCTTGAACCTTATATCACATGGAAGGAATATAAATCATATCTTGAACCTTCTTATATTTGGAATGAAAATGGTTATTGGGTAGATACTTTTCCCACATATAAAGAAGGTGGTTATAGTTCCATGTGTATTTGACCACTGAGTAAAAATGGAAAATCAAATACACTTCAGTCAGTAGTCTCAACTATCACAATTACATAATTTTATATAGATATATACAATGTATTAGAATTATGGTGAGACCTTAGGACTATAGCCTATGTTATATCTGATACATGCAGATTTTCTTTTTGTTGAGATGAAGATGTAATATGAGGACTATGATTCCATATACATCATGGTCATGGATTTTTTAAAATATGAAGTGGGGGATAATCGAGCTGAAAATTATAGACATCCTACCGATATACCACATCATTTAGTGGAACATCCATATGGAACATTAACCATAGGTTCAGTATCCTAGGGAACATCAATTATTATTATGTGATAAATATCATCCATGCGCATAATCCCCACCCTCACTTATGTGTGAAAAAATACCTAATTAAATAAAAATATTTTTTCAGAATCATAAATATACAGTAAGTATGTGATATTATTATCTAGAAAATAAAAAATAGATCTCTCAATTACAATTAATAGAAGAACTACTCTATAGAGATAATAGTAATTACCTTGTCATGATAGCCTCATCTGTGTTTTATAAGATACTAAACTTAATTCATGTTTTACTAGGGATTATAAATTAGTTGTCCGCATCGATTCATATACACTGCGGTTGACCCTTGAAAATTGGACTCCTCACATATATCATACATCTCAATGTATATTATGTAAAACATTTTCTATATGAAATAATGATTCCAAGAAAATGATACTAAATGAATTGATTTTTTTTATCTGGGTGGAACTATAATTGGATACAGGAAGCTGAACTACCCTATAACATGATCCACACAGTGTCACTAAATAATGTTAAAATGGAAGAGAGGCATCATGTTTGTTGTAGAAATTTCATAATTTCTATGGGATTGGTTCCAGCTATAAATAGAATTATTATAAATTTTGTTTTATAGTATTAATTTGAATAATTTACATCAAAATAAAAAGGGTGTGTATACATACCATTGTAATCCCAATTAGTCATACAACAATTTCCAAGGTAAATTATGTATAAACATATGTACAAAAGTGAAAGATTTTATCCCACACCCACATCTGAAGAAGTATAACACATCCCATAATTTTCATTTTCTCATTGAGACATGTTTTACATAGATCCATATATGTGTATAATAGAAAAGATAAACTAAATATATATATATATATACATGTCTACTTGAGGGACGAAACTAAATGTAAATAAATAGTATAGAAAATTATCATAGAATAATCGTTAAATACCATTATTGTAATAATTCATATAATATCTAAATGTGTGTATTATGTGATAGATATTTTGTTAATATCATTAAACAGGTGATTGAAGTGATCATCTATCCAAGTCATATGTAGATGACTATTGATAGAATAAATTATATCGTAATTAATATCACTACCAATGAAAAGAACTCACTAATAACTCTACCCATCACAACAACACTTTTAAAAGGGAGGATTGAAAAAATTAACATATCATCTAGAGTGATGTTCATCCATTCCTTTGGTAGATGGAAATTATGTGGCTCTGAACTCAACATCTCAATAATTGATGTGATAAACTAGTGATAAATAAATGTAACATCTCACATCACTACACCATAGAACCTTGCACATCAAAGATGGTCAAAGATCACATGAGGGGATTAAACAAGATGAAAATGGTTTGGGATCTGTAGACATATTATTAAAACATGATGAAACTATATGAAAACATGAAAAATAATTGTATCCTACGAAATAAGAAATTCAATATCCAATATATTTATATAAGATATAAAAAAATTCTGACTTTTAATGGAATGTGTTTTTAAAAAAACAATTTATGAATTATATGTATACTATATACGTCCCAAAATCACAACTCCTAACTAAATATGGAACAAACCTAAATATAATAACATGTTTTCATAATAATGAAATAATTCATAAGAGTATATCATTTAGGATGATAGCTTTAGGTCCATCCCGAATCATTAATTAATTTTTTTTGATTATGATATTCTCCATGACATACAGAGATTCCTAGTCCGACTCTCTATTCTCAAGATAAATTCACCTTGTTTCTAATATGAGTAGACTGTAGACTACCCCGTAGTCAAAACTTGGTAATTACAGAGACTATAGTGGGATTGTTTTTTTATAAGAATCTAATTAAAATCTCTAGCACACATCCAAGGTGAATTGTAATAGTCAACCAGTGTAGTGATGTGAAATACAGGATTAACATATTGTTACCAAGATAACTTAATTGATTCACACGAAATAATGAAATGTTCACATGGATACCTCTGGGATTAATAATTAACATAATATTAATATCAGTGTTCGATTAAGACCACTAACAATCCACCACTTTTTCACATTAGGGGGTTATTAAACACTATAACATAAAAGTGATTCCCTTCTAGATCAACGCTTCAACTGTGAATGGATGATTATTCCTAAAAATCTTTATCAAAGTTTTTTTATATTTTTCATGCAATGAAAATTTCTCCATGTATCCCTTTATTGTCGTATTGGGATCATTTAATAATGTAATTCACAAAATGATTAAATGTATCTTACACTAAAAAAGTGATTAACAGTTTATGGTCTCCCTTAATAACCATTTAATGATCTATAAGATATTACTGTCCATATGGATATATGTCTTGTAATAATCATATAATAATGAAAATATCTCTGAAATAAACACTATATACTCACACACTTCTTGGTCATCCCCTCGAATCCCATAAATTCACTCGTCAAATATTCTCTTTGAAGACTCATATAATGAAACTAGTTGAATATTTGACGTACATTCAAAAATGAGGTAGACTATTGGAAGAGTAATTTTAATATCATTACCATCTAATTGTTTTTAAATGATGTTTTAACTATGTGGTGTTTATTTTCTCTTGTTGAGTCCATGATTTTGAATTTGGTCTTTTGGTTTGTAATTATTATATATGGTTTTAAATTTAAAATGTATCTTGATTTAATTTTATATGTTTTTATTTAGCATATGAATCACAAAAATGAATTGGGGGATCATGTAGAGTCATTTTCTATAGGTGTATCTTAGCATGGTTCTTCTAATTGTTTTAGTTCCAATTTTTCATTGTTCTCTCTACCTAGGCTCTAAATAGAGTGGTCGAAAGTAGTTATTATTAATCCTTGGACTATATCTATGTTCTTTTGAATAAACACCGACCTACTTTCAGGGTCTCCAATTTATTTTTGAGTAAATTTAGTGGTTAGAGACTATTTTGGGAATCTTTAATAATTTATATACTTCACAATCCTCTAATGTAAAATCAATTATAGAATGGTTTAATGGATCGAGTCAAAAATATTGTGAAATTGTTGGTCCTACTTTGTTATGGATTGGTATTGGAGTTGGATTCCTAGAACCAACATATTTTGTACTTTTTTATAAATATGTATTCATAGTTTTGAATATTAATAGACTACTTATCACATCATCATTGTTTATCTATGATACATATTATGTGATAATGTTCTAAGAGTTTCCACCACACTAAAAAGTCATCGTAGTTACCACTATAATGAGAACCTAGATATTCTATGACACTATTATTGAATATATTTTATACATCCAGATGATATCATTTGAGGGAAAAAATGATATAGGATACTAGGGGTGGAGAATCATAGAACTTTGCAACACCTTCTCATGGTGTACACAGTTGTAAATATCTAGTAGGATATTATGATAATGAGACCCGTATATAGGAAACCCATATTTATACGTTGCATTGGATTTTCCTATATGTGGATGTCTGTATTGTCCCTTAGAATTTAATATCACTATTAATGAATATTATGAGTCATTTACATTGAGGTATTGATGAAAACCATGATGACAGATGTTTATGGTGAGGCCGGATACGTTGGGTGCATCATTAGTAATATTTCATTAATGAATAATGTGAGAAAAGTTTTATCCCTTCTATTCTTTAATGAATGATAATATCTCAGACCCATTGATGTAAATGATATATCCTAAATAAATCAATGACCATTGGGTTATATAGGAAAGTTCTCTTTTCTGAATGTCAAAGAAATATACATCAAGTATATAGGTTTATGACCCTGGCATGCAACCTGCTCGATTAGAGATATTGTGAAAAAAATATTATATTACATGGTAAGGGTCCATATGAGGTAACATGTCATTGTAGCATTAACTTCTTTATCTATGGGTTCCTTTCCATGTTGTTAGAGGCAAACCTTAGACTTTCGTCTTGTTTCCCTAATGCCACTGAGAAAGAGGCCTAGTGGGTCAAACACAATGTGTATCCAGAATCTTAGTTCAATAATATATTTATTATTTAACATGTTGAATCAATATTATTCATGCATGTGATTTATTAATTATTCATGTATTCTTGATCGCATTTATTTTTTATATAGTTATTTAAGAGAATATATTGTGATCTGAATATTTAATATATATTTATTTTATATTTAGTGAATATAATATTTATTTGTTTATAGTACAATAATGTAGTTATATTTATTTAATAAATAAATATACATTATTCAAAGCCTAATAAATATTGTGGAGGAATGGTTGTCCAAGTTTAATGGTCCGGTGAGAAATAAAAATATTGAATATTATTTGATTAAATAATATTTAATTATATTTCAATGGTTAAGCACATGTCGAGATGTAATAATAATATTCTTATTATTTAACATGGGGTTTTTGTTAAGATTAAATAAAATAATCAAGGGAACTTGTACAATTATTTTATTTTTATCCATAGAAATATAAATACCCAATTATGTTATTTTCTCAAAAGCCTATTAGTTTGTGAAAAACAATCTTAGATAATCCTATCAGGCCTAGAGAGCTCTCTTCTCTAAGAACACTCCCAGGAATAGTGAGAAATCCTCCTCCATCGGATCAAGGATAATGATTTTGGAGTGATTCTCGAACCGATCAAGGTGGATGACAGAAGCATAAGGATCTTCTGTGCTAGCATCCAGAGACTTATTCGACAATTTCTGGACAATTTAGGAACACATTTGGATCAGTGCTATAGGAAATCTACACTTAGTTGATACAATGGAAAGATAATACACTACAGAATTTTCACTGGATTCATCAATGGATAAATAATTCCTTAAAGTTAATTACTCTCTAATTAAATTATTTATTGTAAGATCCCATCATTTTTTTTATGTGTGAATATTTTGAAAATTTTTGTAATGATGGGATGTATTTTTTTTAATTCACAAAAATGAATTAATAGTGAAATTTTTATAAATGTTTCAAAGGTCTAATATATTACTTAACATCTTGGAATATTCAATTGAATATTTTTGGAGTTTGATACAGTGTTTATTGTGAGATTCTGAGGCCTACAAACTCTCAGTGAAGACTAAATAATAATATATTAAATATATTATATTAATCACAAACTTTTTATTAAATAATTAATACCTCTTAAATAGTGAATCGTATTTAAGATAGGAGTCCACTGTTGTTTCCAGAATATGATTTTTACACTAAATAGGGTATAAAATTTGTTTGTTTTGGACGTTCGGACGTCTCGCAAAGGAAAATAACCTTTTTATATTTTTTAATTATTTAATACATTTTTTTGAATATTAAATATATAATAAATCTCAAATGGGGTGTCTTATAAGAAATCTAAGGCCAATATTGGTTTCCGAAAGGGGGGTTTACCCAAGTTAGGGTATAACATTTATTCACAATGGTTGTTTGATGTTAATTAACATTTTTATGTTTAATAACTAATTTTATTAATTTAATAATATATCCAAATTTAATTAAACATAAATGAAAATAAGAAGAATTTTATTAATAATAATTTATAATGATAATTATTATTATTTTCGACCAAAATGAATGGAAAAGTATATGTGTGATTAAATATTCTTTTTCACTTAAATGATGAACAATTTTTCACCCTGTGTAAATATTTGTGGTTGATCAATGTTATAGAAGTGAAATTAATAAAAAATAGTAAATAAATGAAAATGTAGGTAAATATTAATTTATTAAATATTATTAACATTTAATGTCTGTTTTTTGTGAAACATTAAAGGTGGAAGATACTTTATAATAATTATTAATATTTTTGTTGTTATTATTATTAAATTCAGAAAATTATTATTATCAAAACATATTTCAATGACCAATGTTGAATTTTTAATTGAGGCTCATGGTACAGGTCCATGAAAAACAAAATATTAAGATGGGTTGATGAATTAAATGAATTGGATATATTAAAAATTAAAATATGAAATTAATAAATATATCTAAATTAATTAATGAAATGGTATTGTAATTGGATTTGAGGTGGTGTACATGGCATGGTTAAGAATCACATTATTTCTAACTCCTTCGCCTTGGACCAAAAGTCATCATCGCACCTCTGTCGGGGACCAATCACTGATGTACCTCTATCATGGACCAAATCATCCCCCACACACCATTTTCATCAAACAAAGACCCTCTGTGCACATTCGAGGGTTCATATCAAAATCTCATTCTGTGTTTCACTCATAAATGATCTGCTTCAAAATGGAGTTTTCCATTAGTAAGCATTTTCCGTCATTTTTCTTGAGGTAGGTGGTTGAAATTCCAATCCCATGGTCTCGATGTGTTTATGTGTATGCCATTGTATAAATTTTATAATATGATTAACAATTTTGTTTTTCAATATTCAATTAATTAATTTAGTAAATTAATTAATTTGGAGGGATTGTGAAATTTGGAATATAATTGGTCTGTTTAAATAATTAATTGATAGATTAATTGTGGGGATTTTTTGATTATGGAATTGGTTAATTAATTTTGGAATTAATTAAAATTCATGATTTATTTCATTATTTTGGTTGGTTTAAATAATTAATAATTAATTAATTATTAAGATTTTGTAATGATAGATTTAGTTATTTAATTATGGAATTAAGTAATAGAACTTGTGGATTAATTAATTGATAAATTAATTAATTTGGGAAATGTGATTATTTAAATTTTTTAATTAATTAATGAGATTAATTAATTGATGAATGAATTAATAAGTAAATGAAAATATTTATATATATAATTAAATAATGAGATTAATTAATTGATTAGTCAATTAGAAAAATGTAATTATTTAATTTGTTGAATTAAATATTGGTTTTAATCGATTGAAAAAATATTTAATTGTGAAATGTGATTATTTTTCAGTTGAATTAAAAAATTGAATTAGTTAATTTATAAATTAATTAATTGAAGTAACATAATTATATAATTGTTTAAATAAATAATTTAATTGACAGAAATAATTAGTTGGTGGATTAATTGAAGGGGGATTCGAATGAGAATTAATTAACTATGAATTAATTTATATGAGATGAAATGATCAATTAATTGGTGAAATAATTTAACTAATTGATTAGGATTGATTAATTGGAGAATTAATTAATTAGGATTTTTTTGTTGACACAATTGAATGAGTTAGGTTAATTAATTGGAGAAATAATTAACTGGTATTATGGTGCTACAATAATTGGGTGAGTTAAATTAATTAATGGAATAATTAATTAATTTAGATAATTGTGTTGAATAAATTAAATGAGTTAGATTAATTAATTGGTGAGTTAATTAATGACAATTTTTGTGAAGGTGAAATTTAATGAATTATATTAATTAATTGAATAAATTAATTAATTTGGATGGTTTGGACATTAAATTGATAAGGTGGAATAATTAATGGTTGAAAAAATTATGAGGCAATGAGATTTGTAAGTTGAATAATTAATTGTTGAATTAACTATGTGATATTGAAATAGATTATTTGAGATAATTAATTGTATATTAATTATATGTTATTGATATTGTGGATGAGACAAATAAATGTAGAATTAGTTATTAGATTTTGAGTTGGGGATATTGATTAATTAATCGTTACATTAATTAATGTGATGATATTATTAACTAAATATTTAATTAATTAATTAGAATATGTGATTAATTAATTTCCAAATTAATTAATGGGATGGTATTCTAATTAATCGTGGAATTAATTAATGTGATGATGTGATAAATTATTTATTAAATTAATTAATAGGAATATGTGATTATTTAATTGGGGAATTAATTAATGTAATGATACGAATAATTAATTATTGAATTAATTAATGGGATTATGTGATTAATTAATTGTTGAGTTAATTAATGTGATTTTTTTGATTAATTAACTGATGAAATTAATTAATTTGAAGTTGTGATACATGTGACAAGTAATATTGTGATAAAAGATTAATATTTATTAATCATGAATAATGTGATGAATGTGATATATGTTCTTGATTCAGAAATGGGTTGTGAGATTGAGGAAGATGCTTGAAATACTCATAGGGTTATAGACAAGGCATTCTACACCCATGATATATAAGTATGATGGATAACTGGAGTGTGAGATAGGGACTTATGCTCCAAATACTCACTGAGTGATAGGTATGGCATTCTACACCAAGATTGAATTAAAATATTATTTTATTTGACATGGACTAATTCTCCCAATACCTATGTGTTGTGAGACAGTTGATGATGCTCTAAATAATCACGAGGATTCTAGACATGGAATTATACTCCCATTAATTTACATTGGACTATGATTTTATTTATCCATGATATTAATTGAATTCAAAATCATAATTGAAGAAAATTGGTTTCAATGAAATGTGAATTGATAATGTAAAATCGTTCAGACTCTGTCACGGGCCGAAGAAGTTATTGAGATACAATAAGGAATCAGACTTAATCTTTACATATTATTTAGTTTGAGATAAGAATATACATTCTTAAACATTTAGGATCTTTTCAGGTTTAGAGTTTTAGAGAACTAGGGAAAACATACATAACATCCTAGAATCATACATGAGGATACCACTAAAACTGTATCAATTTAACTAAAATGTAAAAATTTATAAATAAAACATGATTTCTATGAAAAATATTCATAAAAATTAACTTGACTTCCTTATTTATCTTACACATCATTTTAATCATTTAAAAACATTTAAAGAAATGGAATGAGAACAAAAATATCAGTAAGGGATATACAGAATGAAATTCGTTAGTCTAGTGACAACATAAAAACCTAACAAAACTCATTTCATAAACACTCGTGGGTATGAATATAAAAATCATGTAGTTTCCTTGAGACATATTTACCATATCACTATTACAATACCCTTACACATGGAATAACCATTTGTTCAACTTCCATCTCCAGAGTTCCCAATGCATTGGAGGGCTCACAGATCATATCATGAGCAGAAATGGGCTCAACCCAAGATATCAAGAGAAATAATGGGATCAACCCTATATATATTGATATATAATGTGATACACCCAACATAACTATTTCCAAGGAACATATCATAGTAATAAATCATAATTAAAATTGGATAAACATCACACTCTATTTATATATATATAACAGTCTTTCAAATATCATTAAAGAGACTTTAAAAAGGATTTCAAAAGGAAGGTCCCTGAAAAATATAATTGTATTAAGAATTAATAGAATCGAATGGATGTGTATATACACTATAAATACACATCATACAACAAAATATAAAAAATAATCACCAAAATAATCTTAATACCACATAACGAATAATGTAGATGGTTAACCCAAAGAATGGAAATTGGGTTTAAGAATTCCCTTACCTCATGTTTGTATCACTTAAAATGTGATTAAACCTCATGTATAATGGTTAAAAGAGTGTTATTAATAATTTATAGATTCAAATTAATTGATATAACACCTTATATGATTATTTTATAACATCATTCTACCCATTAATTAATAATATTTTGTTCTTTCCATTGTTTCACATTTATTCTTTACATGATTCCCTTGGTCAGTTCATAATGGATTTTATTTTCCATTAGTAATAAAACCCTATATGAATAATGAAATGGTTTTAAAATGTTTCCAGAATATTAAATTATCCCATAAATCATTTTTTAATATCATATATGATGATGCATCACTAGATAAGACATTAATGATGTTTAGATCATTTGGATGATTCTTCGATAATCGGGAAGTTGTTTCATCATATAACATTAAAGTTATTCATATAAGTTAATTAAAGAACATAATAGAGTTAACATCGTACAATTTAAAATCTTGTTCAACTATTAAAATGGTTTAACAATAATATTTGAAGGATTTAATGGAAATTGAAGACAGATCATCCATTATGTCGGTATGTTGACACATAATGGATGGTGTTTATATTTTTAAATAAGAGGGAGAGGAGGAGGACTATGATGTTGAATTGTTACCTAAACCTGATAAAAATAAATATTATAAATATTATATAGGATATTTAATTCCTCCGGAATAAGGTTAAGTGAAGAGACTATATGAAATGAAAATAATTGAATGAAAACGCAAGAAATTGAAAGATGATTTTTACCTCTTGGTCTCTTCTCCTTGAGATCCTCCTTAATGCCTTTAGTTTTGGCGTTTTGGTGAGAGTAGAAGATATTGGACTGGGGAAATAGACTAGGGAATAATGGTTGCTATAATATAGACAAATTTTAAAGATTTATACCTGTGAAAGGGAGATGGGGTGAGGGGGATATTTATAGTAGAGGAGAGGATGGGTTTTCCATTATTTTAATAATTAGTTTAATTTTTTTGATCAAAAATATGAATAATATAGATTATTGTGACCAACAATAGTAATAATTTCATTTGAGTTCAAACTAATTTCCATTAAAATCGTCCATGACTAAATTGTAATGCAAAATATCATTTATTTAGCATATTTAAAAAATTAGCAAATTGCACAATTGATTATTGTGACAAACAATAGTAATAATTGCATTTGAGTTCAGACCAATTGCCATTAAAATCAACCATGACTAAATCATAATGCAAAATTTCATTTATTTAGCATATTTTGAAAATTAGCGAATTGCACTATTCACCAAAAATTCTAGTATTTCTGAAAAATACTAAAACATCACCCGAACCATATTTCAACATGTAGAATTAACAAATGAAATCCATTTTAGAAAAATAATTTTTTAAAGTTTTAAATTTATTTTTTATATAATATCAAAATTTATTAGGAAAATAATAATTTTAAAACTATTCCATATTTTAAAACACCTTAAAAAATTAATCAGGGTATTAGTAAATTATCTTATAAACATAGGAACATAAAATTTTAATTTATGATTTCATTTTATAAAAATAAATTTCCTTTATTTTATTAAATTAATCATAATATTATAATTAATTATTTACGAGTTACAAAAATACAAACACTTGGATAATGACCATATTTTAACTTATAAGATGCCTTTTTTATTATACATCAATTGATGATGTTACTATTTTTTGGTCAATTTATTATTCATAAGGGTTATATTAATCTCCATATGAGTAACATATCTATTCATCAGGGTATGTTATTATTCACCAGAAATTAATTTTTTTGTGTCATAATCCAAATAAATTACTGATCGCAATCATGTATATCCATTTTTTGAAATTAAAATCACAGAAGCAGAAAAATTAAGTTTAATGGCTAGTTTATAACAATCCCCTTAAAATAAAGATTCAATGGGAAGAGACTCGTTGTTTTATGCATTTTATGTTTCTTATAAATCATTGGGGTGTTACATTCTCCCCACCTTCTTGAAATTGAGTCCTCTCAATTTTTATTTACATATTTAACAAGTGTGGGTAACTTTCCCTCATAGCATTTTAAGATTCCCATATTTCTTATTTAACAATGTGGTTTATGAAAAAAACCATTACCTATTTTATTACATTTTACGAAAGTTTATATTCATGATGAACTACCTTAGGGCTCAAATCATGAGATGAATTTGGAACAAACATTCTAAACATTGAATAAAAAAACATTGTGTACCTGAGATAAACTCGGAGGCAAAGATACTCTGTAGGCGACTGTTCTATCTTTCTCTATGACATTATAATTTCCAAGGAACCATGGATATAGATTTTAAATATTAAAAAAATGTATAAAACTTTTCCCTGGAGGGATTTTAAGGAAAACATGATCACCTACCTCAAATGAAATTCCTTTCCTCCTGTTATTTGTATAACTTTTTTGCCTACTCAAAGATGTCCTCATGTTTCACTAAATCATTTAAACTTTTTCTGCAACTTCACCTACAAATTCTAGTCCAATCTAATTTCATTCCCAGACTTCATCCAAAAATGATGGAGTTCAAAAACACTTTCCATACAATGCCTCAAAAGGTGCCATCTAAATACTGGAATGAAATCTGTAATTATAAGATAAATAAACTAATGAATGATATTGATCCTAACTTTTCTAGTCCATTGAACATGCTCAAATATTATCCTCTAATGTTTTAATTGTTCTCTTGGTCTTCCCATTAGATTGAGGATGAAGAGTAGTTCTAAAATTTAATTTCCTCCTAATGACTTCAGAAGGCCTTTCCAAAAGATAGAAGTAATCTTAGGATCATGGTCGGATATAATGTAAAGAGGAACACCATGTAACCTAAAAATATATTTGAGGTATAGTCGAGAAAGATGATACAAATACATAGTATTTAAAATAGGAAGGATATGTTTATATTTAGGTAAATGATCAATAATAAAACATATTGCATAGTTACATTGAGATGTCTTCAGTAGTCCCAAAATTAAGTCTATTGATATATCTTTTCTCATTTACTCACTGTAACTGGTAATGGATGAAGCATCTCCTTCAGTTACTATCTGTCTACTTTAACATTTTGACATGTCAAACATTTCATGGTAAAATTATAAATATCTCTTTTCATTACATCCCACCAGTAATACTCTCGAAGATCTCTGTACAACATTGTCCTACCAGGATGAACTAAAAACGGAGAGCTGTAAGCTTCAAATAAAAAATCATTCATTAACAAAGAATCATAAGGAAAAGAGAATCTCTTCCCAAACCTCAAAACACAATCCTTATCAAGGTTAATTTCTGTCAACATACCCATTTTAACCTATTATACATTTTTATGTAACACGTCATCTTCTTTCTTGCACTTTATTAATTCTGTTTGACAGAGATGACTGCACAGAAACATGAAACCAAACAGTGAAATTTCCTGCACCAAAAAAAACCAAGAATTTTTTTAAAAATTATTTACTAATTATTCACATTCTGAATGTATCCTGGTTAGTGTAGCATTATGTTTCTTACTTAATGCATCATCCACCCTATTTTCTTTTCTAGGATGGTAATGAATCATGAAATCATAACCCTTTATTAGTCATATCCATCTTTTCTATCTCATGTTTAATTCCTATTGATTAAATACATACTTAAATTTTTTTATGTTGTGTATATATTTCATATTTTACTGCATACAGATTATGCCTCTATAATTTTAATTCCAAAACAACATAAGCTTATCTCAAATTATCTGTAGGGTAAATTATCTCATGAGGTTTCTACTAAAGTGAGATATAAGAATTTAACTACACATTCTACATCATAATGCAACCAATTCCATTCAAAGAAGAATTACTATAGATGAAAAATTCACCACTTCTAAAATATAGAGTCAATATTGGATTATTCACCATTGTTATGTTAATTTCCTAAAAACAATCATAAAATTATTTCTTACAGATGAATGTAACTCATTTTTGAGTTAACATTGTTTTTGTTATAGATAATATTTCAATGTTTTCAACAAACCTCCACTAATAGCCAACAAAAACATGATAATTATAAATCTCAGTTATATTTGTGGGTCATTTTGATTCTTCTACAAATTTCATTTTACCAAAATCAAAAATTATGCCATCATTCGAAACAATGTGACCAAGTAAAGAAATTTTTAGGAACAAAAATTCACACATTCTTAATTTCCCATAAAGATTCTTTTCATTCAAGGAATTCAAAAAAAACACATAGATGTTTTCTTACTCCTACATTATTTTAAATATACTAAAATTTTATCAATAAACAAAACCACAATCTTATCTAAGAACCCATAAAAATTTATATTCATACGATCAATAAATACAACAGGTGAATTAGTTAACCCAAATGGAAGAAATACAAATTCAAAATGACCATAACTAGTACAGAACATAGTCTTTATGTTGTCAGTATCCTTTAATTTCAACTGATGGTACCCCAAACTCTGTTTATCCTTCGAAAAATATTGTTCTCCCTAGATCTGATCAAACAAACAATCGATATGAGGAAAAGGATACTTATTTTTAATAGTGACTTTATTCAGAAAACTATAATCAATTAAAATTCTCATGGAACAACATTATTTTTAACAAACAAGATAGGATCACCCCATGAAGATGTTCTGGGTCTAATGAATCCTTTATCTAAATATTCTTGTAACTAATTTTTTAATTCTAGATGTTCTATTTGAGCCATTCGATAAGGGGATTTAGAAATTTTATTTTCATCATGAACTAACTCAATAGTAAACACGACCTCTCAGTTAGGAATAAAACTAGGAAAATCATCAAGAAAAATATCTAGGTATTAATTTACCTCTAGAATATTATTAATATAGATTGTTCTATAATCATCAAAAATATGAGAAAGATGGATTTAATTTCTATATTTTAATATTATCTTATCATTCTGATATGTTTTCAATTGTATGTGTTTATTATTCTACAAAAACTGAAACTCTTTCTGCAAAAATAACTTTTTTTCTCTAAAATCTATCATAGAATGATAAAAATAAAGAAATCCCATACCTATAATAAAATAAAAATCTACTAGAGGAAATACAACAAGTATAGTAAGTAAAAAATTCCATAGACAAAGATGGGTAGATTTTTATAATTTATTTTTGACATAATATTTTCTCCATGAGTTTTTACCAGGAGTTCTAGATTCATTTCATGAGGTGGAATTCTCGAATTTGTAGAAACATTATTAGAAATGACTTAATTTGAAGACTCAGAATCAAACAACAAATTTGAAAATTCTATAAAAATAAGAAATATAGTTGATACCACCTCATTTTTCAGCTCACCATCTGATGAAGTAGCTGCAAAGGATTTTTCCACACCCATATATTTCTTTTCTTGCTAATTTTTTACCTGAGTGACTAGCTTCAGACACATATTCAAAAAATAAACAAATTTATTACTGTTAATGCATATCACTATTGAATTATCATTAATTTTCGGATCATTTTCCTTTCACTCATGAGACATGTTCCCAAAATTTAAAAAATGGTAGCATTTCCCAGAATTTATGAGAAATTCACCATGAATCTTTTTACCACACTTTTTACTAGAATGGATATTGATTTTATTATGTCCATATTTTTTTGATGAATTATTCCAAAATTCAGGTTACCTGAATGCTTGTTATTTATTTCATCATAAGGCACATACGTGTCAGCATACTCCATATCAACTTTTTTAGCACACCGAACAAGTTTCTAATAGCTTTAAAACTCTCTTGAATCCAAATTTATTTTTAAAAACTGTTTCAAAATAGAAAAAAATCTATTAATTTTACAATCAATATCACATTTAAAATTCGGTACATACCTTCCTAGTCTTGTATTATCGTTTTTATATGATACCAGAGAATATTCATCTTTCTATTTAAATTCCATGAATTTTTTCCCCATTCTAATTCAAATAGCATTAGGAAAATATTTTTATAGAAAATGACTCTTAAAATCATCCCATTCCAGACTATGAATATAATCTCTTTATCTCATGTTCTTAACCAGAGACCACCATTTATTGACTTCATCTTCAAAATGATAAATGGATAGTATGACCTTTTTTCATTCCAAACATCATAGGACATCAAGTATATTTTCTAGAGAATTGATCTATCCTTCGACTATCATTGGATATGTGGTTCCACTTAACGTGGGAGGAGGTTACCTAATAAATTGTTTCATAAAAGACATGTTTCTTAATGGTTGGTCAAGTTCCTCTCTACAATGGATACCACCACCATTTATCATATGAGTCAACTGGTCCATTTCTGTCATAAATTGCTCGGTTCCCTTTCCCACCATTCTAGGGTGTAGATTCAGATAGATATCATCCTCTAAGTTCCTTACTACTTTAGCTTCCTCATTTCTTATATGGAAAACCATTTTGAACAGTCATATCATAGAATAAGAAACATTGTAATAGTTAAATGGAATATCATTGTAAACCAAACCATAAAGTAACAATAATTTATGGTATTCTATTAACATCATCCAAACCACTAAAGTTATCTAACCCATCCTCTGAAACTAACTATAAGGACCCATCTTTAAAACATTACATATTCTTGAGTTTTAGACAAGGAAATTTATTCAAGAACATTGATTAGCTTTTCAGTTTTATAGTTTTAGAGAATTAGTATATAAAACATATATAACATTCTAGAATCATACATGAAGATTCAACTAAAAATATCTATTTCACAGAAAATATAAAAATTCTGAAATAAAAAATCATTTCATTGAAAACTATTCATAACAATTAACTTGAATACCTTATTTATCTTACAAATCCTTGTAACTTGTAAACAACATTTAAAAACAAGGGATGATCTAAAAAATCTCAGTAAGGTGTATAAAAAAATTATTAGTCAAGTGATAGCATAATAACCAAATAAAAACCATTTCATAAAAATTAGTTAGAATTCATATAAACATCATATAGCTTCCATAGGATATATTTACCATATAACACTTACAGTAATCCTTACAGATGGGATAACCATTCGGTCAAATTCCATATTCGGAGTACCCAAAACATTGGAGAGCTACAATATGTCTCACCTGTCATATCTTGAGCTATAATGGGCTCAATGCAACATATCCTGAGCTATAATGGGATCAAACCAACATATCACAAGCTATAATGGGATGATAAAAATATAAATATGTCAAAGGAACATGTCATGATAGTAAATAATAATGAAATCGGGGGAAACTACTCATTCCATATATATAAAAAACAATCTTTTTTTAATATCATTAAAGAGACTTTAAAAAGGATTTCAAAAGGAAAGTCCCTTACACATATAAATGGAGTGAGAATTAATATCATGGAATTGATATTTTTAACACTTTAAATAAAAATATTACAACAAAATATAAACAAAAATTCATCACACAAATAATCTTAATAACATATAATGAAAAAGGTAAAAGCTTAACCAAATGAATGGAAATTGGGGTTTGGAATTCCCTTACCTCAGGTTCGTCTCACAGAAAACATGATTAAAACTCTTTTATAATGGTTAAAAGAGTGTTTTTAATATTTTAAATAATAATATTAATTTTTAAAACACCTTATATGATCACATTATAACATCATTCCACCCATTAATTAATAATATTTTGTGCTTTCCATTGTTTTGGGTCCGTTATTTACATCATTCCCATGGTCGGCTCGTAATGGACGTTATTGTCAAATGAAACTGAAACTATAGAGGAGTAATGAAATGGATTTAACAAGATTCCACAATATATAATGATACCATAAATTATTTTGTTTTTATATATAATGAATAATCATTTGATAAAACATTAATAATGTTAATATAATTCTGGCTATTCTTTGATAATCACAAACTACTTTCATCATATAACATTAATATTATGCATATAAGATAATTAATGGGAATAATATAGGTAATTACATAAAATTTTAAATGTATTTAAACCATTAAAATGCTTTTACAACCAGATTTTAAGGATGTAATGGAAATTCAAGACACATTGTCCATGATGTTAATAAATCGACACATCAAAGATGGTATTTTTAATTTAAGAATAAAAAAGATAGGATGAGAATTGTGGTGATTAATTGTTCTATAAACATGATAAAAATAAAGAATATATATAATAATATATATCACATGCCTCTTGTATAAGTTGAAATGAATAGAGTATATGAAAATAAAATAGTTGAAATGAAAACACAATAAAATGAAAGAGTATTTTTACCTTTTGATCTCTTCTCCTTAAGATCCTCTTTAAAGAAGTTGGTTTTGGCCTTTTGGTGATACCATTAGGTCTTGGATGTGGGGAAAATATTTGGGAAGAATACTGGATATAATTTAGACAGTTCTCAAATATTTTATAGGTGTTAGAGGAAGAAGGGGGTTCAGGTGGTATTTATAGTGGGGGAGGAGGGGTTTTCCATTATTTTATTCATTATTTTAATATGTTTGTTTAAGACAAGGAATAGTCTAGAATATTGTGACCAAAAACCATAATAAATTCATGTGAGTTCGAACAAAATTACATTTAAATCATCCATGACTCATGCATGATGCATAAATTCATTTAATTATCATATTTCATAAATTATCAAATTTCACTATTCATTGAAAATTCAGGTGATTTAGAAAAATACCAAAAATTTACCCCAATTTTTTTTCGATGTTTACAATTAAAAATAAAATCCATTTTATCAAATTAATTTTCTAAAATGGAAAATTTAATTTTAAAATAAAATAATTATTCATTTGAAAAATAACAATTTTTAAACTATAACTTATTTTATAACACCTTGAGAAATTAATCGAGGTCTC
The DNA here is from genome assembly GCA_963277665.1 of Viscum album. Lineage (NCBI taxonomy): Eukaryota > Viridiplantae > Streptophyta > Magnoliopsida > Santalales > Viscaceae > Viscum > Viscum album. Next base: position 2,001,664,241 of record OY728161.1, on the reverse strand, counting down.
AAAAAATTGTCTTTTAACCGTAGGAAAATAAAATAATAATTTATGATTACATTTTATAAAAATAAATTTTCATTTATATTTTTAAATTAATCATAAAATTGTAATTAAATATTTATGACTTCCAAAAATATCAACCGTTATATTTTGTTCATATCGTCACTTATAATATAACTTCTTATTATACATTCATTGGTGGTGTTAATATTTTTTTAGTCAATTTAATATTCATAAGGGTCATATTACTATTCATAAGGGTGGAATTACTATTCATAAGGGAATGTTACTATTCACTAAAAATTATGTTTCTCCAATCAGACTCCAAATAACATACTGATTGCAACTATGTCTGTTCATTTTTTTGAAATTCAAATCACAGATGAAAATATATTAATTTAAATGGCTAGTTTATAACTATATTGTCTAAAAAAGTTTTACTATTTCGAGACTCTATGTATTATACAGTTCAATATATTTTTAAATGCTTGGGGTGTTACCGATATAGGTTTCCATGGGATCTCGGAGGTTTATGTAGTTGCATAAAGGATAATTCAATAAATATAAACTATTAACATTATTACTTGTATTTAATTCTTTATACAACTACATATAATTTTATTTACTAAAATTGATTTATAAGCTATTGGTGGGGGCCTAATGAGTTGTACTCACAGCCTACTCAGGTTGCATGATCGATACCCGAGTAGAATTTTTGTTTTCTAGACAGGTTAAGGTCAGAAACCCAGAGTTATATGGCTGAGTTGGGATAAATCATAGATAAGGGAACTGGGTGTGGTTCAGGACATTCATGGGTGTCATTGTTATCTTTATTTTTCTAGTTTTTTTATACATGTGATATACAGTATCAAGGAGTATGTTTTCACTTCAGTTGGATATGTTATTTATTGCTTGATTATCTTTAGTTATTGGTATTTTTTGTCTTTATATATGCTTATAATATTTTTTATTATTTTCAATGGTGTTTACTCTAATTAAATAGGTTATAGAATTTAAACTATTGACTTAACAGACCCTCACCGCTATTTGGAAACCTCTGGAGTATGGGGAGGTGCTCTTATGGTCATGTGACCGACCGAAATGGGGCACCATTCTATGGAACACGGGTCAGGACATTACAAAGTGTTATCAGTGGTCCAACTTTATTTTTACTTCCCAAAAATATTTATGATATTTATTTCATTTTTATCATTCTGGATATGAGGAAATAATGATTTATGTAATAGGACCAAGAATAAAAATTCCAAACATGTAGGAAAAAAATGGTGGTTCTTGCCTGAAAAATAACATAATCTTTGAATTGTTAATAAATATGTAATATAAATTAATATGTAAATCATATATGGTATTATATATATGAATATAGGTTGGTGATAAATGTATAATAAAATTATATTTATTATACAATAGGTTTTAATGAGTATAATGAGAGTTAATAATTAGGGTAAGGGGGTTTCTAGTCTCACTTTTATTTCTTTGAGACTTATGACATATTCAACACTCAATTATTTTATGTGACATATATAATAACCTATGAAATTTTATATCAAGAATTTGATTTATTTTATGATATTAAAAGTTTTTATTGATGGTATTCCTTCATGTATATCACGATTCAAAAGTTACTCATCTAGTAATGAATTTCTGTCTCACTTTTATTTTCTGTGAGCCACAATCCATGTTCACCGCGAATTTCTTGTGTGTGATATGTATACTAAACATGGATTTATTTTATTATTCTTAAGATAAGAATTATTGGTATTTACATATCAGTTTTACGATATATCTCTCATGGATTTTATGGTTAAAATGTTTCAAAAGTGGTAATGTAATTTTGTCTCGATTTTCCTTCTTTGAAACACATGTCATGATATGCACCTATATTATTTAATGATGTGTGTATAATTATCATTCAACATGTCATATAATATATCTATTTATTTTTATGATATTATATGATTCATTTAATGTTATTATTTAATTTTTATTCTGATTTAATGTTACTAATGTAGTAAGAGTTTAATATTACAATCTCATCATTTATCAAGATTGATTATGATTGTGCCTCTATTGATGAAATATTATGATCCATATCTCAAGAATTATTAGGACTTTTCATATTATCTTTTATTCACACAATATCTATGTAATGGTACCATTTTTACACTCTTTGGTAATTAATATAATAAATTTTTTTTAGAAAATATGACTTTATTTCTTCCTTCACTTAGAAAAAAAAATTATCAAAACAATGATTTATAAAAATGTTTACAAAAATTTTATTCTATTATCCTTTTATTTTTTAAAATAAGATTTTATCCATGTTTTAACTTTTAAGAAAATGGGTTTTAAAGGAATATTATTTTCATTTTTTCATCAAGGATCTTTTGAATTATACAGACCATATGAAAGAAATCTTTTTTTTACATATATATCACATATGGAATTCTAAGCCATCATGAAAACTATATTAATTGAATCTTACATTATATTTTTTTAGATATTTTCAAATAAAAATATTTTAAAAATATTTTCATCATTCCATTATATGTTTTAAATGTTAATTTCAGTGAAATTGGTTTTCAAAATGTTTCATGTTTTAAAAACTGTTTTTCAAATAGGAAAGGATATTTTTAACAAGAAATGTTTAAAATGATCTTTTCAAAATGATTTTCCATATATGATTTCATCTGTTTGTGTTACTTATTCTTTATTGGTGATATGATATAAGGTATCCATTCATATTTATTCACTCCATGGTTTTTTCATTGATTTCATGATGTATATGAATGGGTTATATGCTTTGAAACTCTCTTCTCATAATAGGTAATTCTATGATCAAATGGTTATGAAACCTATCTCTTATCTATATGATAAGATATGATACAATTTTTATAACATCCACTTCTATTTGTGGGTAATTATATGATGAATTATTATAATCTTCTTTCACAAAAATGTTTGATTTCATCATTTTATTGGAGGAACCTATTTCCCCCTCCAATGCATTGGGTAATGATAAATTTAATATGATCTCGGTGGGGTATTATAGTTGTTAGTTGAAGACTAAAAAATATGATACGTGGGGTTTTATCACAAGATCAAAAAAAATAGGTTACATGGGTCATAAACATAAGACCCAAAATAAGATGGTACACTTGTTTTTCTCAAAATCGCAATAAACAATAGGGTACATGGGTTGTTAGATCAACCTTGAAAAAAATAGGTTAAAAGGGTTTTTATCCAATGCATGAAAACTAGGGGGTACATAGGTTTTCAACCTAAGAAGAACAAACATATTGTAAATGGGTTGTTATCCCAATCCCAAAAACAAGAGGGTGTATGGGTTGTTATCCCAATCCTAAATACAAGAGTGTACATGGGTTGTTTGCTGAGGCTTGAAAAAAGAGGTTACTAGGGTTATTAACAATAGATAGAAACAAGAGGGTTCCTATGTTTTTATATTATTAATAAAAATAATAGGGAACACTGTTTTTTATCCCAATAGAAAAAACAAGAGGGTACACGAGACGTTATCCCAATCCAGAAGTAAGTACACATGTGGTCAACCCAAGGCTAACGTGTTATGAATTTATTGGTGAAAAGACTTGACAAATGATTTTCTATGCTTAGGTTTATGCCAAAATTACATGTGTCATTCCAATGATATTCTATCATGACTAATGTTACATCATATGAAATTCCAATGATTATGACTAATTGAAAATATCATTTTTTATTATTCAAGCACATTGAAGGGAGAAGTGAGAAACCATGAATCAAACACAAGATTTAAAATGAAGATCCTTTAAAGAAAAATTAGAGCCTACCAGAATTAATCTCCCTAAATAGTTTCCAAAAGATGTTGTTTACCTGAGTGTATGGTTTACCTCTTATCAAATCGTCAACATGAAATGTCAACATGACTCAGGATTGTATTTACTCCTCGATGTTAATCTCTCCACTATTGAAACCCCCCGACAAGAATATGGTCTTTCTTATCGATCAAAGTATGTTTCTCCTCATTGAGTTCTACCATCAATGACATCCCCATAATTCTAGAAGCTTCCTCTTTAATTGAATTAACTGAAAAAACATGATCCACCACTTCTTCTTCCGAGATCATAATCAATTCTAAGGATTGATCAATCACATCGCATTACTATTGTTGCTGGAATGAGACATCACTATTAGTATTCTTATATTTAAACATATTGGAGTACTCATATGTTTATGTTTTAGTCAAAAATATCTTCTATTTAATCTTACTAATAATCATATATCACCCTTTTGTATGTTTTCTTTCCCTAGGTTATGATAAAAGGTTTCATGTAGAAGTACAAAATGGGAATATATTTTTCAGAAACATTGAAGATCTATCGCCATGTTATAAGATTTTATTACATGTTTTCAGAGGCACTAAACTATTATATTCCTCAGGAATGTGTCCGTTTAATGTAATTAATAATTATAAAAAATGATGTAGTATCCATGTATGATAAGCCAGTTTCATTAACATTTATTTTATTTTTTTGGTTTTTTCTAGGTTTCTTGATTTTATTTTCATTCATGACAATAATATCCATTTATATATTTGAAAAAATAAAATTCAATACATTCAATTTAGATATTACAATTAATAATTTCGAATTATAATTTCAACATTAGTTTTTTATAAATGATATCGAAAGAGGATTTTGACATTGGTTATTAAAAAAATTACATATGAAGTGTCTTTCAAATTTATTTATAATAAAAAAATTGAAAGTTGTGTGTTTTTTTTCAAATAATTATTTATAAATTTGTTTTTAATAATATATGTTGAAAATATATTTACTATGTCACGTATATTAATTAAACCTATAGAAATGACATTAAACCCCCCATGAAACCGATGTAAAAAACAAATTTTTGAACCCGTGAACTATAATGCCCCGAGCTTGATGTACATAGATATTAATTATAAATTAATAAATATTGATTAAAAAATATAAAAAACCATTATATGACCATATATATTTGTTGTCCATATAAAATAGGAAACATAAATAACTAGTTCATAATACAATTACATTGTCTTCTGATTATTCCTTTATAACTAGACCCCTTTTTGACATATCTTAATTAATACCATTTTTCATGACCTAGGGAAAACCATCATAAGAGAGGGTGAGATTAGATACTCAATAAGGGTAAAGAAGAGAGAAATAAATCATATGATAATCATAAGACCTAAGAACATAACTTTTGAAAATCATAACATGTATAACATATATCAAAATATTGAGTCATGAAATGGATCATTACAGTTCAGAAGACATAAATCATAATAGAACATAATGCATGAGAAAATAACCACGGACATAAAACATGGAATTGTGGTAAAAACATCAGAATATAAAATAATTTATTTATTATCAAAGTCTCATCTCAAAGTCCATCATAGTGGAAGAAGTCCTTTACTGAATTTAGTTCACTCCTCATTCTAGCCCTGTATTATTGAACCAAATTTTCTTTCTATTGAAGACCTATATTACTGAACCAAATTTACTTTTTTTTCAATTATTTTCTATCTCATGATATATAAATCTATACCTACTGCCTTGTAGGGGGATATAGGTTCCACCTATCTCATAATAAAATCATTATTTCGTGTGCTACAAAAACACAAATCATTCATCATAGTGTAACCTAAGGAATAAAATGGGTTTCTTAAACATTATTCCATAATAATCTATATAAAACAAAGGGATTTCATAAAATTAATTATATCATAAACACAATAAAATCATTGAGATAATAGGGATAGAAACATAAACCAATTTTAAAAACATCATCATAGATGAAAAACAATTTTTATAAAATAGTTGAAAATATTTCTTGATAAAAATATCCATTCTTCATCAAAAACAATTTCTATTCTCAAAATACCATGTGATTTTAAAAGAAAAAGATTTCATTGAAAATAAACTTTTGATATTTTAAATTATGTTTCATTTAAATAAGGCAATATGAAAGTATAATAATCTATTCTTGTCATATAATTAAAAATAAATCATTCTTATCATACTACTATTTGATAGTCAAAAAGTACTTAGTATTAAAAATGACAAAATATTCCTTTCATACTATTTCATAAAAAATTACGAATTGATAACATTTTATAAGTAATAGTATTATAATATAAATAATATTTTATATTACATATTTATAATATATGGATGATAAATATACAAATGTAAGTACTATCATATAAATAATCTCATATAAAAATGAGATTGTGAAATTATCCATTGCTGATTTATAATCAGTGGAATCGTATGAATCATAAAATAAATAAAATTATATTCATATGAAAATATGTTTACCTTCAGAATAATAATAATCATAAAAACATTCTTGGGAAACACCACACAAAATAAATAGGTGGTGTATAATGCATATGTCCCACCGAAATAAATGTGAGACAAAATAATCATTTACCCTTAGTAATATATGATTTGTATGTATCTGAACCTCCTATATAATCATTTAAATAATTTCATTGATTTATTACTAAATAATAGTCATTATTATGATAATAGATATGATCATATTATCATCTGTTTGTTCAAAACATTATTACCCATCCATCAGGTATTCATAGCTTTATTCTTTTACACATGTTTCATTAGATAAGATCTTGTTAATATTATTATATTATAGTAATATCATCTGAAGAGTGATAATAATATAATATATATCATATTTTTTCATTCAAAAATTTATACAATCATTATCTAATGGATATCATGTATAATTAATCGTATCACATAGTGGAGACGGTAGGTCGTACACACACACAAGCAATGATATCATTCCAATAATTGTAAAATTAAATGGATGTGGGTGGTATATATATTGTTCAAGAATACATATAATGTTATCATAATCATATATAGTTATTATTTCCACCATTATCCCTATCCATGTAAAGTGGTAGTGAAAAAATGATTACAACACAGTGTTGATACGGTAAGTCGTACGTACGCACATGTGGTGATTTGGTTTTTCGTAGGATAGATAAAAGGTGTAATATGGTTATTAAAAAATTATAATAAAATATCATAATATAATTGATAACTTATTTATTAATTTATAATTTTAAAAACTCATGCTGAGGAAGTATAAGAAGAAATAATTTTGAAAGAATCAGTAGAGGATATTACATATTTTTCGATGTGCTCCCACTAGATCTCCTCTTAATGCCAATAGAGTTGGTTTTTTCAGAATATAAAAATTACTAGAATGTGACAAGGGAATTTGATAATGGAAATGGGTTGGGGATGGTTTATATTGAAGGCTCAATGTGATTTGAATAGGTGAGGGAGGAGAGGCACTTTTGGAGACTCTAAAACTATTTATTTATAATAATATCTAACCACATCCAAAACCAACCAAAATGTATTTATGTAGAATATTATAGTAGATAAGGTGGTAATAAAATTAAAAAATAATTTTTATACATGGTTTTATTTCATTTTAAACCTTATCATTTCGTTTTACCATTAATCATTCTCTTGTAATTTTAAATAAGGTAACAAATTGTTCAATACTAAAATACTAAATTTTTTATTTATTTGATATCATTAAGAACATAAAATAACAATATATAACATTATGGAGTAATAAATAATTATTTTATATTTTCTTAAATATTTTATTTTTTTAAAATAATTTAATTAAACATTATTTTGACCAAATATTAATATTTTCAATTTTGACACTATTCATTTATTGAATTTTAAAAAACATCAAGATAATATGTTAAAAATGAAAAAAAATATTTTATTATATATATAATAAGTAAATTTCATCAAGAAACTTGATTAATATATTAAATATCCAAAAAATATTTTATAATTTTAAATAACATTAATTTGATATTTCCATTAATAAAATAATTTCTACTTGATTTTTGTGTAAAAATTAAATGTACTTATTTTTTGGGAAAAAATTAGAAATAAAATAATATGATGAAGATAAATTGTCAATATTTCATTATAATTCTTATTATCGATTATATCTTCTAGAAAAAAATCATTTAAGATGTTATATTAATTAAAACATGAAAGTGACCACTTAACATCACTTTACATAGAATATTATAAATGTCAAAATCATTTTAATGTGGATCCAAATTGTCATTAACTCAACCATTGGATGGTTATGGTCTTTAATAACTCTACCAATAATATTTATCAAGGTTTTTTGGTATTTTAATTGATATTATTGTTTTAATTAAAATTATTTTATTAATTATTCATCAATTATATAATTTTTACATCATCATTGTAAAAGCCTTTAAGGTAATTATAAAATCTATAAACATTCTAAATAAATTAAAATAATATATACAATTTAATTATATTTCTGGAGACTTTTTATAATCAGTGATTTATTATGTTTATCAGTATATGAAAATTATTATATATATATTAAATAAGAGGGTGACATTTTGTCATGTTCATGTCACTTTCTTTTATTTTAATAATATCTATATAATTTTTAGGGCGAAAATTCCATCGAATGAGTCAATTATGATCCATGGTTGTTAAGGGTATATGGTTAATAATACAATATATTTTTTGAATTTGGTAGCGTAATTATATTGTCCTTATCCCAATAATTTGTTTCCCAAATTACCCAATTTACCTTTAACCACATTAAATAAAAATTACCATAGTTACTATTCATAATATCCAAAAAATAATATTAAAATATTAAAATAATTTGGAAAAACTAATTCCAAATTTGTAATATATTTATAAAAATTTAAAAAACATTAGTTTTAGTTATTGATTTATAATTAATCTCATTGTTAGAATGAAAAATGAGTTTTTAAAAGTTAAAACTTTGTAAAGGATTGAAATGGTTTTACATTAAAATTCATGCTAAATTTAATGCCAATGACCAAAATTATTTTAAAGGATAAAATAAATTATATTTCTACATTAAAACCACTCAAAAATATAATTTATCCACAAAATTTATTTCAATAAAAAAATTTGATTTAAATTAAAATGTACTATATTTTTAATGTTCATCAAAATTTAAAACATATTATAAAATTATAAAAAAAATAATCCAAAGTAAATTTTTTTATCCCGCATAAAAGAAGAAGTTTATTTTTTAAAATTTAATATATAAAAGTGTCAAAACTAGATTTAAAATGTGTGTTCTATCAAAAGGAGGAAAAACTGTATTTTTTTGCAAAATACATCTTTTATCCAAAAAAATGAATTTGTTCTTATATCATGTCTAGAAAAAGTATAATATTTTTTTTAAACATTATATTGAATATATTGAAAATATATTACATTGATAAAATCTATGAAGTGTGATTTTCTTATTTTATGAACTCAATTATTTTCATTTAACTATATTTTTAGAAGAAAGTTGATATTATTTATAAAATCCATTATAATGGCTAGGTTATGAGGTAACATAATAATATTTAGTTGTTAAACTAAAATAGGTCTTTTATGAAATGAGTTATATCAAAATAATGTGATATTATTTGTAACACAATCCAAGCTGAGTGTTGCGTATACCGCAAGCTATGTTGGTGTTGTGTATAGAGAAAACTTATTGTGGTGTCGTGTAAAACAGAAGATATCAAAGATATTTAAAAAAATATTATGTTGTCACATTATACACCACTTAAAATTAATTTTACCCTCAAAATTTTTTTGAGTTGTAAAAGGATTTAATATGTGAAAATTAATTTCACAGAAACCCACATCATAAAAACAAGGAATAAAACTTAATTTAAAAAATGAATAGTTGGAAAATAATATTTACCAAATGTAAATCATTAATAGGTATCTACATATTAAAACATAAGTGAATATTGGGCATAGATTAAAAGTATAAATAATCAAAAATATTGATAAAGATTATTGATCACAAGAAAGTGGGTGATCAAGTGAAAGTTAACAATCACAAAACCATACACTAAGGAAGATTGAAAGATGTAATTGATATCATCAAAACAATGATAATAAGACACATTTTAACATAATGATCCCTTTTTAATAATTTTTATTAAATGAGAAGATAAAATTACATGATTTTAATAAAATATTACCAATGGTCATTCCTTGAACAATTCCCATTTCATCTTTTATTCAATGAAATGAAGTTGAATTTGTCATTATTGAATCGTTAAAAGGTCATGTGATCCATAAAAATAATACAAAGTCATTAAATATATTATTATAAAAAAAATTAATAAAAAATTATCAAATATGCATCAGTCCACATATGGTGAAATAAAAATTTATTCTAAAAATACATTATCTGAAGCTTAACATAAGCTTTCTATGAATTTATAACCTTACAACCCTTTTCAAACCTGAAATACCAAAAATTATAAAGTGGTGAACTAAAAAGATTAAAATTTATCTCAATATATAATAACTTATCTTATGTTAGTCACATTCCAAACTTGTGAACACCTTCATCATGTATTCTCTTGAGTCGTGATAATAACCTAAATTACCATACATCCTTGTTGAATAAATGAATGTTTCCTTATTCCAAAGCGTATTGGATACATAATTTATGTCCCAAAAATATGTATACTTCATCCATGATATCATCACTCTCTTGACAACAAATCCATTATTATTTCCCAAGAAACTGGGATCATCCAATTTACATATTAAAATCCAACATATCTTTATCCAAACATCATTATCATAATATCCGGGAAATAATACAGGTTATCTTTCCCTTAATCATGTGTTCTCCACATATATCATGTAATGTACCAGACCTCTCCAGTCCATTACATTGTTAAAATGCAGTGTTAGAGGTGTTCTGGGAGGTTAAGGTGACTTGGGGTGTGTTTGGGTGGACTTTTAAGGGAAACTAAATGGATATAGCTTTCGCACGGGAGGCGCACGGTTTGTCTAAACCGTGCAGCCAAACCGTGCGAGGTTGGTGTTAGAGGCAGTGGCTAATGCAGGTTTAGTGCAAGGTTTTTCTAATCGTGTCACGTAACTATGCTCGGAGTGTTTGATGAGGAAGTAGCTATTGCACGGTTAGCGCACGGTTTGTCTAACCGTGTGAGAAAACCGTGCCGGCAGTTAAATTTAGATCTTAAAATTGTGGAACTCAACCGTTTTTCCTCTAACTTGCTCATTGAAACCCCTAAGTGGCCATAACTCGGGATTACACCTTCCTCGAAGGTATTAGAACCACTCCCAAGTGTTTTAGAGGATATTTTAAGGATTATCTAGGTGAATCGTAGATGGTTTCTTGAGGTATGTGATCTTTCTTGTTTGGTTCTTAGATCTACTTTGAACTACTACTCCTCTTCTATCGGTTTCTTAGATCTACACTCGTTATGGGTAGATCTAAGTGTGTGGATGTCAAATAAGATGAGTTTTGGTCTTGATCTTTCTAGGAGGAGAGATCTTAGGCGGGGTTTTGGAGAATTGACAAGGGTTTCTTGAGCGTTCCTCGAACATTGCGGTTTTCGTCAAAAACCATTGAGGTACAGGATTCGTTGCTTCTCTTTCTTTTATGTGCAACTGTATTGTTAGAATTTTTAATCCCACTGGATGACAATGGAATTGACATAATGAATACTTTGAACCAGATCAATAAATTTTATCGATCGTATGTTATCGCCTCTTGTTTTGCTAGAAGGTGTGATATCTATGCTTTCTTTGCTTAGCTGTTGTCCATGATAGAAATCGGTAAAGAATGTAAACCGGCACTTATTGATATTTTTTTGGATAATGATAAATAGGAATGTGAAACAATCTGGTTCTTGTGGTAATTTGATGTTAATCGAATTGGCATAGTAATGATGTATAATCGTTTGTGATGCTTACTAGTTAGGTTCCTGATTTTGGAACCAACAGATTATAAATCTATTAATTGATGATGGTTTAAAGATTTGATAGTTTGATAATTCCTTGAAGGTTTTTGAGTAACCCTCTTGATTTTTCAAGGGCCAAGAGCCCAATTAATGTGATGTTTTCTTTCATGCTACTTGTTATGTGATGTGATCCTGGATGGTTGTTGTGATATGTGGGGGCATAGTGGCCTTTTGGTTGTTGTAGCGGATGATGCCTAGAGTGGAGAGATGTATCGGTTTATCCATGTGAGAGTCAGAGAGGACACTAGGGACGATAGAATGGGTTAGATGTGATTGTTGGATGCTTACAGGTTCTATTATTTTTTATCTGCTTTACTTTTCCCCACTTCTCAAGGCAGCTGGTCTTTCTTACCCTTCTTCCGAAGGAGGCGAAGACACACGGGGTATGCCACATGCTTTTCTTGTCTTTCTTCTCAAGGGAGGATGGGTCTACACTCTTGTTATAGGCGGAAAAGACTCGATGGGTAGTACATCTCCTCACCGTGTTGACCCCCATTGTGTTTAGTAGCATAGAATGATTTTCTAGAATGCATGGGAATATGGGAAAGTAATTATATAATGAATGTTTGATTAAATGGTATTAACTCATGGGGTTGGAGTTACCAGAACGTAATGATGAGGTTGAAAACTATTGAAGGAACAATGGACTTTCGGTGTGATGCTAATGAAATTTAATGTGGGTTTGTTCATGGTAAATTAATGTTTAATGAATTAATTAACATAATTTGAAACTAATAAAAATGGAATGAAGTAATCTAATAAAGTTACATAAATGGTTGAGTGCTTATAGGATACCTAGCCTTAGAAGTGGCAGCGCAGAATCCGAGAGACGTTAGCTGCAGTGTGTCTAAGACTAGGTTATGCCCATAGTGTGGTTGTTAGTTATAATATATTATGTACTTTTTTGTTTTTTTATATGCTACTCCACCCTGTCTGTAAGGGAAACTAACTCCCCGGGGATTCTGAGCCCTGGGGGGTGTTTTCCCCAATATTCTGGTGGGAGGATGAATAGCCGACTACCCTTTTTTCCCCACTCTCTTCTCTTGGTAGATACTTGTGATGTTAGGCACATCGGCTAGTTTTCCCCATATAGGTGTGTAGAGGGATGTAATGTCTTGTGGTTATTCACACACATATATTCTGGATATAGTAACCTATGGACTACTATAGGTGTGATGTGTATAGGCTGTGATGGCTTGAGGATCCTAACTCAATGTATGGGCTGTAATGGCATGAGGTATAATACCCAACGTATGATACACGTTATGTGAGCTGTGGTGGCTCCTGGAAACTACCTGGTTACTTTTTGTTGTGAGGATGGTGTGGTGTTTCACCAAGGTGTCTGCGCGAAATCCATTGTGGTGCACATGGTGCAGATTGTGGTGCTTTGCCCAGGTGTCTGCGGGAAATCCTTTTTGGAGAGAGAGGCTTAGGACGTGTGATGTTGGGGCAAAGCGGAAATCCAGTGGGTAAGTAGTAGATGGGTACCCTTGATATTCTTTATTATATTCTATATTCTTATATGCGTTACATGGTGAGAGTATCCATGGTGAGGTTGGGAACTTAGTATACATGTTTAGGTGATGAGTTATTTTCACTTGTTGTTCATTGTGATTTAGCATGCTTTATTTACCTTTGCACAAGAGGCTTCGGGGAGGATCATACTGAGTATATTGTTATACTCACCCTACGTATATATAATCTTTTTTTCAGGTCACTTGGAGCAGGTTGGAGATCAAGCCGATTTCTACTATCTTGGGGTTGTAGGAACTGTTCGAGCTTGTGGTTGCAGCTGTTTTACTTTCTTTTGGGTACTTGCAGTTTTTCCCCTTTTTGTTGTAGTACTTTTTCATGAAATTCCATTTGTTCACTTGGGTTTCTTTTATATTTCCAGTTTTGAGTTGGAGTTGATTGGTGTCTATCTTATATCTCTCTTCCACATGTGTTCTCTTAGAGGGTAATGTCTTCCATTTGTGTGTTATTATACCCTTGGTGCTAGTCGACATCCCAGGGCCTACTGGAGGCAGGACTCGGGGGTCATTATCTCCCTTCTCACATTTCCGGCCTAGGAGGGGTACACTTTGTGGGGAGGGGGTCCTGACAGAGTGGTATCAGAGGTCAGGTTGAGGGATAGGATGGAGCTTGGAGTTAGGCACAGGTGAGGTTGCATAGGTTGGTAGGGAAATAGTGTCATTCATGTTTAGCAAGTGAGGTAAACACTGGAGACTGGCTCAAGCATAGGCATTTAGGGCCCCCAGTTATCTGATGTGCGGACCTTTAAGTTTACAATGGAAACTGAATAAGGTGATATTAGTTATAGGTTAGAGACCTAGGAAAATATCATGCAGCATTCTTCTTTGTGCCTTTGTTTTAATGGGTAGACCTTGGGATATGTTATCCTAAAATGAATAAAAGAAAAAAAATTAATTAATTAATGTTTAGTCTTCCATTTTCTAGGTTTAGGTGCTCTAAAGGTTTGTTATTTTATAGGTATGGCTCCAGGTCGACGTCCTCTTCAGTTTTGCACAGAAAATGTCTAATAGGATGTTCCAGCAGATCATCGAAGGGTAGAGGTTGACGATGATGACACTTGGAGGAATACACTCTGAGAGTTTCAGCATTAGATTCTGCAGAAGTATGAGGGCTCTGCCTTAGATGCACTCACAGAAGACTGGTTGAAGGAGGTCGAGATAGGCTTCAGTTCGATCTGTGCTCATAATATAAGGCCCCAGCCTTAAACCTTACTTAATCTTGAGTTATTACAAGATTACACATTGAGGATCTTTTCAGGTTTAGAGTTTTAGAGAATTAGATCATGAAACTTTCATTTCATTACACATTTAAACAAAGTGGTTACATAAAAGACAGTATTCATTCTTCCCATCAACAGAAACATATTTAAAATAAAACATGGATTCTTTCTTGACACATCCTTGACACTATCATCACATCATGTACCCTTCCCTTGACCTGGGAAAAACATTTCAAAAACTTGGGATAAGCATAAAAAGCTCAGTAAGGGATATAAAAATATGGAAAGGAAACATGAGTACATGTATACATAAGAATTAAATCATACTTTACCCATAAAACATAAGCACTTTAACATACCTCATAAAATCATTAATAAATCATAGAAACCATATGACATAAAGGTAACTTGAGGCATTCATAACATTCTTACGTAGGGAGTAACCCTCTTGGTTACGTTTGGAATACACATCACAGTATATTCCCTAAATCTCTTCGTAGAAACCTTAACGTTTCACTCCTTCGCGTTACCCAATGCATTGGAGAGCTATATCGGGCTCACCCGCCCTTAGTTTATCACGGAACCACCCGTATTCATAACAATGCCCAAGAACCATAACATAATCTTATCACATAAAACATGCATAAAGGAAACATAACATTTCCACCTTTCAATCACAAGATAACAATACAACACATTGAAAAAACATTATGAAAACCATTTTCAATACCAAAATAAAAGAAAAGTAAAACATGGTATTTATTTTTCTTTTAAAAAGAAGGTATGGCTTGTAGAGGAAGCCGAAACTCAAATAATGGTCACGACGGCGGAGAAGTCGTTGTCGCCGCATACGTACGACAAAAACATTCCCTTTTGTCGTTTAATAAACACTTTGTATAAAAAGATTCCTTTTGAATAAACGTAAAAGTCAAAGGGGTTTATACACCATATAAAAGAAGGTTGTGTATAAAACAGAATATTCCTCAATGAAAGGAGATTGAGACGAAGACCCTTAAAAAGATGGTATCATTGGTTTAAGGATAAATCAATTACATAATTATGTGTGACAAATGAATACACAAAATATAAGTGGATATTAAGTGTAAAATAATCAAATGTCATTCACACATATTCAAAGGATGACATATTCAATAACTACATGTTGAACCCAAAGAAATCGAAATTGGGTTAAGAAGTTCCCTTGACAGCCTAACAGTGTCACATAAAAATGAGTTGATGAGAGATAAAAAGTGTATCTCATCACATGGACATAAAATTCACATCAATAAGGATATATGATAACATATCCCAACATAACAATATGTAAATTAAAAGACCCAACAAAAGAAGTCTTGTAAAAAAGAGGAGGGTGAAAGGTTCCCCTACCGACTTGGGTATCTTTCAAAACATACACCCCATGAAAGAAGGAAAATAAATCATTGATGTAAATACTCATAAATGAAATTATATTACACAAATAGTAGAATAATGGTCAGTACATACACCACTCAAAGGAAATTGTGGCAAATGTAGCATAAATCTCACGGGAATAAAAGTGAGATGAAAAATCCCTTACGAAAACTCGGCAGCCTAATGACGCCACATAAAACATACAAAAATGGATTGATGAGATAAAATATGGTATCTCATAATATTAACTTAAAGTTTATAGAAATAGTAATATAAAAGAACATCCCCCAACATAACAAAGAGGAGCTTAAAAGAAGTGACATAAAGGAGAGTACTTAAAAAGAAAGAGAGAGGTTAGATCTCTTACGAAAATTCGGCAGCCTAACGGCACCACTCAAAACTTCCAAAATGGATTGATGAGAGAGAATAGGGTCTCTCATCACATGAACATAAAAATTAATGTAAGTGTAATATAAAATAACATCCCAATAACAAGAAAGATGAGCTTTATAGGGAATGACATAAAAGAGTGTACTTAAAAAGAAAGAGAGGAGTAAGATCCCTTACCTCGGGTCCGACTTGACTCGATCATTCTTTAATCTCCTGAATAATAAACTTGAGTTAATTTCTACTTGTTTAAGAACCTTTTTCAAGTTCATTATTCCTTTTATATCACTTATTGTCATGTCATGAACACTATGTAATTATTTAAGTTAATAAAGGTCGTTTTAACGATCATTGGTACTTGAGTCAAAAATAGGCCCTTTATAATTACATGTTGTTCTTGTATCCATTATATAGGGGATTATAATAATGATTTATATATCATATATATCATATATATTCAGTATATACATGCATTTATAATATTAAATAATCATTTAGAGGTAAGAAATGAAATGCACCGTTCATGGAGACGGTAAGCCGTACGTACGCATGAACGCTACTTTCATTTCTATTTCGTATTTATAGAATGGAATCATAATGATATAAAGGTATATTATAATTCCAGTATAATATCATATATAATATCATATTTCCATCCTTTATACGTCCCACATATGGTATTTAACGAATCAAATCACTTTGGGGGGGCGGTAGTCCGCACTTCCTTAAATGAAGATATCGTGTTTACCCATAATGGAAACCATAAAGGTATGCCATAAATGAAAAATACAGAAGCTTAAGTAAAACATAAAAATATTATATATCATATATAAATATAGTGTCATCTTAATTTCCACCTTTGAAGGTGTTAGAATAATTTTGAACAATCATCGTTTCGGGAGGCAGAAATTCGCCATCCACGAAAACAGTATGTTCTTTAACCATTAGATGTAGGTGTGTGTAAGTGTAGGTCGAATAATTCTTATAACAACATCCTAGTATATTTATGATACTGTAGTTGTTACAAAAGAAAAGAATAAAAAGAGTTTAGGGGGTTGGAGAAGCAAAATAAAACAAAAGGACACAAGTGAAGACATTACCTTAAAATCGGGTAACTCCCTTTGGTTTGAGCTCAAAGGATTCCTTGGGAAGACTTATGCCCAAAGTGAGGCTTGAAGGAGTAAGAGAGGGAAGTGTAGAGACAAAATGGGCAGGGTTTGGACGAGCCAAAGGCTTTGGGGGTGTGGGTATGGAGGTAGAGGTGGGGGCCTTTTATAAGAGGAGAGGAGGGGCACTCTTGTAAAGTTACAAAATGTTACTTTATTTTCAAAAGAGTTTCGGATTTTAAAGGTCCCACATTGATTTATTTCGAGGATAAGGTGATAAGGGTTATAAATACACTCATCCAATAAGTTTTGGACATGTGTAGGTCTTAGATATTACATTATCATTCCATTTTATTTAAATCGTTAAATAATGAGGTCATCACTGCATCATCATGATGTCATAAATAATTTACTTTATTTAATATCTAAAAATTATAAAATAAATACTATGATTTAGGAAATCTTTTTATCTTTCCAATTAATATTTATAGTCAAAAATCGGATTTGTATAACCCCATGTAAAAATTGTTTTATTAAAACATTTTATGTTTGTCTCATTTTTACTTTAACTTTAAATAAAAAGATATTAATGTCATTTTCCAACCAAAGTGGCTTCATGGGGTCCCCAAGTTGACCCATGGTTTATCTTGGTCTTCCATGACACATCCAATGAGGTTAGGACATGTTTCAAGTTCATTTCATATTATTAAAACATAATTTTTACCTTAAACTACACTAATTACCTCTAATCGCGATTAAAAACTTAATAAGTTACTATTCACCAAAAAATTATTTTTATCCCGTTGAACCACATTTTACTTCTTAATTACAACCATGTATGTCGGATTTTTGAAATTTAAAACACAAAGATGGCAAAATTTCATTTAAACGGAAAAATCATTTTTTATAAGTACCACTTAGTGGTTTCACTATTCATCAAAAAATTGAATTTTTTCAGAAAAATCCCAAAAATTCACCCTAAGCTATATTTGATATTCCAAATTCAAAAATTAAGTCTATTTTACAAAATTCAAAACATATAAGTCACATTAATTAATTTAATAATTAATTCCCGTTGTCAGAGCAAATAGCGTGTTTTTATGAAACAATAAGTATCAAAAGACTGACACTAGTTTAAGTCTAATTTCAAAGTGAAATTAATTCCAATGAGCACTATTGGATTTAAGGGTAAAAATATATTCTAATTTCACTTTAAACCAATTCAAAAGATAATATAATTATATAAAAAAATTAGATTAAAAAGGGGTATTGAATTAAAATACAACATTTTACACTATTCATTAAAAAATGAACTTTATCGGAAAGATACCAAAAATTTACAAAAAGTAAATTTTGATGTCTCAATTCTTAAGAACAGTTTTATTTGGTCCAAAAAAATGTATAAGAGTGAACAAAACTATATTTAATGACGGTTTGCCATCAAAAGGCGATAAGTGAACCTTTAGTGAAAACTAGGGCATATACGCCTAAAATTGAATTCTTTCCGTATTTTAAGCCTTTATCTTTTATTGGATAAATGTAAAAACATTTAAAAACATGTATAATAATATTTTAGTAATTTTATCCATTCCCGCCAATACAACGGCTACATGTTAACTACCTTTTAAAATAATATTATTTTATTATTAGAATGCAACGTAAGATTCCCAAGAAACTCGTTGTTGCGTGTTGGGTACGCCATCGAGCATAGCATCCCCTTTAAAGTCATATTAATACTTTATTCACAAATATGGATAAATATAAAAATATCATATTCTTTATTTACCTGGGGTGTTACACAGAAGGAGCACTAGGTGTCCTTAGCTGTGATGATGCTGCACGGAGCAGTGAGGCAGTGGTGGTTCTTGTTTCTCTGGGATCGTGAGGAATCAGCGATCTCATGGGAGGAGTTCTGAGACAATAATAGAGTCGAGTTCCTTTCTTCGAATGTGAAGGCATCCATTGGCCAGGAGCTTCATACCCTTTGACAGGGGAGCTCTACTGTTCGAGTGTTTGGAATCCGTTTCAGGTACCTTTTACAATATGCTTCGGACCTGTTACTAGATGGGGAGGCCAGGGCGAGGCATTTCAAGGAGGTTTTGCTTCCAGAGATCCAGCGCCAGGTGACAGCATTTATGCTGAAGTGATATCAGGAGGTGCTGGAGAGGGTAGAGGTTCAAGAGGACTTTGTCCAGGACAAGATCATCACGAGAGGGGGATCTTCATGATCCCTCATAGAGAAAGGCTGTGGTTTGGGGTTCTTTAAAGACCCGTAAAATTCAAGGGAAATTTTTTCTTAATTTTATTTGGAATTTTACAAGAGCGTGGTTTCTGACGGCACCTGATTCCGAGGCCCGGAGTTCCCGGAATCAATTTCCGAAGTTTGGCTCGGGTACGTTCAGTGAACGAACGAGCGGGAATTTCTAACTTTTGATCCGGTGCTCGGAATTGAAATCCGAGGGCACCGATGAACTCGCAGCGCCAATATTCGCTTAAGGGGTCCTTTTCCGAAATTGCGTTTGCCTAGAAGGAGATGTTTAATTTTCTGGATGAAATGAAGAGTAAAATAAATTTGTTATACAATATTTATTTTATATCTTAAAAGTGGTTATAATATTTTGTTGGAAGTTGGGTGGTTTAACCACCTAAGAGAGGATTAAGGTGAGGAGGGGCCCACCCGAGCCCCACCTTTTCAAATTCCCTAACTCCCCTCTCTCCCTCTTAAAGGCTTGTCAACTTAACATTTATTTAATTATACAACTCATGTATAATAAATAAGTGAGTTTAATTTTGAGTTTTTGAAATTCAAACTCTTGAATTTCAAAGGATGGGTTGTGTTAATAAATTAAGTGTAAGCTTAATTTATTTTTGGGTTAGTTCCTTTGTTACTTGAGAGGATTGGGAGAATCGTTGAGAGACTTGAAGATCTTCTTCATCTTCGACGAAGAACGTGAAGAACGGTTCTTCTCCGTCAAGGAACATCGATCCCACGACCTTCGAGACTCGGCGTCCCGGATTCTTCCGTCTTCATCTTCCTCCTCGACAAGGGAGAAGCTGTCGACCGTGGTGATCATCCCCAACGACAAAGTACCTCTCTTCTTCGTCTTAGCGACAAGTGAAGAGACGTCGTTTCCTCCTCAGACGCACCCCGACGTCCACGGAATCTACGTCCGACGCCGCGACGCCTTTCTCCGCGATAACCGACGTGCGACGTCAATTTTCAAGGTAGGGGTTGTCGTTATTGTTTATTTATTTATCCTTGTTCATGGTTCTAGCATGACTAATGTGAGGTTTATAATTTTTTGTTATTGTTTAACGTGAGGGGGCCGGACCGCATGAACACGGCCGAACCCCCTCCATCGTTCTTGTTGATTTATCTTGCGGGTGGAAACAAGGTGGCGTGGTGCTGTCGCACCACGCGGATAATCGTACGATTATATTGCGCGGCGCCGTCGTGCCGCGCCGTGGAAGAATCATCAAGAACGTGACGCCGTCGCGCCGCGTCAAGGGGAATCGAAGGTGCGGCGGAGGGGCGCGGTGCCATCGCACCGTGCCGGACGACGAACACCGCGGCCGGTTCCGGGCCGCGGCGGGACGAGAAGACAGGCGGTCGGGCCGCCGGCATCGGAAGCCGGAAAAAGGGGACAGGTTTACCGGTCCCGTTGGAGAAAAAACGGTCGGCCTGGTGGCCGGCCGGATGGTCAAATCTAGGGGAAATTAATCCCCCGGCCAGCACTAATGCCCCCCCCCCCATTTAATTGGGGGGCGGTTTCCTTGAGGGGGGCAGGCAGCCCCCCCGGTTTCTTCAAGCAGGCCCCCATGAGGGGGGCCGGTTTCCAAAAGGGCGTGGCATAATGTCGCGCCGCCATCCCAATTAAGCGGGGGCTTAGCCCCCCATGCGCTGCCTCCGTGCGGCGCCAGGCCGCCGCGCCGCCGTGCCGCCGGCCGGCCGGCCGGGCCGGGTCGGCCCGGACCCGGACCCCCCGTTTCGAATCGGTTTCGGTCTTTTGGCCATAACATGAGCCACGGACCTCCGATCGACGAACCGTCTACGGAAATGTGATCCTTGGATCGAGACGGTCGTTTCAGTATATCGCACTCAAGGTTTCTGAACATTTTGAGTTCGGCCGGGTTGGTTCGTTCACGAAACCAACCGGCCCTTCGGAGCGGAAACGCTCATATCTTGAGCTACGGACGTCCGATTGACGTACCGTCAGCTTTGTTGTGTTCCTCTTAGTGATACGGTTCTTTTGGCATGCTCCGCCCGAGGTTTGGACGTAGGTGGAGTACGGTCGGGTTGGTTTTGCCTTAAAAACCAACCGGGCCCCGGGGACGAAAATGCCAATAACTCTCAGACCGGGCGTCTGATCGACGCGCCGTCTGTTGCATTGAGTTCCTGTTAACGATACGGATCTTTTGGATACATCAACTATGGACTTTGTGACAGTTGATGTATCAGCCTCTCGGCTCGTGGAGCAGATCCTCCTGTACGAGCTTGTTGTGTGCGGGAACCCTAGTGCTGGTTGCGACTGTTACTGTGACTGCTACTGCTACTGCTATTGTTACTGCGACGACGACAGTACAGAGATCCTGTGTGGATTCGACGACGACGACTTCAGCACTCAGCGATCCTACGTGGATCAGTGCTACAGGTCCTGTGTGGGCCCGATCCTGCGTGGGTCCGATCCTGTGTGGGTCTTTGCGCTCAGCGGTCCTGTGTGAACCAGCGCCTACAGGTCCTACGTGGGCCCGATCCTATGTGGGTCTTTTGCGGGGGTTAGTTACCTATCGATCCTTCGTGGGTCCTACGACTTAGATGGATCAGAGATCATCTTTATCGTCTTTCGAAGAAGTATACCTGTGTGAGCTGAATCCTACTGCTTTCATGTGTGGATTGTGTTGTGCAATCCTATGTGGATTACGTTTTTCTTTCCTGTGTGGAATACGTTTACCTTGCTGTGTGGACTGAGTTGTACTTGGGCTCGGAGGTTGGTGCGTATTTGAAATTGATGACTTAGGTATATGTATGGGCATATACCTAAGCAGTGTCGGTTGTTACTTCGTGATTGTACCTTTCTTCGTGGTTTATCCTTTGTGGATTTGAGAGACCTTCAGGGGTATCGGGGTCCCTACTGAGTAGCTTTTACTCACCCCTGCACGGGATTTTCCCGCACTACGTTGTGTTGGTTGCAGACGACGGATAGCGTTGATCTTAGCTGAGACTTGCAGAGCAGGACGGTACCTGGAGGTGGACCACTGGGCGGGACGTGCTCGGAGCGGACGGCGGGACCCGTGGAGCAGTGGAGCTATCTGTACCCACCCTTCAGGTGGGATTTCCAGTGGACAGCTCGGTGTAGCGGCTTTTACTGTTCAGTTGTTGTTTTCCCTTTTGAGTTGTACTTTAATTTCAGTTTGGGTTTGTATACTGGCCCATTTACTTTTCCGCACTTTCAGTTGTACTCTGCTTTTGCTTAGTGTTTACTTTCCGCTTTCTTACTCTGAGGTGTTTGTTTACTTTACAAAGGCAATGCCTTCCCTTTTTACCGGGATTTACGCCTTGTTGCTAGTCGCCAGCCTCTGGCCTATGGAAGGCAGGCTTGGGGTAGTCACGGCACGGACCCCGAGGGCGGGTCGTGACAAATTGGTATCAGAGGAGAGTTCGGTTCTACCGCGAACTCTGATCTTTTCTATGTGAAGCAATAATGTTTAGCGTATTGAGTGTGGTTATCAGTCCAGGGAGTCCAGTGTTGGTGCGGCGGCCGACGTATCCATACACAAGGACCCTGACTTCAGATTTCTGACTTAATGCACGAAAACATTGATTGCGTGTGTGTTTCAATGTTTTCTTTGTGATTACTTATATCAGCTCACCAGGTATACTGTTCTGACCGTGGCGCACCTGGTTCCTTTTCCGGATGGCCCCACGACGGCAGCCAGCTAGGGTTCCGAGAGTCGAGCGTGACGACAGCCCACCGAGCGACGAGGCCTCGGTGCAGGGCCCTTTGTCAGCAGTGGCACCGGCGGTAGCTCTACCTGCCGAGCCCTCGATGCTTCCAGCACCAGCCGCTGACGATGCACGTCGCCTCAGCGCACTGCATGAGTTTCAGCGCCAGCGACCGCCCAGGTTTCGTGGGGAGATGGATCCCCAGGCAGCAGAGGACTGGCTGGAGGCAGTGGTACGAGTGTTTAGGCTAGTGAGGACACCAGTAGACCTCATGGTGATCCTCGCTGCGAGCCTACTACACGCAGCAGCAGGACGATGGTGGAGCTTGATGTTCCAGGTGCACGATGAGGCATCTCTACTTTGGACGGACTTTGAGAGCCTTTTCCGCTCGGAGTTCGTCCCAACCACCCTTCGTGCGGTGCGTATCCAGGAGCTTCTTCAGCTGCGGCAGGGCAGCATGACGGTCGCTCAGTACTCAGCGAGATTTACCGATCTCTCGCGCTACTCGACCGACATGGTACGGGACCCATTCTTCCAGGCCCGGACCTTTGAGCAGGGTTTGAGACACGAGATCAGGGCATTGCTGATCTCCCTCAGCATACCGACTCATACAGGAGTACTGGAGCGGGCCCTTCTGATCGAGAGCTTCCTTTTTGAGTCTACACCAGCGCAGCGACCCACCGCAGGGCGGCACGTGGCAGAGTCATCTGTAGCAGGCAGTCGACGGATGACTCAGGGGTCCAGACATACCAGACCTTCGGGAAGACGACCTCAGGGCACTGGCTCAGCAGTGCAGGGCACACATCGAGGAGCCAGTCTTTCGAGAGGCAGACATTGCTACTCGTGCGGCGGGCAGGGCCACCTGGCTCGTGATTGCCCGACCCGTCGTGCCGAGGAGCAGCAGTCGGTTGAGGGACCACCGAGGCAGAGGCAGAGGGTCGACTGTGGCGGTCCGCCGGGAGGAGGCGGACGAGGCAGAGGAGCTGGACGAGCAGCCGGTGGTGGGCGACGCTTTGAGGCTCTGCCACCACCACCACCAGGAGGTCCACCCCGACCACAGGGAGCTGGCGGGCAGAGACAGGCACAGCTTCAGGCAGTAGAGGCCTACGACCACGGCGCACCTGAGATGATTCGAGGTACTATCTGTGTCTATTCCACCCTTGCTGCAGTTCTTATAGACACAGGAGCGAGTCACTCTTTCATAGCCGCTGCCCTTGTTCGGAGCTCAGAGATTCCGACAGAGCCATTGGCTCGATCCTTACGGCTAGAGACTCCTACGGGAGCAGACTCGACGATTACGCACTGGTGCCGGCAGTGTGAGCTTACTCTAGGAGGCGGGAGCTTCGGCTGGGATCTTCTTGTAGCAGCGTTGAGGCCTTACGACGTCATCTTGGGCATGGATTGGCTATCTACGGTCCATGCACAGATTGACTGTTTTAGGCGCAAGGTGTGATGTGTATGCACCGACGGGAGTAGGTTCACCTTCACCGGCGAGAAGGGAGCCTTAGCAGCACAGGATGGACTTCCGCAGAGGAGAGGACAGCCCATTACTCATCAGTTAGCTAGCCTCATCCTTGGAGCAGTTGACGTGCGGAGTCCTGGTTTTCCTGTAGTGGTGGATCAGTTTGCGGACGTTTTTCCCGACGACGTTCCAGGGCTACCTCCTCGCAGAGAGGTAGAATATTATATTGACTTGTACCCTGGGACAGCCCCGATATGCACTCCAGCATATCGGATGGCCCCCGCCAAGCTTCGAGAGCTACGGGTACAGTTGGAGGACTTGCAGGGCAAGGGGTTCATCCGACCCAGTGTTTCACCCTGGGCTTCCCCGATTTTATTCGCCAAGAAGGCGGACGGGAGCTTGCGACTTTGTGTTGACTATCGTCGCCTGAACCAGGTGACAGTGAGGAACAAGTATCCGCTACCGAGGATTGATGACCTCTTCGATCAGCTCAAGGGAGCACGGTGGTTCTCGAAGATAGACCTCAGGTTAGGCTATCATCAGCTCAGAGTCAGAGACGAGGATGTGCAGAAGACGACCTTCAGATGTCGGTATGGCCACTATGAGTTCTTGGTTATGCCTTTCGGTGTAACCAATGCTCCAGCAGTGTTCATGGATCTCATGAAAAGGATCTTTCAGCCATACCTCGATCGGTTTGTCGTGGTCTTCATCGACGACATTCTGATTTACTCTACGACAGAGGAGGAGCACACCTATCACTTGCGAGTTATACTAGACACACTCCGAGAGCACCATCTTTATGGTAAGCTCTCGAAGTGCCAGTTCTGGATACGTGAGGTCCACTTCTTGGGACACCTTATCTCTGAGGCGGGAGTTGCAGTGGATCCCGCGAAGATTGAGGCTGTGTTAGCATGGGAGCCATTCAGGAGCGTGACTGAGGTTCGGAGTTTCTTGGGACTAGCTGGATACTATCGGAGATTCGTGCTAGACTTCTCTAGAGTTGCGGCATCACTCACAGCTTTGACGAAGAAGGGGAAACCCTTCGTGTGGTCAGACAGATGTCAGCAGAGCTTCCAGGAGCTGAGACAGAGATTGACTAGCGCACATATCTTGAGGTTGCCCGAGGAGGGAGTAGGGTACGTAGTCTACTGCGATGCATCAGGGACCGGACTCGGATGTGTTCTGATGCAGGAGCGGGCAGTGATCGCCTATGGATCACGTCAGTTGAGGCCGCATGAGCAGAACTATGCTACCCATGACCTGGAGTTAGCAGCAGTGGTCTTCGCTCTGAAGACATGGCGACACTACCTGATGGGCGAGCGCTTTACAGTCTTTTCCGATCATCAGAGTATCAGGTATATCTTCTCGTAGAAGGACCTGAACCTGAGACAACGGTGATGGCTCGAGTTCCTCCAGGACTATGACTTTGAGATAGTCTATACTCCTGGGAAGGGGAACGTAGTATCCGATGCCCTTAGCAGGAGGACGGGCATTCAGCTACTTGAGGAGGCGACGGAGAAGCTAGCCTCTTTGAAGATATCCTTCGTGGATAGAGATGGATCAGCCTTCCTTCAGTCTCTCACAGTTACTCCTCCACTACTGCAGTGAGTCAGGGAGGCACAGCGTGGGGACGCTGACTGTGAGACACGGCGTGCACAGATATCCTCGGGACAGGCACCTGATGGTTTCTCCCTTGGAGCAGAGCACGACATCCTTTTCAGAGGACGTACCATGGTACCAGTCGCTTTGCGAGAGGAAGTGCTGAGAGAGTTTCACACTTCTCCTTTGGCGGTACATCCTGGAGTGGCAAAGATGTACCAGGACCTCAGACGACAGCACTGGTGGCCGGGCATAAAGAAGACAGTAGCAGAGTTCGTTTCTCGATGCCTCACCTGCCAGTAGGTGAAGGCAGAGCATAAGGTACCAGCAGGCTTGGTACAGCCCTTGGAGGTTCTGGAGTGGAAGTGGGACGGCATATCTATGGACTTCGTGACTGGACTTCCACGCACTTCCAGAGGTCACGACTCCATCTGGGTGATTGTTGACCGACTAACCAAGTCGGCACACTTCTTACCCATCAGAGAGCAGGGCTCAGTGGAGAGCATAGGACGTCTCTACGTTCAGGAGATTGTGCGGCTCCACGGTGTGCCATCATCTATCGTCTCCGATCGAGATGCTCGCTTTACTTCCCGGCTTTGGAAGGGGTTACAGGAGGCGTTTGGGACGCAGCTACTTCTGAGCACAGCCTTTCACCCTCAGACGGATGGTCAGACGGAGAGGACCATTCAGACTCTCGAGGACATGCTTCGCGCATGTGTCCTCGACTTTGGTCGTAGTTGGGAGGACCACCTACCCTTGGTGGAGTTTGCGTACAACAACAGCTACCACTCCACCATCGGGATGGCACTGTACGAGGCATTGTACGACCGACCTTGTAGATCACCTTTGTGCTGGACAGACCCTGGAGAGTCAGCACTGGTGGGACCGGAGATGGTCCAGGCCACGACAGAGAAGGTCCAGGTCATCCAGGAGCGGATGAGGACAGCACAGAGCCGGCAGAAGTCATACGCTGACAGGAGGTGGAGGCCACTGGAGTTCGAGGATGGAGACCATGTCTTCTTGCGGGTCTCACCTCGACGTGGTATTCGGAGATTTGGCCGAGTCGGCAAGTTATCTCCGCGCTTTATCGGACCCTTCCAGGTCCTCAGCAGGATTGGTGAGGTGGCTTATCGCCTAGCTCTACCACCTCAGTTGCACCAGGTGCACGACGTCTTCCACGTGTCTCAGCTGAGGAGATATGTGCATAACCCGATGCACATCATTGACCATGGGGAGCTTGACGTTGATGATGGGGCGACTTTTACGGAGGTCCCGGTGGAGATAGAGGATCGACAAGAGCGGGTCCTACGTGGGCGATCGATTCCTCTTGTGCGCCTCAGATGACAGCACGGGAATCTCCAGGAGAGTACATGGGAGCGGGAGGCTCAGATGCGTGCTCAGTACCCTCATTTGTTTCCCTAGTTTTTGATGTATCTTTATGGGGACGTAAAGCCCTGAGGTGGGAGTAATGTAAAGACCCGTAAAATTCAAGGGAAATTTTTTCTTAATTTTCTTTGGAATTTTACAAGAGCGCGGTTTCTGACGGCACCTGATTCCGAGGCCCGAAGTGCCCGGAATCAATTTCCAAAGTTTGGCTCGGGTACGTTCAGTGAACGAATGAGCGGGAATTTCTAACTTTTGATCCGGTGCTCGGAATTGAAATCTGAGGGCACCGATGAACTCGCAGCGCTGATATTTGCTTAAGGGGACCTTTTCCGAAGTTGCTTTTGCCTAGGAGGAGATGTTTAATTTTCTGGATGAAATGAAGAGTAAAATAAATTTGTTATACAATATTTATTTTATATCTTAAAAGTGGTTATAATCTTTTGTTGGAAGTTGGGTGGTTTAACCACCTAAGAGAGGATTAAGGTGACGAGGGACCCACCCGAGCCCCACCTTTTCAAATTCCCTAACTCCCCTCTCTCCCTCTTAAAGGCTTGTCAACTTAACATTTATTTAATTATACAACTCATGTATAATAAATAAGTGAGTTTAATTTTGAGTTTTTGAAATTCAAACTCTTGAATTTTAAAGGTTGGGTTGTGTTAATAAATTAAGTGTAAGCTTAATTTATTTTTGGGTTAGTTCCTTTGTTACTTGAGAGGATTGGGAGAATCGTTGAGAGACTTGAAGATCTTCTTCGTCTTCGACAAAGAACGTGAAGAACGGTTCTTCTCCGTCAAGGAACATCGATCCCACGACCTTCGAGACTCGGCGTCCCGGATTCTTCCGTCTTCATCTTCCTCCTCGACAAGGGAGAAGCCGCCGACCGTGGTGATCATCACCGACGACAACGTACCTCTCTTCTTCGTCTTAGCGACAAGTGAAGAGACGTCGTTTCCTCCTCGGACGCACCCCGACGTCCACGGAATCTACGTCCGATGCCGCGACGCCTTTCTCCGCGATAACCGACGTGCGACGTCAATTTTCAAGGTAGGGGTTGTTGTTATTGTTTATTTATTTATCCTTGTTCATGGTTCTAGCATGACTAACGTGAGGTTTATAATTTTGTGTTATTGTTTAACGTGATGGGGTCGGACCGCCTGAACACAGCCGAACCCCCTCCATCGTTCTTGTTGATTTATCTTGCGGGTGGAAACAAGGTGGCGTGGTGCCGTCGCACCACGCGGATAATCGTATGATTATATTGTGTGGCGCCGTCGCGCCGCGCCGTGGAAGAATCATCAAGAACGCGACGCCGTCGCGCCGCGTCAAGGGGAATCGAAGGCATGGCGGAGGGGCGTGGTGCCGTCGCACCGTGCCGGACGACGAACACCGCGGCCGGTTCCGGGCCGCAGCGGGACGAGAAGACCGGCGGCCGGGCCGCCGGCGTCGGAAGCCGGAAAAAGGGGACCGGTTTACCGGTCCCGTTGGAGAAAAACCGGCCGGCCAGGTGGCCGGCCGGATGGTCAAATATGGGGGAAATTAATCCCCCGACCAACACTAAAGCCCCCCCCCCCCCATTTAATTGGTGGGCGGTTTCCTTGAGGGGGGCAGGCGCCCCCCCCCCCCCCCGGTTTCTTCAAGCAGGCCCCCACGAGGGGGGCCAGTTTCCAAAAGGGCGCGGCATAATGTCGCGCCGCCATCCCGATCATGCGGGGGCTTAGCCCCCCGCGCGCTGCCTCCGTGCGGCGCCAGGCTGCCACGCCGCCGCGCCGCCGCGCCACCGGCCGGCCGGCCGGGCCGGGTCGGCCCGGACCCAGATCCCCCGTTTCGAATCGGTTTCGGTCTTTTGGCCATAACTTGAGCCACGGACCTCCGATCGACGAACCGTCTATGGCAACGCGATCCTTGGATCGAGACAGACGTTTCATTATATCTAACTCAAGGTTTCGGAACACTTTGAGTTCGGCCGGGTTGGTTCGTTCACGAAACCAACCGGGCCTTCGGAGCGGAAACGCTCATATCTTGAGCTACGGACGTCTGATTGACGTACCGTCAGCTTTGTTGTGTTCCTCTTAGTGAGACGGTTCTTTTGGCATGCTCCGCCCGAGGTTTGGATGCAGGTGGAGTATGGTCGGGTTGGTTTTTCCTTAAAAACCAACCGGGCCCCAGGGACGAAAATGCCAATAACTCTCAGACCGGGCGTCCGATCGACGCGTCGTCTGTTGCATTGAGTTCCTGTTAACGATACGGAACTTTTGGATACATCAACTCTGGACTTTGTGACAGTTGATGTATCGGCCTCTCTGCTCGTGGAGCGGATCCTCCTGTACGAGCTTGCTGTGTGCGGGAACCCTAGTGCTGGTTGCGTCTGTTACTGTGACTGCTACTGCTACTGCTAATGTGACTGCGACGACGACAGTATAGAGATCCTGTGTGGATTCGACGACGACATCAGCACTCAGCGATCCTACGTGGATCAGTGCTACAGGTCCTGTGTGGGCCCGATCCTGTGTGGGTCCGATCCTGTGTGAACCAGCGCCTATAGGTCCTACGTGGGCCCGATCCTGTGTGGGTCTTTTACGGGGGTTAGTTACCTATCGATCATTCGTGGGTCTGACGACATAGATGGATCAGAGATCATCTTTATCGTCTTTCGAAGAAGTATACCTGTGTGAGCTGAATCCTATTGCTTTCTTGTGTGGATTGTGTTGTGCAATCCTGTGTGGATTACGTTTTGCTTTCCTGTGTGGAATACGTTTACCTTCCTGTGTGGACTGAGTTGTACTTGGGCTCGGAGGTTGGTGCGTATTTGAAATTGATGACTTAGGTATATGTATGGGCATATACCTAAGCAGTGTCGGTTGTTACTTCGTGATTGTACCTTTCTTCGTGGTTTATCCTTTGTGGATTTGAGAGACCTTCAGGGGTCTCGGGGTCCCTACTGAGTAGCTTCTACTCACCCCTTCATGGGCTTTGCCCGCACTACATTGTGTTGGTTGCAGACGACGGACAGCGTTGATCTTAGCTGAGGCTTGCAAAGCAGGACGGTACCTGGAGGTGGACCACTGGGCGGGACGTGCTCGGAGCGGACGGCGGGACCCGTGGAGCAGTGGAGCTATCTGTACCCACCCTTCAGGTGGGATTTCCAGTGGACAGCTTGGTGTAGCCGCTTTTACTTTTCAGTTGTTGTTTTCCCTTTTTAGTTGTACTTTACTTTCAGTTTGGGTTTGTATACTGGCCCATTTACTTTTCCGCACTTTCAGTTGTACTCTACTTTTGCTTAGTGTTTACTTTCTGCTTGCTTACTCTGAGGTGTTTGTTTACTTTACAAAGGCAATGCCTTCCCTTTTTACCGGGATTTACGCCTTGGTGATAGTCGCCAGCCCCTGGCCTATGGAAGGCGGGCTTGGGGTAGTCACGGAACGGACCCTGAGGGCGGGTCGTGACAGGTTCCCAGTTTTCATGGCAGAAGAGTTTTCGTTCAGCCGGGGGTAGGTCCCAGCACTTCACATCTCGTTTCTCTAGAGGATGAAACTCTCAGGCCTATGCCAAGGTATCAAGAGCTTTTTTTCTTGTGGTGGTCATGGCCATTAGCAGTGAGAGTTCCTGGCCATTTAGAGTGGTCATCGTACACTGGGTGCTACGCACTAGGTTCCTCCGTTGAGGCAATTCCAGCCGAGGTAGAAACAGCTAGTTGCACTAGGTTTAGATCAGTATAGGGTATATTGGGTAGGTACAGGACTATCCCATGACGCTCCCCATCCTCAAAGAGAAGAGTGCGGCCGTGGTGGTGGTCTTCATCAGGTTCAGAGAGGCCATGGAGGAGGTCGTGGTCAGCTTCATGCTCTAGTGTTGCCAGCTCTAGGAGATCCAGATATCGTTTGAGGTATCCTTTTATTGTTTTCTACCTTGGTGTATGCCTTGTTTGATTCAGGAGAGACACCCCCTTCATATCACATAACCTTGTCCATGCTTTGGTAGTTGAAGAGGAGAGGCTTCCAGTGCCCTTGGCATTGACTACGCCAGTTGGATGGAGAACTGACTTGTTTGATGTATGTAGAGACTGTGAGCTAGTGTTTGGGCAACACCGCTCTTGGGGAGATTTTCTATGTTTACGAATACAACCATGTGATGTCATCCTCAGCATGGATTGGTTGTATTCACTGTAGGCTATCGTGGATTGCTTCAGGAAGAAGGTCATTTTCATTGGTGTGGATGGAGATCCAGTGGTGTTTGTTGGGGAGCGAGATCCCCGGAAGGGTCACATGCGCATTCCATCTTTATCATCCATGATGGATGAGATGATGTTGAGTTTATCAGAGGTTCAGCAGTTGGCGTTTCCTAGGGTCGTATAGGAGTACCCTGATGTCTTTCCAGAAGTGGTTGTAGCATTACCCCCTCAACGATAGATCGAGTTTGGGATCGAGCTAAAGTCGGGAGCATCTCCTATCTCTAATTCTCCATATAGGATTTCCCCTTATATGTTGTGAGAGCTGCGTATAAAGCTTGATGGTCTGTTACAGTGCGGTTTCGTTCAGCCAAGTGTGTCACCATGGGGAGCACCATTTTTTCATGAAGAAGGTCGAGGGAAGTTTGCGGTTGTGTGTCGATTATCGTCGCTTAAACAAAGTGACAATAAAGAATCGATATCATCTTCCGCAGATTGATGACTTATTCGATAAACTAAAGGGTGAAAGTTGGTTCTCAAAGATCGACTTGCGGCAGGATATCCTAAGATGCCTGTGAAGGATGGGGATATTCCGAAACCTGCTTTCCATTGTCATCGTGGTTATTATGAGTTCGATGTAATACCGTCTGGCGTGACGAATGCTCCAGTTTTGTTCATGGTATTGATGAATGTTGTGTTCTGTGAGTTCCTAGACAAGTTCGTGGTAGTTTTCATCGACAACATCCTTGTGTACTCCAAATCTGAAGAGGCGAATGAACATCATCTACAAGCTATTTTGGGTGTTCTTCGTTGACATCAGCTGTTTGGGAAGTTGTCGATGTCTGAGTTTTGGATTCGAGAAGTCTGTTTCTTGGGGCATGTTGTGTACCAATGGGAAGTTGTTGTGGATCCATCGAAGATAGAATCAGTTGTTTCTTGGGCATCCCCCAAGACAGTTTCAGAGGTGTGACGTTTCTGTGGTCTCACATGCTACTATAGGAGTTTCGTAGCCTATTTCTCACGAGTTACAACTCCTCTAACAACTTTGACCAGGATTGATCAGGTATTCATACGGATTGATCAGTGTCAGAAAGCTATTGAGTATCTAAAGGAGAAGTTCATAATTTCTCCATTCTTTTGTCTTCCAGCTGAGGGAGTTTAGTTTGATGTTTTCTGGGATGCTTCACATCTGGGGTTAGGTTGTGTTCTCATGTAGCTGAGGTCAGTAGCTTCTTATGGGTCTCGGCAGTTACGTCCCAATGAACGAAACTATTCCACCCATGATCTTGAGTTGGCAGCCATGGTGTTTTCTCAAATGTTTTGGAGATATTACCTCATCGGCCAACGCTTTGTGGTTTTCACCGATCATAAGAGTTTGAGGTATGTTTTCTCCCAGAATGACTTGAACTTAAAACATTGTTGGTGGATGGAGTTCTTATAGGAATACGACTTCGAAATATCATATACACCTGGAAAAGGGAATGTTGTAGCTGATGCGCTGATCTGAACGTCACGTAGTGATGCTGTGCGTGAATCTAGTGATTCCTAGAGATTAATGGAAGAACTGTCAGCATTACATCTTGATATGGGTGATATTGGGGGTAGAGGCTGTCTTTTTCAGATGATGGTACATTCATCCCTGATGCAGAAGGTAGAAGAGTCCCATATGGGGGATCTAGAGGTGGAAGTCTGGAGAGACCGATTTTTTTATAGTGAGGCCCCTGATGGTTGGTCTGAGGATGAACAACACAGAGTTTTGTATCATGGGATGATTTTTGTTCCTTTGATGATGTGTGAGATGGTTATCAAAGAGTTCCATAGTTATCCCTTAGGAGTACATCCCGGAGCTGTAAAGATACACCGATCCTTGAGGAGTCAGTTTTGGTGGCCCGGGCAGAAGCATTCTGTTGCGGAGTCTGTGTCTCGATGTTTAGTCTGCCAGAAGGTGAAGACCGAACACCGTGTTCCAGGTGGTCTTCTTCATCCATTAGAGATTTCTCAGTGGAAGTGGGAGGACATCTAAATGGACTTCGTTACTGTTTTACCTGGAGCTCCGAGAGGACTTGATGTTATTTTGGTGGTAGTGGATCATTTAACAAAATCGGCCCACTTTATAGAAATCAAGGCGTCAGGCTCAGTGGAAGTTTTGTCAAGGCAGTATCTAGAGGAGCTGGTGAGACTCCATGGAGTCCCTAAGATGATCATTTATGAACGAGATCCTCGTTTTAACTCAATGATGCGAAGAGGTCTCCAACATGATTTTGGTTCTCAACAATGTCTTAGCACTGATTTATATCCTCAAACGCATGGTTAGACAGAGAGAACCATCTAGGCTCTTGATGACATGTTATGCTCTAGTGTTCTTGATTTCAGAGGTTCCTGGATGAGCCACATACCCTTGGTGGAGTTTTCTTACAATAATAGTTTTCACACCACCATCGGCATGGCGTCATTTGAAGCCTTGTATGGCCGACCTTTCCATTCTCCGTTGTGTTGGAATGGGGTCGGAGAGTCATCAATTCATGGACCAGAACTATTGTAAAATACAATAGAGATTGTTCAGGACATTCGTGAGAGGATGAATACAGAGAAGGATTGTCAGAAATCATATTCCAATCAAAGTAGGAGACCTTTAGAGTTTAATGTTGGAGATCATGTGTTTTTGAAGGTGACTCCCCATCCTATGAAGTAATGGTTTGGACGTGGAAGCAAGCTTTCTACCAGTTTGTTGGGCCTTTCTATGTGTTAACTCGTGTTGGATCTGTGGTGTATCGAGTAGCACTTCCCCCTCAGATGATTTAGATACATGATGTTATCCAGGTATCGCAGCTCCGTCGTTATCTTCATGATGACTCTGAAATCATCGATTGGGGAGAGATCGATGTTGATGATGATGCAACCTTTGAGGAGCGATCTGTGGAGATCCAAGACCACAAGGAGAAGGTGTTTTGCGGGCGTTCTATTCCTTTAGATCATGTCTTGTGGCGACACAGTGGCTTGGAGGAGAGTACATGGGAATGTGAGTAACAGATACGTGCTCAGTACCAAGAGTTGTTTGATGTTTAACTCTTTTCATGTATCATTGTAGATGATGTGGTTATTAAACTTTCATTTTTATGAAATGGACCCATTTGTTTCATTTGTGGATTTCTCTCTTTTTAGAGTTATCTCGAAGGGAGGTTGTTCAGACCCTGTTTTGTTTTCACTTTACGTGGGTTTTGGATTCTCGAGGATGAGAATGTTTTGAGAGGCATCTGATGTAATGGCCCGAACCTCTCCAGTCCATTACTTTTTGAAAATGCAGTGTTATAGGTGTTTTGGGAGGTTAAGGTTACATGGAGTGCGTTTGGGTGGACTTTTAATGGAAACTAAAGGGAAATAGCTTTCGCACGGGAGGCACACTATTTATCTAAACCGTGCGGCCCAACCATGCGAGGTTGGTGTCGGAGGTAGTGGCTAATGCACAGTTAGCATACAAATTGTCTAACCATGTGACCTAACGATTCAAGGAGTGTTTGACTTGGTAGTAGCTACCGCATGGTTAGCACATAGTTTGTCTAAGGATGTGAGAAAATCGTGCGTGCACTTAAATTTAGATCCTAAAATTGTGGATCTCAACCATTTCACCTCTAACATGCTCGTTTAAACCCATATGTAGCCATAACTCGGGAATACCCTTCCTCGAAGGTAGGAGAACATCTCCCAAGCATTTTTGAGGCGATCCGAAGGATTCTCTTGGTGAATCAAAGCCGGTCTCTTGAGGTATTTGATTGTTCTTGTTTGGTTCCTAGATCTTCTTAGATCGACTCCTCCTATTCTCCCAGTTTCTTAGATCTATCCCCATTATGGGTAGATCTATGTGTGTTGATGTCAAATATGATGAGATTTGATCTTGATCTTGCTAAGAGGAGAGATCTAAGGTGTTCTTTTGGAGAATCGACCCGGGTTTCTTGATCGTTCCTTGACCGTTGTGGTTTTTGTCAAAAACCATTGAGGTAGGGGATTCGTTGCTTCTCTTTCTTTTTCATGAAACTATATTTTTAGCATGTTTAATCCCACTGGATGAAAATGGAATTTACATACTAAATACATTGAACCGGATAATAAAATTTTATCGATCGTCTGTTATTGCCTCTTATTTTCCTAGATGGTGTGATATCTATGCTTACTTTCCTTAGATGTTGACCTTGATGGAAATTGGTAAAGAATGAAAACCATGACTAATTGATATTTTTTGGTCTAAAGATAAAGAGGCATGTGAACGAATCTGGTTCTTATCGTAATTTGATGTTAGTCAAATTGGCATAGTAAGTATGTATAATCTTTTTTGAGAGCATACTGGTTAGGTTCTTGATTTTGGAACCAAAGGATTATAAATCTGTTAATTCAAGATGGTTTAAAGAATTGATTGTTTGATAATTCCTTGAAAGGTTCTGAGATACCTTCTTGATTATTAAAGGGCCAAGAGCCCAATTGATGTGATGTTTTCTTTCCTACTGCTTGTGCTGTGATGTGATCCTGGATGGTTGTTGTGATATGTGGGGTCATAGGGGCCTTTTGGTTATGGTAGAGGATGACTCCTAGAGTGGTGAGATGCATCGGTTTATGCATGTTGGTGTTAGGGAGGACACCAGGAAAGATGGAATGGGTTTGATGTGATTGTTGGATTCTTGCGGGTTCTTTGATTGTTTATCTGCTTTACTTTTCCCCACGGCTCAAGGAAGCTGGTCTGGCTTACCCTTCTTCCGAAGGAGGCGAAGACGCACAGGGTATGCCACATGCTTTTCGTGTCTAGCTTCTCAAGGGAGAATGGGTCTACGCTCTTTTTATAGGCGGTAAAGACTCGACGGGTAGTACATCTACTCACTGTGTTGATACCCCTTGTGTTTAGTAGCATAGAATGTTTTTCTAGAATGCCTGGGAATATGGGAAAGTAATTCTATAATGAATGTTTTATTAAATGGTATTAACTCATGGGGTTGGAGTTTCTGGAACATAATGATGAGGTTGAAAACTGTTGAAGGAACAGTGGAATTTGGGTGTGATTCAAATGAAATTTAATGTGGATTTGTTCATAGTTAATTAATGTTTAATGAATTAATTAACATAAAGTGAAACTAATAAAAAGGGAATAAAGTAATCTAATAATGTTCCTTAAATGGATGAGTGCTTATAGGATACCTAGTCTTAGATGTGGAAGCTCAGAATCCGAGAGACGTTAACTGTAGTGTGTCTTAGACTAGGTTATGCCCATAGTGTAGGTGTGAGTTATAATATATTCTGTACTTTTTGTGTTTTTATATGCTACTCCACCCTGTCAGAAAGTGGAACTGACACCCCGGGGATTCTAAGCCCTGGAGGGGGTGTGTTTTCCCCAACATTCTGGTGGGAAGATGAATGGTTGACTACCCCCTTTGGCCCCGCTCTCTTCTCTTGGTTGATACTTGTGCCGTAAGGAACAATGGTTAGTTTTCCCCGTATATGTGTGTAGAGGGCTGTAATGGCTTGTGGTTATTCACACACATATATTCTGGATATAGTATCCTATGGAATACTATAGGTTTAATGTGTATATGCTATGATGGCTAGAGGATCCTTACATGGTGTATGGGCTGTAATGGACTGAGGTATAATACCTGACATATGATACACGTTATGTGAGATGTGGTGGCTCCCAAAAACTATTGGTTACATTGGTTATGAGGATGGTGTGGTTCATCGCCCAGGTTTCTGCGGGAAAACCATTGTGGTGCATGAGGTGTAGATTTTGGTTCCTCCCCCAGGTGTCTGCAGGCACGACTTTTTGGAGAGTGATGCTTAGGACGTGCGACGTTGGGGAAAAGTTGCAAACCAGTGGGGAAGTAGTAGCGGGGTACCCTTGATATTATTTATTATATGATATATTCTTGTATGCTTTACTTGTTGAGAGTAGCCATGGTGGGGTTGGGAACTTAGTATACCTGTTTAGGTGACGAGTTAGTTTCACTTGTTGGTCGATGTGCTTTAGCATGCTTTCTTTCCCTTTGCACGAGAGGCTTCGGGGAGGATCCTACTGAGTATACTGTTATACTCACCCTACGTATATATAAACTGTTTTTCAGGTCACCTGGAGTAGGTTGGATATCAAGCCAGTTTCTACTAGCTTGGGGTTGTAGGAGCTGTTCGGGCTTGTGGTTGCAACTATTTTACTTTCTTTTGGGTACTTTCAGTTTTTCCCCTTTTTGTTGTAGTACTTTTTCTTGACATTCCATTTGTGCACTTGGATTTCTTTTATATTTCTAGTTTTGATTTGGAGTTGATTGGTGTCTATCTTATCTCTATCTTTCGCATGTGTTCTCATAGAGGGTAATGCCTCTCATTTGTGTTATTATACCCTCGGTGTTAGTCTCCAACCTGAGTCCTACTAGAGGTAGGACTCGGGGGTCATTATCTCCCTTCTCACATTGCCGGCCCAGGAGGGGTACACTTTGTGGGGAGGGGGTCGTGACATATCAACATACCCTTAAATTACATTTAAAGGACCTTAGAACTATTCAACATATCCTTTATAATCCATAATTAAAAACTTATACTGAAAACACATATATATTACATGACTCATATAGCATAATCATTGAATTATGAAACATATACACCTCAATCATAAAACTTTACTCATAAATTATTACTTAGGATCTATCAACTTAGTCATTCATAAAATCTGAATCATATATTATGTTTTCTCACCCTTAATCAAACCCTGCTTTATAGGATTAATGTAAAAAAAATTCATGAACATCCCATATCTTTCAAATGACGTTTATAATCTATTTATCCTCAGTAGTATAACCAATACATATTCCACCATCAGAATTCTCTTCATGGTAGTTCCACTTAGGAATTCAATTTTCATAATACCCATACATTCCACATATAAAACATTCTATTTTAACTATGTTCTATATAGTTTATAATATTGACCATGTCTATAAATAAAAGAGTGAGAAACAATTATCATAGATTAAAATCACATATCCAAGGTAAATTACCTATAATATTTCAATATATGACGGCATATGTTTAATCCAAGGTTATTAATGATTATTACCAAATTTATAGGATTATAAAATATAGTCAGACTTATCCGTAGGGTCATCCCTAGTCATATACTTAGAAATATCTCTAGGGATATCACTAATGTTTTCTCATCCTAATTTCCAAAGGTTATCTAAACCATTCTATTGATACTAACTATACGAACCCAAGCTTGATATAAAAAGATATTAATTCAAAATTAAATAATATTCATTAAAAAATATAATAAAACCCTGATAGGATTGTATTAGTTTAGTGTATTTATAAATTGGGAAACAAAAACAACTAGTTTATAAGACATCTACATTATCTCCCACTTATTCCTTTATAAATAAACCCCTTTTTAACATATCTTACTTAATACCCTTGTTCATGGCCTGGGGAAAAGAAACATAATAGGGTGATCTTAAATGCATAGTGATGGGAAAAAAGGTAGATACAGACATATCATAATCATAAAACATAAGAACATAACTTTTTAAAATCATTCCACCTATAACATATATCGAAATCATGAGTCATAAAATATATCCTGAAAGTTCTTATGAAATAAATCATAATGGAACACAATATATGAGAAAATAACATTGACAAAAAACATGGATTTTTGGAAAGCACATAAGCCTAGAGAACTATTTCCATATTATCCAAGGATCATTTCTATGACCATAATAGTTGAAAAAGTCTATTTATAGAACCAAGTTCCCTCTTCATTCCAACACTGTATTACCGAAGTAAGATTACATGCCATTCCAGTCCGGTATTACTGAACTAGATTTATCTATCATTCCATTCCATTCAATTTCATAAGATATAAATATTTACCTAGTTCATTAGAGGGAGATATAGTTCTCACCCATCATATTATCTAATTATTCTTACATATGCCAAAAATGTATAAATCATTTATCATAGTATAACCGAAGAAATAAAATGGGTTTATTAAACATTATTCCATTACAATCCATATAAAACAAATGGATTTCATAAATATAATTCCATAAAAAACAATCTAATAATTTTGATAATAGGGATATAAACATAACTGTTTTTAAATAATGTCATTTAGATGGAAAATAATTCTGATAAAACACTTGAAATTTATTTTTGAGGGAAATATCCTTTTTTCTTCAAGAAAATCATCTTTTCTCAAAATCCACAAAATTATAAAAGAAATTAATTTCTTTGATAATAAATTTGAAATCATGTAATTGATTATTCATGGAAATACGGATTTATGAATGCATAAAATCTATTCATGTAATTTAGTTCAAAGAAAACATTCTTCTCTAACTTTTTTCATGAAGTCAAAAAGTACCTTGTATTGAAAATTAACAAAGCATCCTTTCATACCAATTAGTAAAAAATTCACCAATGGTTAAAATTTAATTTGAAATATATATAAATAATATGAAGAATATATTATTATATATATATATATAACATGGATGATAAACATACCCCTGTAAATACTTATGTACTAACAATCTCGGATAAAAATGAGATTATGAAATTATCCCTTACTGATTTATAATCAGTTGAATCATATACCTCATAAAATAAATAAAATTATATTAATATATAAATATCACGACCTTCATAATATGAATTATAAAAACATTCATGGGAAACTCGAGACCAAATAAATAGATGGTGTATAGGGAATATGTTCGATAAAAATAAAAGTGAGAAAAAATAAACCCTTACCTTAGGTATGAAATCCATTTAATGTATCTAAACTTCAAATATAATGATATAAATGATTTCATTGCTTTATTCCTGAATCATTGTAATTTTTATGATATCACATGGGATCATATTATCATCTGTTAGTTAATAACATTATTACTCATCCATCGGGTATTCTGACCATTATTTACTTACACATGTTTTGTAGGATATGTTCTTATTACTCTTCATAGATTATAGTTATATAATTTATAGAATATTATTAATATCAAATATATCATATTTATTATTTCAATACATTTATATAATCACTCTTTAATGGATATCATGTATAATCAATCGCATCGCATCGTGGAGACGGTATGTTGTATGTATGCACGTGTTATGATATGATTCCCATAATTTTGAAATGGTATAGAAGTGGGTGGTATATATTATCTTCCAAAATAAATATCACATTATTGTAATCATATATTGAAATTTTTTCCATCTTTATACACATCCATGTAAAGTGGTAGTGAAAAAAAATTACACAATGACGTGGAGACGGTAAGCCGTACGTATGCAGATGTAGTGGTTTTGTTTTTCATAGGATGGATAGAAGGTTGAAAGTGGTTGTCCCATAATTATAATAAAAATATAATATATATGTGATATTGTAGTTATTACTTGTTAATGGAAACAACTATTTAATAGGATGTTGAAGAAAAAAGGAGTTTGAAAGAATCGGTAGAGGAGATTATCTCTTCTTCGATGTGCTCCCTCTAGATCTCCTCTTAAAGGAAATAGAGTGGGTATTTTGAGAAGACTAGTGCCTCTATAATGTAACTAGGTAAGATAAAAAGGGAAATTGGAAGAGTATTACCAATATTCAAGGTTAAAAGTAAAGTGAAGGGTTAAGGGATGAGGATACCATTTATAATTCAGGTGAGGGGAACTTTTTGAAACACCAAAAATATTAATTTATAATAAAACCAAACCACATCTAAAAACCTAAAAATGAAATTACTGAGAATATTATAATTTATAAGGCTAGAAAAACATTAAAAAATAATTTTTATAAATTTTTTTATTTCAATTCAAACCTTATCATTTCCATTTAACCTTAATTATTCTCCATTAATTTTAACTCAGGTAACAAATTGTTCAATATCAAAATAGTGTAACATTAACTTATTTGATGTCTACCAGATCATAGATGGACAATATAGAACATTTTAGAGTAAACTATATATATTTTCTATTTTTTAAAATATTTCATTATTTTAAAATAATTTCATAAAAAAATTATTTTGACAAAATAGTTATAGTGTCAATTATGATACTATTCATTTAATATAATTTTTAAAAATATCAGGATAAAATATTAACTTCATAAAAATATTTAATTATAACTCTATGGGTTAAAGGTCATCTATAATTTTTTTTGGATATATCAATTATTGAATATTATATTTAGTTTAGTAATTTTAATAACATTAATTTGATATTTTTATTAATAAATTAATTACTATAACATTTTTGTGTAATTATTTAATATACATATTTGTTTGGGTAAAAATTAAAAATAAAATACTATGATGAAGATAAATAATATATATTTCATAATAATACTTATATTCAAATATATATTCTAGAAAATCAATCATTGAAATTGTTATATTAATTAAAATTAGAATTTGACAACTTTAACATCACATTAAATTTAATATTATAACTGTCATAATCATTTCCATAAGTATCAAATGGTCAATAACATTACACATGGATGATTATTGCTGATATATACTATACCAATAAGCTTTTTCAATGTTTTTTGGTCTTTTAGTGGTAATTATCATTTTAATTAAAAGTATATTATTGATTTTTCATAAATTAAATAATTTCTCAATCATCATTGTATAGGTCTTTAAGGTAATGATTTAATCTCTAAAAATTATAAATAAATAACCATAATTTTTATAATTTCATTTCATTTTTTGGTAATGTTTATTATCAATGTTGTATTATATATACCACTATATTTAAGTTATTATACTTATAAGAAATAATAGGGTAACATTTGGTCACATTCATGTCACTTTATTTTAATTTAAAAATATGTGAAACATTTTCATGGAAAAAGTCCATTAAATGAGTCAATTATGATCATTATGTGTTAAGGG
Source organism: Viscum album (assembly GCA_963277665.1). Classification (NCBI taxonomy): domain Eukaryota; kingdom Viridiplantae; phylum Streptophyta; class Magnoliopsida; order Santalales; family Viscaceae; genus Viscum; species Viscum album. The sequence continues at coordinate 2,001,621,152 of OY728161.1, read as the reverse complement.
TTCATTTTTATTCATCCAATTGTATTTTGGAATGTTTTAGGGACATTTTATTTTCCTTATCATATTAATTTTTTGCCAAAATTACATGATTTACCTTTGACCTCGTTATATAAAAATTATCCTAGTTTCTATTTATTATATCAAAAAAATAAAAGTAAAATTTAATCATAATTTTGACCCATTGAATCTAAATAATGAATCCATTTTTAAAAATTCAAAACATAAAAGTTTCATTATTTAACTGAAAACTAATCTCATTGTCAGAATGAAAAATGGGGTTACAAAAGATAAAACATATCAAAGGATTGAAAAGTTTTTACATAAAAATTAATTGTAAAAATAATCAAAATGAAAAAAAAAATATATTTTAAAAAATAAAAATATATTCTATTTTTTACATTAAAACCAGTAAAAATTATAATTTATCATCAAAAATTATTTCGTTTAATAATGTTGTTTTCAATTATAATTTATTATATGTATACTTTTTATCAAAACATAAAACTTATCAGAAAAATTTCCAAAAATCATCCAAAGTAAATTTTTAGATCCTGCATCCAAATAAGAATCCTATTTAGTCAAACATAATATATAAATCTGCCAAAAATATTTAAAATGGATGTGACATTAAATGGGGAAATAACTACATAATTTTGAAAATACTTATTTTATCTAAAAAATTGATTTTTTATATCATATCTAGAAAACATATAAGATGAATTTTAAAAAATTTATTGAATATATTACATATATATTACACTAATAAAATCAATCAAGGGTTATTTTATTATTTTATAAAATTGATTATTTTCATTTAAATAGTTTTTTTGAAGAATGTTAACATTATTATAACATGTCATTATAATGACTATATTATAAGGTAACAAGATAAATTTTAGTTGTTCACATAAACATTGTCTTCAGTGAAATGAATTCTATCAAAAGAAATTGAAATTGTGTTCCACAAAATCCAAGAATAGTGTTGGGTATAATGCAAGATTAGTAGGTGTTGCGTATAGAGAAAGATTATCGTGGTGTAGTGTACAACACAAGAAATCAAAGAAATTGAAGAGAAATATATCTCATTAAAAACTCTCTGTGTAATAAGAACCTAGAAAACACATTCTATAATCAATTCATCATATGACCCCTCATCTCCAATTCAATGTCAAATTTGATGAGTCTTCACTATCCTTGCACAAGGCCCAAGTATACTGACTTTTCCTTGAAATTATATGGAAAACCCCCAAATCAAGATCTTCATATCCAAAATGAGGCATCATGTGTGGTTTCAAATCCACCATATTCAATTATATGCAATGCACAAGTCGGAGCACCAATGGACAACCATTCCCAAAAATGATTGGTTGCACCTGTCGATGCGCTATCACATTTACCCAATCATGTTGCTAAAATCATAAAAGGTACCACGTGATTTTTAAACATCCCATGTTAAAGTCAAAATATAATTCTTAGTAAAATTCTACAATTCAATCACAAGTAAATAAAAATATCCATCACTCTATCACTCGAGCTCTGGTGAACCTCTATCCAACTAACACTCTAATCACATCAATACCATCTAGAACATCATTTGATTTCATGACCTCTTTCCTACATCAAATTCAATTCCCAAATCTGGTATTAAAAAAAGGAGCATATAAAATCAAATATGTTTTCCCATTATCATCCAAAAACCACCTCTACAATCTAATGACTGGTCTTATAAGACCCATGAACCTACCCAAAAAATGTTTTACATTATCCACCCATGTTACACCCATTATAGCACAAAATGACTGGATAGGTCTATCCCACTCATACCAAGGAACCAACACAAAAAATCAAATGTTTATCATTCCAGACTCATAGACACTTCACCCTTAGCATCTTCAAAAATTCCATCAAAAAAAGGTTAAAACATCCTTTATCCAATGATGAGCTCCCCACCATTTGAATGTAATTATACTACTCCTGAAGCATAACCTCAATACATTCTAATATCTCACATGTGTCGCATCTCCCATGAAACACTCATCTCATCCCAAGAAACACCTGTCTAGGATGAACTCTTATATCAACCATGTCACTACACTATATTCATTCCTCATGTCAACTTCTTATACCTAGAGAAATTTACCCTTTTTATAAAAACCTCAAGAAACCAGTATTGGAATTATTTATTCAATAACATCATCCCACATCTCACACAATCTCACTCACTGATCTATAATATAATGACACCACACATACCCAGTGCATTAAACATTAGTCCCATCAATATGAAACAAGAGTACACTCACTTACCACCCAATCGTATATCCTGACTCACAATCCATGAATCATATCTTATCCATCCTAGGCCCACATTCATACCCAATATACCATTCCCCATCACATGTCAACCACTTATACCAAGAAACACCCTTTATGATCCTCTTCAAAATTATTAATTTACAATATTCCATTATATATCACATTATAGACCACCATCTTAAAATTAGTTCAAAACCAAAACCATCCATATACACTCTACCATTGCACTACTCAAAAAATTAATCAAAAACACATAGGTCATGGTATCATAATGAAGCTACCCTTGAAACTGATCATTGATATCAAAAGCACTGCTAGTTATTTTTGTCATGAAACCCAAGGAATATCCTCACCTATAATGGATACCAAATCACTCCTCACATTACCAATATAAACCCAAATAATCCACACATTATTACCATATATAAGGATCTCACTGGTTCAGATAACACCTCTCTTTGGTAACCCGTGTACATCATATCTCATCTCAACCATATCACTTGACTCATTAATCTCTCAAGCCATATCTCTAAACCACTAGTCTCTCATACCTAACACATAGATCACATCTTTGGAGGCACTTGTCATATTTTTTTTAATATCACGTGGAAACTAATGCTGAAACCATCCATTATTGGGTTCTCAAATATACATATATTTGAAAATCCATATCTTTTAGACACATTATTTCATAATTTATTTCTAAATTTATTTAATAATTTATTTCATAATGATACCAATCCCAAATGATTTTTCTGCCTGTTGAAATTGAGAGATGATGTACATGACATAACAACTTAAAACATTAGTATAAAAACATTATTTTAAAAATAGTTAAACCTGAACATACATTCCCTGGATCTTCAAAAATGTTATGGGATAACCTGGGGATTGACATAAGAAATTAGAGATATATGAAGCTAAGTAAGGTAATTATAAAAATGTAAATTGATAAAAGTAATACATGTGAGTTGTGAGGCATTCCAGGATGACATTAAAATTATGAGAATCATAATATTGATCAATGATGCATGAAATAACATGATAACATAACAGAAACATCAAAATGTGGAAACAACATAATACAAGACATCATAAACATAAGTTAAGGTTATCCTCCAGGAAAACATAACATAGTGTTCTTAGGATAAACTCTCATTCACCATAAACAGAATCTAATGTGGATGAAACATTATATAATTCATTGGAAGGATATATAACTTCAGGGACACCTCTCACTTTCATATCATGTACATGAAAAAGTGTACCACATAGATCATAAAATATAATGATTTAATTCATTAATTTTAATCCCATTATTACAAAGTTTCATTTATATAAATAGAATTCCCTAATAAATTATTAATATATATATTTATATGTGAATCCCCTTTAGTGGAAATGAGGATGGATTTCCACTACATTGATACTTCGCATGAAAAAATGCAGGATAATTTCGGCTGTATAACATCAGTACATAATGAATTATGAAAGGGTTAAATGATAATTAAAAGGGTATATAATAATATTTAAATAATAAATATAGTAATAAGAATTTGTAGAAAAATTTCCCAGTATAAAAAATTATAAAATTAAAAGGCATGATATAAAGAAGGTGATTGAATAAATAGGAGAAGGAGATGATGCCTTACATAGGCATATTAATAGGTTAGGTAATGGTTACAATGGTAGAGGATAAATTATATCTCATTAATTTAAAATAAATTTTATAGTAAATGGATATTTATAATTATAGATAAATATAAACAATTGATTTTAAAAATCGTAAATACAATAAAGGTGTTTGAATGGAAAAGAGAGAGATCCCTTACCTTGATAGGACAATCTAAAATCAAGATACCTTAATCTTAAGATATTAGTAGAAACATGGGATGGAAACATGAAGAGAAATTCATAGTGAATTCTTGATCCAATAGTTTTGAGTAAATATTAATGGGAGTTTTGGTGTGTTTATATAGAAAAAGTTAGGTCAATTCCTTAATAATTTCTAAAATTAAGAGTTTCTCTCTATATGATAAATTAATAAAAACCACAAACCATCCCATGTTATTTCAATGGTATATAAAAAATAGATATTTTTTCATTAATTTATAAGCTTAAGAACTGAAAACATTAAAATAACTCCTACGGTGATGTGTAAGTGAGTAGTGTTTATAAAGAATTGATTTTAAATTCATATAATATAATATAGATTTTGGAGGATTTATGAATGGTTTATAAAATTAGTCATATACTTAAAAACAAATTATTTTAAAGGGGAAACATAATTCTTATCATGGATACCTTTTTTGGAATATTTTACGTCAGTTTTGGGTCATTTCGATGTCATAATACATACTGTGTATTTATACTATACTTAATTTTTATCCAAAAATTCTATTATCTAAGAAAAATAAGAAAAATTACACATTGGATAAATTTTAAATGATGAATTAAAAAATAATATTTATTTTAAAAAATAAATATCTAATTTTTATGATTTAAACATTTAAATCAGAAGCCCTATTTGTTAAAAATATAATATTTTATAATAACAGTTTTCTAACCCTTATATAAATTACATTTGACATCACAAAATTATTTTATCATTTACATATAATACATAAATGTTAATAATAATAATTTATTAAAATATCTCTTATTTCAAAATTTAATTTATTCATAAAAAAAGTTTCTCGATTGAAATAATGTATTTCCCAAAAATACAATTTGTGATTCATCATATTAAAATCTAAATTTTATCAAACACGTTATTTAATAATTTTAAAAGTAATAAAAATAAAGGAAACATATAACTACTATTTTATTAAAAATATAAATATAAATATTCATACTATAAAAGTCTAGATACACATCCCTTTATTACACCAGTGAACGCCCTATGGGTATGGTGGGAAATGGTTATATTTTCTTAAGGTGGTTCAACAAATATTGTTTGGGTCATGATCTCGATGACTGTGAACATCTCCTGTAAAAGGATTCATTTATGATTTTGTTGTTTTATATCATTTTTGGATTGGATAATGGAATCTCCCAATGATTCTATCTCCCTTATAAGCTCCAATAAATTGGATTAATAGGGTAATATTCTAATAGTTAAGGGGCAATTACTTCCTCTATTTTTTTCAAACATACATTTTTCATAACACTTAATATATAATAATCATATGACTAATGTATAATAATAAATCTATCTATGGTTATGATTCCTAAAGATCTTTTAAATCCAATAGGAAATAACATATAGTGGAATAAACACCAAAGTTGTGATTTTTTATTTAATTTCATTTCTAATTAAGGAAATTAAAAAAAGGAATTTCATTTATAAAAGTCCACTTAGTAACATTCTACCCCATTATGAAATTTTACCCTAGATATTTTCATTAAATACAAATAAACATATACTAATACATCTGTTTCACCACCAATTCCAGTTCCCATGTTGCATCCTCAAAATTTTGGCTCCTCCAAAGCACTTTGACAAGGAAAGTTGTCTTATATCATAAAAATTTGTCTCCAGGATCTAATAAATTCCCCATCTTCTCCTATTATTTAATATATTTCTACAAAAATACCACCTCATGATTTAGTACGTGTGATAGGTTAGGTATATACTTCAATAAGGGGGATAAATGAAACACATATTATACTTGAGATATGTTTGGTGGGAGTTTTAATAGATAAACCATTGCTCTGTTGTCATCAAAGATCCCAACAGAGATGATGTATCTTAGACTATGCCTTCTTTTCTTTACAAACCTCATGATTTTCTTCCATGGATATATAATAAATAACACTATATATCCAACCTAAAAATCCATGTTTCATAGATGACTATCTACATAGATTTTCTATCAATTTTTTTTAGATTTCTTGTGTTGTTGAATGGTTTGTACCTTTTCTTCCATGTACTAGATAATATTATGTCCCATCATATTTCTCATTACAAATTTATAAAAACACCTCAGAGTTTGACGCCTCTTCCATTAAATATTATTATAAGGTTTAATTTCAATTCAATAATGGAAATTTTTTGTTATATGAAAAATCCACTATGGGACGATTCCTGTCTCAATATCCTTTAAAATCCATTAATCGTGATCTGAAAATATTGTCAAGAGTTTTAATGGTCTGTTCAGACTAACCATCCATCTTAGGGTAATAAGTTGTGCTAAAGATCATATCTTTATCCAATGCTTACATAAGGCATCTATAAATCCATTGGGTTCACCTCAAATCTTGATCAGATACAATAGAGGATGGATGTTCATGTAGTCTTACCCCTCACTTATGTATATCATGGAGAGTTGGTTTAGAGAGAAATCATCCTTGATAGAAATGAAATTCACTAATATTATAACATGATCGACTACCACCCATGTGGAGTTATTTCCTTTAGGTGTCATGAGGACTCTCCAAGTGAAACAATTAGTTATATTTTCCTATTTCTAAACTAGAACATAGATTGGTTTCATCATACCCTAGAATTTTTTCATTCCTCCTTGACATTTTATCATACCAAGTACTGGGGTACAAACTCAACAGTCCCCCTCTTTATGTTATCAAACATGAATTTTTCCTTCAAATAGCTATATATCATATTGATTTATAGATGAATAAATAAGGATGAGCTATGGGAATCATCAAAAATTTCCATATTTAGTTTGGTGTTTCATGGGACACATATCTAGGTTCCAGACCATAAAAATTCATATTTATAAATATTGAACTCTGGAATATTTGATACCTTCATCAATAGTACTTTATTATCATTCAAGGACTCTATGATCCTCTATATAATGGAAGGTTGAGATTTATTTTGTCATGGTATCATGAAGATCCTTTAATTATTCAAATATCCATGATTTTCATGTCTATAAAGATTAGATCCCTTTAAATCCTCTTTATGGATTGGGTTGTGGGATCCTTTATACTTAGAGCATCTTCCACTTTTTCCTTCTTATGATGGTAATGGATTGAACAATCATAATCATTGATCAGTTCTAACCAAATTGATTGGATAATATTAAGCTCCTTTTCTATTAACATATATCTAAAGATTTTAGGATATATATATATATATATATATATATGTCAAATGTTTCTCCGTCGAGATAATGACATAAAATCCTCTATGTAAAAATTTTAAAAAACAATTGAAAAAAATAAACATTAATATTTGAAATAATTTCAATTATTTTATATTATTACATCGAATAAAAATATTTTCTATTTTAATTTATCTTATTTTTTTGGAATTACTATTGCTGTAAAGAAAACTATGATCAATAAGGAATTTTCACTTCGTTAAGAGAATCACATGTGGATGTTTAGTTGTGGTAACTCAATTTGAATAATTATTCATAATTATAAGTAAAATTATAAAGTTGTTTATCAATGAAGGAAATTAATAATATAATAATTGAATTTTTAAAATACATACCGTGTTCAACACATCGATTGAAGGTGCATTGAAAATGTCATTGGATTAAAGTGGAAGAAAATGTTTAACAAAATGGAATAAGGATTTAAATATTATACAATAAAATATTTTCATTGTAATCCTATTAAAATTTACGTGGGATTTTAAAAATTGAAATGTGAAATGTGAAAATGTAGAACTAAGGATCCCATGTATTTTAAATTTCAATTGTAACATCGTGTAAATAAATAAATAATGTTAAAACCTTCTCGTATTGAGGTTTTAATGTTTGTTTTTTATAAAACCATAGTTAAAGTATATCGATATCAATTTTTCATGTCATTTAAATAAAATAAAATGACAACAAAAATACTTTTGAAATAATTTTTTTGGAAATCCAATATTTAAATTGACTTTTAATGTCTATTCCTGAAAAAAAAAATCATTAAAATACTTCTTATAGTGGTCATACTTCTAATGTCTGTATATTTTGAACCACAAGTCAATATTAACTCCACGACTAGTAAAATCATTTCTTGGAAAATTAAATAAAAATTTAAAAAGATTTTTTAAAAAGGTATTTTTAAAAAATAATGTTAAAAATGACACTTAATGTAATTTTATGAAAAACCAAACATTAAAGTCTTCTTAGATAAATCCAACATCATAAATCAATTACTACTGATCCATAAGTCTGTTTTAGCTGCATTACTACTAAAATAAAATCTATAGAAGTGAAATAAAATTGGTTAAACATTTTTTATGTTGGTGTTTTGAAAGAATGGCGTTAAAGGAGACATTTAACTTCATTTCATGAAATTAATGACATTAAAATTATTCTTCCAGAAGTTCAACTTCTAATGTCCTTATCTTTTGATATGTGAGATATTTTTAGATCCATTCCCAGTAAAATAGAAGACTGTGAAATGAAATAAAACATTGTAGATATTTTTAATGTCATGTTTTTTGAAAAAAAAAACAATGTCAAAAAGTACTTTTAATGTTACTTCTAGAAAAATACCAACTTTAAAAGTCTTATATAAGGTCTTTTAATATCAGTTTTTAATTCTTGTTACTGAATAATCAATGCTAAAATTTCCATGAGGAATTTTACTTTCGGATTTTATGAAACCAATGTTAAAAGTGTAATTTTTACATCAATTACTAAATAACCAATGATAAAAGTATTCCATTAAGACTATTAACATTGGATTTTCTAGAATGAATATTAAAACGATGAATTTTAACATTAGTTACTAAATAATAGAAATTAAAAGTATTATATGTTGACCATTAACATTGTTATTGAAGAAAAATTTTAAAACAACACTATTAAAGACTTTTTTTCTATTAGTTCCATTTTCCACCCACCAGCGTGATCTTGGGAAAACCATGTTTGGAGAAAATGCATCCAGATTTTTCGTTGTGCCTCTCTTAGCAAGGTAATATTGATGGACAACAAAACTGACCACATGGACATATAGGGCATGTACAAGGCATCAAAAACTATTACCTGAAGCTATGGTGATACCTTCTAGAAAATCCTATAGCTAGGGGTGTGTCTATCTATGTTAAGAAAACTACTTATGGAAACTCAAGGTATAAAAATATTGCGAAATAAACACTTGGATCTTGATCAAACCCTTCCATGAGTCACCTCATCCAAGTATAGGGGTGTCTCACCCCTTTCAAAAATTGCCTCATCTGAGTCCATGGGTTTTGTCCATCCCGTCGGAGATAACCTCATCTGATTCGAGTGGTGTAGTTCCCCCAGGCAGACATCACATCATTTGAATCAAAGGTAATGTGTGAAATTCCCCCTAAATCATTTCATTTTTTGTATCTATGGACGATTCATCCCACCATATAGATCCAAATATCATATATGAGGCATCACAAACTATGTATCAATACATCTCGGTGGACAACACATCCCACCCAAAGACATCAGATACATTTTCACTACATCCTTCATGTGATTTTCATTATAAATCCATTTTCTTAGGTGAAATTTTCTATCATCACTACCCATTTACCATACACATACCCTCTTGGAGAAACATATAACTGGGGCACCCTCTGTTGTCCCATATGTCTCATCATATCATGGAAAACCTACTTCAGATTATTTATTTAAAACACATCACTCATGATGAAAACCAAATCATAGAGTGAATAGGGTCCATTAGAATCATAAAAGTATCATCAAGGCCTCACTAGCCTCTTAGATGAGTCTCTCAAGGGATAAAACCTCAATTCCAATCCTATTCCAAGAAACTATAGGAATATCTGAACAACTAACCAATCGATTTCTCTCCACTTGGTCAACCCAACCGAGTAATCACGTCATAGTGGGGGATGAACACCCACACCACATTAATGTCACTAGCCAATAGATCTATAGAGTCTCAACATTCCACTAAGGCCTACTAGGTCCATTAATTCCCATCCAGCCACATCCCTATACCCAAGGATCACTAGGGATCATATACTATGGAATACTATGATTACAAAAACCAATTATACCCATCAAGGGGTATATGTATCTCACTATATGAAATAATAACTTAGTACCTTACCATCGATGGTTGAGGCCATCAAGCCAGTTCATAATGATCCATCAACTCCACTTGGATTTTATTACATTTTATCCAAGTATTTCATTTTAAATAATGAAATTTTTTAAGTTAAAAGTGTCTAGTATCCATTTTTTGGGAGACCACACATCCCCTTCCACGAAAAAATAAATAAATGAAAATAATATTTGGTTTGTAAAAATGACAACCTGCCTTATTTTTGTAGTATTATATTTTGATTCACTTCTAATGAGCTTTCGCACTGAACTATACAAATCCATCCGGCCACCGCCTATCTGTATGAGGCCCTAGCATATTATATAACATCCAATCTAATTAATTAATATAAATTTTCATTAATTAATAATTTTATAATTAATTAAAAAATTGAATTAAAATTAATTTAGATAAGAATAAATTCATAAAACCTCATCGAGCATCAACCATTCACTAAAACCCCTTGAAATGGGGTACAAACCACTTTTGACACTCCCATAAACCTAAACCACACAAAAACCCCAATTTAATTATCCAATTCAATGATCAATTTAACGAAATGTTACCAAGTTCCTAATAAACTCCATACCATGATGTACCTACATCAAAATAGTGTACGATGACATGTACAAATCGTCTTGGAATTGCCTCTATGCAAGCTGATAAAACCCTCAATTGGAATTAATTTACTACACCATTCACATTTTGAATTTACACTAAAACACTTTCCAAAAACTAATGGAGCTAAATGACCAACAAAAATAAGAATTAATAGATAAATAAATAGGCAACATACATCAAATCCATTATAGAATTGCACCAAAACACATCCTCCTTCATGGGATATATAAGGAGATGGGAATAAGGGGGAGAGACCGACCAAATGGACCTCCATAAATATACTTTTTTCCAAAAAATAAAGGGATAAATCCCTATAAATTACCAATATTTCAATACTAAAAAATCATCCCAGAATCCGTTCATGGTGTGAGCCAGCAGGATCATGCCATGAAATTTTAATGGTCTTAGATACATCCCTCTACCTCGAAACATTTACAGTCTGAACCACCAGTTAACAATGTGAATAGATCAAGGTAGTTACTCATCCCTAAGAAACCCCATTCATCACTCATAATCACTAAATGCATTCGAGTCATGGAATAAACTACTATTCATGATTCAAATGGAAAAAATAGTTGAAATTTCAGATCACTTCCCCCAAACATTCTACAATGATCACCCAAGAACCCACACCACCAATAGAGTCAAAAACCAAATTCAAAATTCATTATTCAATACATTAAAACTATTATAATCTCATTAAATGTCTTTATTCTCAAAAAACCATCCACCAAACTAAAAATTCTAATTCCTTTAGAATTTAACAAATCTAAAGGTATGTATTTTTAAATTATTTCAGAAATATTTGTTAAAAATCACCACTAGTGATATTCCATAGATCAGATATCCCCAATCAAGACCCATAAACATATATTTTGAAAACTCACATTGATACTAGATAAAAAAATCATTATATAACCATCCTTAATTACAAGTTAAATAATGATTATTGGATCTCTTAATTCCCAATGATATTTTTGGGTTTAATGTTTTAGAGAATTAGGAGAAAAAAATTGTTTGGTCCATTTATATGATAGTAGTGAGTAGAGGTAGGGTGAATAGTCATTTTAGAAATATTATAATCTAAAAAATTATCAATGATAGAATATTGTTCAAAATTTAATCTAAAATAAAAATATATAACAAAAAAAATTGATAGAGGTTCAGATCACCATGATATTATTCATCTCATCAATCACCTCTACCCTACGAGGATATTAGAATTAAATTAATACTAACATATTAAAGGGAGTGAAAACATAATATCATACAAATTAAATGTACCTTTTTCACAACTGGTGTTATGACACTTGAATTTTGAATGAGTCACAACCTACCTTCCTTTTTCCTATGAGGAATTCCATGATCAGCCTTTTATATGAGAGGAGTGAACAAATGAAAAATATTTTTGATAAGAAATGAATAAACCAAAATATAGATAAAAAAACAAGATAGGAATAATTACAATGGACAAATAACAGAAAAAAATAAAAAAAGAGTTGAGTATATTATTTTAAAATTTGATGCATCTCATGTTCTTCGATCACTCTAGTGGTGTTAGATGAATGAAATAAAGATATTCAGTGATCACAACAATAGAACATAAGTCCAATAAGTTTCATGAGAAATTGAGATCATTATAAATTATCTCATCATGTATATAATAATTATCTGAATTGTTATATGTTATTTAACCTTGAAGATATCTCTAATATAATTAAATAAAAATCATTTAAGATCATATACGTATCCAATATCTACCCGACACTTGTTTTCATATAACAACAGAATAAAATAACGTATACTTTATATTGTTAAATTCTTGATGAATAATATATAACAAAAGATCTTTATATTTCATCATTAAATAATAATATAACACAATTAATCTGATAATTATATCCATTGTAAACAATTCAAAATTATAAAATAATCGAAATAAAACTAAATTTTTTAGAATGTAAATATAAAAATTTTGTAAAATAGAGAATTTCATGAATATTAATCTCCATGAACATGTATACATAAAATAATGCATCAATTTTATTTATTCATGGATGAAACTATATTTCAACATTAAAATTATAGAAAAATTAAAAAAAGAGTTATTTAAATAACATAAATTGATATATGAAATTTAAATTTTCGAAATAAAATTAACTAATGATGTCTTATTTTAGCTACGATTGAAAAAGGAGAGTTGTGGATCATGACATACCACTGAAAATATAGAAAATACTATTTTTCCAATTTCAGGAAAAATATATATGAAATCGGAAAAAAAAATAGTCACATAGTAACAATAGGTTTCATGAGATGAAATAAAAATGTTTCTACCATTTTAAATCCAATGGTGACTCATGATTCACTGGTGAAGATGTCGAATAGAGACACCTGATCTAATATTAGAAATACCTAATGTTGACTCACTGAAAAATCCACCAAAAGAAGAAGATGAAAAATTGGATGAAAAATAGATGAATAATTAATGTATAATTTTCAGTACAAAATAAAAAAAAGTTAAAACAACTTCAAATAGTAAGAAGATATACAATGACCTCGATAGAAGAATAGAGAGACTCTATTAGATCTTGAAAAAGAAACTTCTAGTAAAAATAATAAACAAACTAGGGGAATAAAATTACTCAATGATGGAGTCCAATGGTGAATTGAATCACTGTTAATTTAAAATGGTCACTCGACTCACAATTGGTGTTTAATGGTGATCTGACTCACTATTTCCATCAAATAGTGACTCGAATGACTATAGATATCCAATGGTGACATGATTCACTATTGCTATCCAAAGGTGACTCGTGATACACTATAAAGAAACAAAAATAGGGAAAGATTGGAACCATATGAACAACGTCTCAGGTTTATGCCTCTAAGAAAATCTCTATATAAAATATGGAATGATGAATAATAAGAGGAGATTATATTTGAATATTAAAAAGAAGATAAGAGAATAAATTCTGAGACCAAGTGATATAAAATCATATGATTGAAGAAAAGCTGTTATGTATGATGGAAACATGATGAATTTCCTAGGTTTACAGGTGAACGAGAAGATGATAAAAGAATGTGATGGGATTTGAAAATGTGATGATCAGGATTAAAAATATAGCATGGGAGTTTATAATTTATGTATGGGATAATCAAGGAGATCAGACATCATGCAGGTTTATGATTGGAGGACTGAGTATCTCACCACATATGTCTGAGAATTTGATAATGGAATAACTATATTAACAAAAATATCATCCCACTTTTGTTTGGAGATATGGGAACCAAGAGATATATCTATTAAGGTGTACTGATACATAGTTCTAGCTATCTACTTTGGATTGGCACTATTTTTAATATACACACGTGGGACTACAGGCCCTGTAGGTGACCTCTGCCCAACCCATATGCATATGGGTTCACTCTTCGACCCTAATACATGATCCCACACATGATATGGATTCACTAGGAATATTGGCCTCCATTGACTCCTTGTGGGCTTCCTAAGGCGGGACTTTCCACAAGGTTGACCTAATGTGTCCTCTATTAGTGGTTGAGGGATAGTCAAGGTGACTCACATAGGATGGCACAAATTTTTTATTTTTTTAAAAAAAGCAGGAAAACTAAATATATAATAACATCAATTATCAATTTAGAATATTTATATCAACACCTAACATTTTTATAATATTTTATTAAATAAAATTCGGTTTTAAAAAAACGTGATAATATAATAAAATTTTAATAGAGAGTAATTTATCAAAACAAAAAATAGTGATAAATTAGTAAATAATTTTCAAATACTGAAAAACCCCACCTTTTGTGAATTATAAAAGATAAATTTTATTAAATTTTCATCAAAAATCTATCGCTTTTTGAAATATATCAAAAAGTAAATTATTATATTAAATTTTCTCTATATTAATCTAAATCAATTAATGTAATGGTATAAAAATAAAATATTATAATGATAGTTAAAAATGCAATATTAAATGAAATAAGATTTAAGATAGATTTATGGTTTAAGAATGAATTTAAATTTCTTGGTTTAATTATTATTTAAGTATTGTAGAAAAAAAGAGTGAGATACATAGCTAATGTAAAAAAATTATATGGAAAGATACTTTAATAAAATAGATTTTAATCTTTTGACATACCCTTTCATTTTCTTAAATTTAATAGAATCTAATTGTTTATGGAATGTTAGCTAATTGTTTCTCCTCTGCAACAAAGTCTAAACATACACCACATTTATTTACATGAACCGCAAGGAAATGAAATATAACATCAATTTGATTAGTTCTATATTGTTGAAGATTTATTTAATAAATTGAAATAGATGTTGTGTTATCACATTAGATATGAATTTTATAAATAATACTATTAAAATCAAATAATGTGTGTTTTTTTAAATACTCTATGAACAATAACTATAAGAAAAAACATATTAAACCTATACTATTAAAGGTTCTAATAAATTTTGATTATTATATCTCTATGAAATTATGCACTTTCTAAAAAATATTGACACATACCTAGAGTGTTCTTCAATTCAAGTCTCCAACCTCAATAGTTAGAATCATTATAAGATAGTAAACCCAAAAAAAATATCATTAGAATGTAATAGTCCAGTACAAACAATACCCTTGATATATGTAATTACTCTTTTAATAGATTTGAGGTTACTTTATTTGGGGTTTGAATAAAATATATTACACATACAAATAAAAACCATAAAATTTAGCCGACAAGCAGTAAGGTAAAGAATTATTCCTATCACGACTCATTAAACCTTATCACTAATATCCTTTCAAGATTTATCCATATACAGTTTAGAATTTATGATCATAGGGGTTCTAATTATATTACAAGTATCTAGTCTAGACTTTTCTACTAGTTCATTGGAATACATATCATTATTGAAGAAATATCATCGTTCCTTTTTTATCTTTTTAAACCAAAGAAATTTTATAATTCCCCAATTAGGCTCATATCAAAATCATTTTTCAATAATTTTGAAAACTCATTAATAAGATTATTATTTTTAAAACTAAATATAATATCACCAATATTAATACTTATAATACATATACCATTTTGACATAATTTTATAATAAAATTTGGATCAGAAATATATTTAACAAATTCATTTTTAATAAAAAACAAGGCTAGTATTTCATAACAAGATCAAGGGGGTTTCATAAGACCATAAAATTATTTATATAGTTTGAAAACATGATTAAGAAATTCATTATTATTGATAACAAGGTGGTTGTTTAACATAAACCACTTTTGAAATTAAAACATTTAAAAATTCATGTTTACATCCATTTGAAAAATATAATTTCTTTAAAAACATTCAAAAGATAATAAAATTATAATTTATTATAATCTAGAAAATGGTAAGGATTAATCTTCAAAATAAATTACATCTTCTTGAAGATAAATTTGGGTAAATAATCATACACCTTATTTCTAACTATATTACCAGACCCATAAAATTTATTTTAAAAAAATCCATTTGGTTCTTATAGACATTGTATCATTAAGTAACTCAATGAGATTATAGATATTATTTATATCAAACTAGTGAAGTTATTCATGCATGAAATTAATCCAGAACAAATATTTCAATGACTATTTAAAATTAATAGTTTAAAAATCATTTACAACGGATGAATATCAAATAAATTTGAAAATCAATTTGTAGTTCTAATTGAAAATTAAAATTTTTATATAACATTTTCGTAAGACTGATCTTTATTAGTTTTTTAAATAAAAGGATCATATTGAGATGAGTTATGATATTCCCTCGTCTGATGCATTAATATTTTATGGTTTCTATTTATCAAATATGACTTATTTATAATCTTCATCATATCAATAGAATCATTACACTATTTTTCAATATTTTCAATAAGCGTAACATGCATTGATTCTTACAATTTCATATTTCTTTTATTATATACCATATAAATATTATAATATTTAGAGTACCCTAAAAATATATCATCATCAATTTATAAATAAAACTTATCAACATTGTCCATAGTATTTAAATAATAGACTATATATACAAAAAAATTAAAATAACATTTTTTGGGTTTTTTTCTTAAACAATGTATTGGGAATTTTCTTTTACAATGGTTTTTAATTAAATTATATTTATGATATAACAATAATTGTGAACTTATCTTGTGTAAAAAAATTAGTGGTTGAATTTATTATGCATATTATTTTCCATTTCGTGAATAGTACAATCATTCTTTTGTACAAAAAAATTCTATTGTGGTGTTCCTAGGGAAGAAACATTATGAAAAATTCCATTAGTATCACATAATTTTTCATATTCTATTTTAAAAAACTGGTCTCCTTTATCACTTCTAATATAAAAAATCAAATAACCATTGTGCTTTTGAATTTTCTTATTGAATGAAACAAACATGATTAAGGATTTACTTTTATGAGATTGGAATATAGTCCCTAAAAATATACTGAAATCATATGCAGTAACAAAAACATATATTTTAGAACCTAATCTAGTAGTTCACTAGGGTCCCAATAGATCAAGATGAAGCAGTTATAAGCATCTAGTAGTATTATACATATTAAAATATCTAAAATACTATTTTTGTTTCATACAATATAGGCAATAATCACAAACATAATATATACGTGTACTAAATTTTTTAATTTCTAGAACCTGGTAATGTTTATCCATCTTGTACAACTATCGAAGATGAACTTGTCCCATCCTTTTGTGCCAAAAATTTGATCTGTATCTACAAAATTTAATAAATTTAAATTTTGTTAGGTTTGTTATAAAAATTAAATGAAATATATATTTTATTTTATATTATCATAAAATAAAACTATATTATCTTACTAAAAATTACATTAATTATATTCAAATTTTTACAGCTATACCATCAAAAAAAGTTTTGTTATTCTAATTAAATTGTGTTTTAATAAATCTACAAAGTGTAAAGTAGATATTATAACAGAATTTATTTTACCTACATATCCAAAAAAATTAATCATACCATTAGAGTTATCACCGAAATTGAAAGTAACACCGTCACAAGACTTAATTGATAATAATTTATAGATTTCACCAATCATGGGCCTTGAGACCCATAGTCCATATTCATTGTGATTTTTGAACACTTCAGGAAGGCTCCCTACAAAACAAATCAAGAAGATGGTTGTTTTGGTACCAAGACTAGTTTTTGTCTAACTATATTAATAGAAAAAATTAAGGTACCCATACATATGTGAAACATTTATTTTAGGTTAATCTAGAAGATATATTTTTAGAAATTAAAGTATTGTTATAGCCTAAAGTCACAGTAAAATTTAAATAAAATTAGTTTTCATAATTCCATTTCAAGTTACCTCTAATTCAAGTGAAATTTCAAATATATCCATTTGCGAGTTTAACAGAAATAACTTTATAAGTCATTGGAACCTAATTATTATAGCCACAACCTATTTTATTATTTTTTGGTTTTTTCATAACCATTGTATTATTTAATTTCCCTTATCCTAAAAACATTCAAGGTTTCCTTTAATCTAGTAATTTATATTTTATGGTTTTTATTCCCTCAATAAATAACTTCTTGGTCATCACATATTTTCTCATTTGAACGTGTTCTATAATTTTCAGTTTCATATATTCATGTGTCTAATTATAATATTCCACTTGAATTTAATCTAAATCATCAAAATATAATTATAATATTCTATATTGAGCTTCATTATTTTTTAAACCTAAGTATTATATTTTCACAATCTCATATTTCACATTTATAGTTCATAATCGACAACCTTTTTCAATTATACATTAATTAAAATATAATAATTAAATTTATTATTTTATTCTTTCATTTTAAAATTTTATCTATCTAGTTCCCTATATTGTTCAACCACTCTCAAGATATAACATTGAAATTATTCAGTTTGAAAAGTTCATTTTTTTAACTTCATTATAAACATAAGATTTATAATGAGATCTATAATTAAAATCATAGTTTACCCCATTTACATTTGTATCCATCAACTATAGATTGAAATATTCTTTTTCACTTTCAAAATAATCAATACCTGAGTCTGACCCTTCTGTAAAACTCCATCCTGTATGATGTTCCTTTATTTATTTATTATTTTATTTCTTTTTATTGTTGTATTAATTGTGAAAAGTTCTATTTTATATTCCCATTTTTCTACATGAATATCATATTTAGTTTTAAGCATCATATTTACTCCATTAACCTATTTTACAACATTTATTTCAACCTTTTTTGTATATCTTTTATGATGCTTGTTATAGCCTCTCATACACTTCATGTAATTCTAAACTACTTTGGTGAAATTTTTTGTTTCATCCTTCTCACTTTTCTATGACTCGGAATCAAAGTAACAATCAATACAATTTATATTTGATTTAAATAATATACCTTTAATTTTATAATGGTCATCAACATTGTAATTCTTCATTTTCAGATCATTTTAAAGATATGATTCTATAAAATCATACATTGAATATTCATTAAAAAATTACTTTTATCATTAGAAAAATTCATTGAATGTCATATCATGGGTACAGATCGATGTAATATTTTGATGATAGAATAATTATTCATGATATCTATGAGTGTATCTATAAAATTGAAAATATTGGTGAACTTATTGTACATCTAATTTATGTTTTCTTGGTCATTCATTCAAAATTCCTGAAACTCGGAAATGTGTATATATATCAAGGTTCACTGCAACTTAACAGCTCCTTGATGAGTTAATTTTATAGTTATATAGATGTTAGAATTTATTTTATAGGAGGAAATGTAACTCTGAATATTTCTACTTAGAGATCAGTATAATTAATTACAAACTATTTAATTGAAGACTCATTCGATTGCATCATTACGAGGGAGAGTTTATAAATCTACATCAGGAAGTTAATATAGTTTCAATATTATATCCCAAAAATCAAGACCTATATTTTTAATAAATATTATAATCATATCCTTACAATAAACATTGTAACTTCCATTTAAGTGAGGTGGTCTAATGAGATTCAATATCTAAAAATCATGACATTCCATAACAAATTTGTGGATCATTTCCGTTGAATTTTGTGTATAGGATAATGGTTAGTATAGAAATTGATAATTAAACAAATAAAACCAAATACTTAAAACATAACCACACTCTGATACCAATTTATAGGTCCTTTTATATGGAATTAGTTAGTAAAGGTGGTGAATATTACTTTTTTAAATATTAAAATCTACAACTAATTTATCCGAGTTAGAACAATGATAAAAATTTATCATAAATAAAAATATATTGCACTCATTGTTTTTATAGAGGTTGGGAACCCAAAGATCTTAGACCTCTCATAAAAATCCTATACTCTGTGAGGGTACCTATATGAACTATATTCTCACTATTGAATGGGAGTGATAACCTGATTACATGCAAATTAATCATACCTTTTTACACACCGTGGTATAACCAATTACTTTTAAATAAGTCACAACATACCTTCTTTTATTCAGGGATGAATAACCCAAAATCCCTTTTAAATAGAATGAATAACCCAATTAGAGATATTGTGGATGGGAAAACATAAAATGAAACTCTATAAGATAAATATACTATAAGAATAATTACAATAGATAAATAATAGAAAAAAATAAATAAAAGTTGATAAAAGGATTTATAAATTTGGTGGAACTCATGTTCTTTGATCACTCATGTGGTGAAATGAAAAAGTGATTAATATATTTAGTGATCACAACAAAATAACAGATGTCTTATAAGCTTCTTGATCAATTCAATGAAATATAAATTTTCTCATAATGTATATTTGGAATTATTTTTATTGGTATATTTTTTTATCCTTGAAGAGATCTCATAGATGATTAAAGAAAAATCTGTTAGGAGCATATCTGTATCCAATATCTTCATGAAAAATGTTAGTGTATAACCATAGAATAAAATTACTATTAACTTCAATTGTAAAAGTCATTATAAAAATAATAAAACAAAAAAACCTTAATATTTCTTCATTAAATATTAATAAAACATGATCAATATGTTCAATAAATGAAATATAATCAATTGAAAATTATAAAATTATTTAAATAAAAATATAACCTTCTATAATGTTAAGATATCATAATGTTTCAAAAATAGAGCATCGTATGAATATCAATCTGAATGAATAAGTGTATATAAAATACTTCTTCAATTAATTATATACACTATTAGAAATATATTTAAACATAAAAATAATAAAACCATTTAAAATATAGTTAATTTAATAACATCAATTGATATAAGAAATAAAAATATTAGAAAAAAAAATTAACTAGCAGGGTGTTATTTTAGCTACTACTAAAAATATAAAGCACTATATCATGACCTACATTTGAAAATATAGATAATGTTATCTTTATAATTTCAGGAAAACATAAATGTGAAAACAAAAAAAAATAATTCCAAATCACCTAGAAAACAAAGTCATCAAGAGAATAAATAAAAAAACTCTTCTATTGGAAATCCAATGGTGACTCATGACTCACAATTTTAGATTTCTAATGGTGACTCAAGATCTACCGTTTGAAGTTTATAATGATGAATTATTGAAAATAGCACTCAAATTAGAATCTAACAAATAGAATGTAAAACAAATGAAGAACCAAATAATAACTTTGTGAAAATAATAAGAAAAAAATTAACACAACATTAAAAATTAAGAATAAACACTCTACACTCATTAGAATAATAATTATCTCCCATTGGAGAAACAATATGATCATGTCAGAAAAAATAAGAAAAAGTTTGAGGGAAAAAAACGAGTCACCATTGGAGCCCAATGATGACGTGACACACCGTTGATTTTCAATGGTGAATAGACTAACCGTTGGCATTGGATGTTGAATCGACTCAGTATTGGAATATTATGGTGACTCAACTAATCTTTTTATCCCATTATGACTCGGCTCACCAATGGTGTCTTAAGATGACTCATGACTCACCGTCCAGGAACCAAAAAGTGAGAAGGCTTCAAACCTAATGAAAAATAATTTATCTCAATGCCTCTAAAAAATCTTACTATGAATGATGGGAAGATGAAAAATAATAATAGGAGCATAAAATTAAAACATAATAAGAATATAGAAGAATAGATTTTGATAATAATTTGTGATAAAACCAAAAACGTTAACAAACTAGGTTATATAGGATATAAACCCTATGAATATCTCCGGTTTATAGGTGAATTGGAAGACGACAGGAAAATATGAAGAGATTTTAATGTGTGAAGTATGGTATTACAAATAAATAATTGGAGTTCTAAATAAATTGGAGAAATAATTGATGAGGTCGGATGTATCATAGGGTTATTATGAGACAATAATGCATCTCACAAATTCAATAAAAGAGATTAATGATGGATGAATATTAATAACAAAAATAGCCCCACACATTAATTTTGAGACACAAGATGCAAGTGATATATCAATTAGGTTGTGTTGATCCTCAATTTTATCTAGCTACTAAGGATTAACACAATTTTAAACGCACACACGCAGGCCTATGGGCCTGGTGGATGTGCTATGTTCACCCCTTGATCCAATGAGTTCCCTCTACGAATCTAATACATGGGCTAAAAGCTGATATATTTACACTAGGAAACCTGGCCTCCATATCCCTCTTATGGGATAACATAGGCAGGGATTCCCTTGGTGTTGACCCAATGAGTCCATTATGAGTGGTTGATGGCTATCCATGGTTCCTCATCATGGATGGCCCATAATGTTTCTTTTTAAGACAAAAATTAAAAACTAATAAATTAAAAATATAATTATATAAATCTTCAATTTAAAACATTTACATAGACACTTAAAATTATTTAAATATGTAATAATTTTTTTAAATGTTTAAAAACACTTAATAATTTAATAAAATTTTAATAGAGATTAATTTATAAAAAAAAATAGTGATAATGTATTATATCACATTCAAATACTAACAACAATGACTGTAAAACCATAAGCTCTTTGTATCAATGAGAAATTATTTGCATTATATATGAAACTATTTAATCTATAATGAGTATTTAATATATCCCAAAATTTCTCCAACTAAGTTATCAGGTTAGACATATCATTCATAATAAATTTCTTCATAACATGGGGAATGAAAACATAAAAAAGAGGTAAGATCAAACACTTTGAAATTGAAATATATAACTAATTTTTTCAAAAACAAAACCATGTTATACATAATATTATAGGAATAAATAATCTAATTGATAGCATAATCAACTAAATCTAATAGAATTTTATATCAATGATAATTAACAAAAACATGAATATCAATAATACATATCTCATACTGATGGAATGCATAATTCTAGACCTTAAAAACAAGTTTCCTCACCCTTATTCTAGGACACTATATAGATATGGTGAGAGTTATACACTGAAACCCAAGGAAAGTATCCTCATGAGACTTATTGATACATCAAGATGATATATAATTATGGGCCCCACCCATCACCAGAATATGTTTAACGAAATAACCATAAGATATAACCATACATTCAAAACAATTACTTAAGTAACCTTTGGTAGAAGAAGAATGTGTATAAAAGTATAATAAATAATAAAAAAATTGAAACATGATTAACCTAAATTAGTTGTAAAAATAATTAAGAATTTTAATAAATTTCATGATGTTGATAAATGCTTAACTCCAACAAACCCATCTTGAGAACGAATTTGGATGGATAAACACCACATATTCTAAATTTTAATAATCTTATGTATTGTAATTACATTATACGGTGTTCCAATAATTTTCCTCATGTCAATAAAATACAAAAAATTGTAATAATCCATATAAATAATTAATGTGGATGGTCAGAAAATTTATATTCAACATTCAAATAATAAAACATATTATAATAGAAATATATGTAACACCGATACTTGTTCCCATATCTAGATAATAATATACTATCTAGGTGAACACCATCCAATCTGAATTATGTTAAATGTGAATTTCACACCATATAAGGAAATGGGTATATAACTATTTCAATACTAGAATAACATGATAAATAGATATCTATAGAAATAAGGCCGATAGGATAAAAAGTACTTTACCCTAGAGTAACAGTGGAAACATAGAAGGATGTTAACATAGATTAAAAATATCCATGAAAAATAATTCCTGCACAATACTTCACAAGAAGGGGTCAGGAATTAGATTTTTTTGGTATTGTTGGTTCATTCCTATAAAAGATAAATATATACTAGAGTATATATATTGAAATATAAACCATATTTGGGTAAATAATTTCAATATAAAATTTTAAATATAATTTAACACATAAAAATACATTTTAGAAAAAAAAATTAATATGGACATAAAAGGGAAAGTTACAGGTAACTTACTGAAGTATTTTTCAAAATAAGAAGTGAAAAATCTTTTAAATTCATTACTTTTAAAAATAAAAATCAATAATAAAAAATTTAAAACACATCAGTTTTAACTTTTATAGACATTTAACAGAATACAAAAAAAATTAAATTGAAAGGTAATCCCCATTTTAATATTTTGAAAAACACCTTTGCTCAAAACACACACTGTAAAAAGTGTGATAAAACATTGTTTTTATGAAAAATATATTTTATCAAATAATATTAGATCATAATATATAATTTTATTTATTTTCATTAATGGAATAAGAGAAGATCAATGTTAAATATAAAACATTATCACTCAAAGAAGTATATTTGAGTTACTAATATTAATTACGGGGAACATATCCTAGCAAGTGATAAATATATGTCAATGTATTTTTGTTCTAGGAATTTATATATCCAAAAAAATATAGATTAAATCATAAAAAAATTAAAGGTAATAATATAACAAAATTATATGAAATAAGTTCATGATAACGAGTATAACTCAATGAACAAAAATTAAGTTAACAAAAACTATTTCTCCAGAAGTAAAAAATGATTAATAAGAATTTTCAGGTAAATAAAATGATTTGGATTACTATATCCCATGAATTATAATGAAATAAAGTATATAATATTAATATTTTATTAAATCAATATAAAATCAAATAAATTTAACCTGGTGCACAACATGTAACATGTCTCAAAGAATCAGAATTAAGACCATGAAAAGACCTACGACTTTAGAAAATCTCAAATCAAATCCCATAGAAGCGGTGGTCTTGAAATTGAAAATCAAATATTGTTATTAAAATATTATTCAGGATATTATATCTCAAATATCAATTATATACACCACATAAATGAAATTAGGTTTATAAAACCAAACATGTCTCAAAGTGAGGATTTTGATATGAAAAGCTTGTACCTTCATCCTAATTCATTATGAACTTTTTGAATAATTAAATAATGTTGTTTAAATACATAATAAATATCATTAATCATGAAAATTTTCATTTAAATTCCCCATTTACTATCATTATTCACATATATATTTGTTAGTTTTTTCTTATATTGAACATAATGTATAAGTAATATTTATCTCTTTGAACTAGTTTCATAAATGTAATGGTTGGTATATTTTATTTTTTATTATTCCATCATTAATAGATCATATAATTTACTATAATATATGTTCCAATATATTATATAAATCTATAACTACATTTAATGTTATTTTTGGTCTTGATTCATTAAGATGAAATCAGTGATAATCAGGTTTCAGATATTCTTAATAAATAAATGGTGTTATCATAATTAATGAGTTATGATTTGATATAACCATACAAGAAAAAAATTATTATTCTAATATTAATATAATATTATTCAAGTAAATATGTTTTCATAGTTTTCCACCACATAAATAAATATTATTATTCAAGTTGGTGGTTAAACCGACCCAATAATGAACATTCCATGATTAATTGATGATCAGGAGATGGTTTAGTTGTAATATTATTATACCAGAAATATAATGATATTATTTAGTGTATATTATTTTAAAAAAAAGTTTTAAATATTTAAAAAACAGTAGATAATTTTCATAAATTCATTATATAGAAAAAGAGATCATTTTCATGTTAGTTCATTTCATTAAACTAATGGAATTAATGATAATAATTTGTTGATCATATCATTATTACGTTATAAAAATTTTCATACGATAACATAAATTCATTAAAAAACAACATATTTATACATTAAACCACTCTAGGAACAATAAATTATGGTTGGTGATGGAAAATAAATTTCATTTCTCGTGGTGGTCGTAGTCAGCATGTATGCATGAATGAAAATTTCATTTATCTTATTGGATGAGATAGATTAATAGAAAATGATAACACCGATAATATTGTATATTTATATTATATAAATGATAATAATATAATTATTTTATTATTCATAGATTAAATTAGAATGAATATAAATAATAAAAAATCTAAGTACATGATAATACTCACTTTGATTACATGATTTTTTTTGGGATTCTCCATGTAAATGAAAGACTTACAATAACTAATGATGTCTAGGAATTTTAAAATGGGAGAGGTTTATATGAGGTTAATAATGTTATGTCATCAAGGATAAATTTTAAGAGAAGGTAATTGTTGTAGTGGAGTGAGTGTTACATTTTTGTAAGTGAAGAGAAGAGCACTTTTGGATGCACCATTAATATAGTCAATAATGTGATGTTATGATACCAAGATAAATGAATAAAAAATGGAAAAAAGTCAAAGGTGAATTTCTTTTGGATTTAAAATCATCTCAATCATTCATTTTGACAAAATTTGAGTGTTTTATGGTTTTTTTATTTTTACTTTTAAAATTTTAACCCAGTTTACATTTACATAGATAATTAATTTTTTACATTAGTAATTATTATTAATGAAAAAATTAACAATGAATCATTTATATAAATAAATAATTCATGTTTTACGATTTAATAAAAAAATTATAAAAAAAATATTTATGCTTTATAAAAGATATATATAGATTAGTAGACCTAACATGCAAAAAAAATTAAAATTATTGTTTTTAAGCATAAAATTTAAGTGTAATCCATACTTAATAAAATTATAAATTACTATGAAATATTTGTTTCATTATAAATAATATAAATATTACTACAATTTTATGGAAATCCAAAATGGTTCTCACCTTGAAAATACATGATTTAAAGGGAAGACCAAAGGTAGTTTTTATTAAACTGGCATTCTAATTTAGTTCTGAAAATGTTGGACATTAGATTTATAAGATCAGAGAAAATATTAACATGCATAATCTTATTCCCCAAATCAATATTTTATTACTACTTTTTTAATGATAAATTCTCACATCTCTAACCTTACTGATAAAATTATATATATCATTGATAATTATCACTTTTCCAACTTAGATGTCATCCTTCTTTGGGATCTTTCTCATAATGGTGTTCTTAATTCAAAAACATTTTACTATTAGAACATTCATAATTTGGGTTGAAATTTCAGCTGATAAAATCTTTTCATATTCCTTGGACTAAGCCCTTTTGGTTTAGTCTTGTTTGGCTCATTACACACAATAGTGTCCCCACTAATGTTTGTCTTTACGCTTTGGGGATTCATCTTTTCTCTAAATGTAACCTATGTAACCAAAATAGGAAAGATACTAAAAATATTTTTCTATCATGTTCTATATCTTATACCCTTTAGGACTATATTTTTAAAATTTTTGATTGTAGATGGATTTTGATTGACTCTATAACCTTGCATTTAATGCACTCTCTGGAAATTGAAGCCTCCCCTCAAATTTCAAATCTTTTCTTAGCTATTATTTTGGAGATTGTCCATCTGATCTTGTATGATATAAATGATCTCATTCATAGCAATTCCTTGTTTAGTTTAAATGAAGGTCAGATGCAGATCCTCATGATATTCATGAAGATTTCTTGATTCTGAAGGCTTGTTGGGAAAACTCTATCAAAGACATTGAAACTCTTCATCATATTTAGATTGTTGGTATCTATCATCAACCTAGGCATATATTTGAATTGTTCTGGAAATCCCCACTCCCATGATAGAGTAAACTGAATATGGAAGGCGTCTCTATGGGAAATACAGGCCCCTTGGGTAGTTGTGTTATCTTCAGATATTGCCTTGGGCAATGCCTTGGTTGTTTCTATGGAAGCTATGGAATTTCCCCATCCCTGGAAGCTGAAATGATGAATGGAATCTATGTTATTTCCTTCGCCAAGAAACAGGTCGGGAACAATATTTGGAATTAAATTGATTCGACCAGGATTTTCCAGGTCATGTGGAATGGGGTGGTGCATCTTGCTGGGTCACTTACAAACCAATGGATAAATTGTCTTCAATCTCTCATGGGGACCATTTAAATTGATATTGACACCTTCTATGAATCCAACTGGGTGGAATATGGTCTTTATATTAGGGGTGTTAACCAGGACATAACATGGATGGTTTCCCTTCCATTTGTTGTTTTTTCTTTTATGATAATGACGGTAAAATGATTCTTTTGTTTAGACTTTTATAATGCCTTCCTTTTTTTATAATAATATTTTGTGTTTTGGTCATTGACAAAGGTAGAACCTCTTAAAAAATACTAAAAGAAGAATTTATTTTCATTATATATATATTTGATAAATTAGGTACTCGTATTCAACATATCTAGTTCAATATCTAGGTTTTAATAGTTATACATAAATAATGAAATTTTATCTAAATATATCATGATTTCATTTATGATCATTTTTTTGTG